>BSYO01000011.1:10288077-10888077 GCA_033239525.1 Nepenthes gracilis
GAAATTCGGCCCTCTATTGTATTTTCATTTCAGCTGAGCGATACTGGTTATTGAGATTAGGCTTGTTGGCAGCTAGTCTGGAACATGTCTTATCCTTTTTGCTAATTTTGAGGATGGGTTGTACATCTTCTTTGCCCAGGTTTTTTTGGCCAGCAATTCATCTGCATTATGATGACTTGTTTTGTAATGCAAGTGAATGTATTGCAGTATGATGCAGTGGGCTTGAGGTGTGCTGTGCTGTGATGTGCTTTGTTGAGTTGCAGAATGCCGTGTTTCTATGGTGCTGTATTGTAGAATGCAGAACGTAGTGTTGTGTTGCGTTGTTTCGCACCTTTAGTTGCCAGGAGTTCAGCTGGGCCAGATTGATGGTTGCTGGCTACATCCTGCTTCATTGTCGAAGGTGTGGGGCTGGAATCAAGAGTATTGCCCTAAATTGGCATGTTTTTGGTTTAGGAACTGCTTTACTGATGTTAGAGTAGTTTGTTTGTACTGCACGAATACCAGCATTTTTGTCTTTCTGTTGGTTTCATTCGTTGTATCAGAGTGCTCGGGGCATACCCTAGCATCTATGGTTTAGCCCCTAGTTGGAATAACACTAGGAGTTAAACAATTATTGTAAATTTTTTCTCCCACTAATCCAAATCACTTACTTACCAAAAAAAAAAAACAAGATTTCCCTCAGCTCATGATCAAATGGATTAGTCAATGCATTTCCACTACATCTTCTTTGTTAAGCCTTAATGGTGAATCGGTGGGCTTTTTTCGTGGTGCTAAAGGGTTAAGATAGGGGGACCCGCTCTCTCCTATATTTTCATTCCTGGGGATGGAAGTCCTAAATGGCATTCTTGAAAGAATGACTCAGGCTAATCCGGATTTTCAGTTCCACTAGAAATGCGCGGATACTAGAACCGTGATGCTTGGCTTTGCGGATGATATTCTGCTTTTCTCTAAAGCTAATTGTAAATCCATTCAGGCCCTGCATGAGAGTCTCTTAATGTTCAGTTCTCTATCTGGGCTTACTCCTAACCCGGATAAGAGTGCGGTCTTTTGTTGCTCCACAAGCGAGTCCACTAGAAGGGGCATTCTCAACATTCTCGGATTCGGTATGGGTTATCTACCTGTCAAATATCTCGGAGTCTCCATCATAACCACGAAGCTGTCAGCCTTGGATTGCAAACCACTCATCGATAGAGTTGAACAACGTATTTCTTCTTGGAAAAACCGCTAGCTCTCCTTTGCGGGTAGGCTTCAATTGATTTCCTCCATACTTTCCACTATCCATCACTACTGGGCCTCCCTTTTCATCCTCCCAAAAGCCATTTTCAAGCGCATTGAAAAATCCATTCGATCTTTTCTTGGGCATGGATGCTCTGCTGGCCTCTCCTCCGCCAAGGTTGCCTGGACTGATGTGTGCTCCCCTAAAGAGGAAGGTGGCTTAGGAATAAAAAACCTGAGAGCGTCTAATAAAGCTCTCTGCCCGCTCATTTACGGAGGATTATCACTAAGGATCCGAACTCCATCTGGGTCACACCGGTGTCACGTCCACCGTATCAAAGACCGTTGCATTTGGACCATCAAAGTTCGATTACGTCGTGGAGCTGGAAAAAGTTAATGAAGCTTCGTGTTACCCTTTGCAATATGATCCTGTATCATATTGGTAACGGATGCGACACCTTTCTCTGGCTTGATTCTTGGCACCCGCTTGGTCCGCTTCATGAAAGATTTAATGTGAGAATTAGATGTGTCACAGGCTTGCCTTTGGATGCCAAGGTCAAGGACATCATCAGGAATGGGGTGTGGAACTGGCCAAACCCCTTTGATATGGAGGTTGATAGGATTTTGAATAACATGCCTGCTTATCTCCCTGACCCTGCTCGTGATGATGTGGTGGTTTGGACTGCCGATCACAGTGGGCTTTTCTCTTCAAAATCTGCCTATGAGCTTTTCCGTGATCCGAAAGGTGTGGTGGAGTGGTTCAGCCTTGTCTAGGGCCCCAAGTCAATCCCGGCTCATACAATTATTCTCTCGCTTGCGATTCCCCAAAGGCTTAGCACTCTTAATAGAATTGGCAATTATCTTCATATTCCTGCGTTATGTATACTCTGTTCCTCTGTAAGGGAGTGTCATGACCACCTTTTCTTCAATTGCCCCTTCTCCTCGTCTGTCTGGAGGCAAATGCGCCAGATAGCGGGGTGCAAATGGCCCCACACAAACTGGAATTCAAACATCTTGTGGGCTGCCAAACGTTAGAAGGGTAAAAATCTCAAAGCATTATCGTTTCGCCTCACCCTTGCTGCATCTGCCTATTTTATCTAGAGAGATAGGAACCATCGTATGTTTAAGGATTCGAGGATTCTTAATGAAACCCAAATGGTCACCCAGATCTCTGCGGCAGTCCGGGGGAAAATTGAGGCTTCCCACAGTGACTTTACTGTGTAGGACAGGCAGATTTTGGATAGGTGGAACATTCCCTGCTCTAACCCACATCTGGAGGACTGGATCTCCGCCTGACATTTGGGGGTGTGCTGGTGAGTCTCATTGGTGCAGCTTGAGCGGCTGAAGGTGCAGAACAGGCGGATGTTGGAAAGATGGAACACTCATTGCTCCATTTTTCTCTTAGATGACGAATTCTGGAGTAGATTGCGGTTGGCGTCTCAGGATTCCGGTGTGTTTTCTCTTCCTTGACTTTGAGGACTCCGGGTCCGGAGTTTTTTTTAAAAAAAAAAATCTGTCCTCGCGTTTGTGGACTCCGGTGTGCTTTCTGCGCTGCTTTTTTCGGCGCTTGTTGGACTTCGGTTGTAATGACCCAAATTTCAAAACCTAGAAAATTCAATCATCGGGTCCGGTCAACGCTAGTTGACCGAAAAACGTAATAAGTTGGCCTTAAGATAAGAACTCCATCCAATGCACTCCGTCTTTTGAGAAAAAGCACTCCGTCCTTTCAGCAAAAAGAACTCAGCCCTTTATGTGATAAAAAAGAAGTCCGGATTTCCTTGATAAAACGAAGTCCGGATTTCCTTAATAAAATGAAGTCCGGATTTCCCTTGGTAAAAAGAACTCCGGATTCCGTGGTGAACAGAAGTCCGGATTTCGTTGGAGAAAAGAAGTCCAGATTTCCTGTGAATTAAGACCTCCGGCTTCTGATACGAAAAACTACTCCAGAATTTCCTTTGTTGAAAACAATCTGGATTTCCTGTGAATAAAAAGCTCCGATATTTGACACAAAAACCTACTCCGGATTTCCCATTAAAAAACAAGTCCGGCCTTGGAGCAGGTTTTGAAATCAAAAGTGTTCAAGAAAGTGAAGGAGCCGGAGTGATGACTCATGACGTTGGGAACACACGACATAAATGAACTAGCTAATTCCAAAGTTTTGAAAATGCAAAGTCATAAATGACCCTCTTTGGAAAATATAAAATCATAAATGATACCTTTGGGAAGTAGGAAATCATAAATGATGGCCACCTAACCACGGGCTATAAATAAGGGCTTAAGAGCATCAAAAAAAGGCACCCACTAGAAATTTTTAGTAAAGAAGGAGACCGAAAGCTAAGGCAAAGTAGAAAAGAATTCAGGCAAGATACTCACCCCTATTTCTAAAACTCATGTTTATTTATATTGCTATGAAGGTATATGATATTCCGTATGAAGTATGCCTTTGCTGTTTTATGACTTATCGTTCTGAAATGCATGTTTAAAAAGAAATTCTGTTGCGCATGATGTTAGATTTATTCTGTTTATGATTAATTGTCAATTGTTATGAATTTTAATAAATGCATGTTTACGGAAAAGAATTTAGGTCTTAAGATGGAACAAGAACTCTTGCTATTGATCTCTGGTTTCTGTCAAAAATATCTCTGAATTTAAGATAAAAGACCTCTGGCATTTTTACAGAAAATGATTTAGAGCCCCGGCATTTTAGAGAATGACTTCGGATTTAGAGCTCCGGCATTTTGGAAAATGAACTTCGGATTAGGGCTTTGATTAACAGTAAATGAATTCCGGAATTTGAAAGCTTCAGATTTTGAAATAAAATGAGCTTCAGATTTAGAACTCCGGATTTTAACAGAAATGCACTCCGAATTTAGAACTTCGGATTTTAACAGATATGCACTCCAGATTTAGAACTTCGAATTTTAACAGAAATCAAACTCCGAATTTTAGAACTACGGATTTAAGAACTTCGGATTTTGAAAGAAATCACTCCGAATTTACGAACTTCGGATTTTGAAAGAAAAGCACTCCGAATTATGAAAAAGAAAAACACTCCGTTCATTTTAAAAGAAGCACTCCGTCCCTTTGTTTAAAAAGCACTCCGGATTTTTGGTAAGAAAGGCACTCCGTCCCTTTGAAAAGAAAAGCACTCCGTCCTTTTGAAAAGAAAGGCACTCCGTCCTTTTTAAGAAAAAGAACTTCGAACTTTGTTAAAAATATACTCCGTCCTTTATGAATAAAGAACTCCGGTTTCAATGATCTTTGGATTTCAGAAAAGAAACGAACTCCGGCTTTGTAAGAAAAGAACTCCGGCAATAATAAAAGAACTTCGGCTTCAGGAATTACAGCCTTCCGTTTGAAAAGAACTTTGGAAATTTATTTATTTATTTTTTGGTAAGTAACTTCGGAAATTTAATGAACAAGACTCTACCCTTTTATTGAAAAAGAACTTCGGATATTGAACTTCGGATTTTTGAAAGTTGAACTCCGGCTTTTGATAAGATGATATGGACTTCAATGAATAAAGTAAAGAACAAGACTATATGAAAAGACATGAATTATGGACAGCAGGTGGAACTCTTACGACTTTTGATTTATGATGATTGGCCATTAAAGAACACGAACCAAGAACCGAGTTTCCATTAATCTTGCTATTAAAGATGGATGAAGGATATTGGAGTGACACTCGAGGATGCCTCCTAGGCCACGGGAGGGGACCTTTTGGTGGCATAAGAACTATGGACTATGGCCCCGTATGCCGGGTTAAAGGCATTACCTCATGCCCCGGGGAACATAATGAGGGGAGACGGCTTTAGGTTGTGGGGTAGTACACAACCCGTCCTCGATGTTGTCCGCTCCCGTCCGGTCCCTAAAGATGATACGAATTCCGAATTGATTTTGATGAATTTTCTGAAGACAAGATGAAAAGAATAAGAACTGAAGAAGAAACGATATGATGATTTTATGCTATGCTATATTATGAATTTATGTTTTGATCAAACTATATGTATGTTTTGTTTTCTGCATGTGAGTATCCTGCTGGGTTTTGTAAGCTTATTCTTGCAACTTTTCAGATGATAAGCTTATGGAGGATGAAGTTGAGTAGAACCTTATGGTAGCTGAATGGTTAAGCTGGCCGGAGCAGATCTTTGAGAGCTTAGTTTTATTTTGCTTTTTGAGGAGACTTGTAAAATTTATTCTGCTGGTTATGAATGTTAGTATGTTTCCGTGATACTTTAGAATTAATGAAATCATAATTCTCTAGTATGCATCTTACGTTCAAAAGAAGAAAAGAAAAATTTTTATGTCCACCTATTTATATCTTTCCTTATGTTATTTAAAAGCACGGATTTTGGATTTGACGGCGGCTTTAGTTGAGGATAAAAAGTCAGGTCGTCAAATCGGTTCCTCCTTTATGTGTTTATAAAAAAAAAATTTATTTTTCTGTCCTTGCTTTGTGAACTCCGGATTCCGGAGTGCTTTATGTGCTGTTGTTTTCCGGCGCTTGCAAGACTCCGGGCTCCGGAGTGCTTTTGTTTTGTGGCGTTTGGCTTCTTCTTTCTGAGCAGCGTCTTTGTTCTGTGCACTCCGGATTCCGGAGTGTATTTTTTATCACTATTTTTCGGAGTGTCTTGTGCGCTTCTTCATCCGGCGCTCTTGTGGACTCCGGTTTCTAGAGTACGTTTTCTGCCCCGTTTGAAGACTCCGGTTCCGAAGTGTTTTTCCTTCCTTCTTTCAGTCCTAAAAAAAATCGGGCGTTTGTCTTGGCTTTGAGGACTTCGGTTTCTGGAGTGCTTTTGTTGCTGTGTTCTCCTGCTCCGAAGTTTTTTGCTCCAAAAAAAAAAATCTTAGCGGCTTCAGTCGCTGTACTGTGAACTCCGGAATCCGGAGTGCCTTTTTGTTCGCTGCTTTATCCGGCGCTCTTGTGGACTCCGGATTTCCGAAGTCCATTTGCTTCCCTAATAGGAAGGACGGAGTGGCTTCTGCGCCTCGCTGGCCGGAGTGTTTGATGCTTCTCTTGGACGAAGTGGATTTTCTTGGCTGGAGTGACCTCTTTGCTTCACCAAAAGTTCTGCTGGCAGTTGTGGCCTTGAATCCCAATGGCTGTTTCCTTCTATTGGACGGAGTGGCATTTCAATGTTGGAGTGCCTTTAGAGGATGTAGTGTCTTCTGAAGCCGGAGTGCATTTTGAGGCGGTGTGGCCTTTTGAAGCTGGAGCGCCTTTATTCTTTTAAAGCCGGAGTGAATCCGGAGTGAGAGGCATTTTGTTGCCGGAGTGCCTCTTGAGACCGGAGTGGCTTTTGAAGCCGGAGTGCCTTTTGCACACTAACAAGCCGGAGTGGCTTACGTGGTTTGCATGTGCTGAGGATGGAGTGGCATTGCAATGCCGGAGTGCCTTGGAGGACAGAGCAGCTCTTTGAAGCCGGAGTGCATTTTAAAGCGGAGTGGCCTTTTGAAGCGCACTCTACCTGAGTTTCTTTAAAAGCCGGAGTGAATCCAGTGGCTTGACGATGCTGATGTGATGATGATCTCAGTGGCAGGGTGATTCTTCATTCATTTTGGCCGATCGGATTTTCTTTCTTACAATGAACGAATATTATTGTAATCTTATTTTTTAATGACTGTTGTCATTGGTTTGGGGGCTCCCCTGTTGATATGTCTCTTTCCCCAAGTCGGTAAAACACTCGGTTAAGAACATAGGTTTTGTACATTTTATTTATACTTTAATGCATTTAATTACTTACAAAAAAAAATCTTTTATTTATGACTTCTGAGTCATGTTTTAGGAGAATCTCTCTTTCTATGTTTCTTTTTCCAAGTCGGTAGTAGAGAGAGACGCTCTCTTCTCTCTCTATAATTTCAAATTCGTCCTGCCTGCGAATTTGAACTCTCGTCTCCGTCGGCCATGGCCGGCCACCTCGAGTCCACCTCAGGTCTTTCTCCGGGTGCCGTTTCTCCTATCCCCACAGTTCCTTCCTCTCCTAAGGCTCCGGTGTCCTCGGCACCTTCTCATTCCCTCCCAGAAGGTCAGGTTTTGGGCGAATCGAAACCTAAGGGTTTCGATTTCGTCTCTGATGGTCCTGTTAATAGCTCCTCTAGCTGGGCTGAAATCGTGCGCAAAGATAGTCGTGAGGCGCGAATGGAGCTGAAATTCTTCCCTTCTGTGGCCGATGGGGGTGTCTCGTCCATAATTTCTCCTCCGCCAGAAGTCATCGACCAATGCCAGTCTTTCTGGGGTTTCACCTTGGTAGGCTATTTCTGTGACTCACCCTCTCACTATTTGGCGGTCAAAGCCATAGCTAACAAGATTTGGGCCCATTTCGGTCTCACTCACACTGCTGGCAACGAAGATGGTTGTTTCTTCTTCCGATTCTCATCGGTGGAGATGATGAATAAATGTCTTCATGCCGGTCCATGGATCATGGCTGGGAAGGCTATCTTCCTAAAATGTTGGAAGCCGGGTATGAATCTCAACAAGGATGAACATAAACGCTTTCCCATTTGGATCAAGCTCTTCAATTTGCCAATTGAGTATTGGACCCATGCCGGCCTCAGCTGGGTGACTAGTGCTGTTGGCATTCCTCTCCAGCTCGACCCCCGGACTGCCCGTATGGAGAATGTCTCCTTCGCAAAAGTCTGTGTGGAAGTAGGTGTCAATGGGCCCTTTCCTAAAAGCATCACCATTAAAGCCTGCCACGATTCGGCTTCCATTGTGGTGAAGGTGGAGTATAGCTGGCGGCCTATCAGGTGTAGTCGTTGACGTCTGTTGGGGCATGATGAAGCTCAATGCCATCCCAAGGAAGCTAAGCCTCCAACTAGTATTTCCCGCTCCAAATCTCCCAATTCTGCTCCTGTGAAAAATGTCCCATTGGCCTCATCGCCTTGCCCTGGGAACATGAATGATGATTGTGTCCCACTCTCTGAGATTCATGAAGTCTTGATTCAGCCGGTTTCTCCCCCACATCCATCTGCTGCCTCGAAGATTGTTGAGGGCCCTAGTGGCTGTTGTGGGAGTAACCTCACCATTGTGGAGGTGATGGACTCTCAAACCTCCCCTGGTCTGCCGGTTTCCCTGAAACCAGTTCCCCCTTCTCTTGGTCTGGTATCCTAGGCTCCTTTGGAGCCTACTGCCTGCACTCCTGTTTTTGGCCCCTGTCTCCTAGATTCCTCTGCTCTTGAGCCAAAATTGCGCCCTTTGGATGATTCGATTACTTGGATGGCCTTCCTGGTGTGCAGATAAATGAGTTGGCTATTGATTCTGGCTCCAACAGTGATCCAACACCCAATTCAATCTCTCGAATTATAAAAAAGCATGGTTTGGTGTCTTCTAAGAATGGTGGAACTGCCCCTGCCTCTGAAATCTGTACCGGCCGGGCTGTGGACTATTCTAAAGAGAACTTTTTAAATGTCAATGAGGCATTGGCTATGGAGTGCGATTCTTGGAAGCCTTCTCGATCTCGAAAAAAGAACAAATCCAAAAAATCCAGGGCATCGCCCAGATCTTAGGGGTCGTGCTGGTGGTTTCTGCGGGTTTTGTATGGATCCAATAAATCCAACATTTGTTTTGCTGGTTATTTTGTGTTAGATTGAATATCTTGGTTTCTAGTGTTTATGTAGTGCAGTTGGTCAGATCCTCTAATCTGATTCTGGGGTTATTGAGCTGTTTTTTTTTGTCGTGAATGCTTGGGGGTCTTGATCTCTCCCCTGATTTTAACCCCTGATTTTGGGCTTTGCTGCCTCCACTTGTTACTAGAAGGGCTTGGCTCCTCCCGAAGCTACAGCTGTCTGCTGATGCCTTATTTGATGATGGATATCTCCTGTTAGGCTGCCCTTGTGCTGTTGGAGGATTGTTTGATGCTAATTTGCTGCTTTGGTGTTTGTAGATCAGTGACTCGTGATGGATTTTTTCCCTCGTGTAGTTGGCAGTGTGTGGTTTTTTCTGGCCATCTTGCTAAAGATATTCGATGCATTGACTGCCATTTGGTCACCGCCTCGGTTTTCATACGGGATTATGTTTTGCCTTTTTTGGGTGTGAATTCCTTGCCGATGATTGTGGTGCGAGAATCCCGTTCTTTGTTGACCATTTATCTTTGGTTTGTTTCTGCGCTTTGGTGCTTTGTTGGGGTTTTGGAATTTTGGCCCATCGCCTTCTTCGATTGTGTTCATTGTTGTATGAATATTCGCCTCGAATTGAGTAGCATCTCTTTGATCACTAGTGTTCTTTGGCTTTGTGGTACTGCTACAATGTATTATTCTCTGGATGCTCGTTTTTGTGGGCACAAAGAATGCTCTCCATTTGTTATGATTTGCCCAAAGATTGCATGCTCTGTTGGCACCGTCAGTTAAATTTGGCTGTGCATGTTGTACTCGCCATAGCGTTCGTGTCTTTGGATTAATCATGGATCCATTGTGGTGATTTGGATGCATGGAAGGTGGTGGTCTGGCGGTTGGTTCAATGTTGTTTGTAGCTTCCATTCTTTGTGTGGATTTGTATCTGGAACGGAGACTTTGTTGTACTGGTGCCTAGGATACAATGCTTCTCTTGTTATGGGGATCGGGTAGTTGCGATGAGGTGGCTAATGATGGTGGATCTTGCGAATGGCTAGGTGCCTCTTTTCTTCTTTGGTGCCATCTTTGGTGTGCGTTGGCCTTGTTCTTTGTTGGCTTACTTTGGTAGCTGTTTGGCTGAGTCTGCTCGATGCTTATTTCGCTGCGTCAAGGTGGAATGGTTGAAACTCTAGATCCATGCTCATGCTAATGGATGCCGATCTCGATGGGAACCCCTACGGCCTCACTGCTGTTTTGTTCTTTGGCGTTGGAGCGGTGGGTGTCTTTGCGATTACTGTTGCTTCCAGCTGTTGGATTACTAGGGGACAAATGCTCCTCCCGTCTTTGGCGTCGGCGCACGTCATCGGCCATGGCCGTCTCCCCTGCTCCTCCTCCAGTGTCGGCCTCCCCCGTTCGTCCCCCACTCTCCCCATTCTCCTCTCCACTGAACACCGTCAACTCCTCTGTGAATCCTTCCCTGAACCTTCCTTCGTTTAGGTCCCAGGATTCCGTTTCGTCTGCGCTCCCAGAGCTAGCCTTTTTTTTGGTAAGTAAGTGATTTGGATATATGGGAGAAAAATTTACAAGTAAGGGTTTATCACCAAGTGTTTTTCCGGCTTGGGGATAAACCATCAAGGCTAGGGCATGCCCCGAGCACTTAGATACAACCTATGATACCAACTAAAGGACAAAAATGCTGGTGATCATACAACACAAGTGAATTACTCAAAAGCAATTCCTAAACAAATTTAACCTACTATTCCCAGGCAAAATCCAAAAGGCCAGCAACAAGAAATAGCCGGCAAGCGTGCCTTCACGGCCTTTAAGCACCATCACCTTCGGCCATCAACCCTGCACAAGAAGAATTACAAAATCAAAGACCGGGAGCATTCCTACCGAATCAGCAAAATCATCGGTTGCTGCATTACGGCAACCAGCAAACAACATCATGCAACTCCATGCTACAGCCCAAATCGACAGTGACAAGCAAACAAGAGAAGAACAAAGTGCCTTTGGTATCAAAAATACCAAGACATGCTTGACCCTGTCACACACAAAGACTACACCCCAGCTCACTTCAAGAGCAACGTGAACTCCGCATCAAGAACTACCCACATCAAAATTAGCAAAGAGCCGAATCAAAACCGGTGGGCATCAAAGACACGGTAAAGTAAGAACATCCAACGTGGATGTAGTCAAGAAGGACGGCTCTGGGTGTAGCCCAGAACTGCAGTTCTTCTCTCAACAGGCTTCTATGTCCTCTGATGGCACCCTGTCTCCTCCGCCAGAGGTCATCGAGCAAGGAAACGTCTATTGGGGCCATACCCTAGTAGGCTATTTCCTTAATTCACCTCCCCATTTCACGGCTGTTAAGGCAATTGCCATGAAGATTTGGGCCCGATTTAGGCTCAAGCAAGCCGCCGGCAACGAAGGAGGATTTTTTTTCTTTCGTTTCCCATTTGAAGAGATGGTGAAGAAATGCTTGTGCACTGGCCCATGGGTATTTTCTGGAAAAGCAATCTTTCTCAAACGCTGGAAGCCAGGAATGGATTTGTCCAAAGAAGAACACAAGCGTTTTCCAATCTGGATTAAAATGTCAAACATACCGCTCGAACTGTGGTCTCCCGATGGACTAAGCTGGTTAGCTAGTGTGATTGGGATCCCTCTTCAGATTGATCCCAGGACTGCCCGAATGGAGAATCTCTCCTTTGCAAAGATGTGTGTTGAAGTTGGTGTGGATGGGCCGTTCCCCAGCTCCATCACTGTTCAAACCTACTCTGCTTCTGCTGAAATTGCTATAGTAAATGTGGCATATAGCTGGAAGCCAACCCGTTGTGCTCGATGCCAACAGATTGGTCATCTGGAGACAAAATGCCTGTCAAAGTCTGATCCAGGTACCTCTCATCCTAAGCCTCTTGGTTCAACCCCTGCCGTTCCTGTCCAAAGAGACAATGTAAGGCATCCTGTTTCTATTGATGCAACTGGTCCAGTCCTTAATGTGGAGTCTGGTGGCCAATTAACTGTGCCTTCAATCGACGCTGATGGCAACTCTGGTCAATTACCCTGTTCTGTGGATGAAGATGCCTTGCCTCCCCCCATCTTTCATCTGATGCTGTCGATGGTTGTAGTGGCTGTTGCGCTAGTAATTCACCTAATGGGGCCGTTTTGGACTCTCAATCCATTCCTGGTCTGCCGGTTCCCTCGAACCTAGATCCCCCTAATCATGATCTGGCGTCTCTGGCTCCTTTAAACTCACCTGACGACATTGGGTACCAAGAGTGCCCTTTGGATGTCTCCGGATGTATGGATGATTCCCTTGATACTCAAAGTAAGGACTTGGCTCCTAACTCTCCTGATTCCGGGATTGACCATCACCATTTGGACTTGGATGAGTATATGCTTACCCCTAACTCAATCAAGAGGATCTCTTTGAAATACTCCCCGAATTCCCCTATGATTGATGAATTGCGGGGTAATTGTAACAACCCAAATTTTGTAAAATCTAAAAAGGGTTAGTAATCGGGTACGGGTCTGGTCAACGCAGGTTGACCGAAAAATTGTTAAAAGGGAGATCGGATGTCAAAGGAAAATGTTTTCCTTCATCAAATCCGGTCAACGCAAAGTTGACCGGAAATGGTAAAGGAAATCCGAACTTCCCTAGGAAGTCCGGTTATCTGGGGCATTTTGCTTTCATCAATTCCGGTCAACGCAATGTTGACCGGAAATTTAAGCCGTAACGAAACCCGGCTTGTGAAGGATTTGGGTGGTGGCTGCGTGCGATCCGGCTTTCTGCATAAAAGCCTCCGGAATTTCGGTCCAAGCAGGCGCAGTCCAGATTTACGCGGCATATAACTCTTCATAAATGCAATCGGAGTTTTGAAAAAATGCATTTGAGACTTTGGTGATGGAGCCGAATTGATAACGCATGCCTTTGGGAATCCACAAAGTAATTTATGGGAGATGTTTTCAATACTTTGAAAAGGAGGAAGACAGTAAATAAATTCTTGGGAAATAATCTAGCCAGCCTCTTTAACTAAGTACTATAAATATGAATTTAGAACAATAGTCAAGTATATTTAAAAAAAAAATTCTGAAGATAAGGAAACGTAGGAAGAAGAAGGTCAAAAACTAAGGCAACAACTTCAGGCAAGATACTCACCACATTTTTAGAATTCATGTTTGGTTATGTTGATATGAAAGATTATGATTTATGTATATAGTATGCTTTTAATGATTAAAAATGCATGTTTGGAAGAAAATTTTGTTATGCATGATATTAGAATTATTCTGTTAAAAATTTTGATGACTCAAAGTAATTCTGAGAAAGAAATTTCAAGTTGAATTATGAAATCTTTACTCTTTTGTATTCCGTGCCTCCGAAATTTTAAGACCTCCGGAAAAAAATTCGGTTTCGATGAATTCTTGTTTCAAGACTTCGGAAATTTCCGCGTTAAAGATTAAGACCTCCGAAATTTCTTTGTCTCGCCGAGTATAAAACCTTCGGAAATTTACCGTTTCGCTGAGTATAAAAACCTTCGAAATTTTCTTGTTTCGCTTAAGAATTAAAAAGACCTCCGGCAAATTTCCATTGTTCTCGTGTGGAATTAAAAAGACCTCCGGCAAATTTCAGGTGCTCGAAATGATCTCGGCTTTTGAGCCGAATTTCAAAAGAGCACTCCGGCATTTGAGTACTCGGATTTGAGAAATGATCTCGGCATTTTGAACCAATTTGTACGGAAAGCCTTCGGAATTGAGCACTGATTTTGAAATGATCTCCGGCATTTGAAACCAAATTTGTCGGAAAGACCTCCGGCATTTGAGTACTCCGATTTTTGAAATGATCTCCGGCATTTTGAACCCGAATTTGTACGGAAAGCCTTGAATTGAGCACTCATTTGAAATGATCTCCGGCATTTGAAACCAAATTTGTACGGAAAGACCTCCGGCAATGTTTACGGTTTCTTTGAATTAAAAGATCTCCGGAAGAATTTCAGGAACACGCTTTGAATTTAATACATGCACTCCGGATTATTACAAAAATGCTCTCCGGCATTTGAGCCCCAAAATATAGAATTTGTTCTCCGGTATTTGAGCCCCGAAATTCAGAATTTGCTCTCCGGCATTTGAACTCCCGAATTCCAGAAATGCCCTCCGGCATTGAAACTCCGAATTTCAAAAGGGCACTCCGGTATTTTTCTCCGACTTTTGCATGAAATAAATTCCGACTTCTGCATGAAAGGATCTCCGACTTCTGCATGAAAGGATCTCCGACTTCTGCATGAAATAATCTCCGACTGCTGCATGAAATGATCTCCGGCTTCTGTATGAAACAAACTTCGGCTTTTGATAAGATGATATGGACTTCAAATGTGAAGTTAAAGAACAAATACTATATGAATAAGGAAAATACATGAATTATGGACAGCAAGTGGAACTCTTCTGACTTTTGATATTTGATGAATGGCCAATAAGAACATGAACCAAGAACCGAATTTCCTTTAAACTTGCTGTTAAAGATTGGATGAAGGATATAGGAGTGACACTGAGGATGCCTCTGGGCCACGGGAGGGAACCTTTGGTGCACAAGGACTTGGCCCGTATGTCGGGTTAAAGGCATGACCTCCCACCCGGGGAGTATAATGAGGGGATATGGCTTTAGGTTGTGGGGTTACACACAACCCGTCCTCGATGTTGTCCGCTCCATCCGGTCCCTAAAGATGATATGAATTCTCGAACGATTTTGATGAATTTTCAATGATAAGATAAAGAGAATAAGAATCAAGAAAGATGATATGACAATTATGTTATTATACTATGCTTATGAATGTATATTTTTGCTTATATGAATGTTGTTTTCTGCATGTGAGTATCCAAAATTGGGCTTGGTAAGCTCACTCTTGTTACTTTTCAAGATGACGATAAACTCATGGATGATGTTTGAGTAGGGCTTTACGGTTAAGTTAGTTGGATTGATTTCAAGAGTTTTGATTTGTTCATCTAATATTCGAGAAACTTTTGTATTTTATTTTCCATTTTTTTTGATTATTAGATGTTTCCGTTAAACTTTTGGAAGTAATGAATGCTAATTATTATAGTATGCATCTGGTGTTGTTTAAAAAAAAAAAAATTTATGTCCACCTATTTAATTAATGTTAAGGTTCGGGTTATGTTGACGATTTTGGGTGGTAAAAAAAGTCGTTTATTTGAATGAATCTGAGTGGAAGATTTCTAAGACAAGGCAAAAGAAAAAAACTGCCTCTCGGAAATCCAGGGGCGCCTCTGGCTCTTAGAACATGCTGCTGGGGTTCTTTTTGTCTGGGTCTTGCTCCTGGGACCCTGTTTTTATTTTCTGTCGTGCTGTTGCATGCTCTATATTGGCATGCTTTTTGGATGGAATAATGAGGGCGGTTTGCCCTTCTGCTTTACGTGAGGGATTTTGTTGTGGTGAGCTGTTCTTGATTTGCCGAGAACTGTTGCTTACGCATTGCTCTCCATTTGTTCGCTGAGCTGGCCTCTGCTTCTGCTGGTGTATGTTGGAGAATCGCTGCACAAGCATTGCTATTCCATTTGTTTGCTAAGCTTGTCTCTGCTTCTGCTGGGGCAAGCTGCTAGTCTTTTCTTGCCGAGGTGTTTGGGATGCATGGAAGCTGGTTAGTTTGGCTGCTGGGACTCCAATGTGGATGTTGATTTCACTGTTGCTGTTTATTTTCTTTGTGAAGAAAGTGCCCCTGTGGAGAATTCAAAGCTGGTTTTGTAGCCTGTGGGAGGCTCTTCCCGTGGAATGTAGCTATTCTTGCCCTCTCTGGCCTTAGTTGACGATTATGTGCATCATTAATGTACTCTAGGTGATGCACCTGATATGGCTTATGGCCTCTGTGTGTCTGAGTACCCTGGCTGGAGCCATTGTGCTGCTGAAAGAGTGGTACTGCTGTTCCAAGTTGGGGCTTGGTTGTTCTGGCCATCTATTGAAATCTGGTGCTGAGTTGGCTGTAACTACAATTGTAGCTGGCATTCTAGAAAAGGCTACTACCTTGCAATCAGCTCCTTAAATGGGGCGCTCGTGAATTATGCAATGCTTGAAGATGTAGTTCTTTGCTTGTTGGGGAATTAAACCGGAAGGTCAATAAAATTGGCATCCGATGGCAAGGCTGATGAGAGGTGGGTTTGATTCCTTTCTTTGTGGTATGCAGGTTGTAGATTTGAATCGGCTCGGGATTCAATCCTGCTGTGAAAGGCACTGAACCATGATGGTTCCTAATCTTGAAAGAAGTTTTATTTCCAAGATGGGGTGTAGCTAGACCTAGTGCGATTGAGGGCTTCTTTGTTAAGCCGCAATTGGTTTGTTAACCCGCGAGAGATCGTGCACCTCTTGGAAGATCTTGAGAAATCTGTTGATCTTTCTTTTGGAATTTTGCTGCTGATGCTTTAATGATATACACATGGACTAGTATCCTGCTGCGTGGTGATTCTGAAGCAAAGACAGTTGATTGGTGTTGAAGTTGTTTTCAGTTTCCTTCAGTGGCCTAAATGACCAATGTTGTAGCTGTTGTGTGGCATTGAGAAGGTGCTGGTATTTTTGATGCCAGGATTCCTTTCTTTTGCCGATTATGGTATGGCTGCTGGGCTATTGTGGTGCATAGCCAGCTTTGCTGGCTGCCTCCAGATGGTGTCATCTGCTGATTTGGTGAAAGCGCTGAAGCCGGATCGGGATGCACAGTAAGTGTACTGCTCAGGAGTTGCGTGCGTTGCACCGCAAGATGCTCCTGCATTGTTGATGATTGTGTGTCTGCTTATGTGTAATTTTAGATTACATATGTTGTTTTTCTATTGACCGTTGTCCTCTTAGAGGCTATTTTGGTATTATCTGTTGTAGCGTTTGCTCGGAGTATGCCCTAACTTTTTATGTTTTAAATCCAAGTCAAAATACTTGGAGATAAAATATAAAGTTTGTAATTTTTTCTCCCTATAATCCAAAATTTTTTCTCCCTAAAGTTGCTTGCATTTAGGTTGTTGGCAGCTTTGTTTTGCTGTAGTAAGCTACTGAGGGGCGATCGGATGGTGTTTGATCCAGTCGTCTCGGGAGTAACTGTTTTAGATTCTGCTTATGTAAAATGACTGTGTTCATTTTCGGTTTCTGTTGGACCGTTCCTCTTAGAGGTTTTTTGAGGTATTCTCTGATGTACCGTTGCTCGGGGTATGCCCTAACGTTTTATGTTCTAACTCCAAGTCAAAAAACTTGGAGTTATAACATAGTTTCTGTAAATTTTTTTCTCCCTTTAATCCAAAATACACACTTACTTACCCAAAAAAAAAAATTTCAGGTCGGTAAAACACATAGCTGTTTGTACAGTTTATTTAAATTTTAATGCAATTAATTACTTACCAAAAAAAAAGACTAAAGTATAGCCAGTTATGATGATTGAGTAGTTACAGACCTTAAATGTTGCCAATTTTATTATATGATAGTTGAGTAGTTACAGGCCTAAAATTTAGTAAGTTTTAATGGTCGAGTAGTTACAAATCTTAAATATAACCAGTTTTATTAGATGATGGCTGAGTAGCTATAGGCCTAAAATATAGTGAGCTCTGATGGTCGAGTAGCTGCAGACCTTAAATGCAGCCAATGTTTTGAATAGAAATTTGGTTTGGATTTGAACTCGTTTTAGAAAACCAATACTCATGAAAATATATTTGTCCCATGTTTTCTGCTTTTGTATGTAAAATACGTTCATTCCATTCAATATTATAATTATGTGTGTTTTCTGCATTGGTATCTTGCTGAGTTGTCGCTCACTCCTTGCTATTTTCTTACCCTAAGATGATCAAGAACTTATGCTTGATGAGAAAAAGTAAAGTCGGATGGTCTAGCTAGGCAAGAAGGCCGATCTGGATTTTTGTAGCAGTGCATACCGACCTTGATTTATTTTTACGATATTCTGGAAACTTTTGTATAATGACTTTGCTATGTAAATAAAAAGGATATTTAGACGCTTCCGTTGAATTTTATGATTAAGAATTTTTGTTCCTAGTGGCATCTCATGCGTCTTTTGCAGACCAATGTAGATTCTTGGCCAGTTATGTTGTGACCGACCTAATTATGATCGGCCTACTTTTTGGCCGACTTGATGGCAAGCTAGTTTCGATCCTGTGCGTATGAATGAAATTTTAAGTCAACCCGTTCATTGGTGGACTATGACCCATTCCGTCACAAATAGTATCAGAGAAAAAAGAGATGCCTTAGGTTTGATCTGAATTTATGCGAAAGCTTAGGATAGGTTAGACCGGTTAGACTTAGTTATTGTAGTCCAGTGAACTAGGCCAACATTAATGTAGGACCAGGAAGTTGTGTTTAGAAAGTATCGTGTCATAATCTAACTGAGTTACTCTTGTTTTAGAAGTTGAAGTGTCAACTAAAAGAATGGCGAATAGGGGAAGACGAACTACTTGTAATTTTAAGGTTTGGGAGGCAGAGTATTTGAATATATTATGAAGGATGGCCAATGTTATAAAAGCTATAGGGCAACATAGTTTGGCTCCAGTTCCTACTGGTCAGGGGACATCGGTATATGATTGCTTCACCAATGAGCCAGCTCTAGAGTTCTTGGGAGAATCGGATCCAATAAAGGCTGATACGTGGATCCAACGACTTAAAGGTGTTTGCAGTTTTTTAATGTCCGACAGAGGATAGAGTACTATTTATGGCTCATAAATTGGAGGGAAAGGCTCATCATTAGTGGAAAATGCAGAAAAGAGTATTTGAGGTACTAGAGAATGAGATTACTTTGGCAATATTTGAGGTAGCCTTTATGGAAATATATTTCCTTGATAGTCGCTGTGGGCAAAAAGAGGAAGAGTTTTTATGGCTAAGGCAGGGTAATTGTTCTGCGGCCGAGTATGACACCAAGTTCATGGAGTTATCCCGTTATGCTCTATACATAGCGGAGGAAGAGAATAAGAAGGAAAGAAGGTTCTCTTAGGGCTTAAGAGATGACATTATGAAACATCTGTCGACGTTGAAACTATCGACTTATGGGGAGGTATTGAACAGAGCCATTATCTATGAGAAGGAGCTTGAAAGAGAGAAATTTTTCAAAAAGAGGATATCTAGCCGGAGTGTCTTAGGACCCAGCTCCAGTGTGGGACCAGAGAGGCCCCCGAAGAAGGCAAAGTAGACGGAGTCAAGGAAGGAGTCTAACTAAGTAGCACCAACTTCTAGGGCGTCAACCAACCCATGTCCTCATTGCAAAAAGCTGCATGAGGGCAAGCTTTTGTTTTTGGTAAGTAAGAATTTTGGATTAATGGGAAAAAAATTACAACATTTATGTTTTATCTCCAAGTATTCTACTTAGAGGTAAACATAAAGAGCTGGGGCATGTCCGAGCAACTGGTACATTAGAAAAAAAAACATTAAAACAACCACAAAAACAGAATATGAAATCTGTCAACTATTTCACACGAACAAGATCGTGATTAGCTACGCCCAAATCGACGATGTCGACTCAGCAAAAACAAACAACAGATCCATCTTGGATCTTCAACGGCTCAGGACAGGTGGGAGACGGCCTCCACTGGATCTCAGCAGATCACATTCGCATCACAGCAGGAAAGTCACCCCCAGCGAAGTAAGTACATGCCAGCAGTAACCCACTGCCCGGACAGCAAAGTATCATGAAAGAACAAGCAGATCAGCATCAGCAGCCACAGCCACACAGAAAGCAGAATCAGCAATCAAACAGAACCTATAAGAAGCCACATCAGCATCACCGTCCACTTTAGCCAGACCCATCCAGCCACAACCCAGACCAGCCATCTTCCACAGACCAAACCGGGCAAAAGCAATCGGTAGCTACAGCAAACGAGATCAGCACTTGGGATGCAAATCGAAATTGGCAATTCACATTCAAGTCCAAATGGCACTTGAGATGCAAATCGAAGTCGGCATTTCATATGCATGAGGGCAAGCCATGTTCTAAGATGTTGGGACTTTGTTACAATTGTGGACAGTCGGTGCATATGATAAGAAATTGCCCTCATTGAAGTGAGCCCAAGCACCAAAATGAACTGTCCCGGACAAGGCATTTATAGTCTCTACAAAGGAGGCCGACATCTCAACAGAGGTGCTAGAAGGTAAGATTCTCGAATCTTGATATTTTAGAGTATGTGTTATTTTTTAATTTTGAATCTATATTATATTTGTATTATCTAAGTTCATTTGATTGTGGATCATGGATTTTATACTAGTTGCCTCGAGGCCTACGGTTTTTTTCTTAGGTCTGTAGATAAGATTGGTTGGGCTGAATAAGTTTGATTTAATATACCAAGCTTTGATCTAATTTTGAGTAAGAGTATGATTAATGAAAAATGTTATGCTGGGTAGGTGATTTCTTCAATAGCTTGAATATGGTATTATTAGGTATCGAGCGATGGCACATTTTGGAAGTAGTGATCCTTCCTAAGGTTGATTAGAGCTTTTTTTTTTTTTTTTGGTAAGTAAGGTTGATTAGAGCCCATAGTGGCCGGTTGCCCTTTTTATTAAGTAGGGGAGATGCCAGTGATCAAGATTGTATTTAGTAAGTAAGTAAGTAAAAACCTGTGATCAAGATTACTCCAACTGTGGATGGAGTGAGCCATTGGGATCGTTGCTTTGAAGATTTATGGGTTTTGCTTAGAAATATTGATATCATTGGGATTTTCCTAGGTCTATAGTAACTGTCTAACCTAAGTGTCCGATATGAACCAATAGATGACACTTGCAAGTTCATTTTAGCATGCAAGTAAATGAGAAATCAAAGTAGTGCAGCGGTAGTGTGTGGGCCCATGGCCCAAAGATCTCAGAATAAGATTAAGGATCCAAGTAAATCATAAATTTTGAGGTTCGTCGAATTTTGAGGATGAAATTATTATAAGTGAAGGAGAATTATAAGGATTAGATTTTTTTAAGGATTTAGTCTCTCAACCTTAATGGGAAAATTTGTCCGGATAGCATGTTGATCAGCTTGGTTTATTTTTTTGGTAAGTAAGTTGAGTGCATTAAAAGAAAAAAAATTTACATCTATGTTCTACCCCCAGTGTTTTGCTAACTCGGAGTAGGAAACATAGCAGAAGGGGTAACCCTAGAGACCATGACTCAAATCATGAGGAAAAAAGAACAACAGAAGATACATCGAATCATCAATGATCAAGGCGATATCTTCAAAAGAGACATCAAGATTCCTTATCGGCAACATAGGTAGCAGACTCGCCACCCAACATCACTCAAAATGAGGTGAAATTGGGCATTCCAAGACCAGGAGAGAGAAGGCACCAATGAGACTAGCAACGAGCTACGACAGCCCAACCGGGCAGCCACATTTCTGTTCCGCAAAACAACCATATAGGGTCAACAAAGTTGAACATCCACCCATCAGGCCCATAAGGACCTCGGTCATTAGCTTTCCAACCCGGAGCGAATGTCACGGCAATAGACCATCTCGGCCAAATAGCATACCTCGGACAAAAGCAACATTGGAACATTACCAGACACGCCATGGTCATGCAGACAACCCAGACATAAGCAAATTCCAGCCATAAGCACCACGGAAAACCCATGATCAATTGTTCATCACATCCCTGGCTAGAGGTAAACTTCTTAGCACTGATGCATCTAAAATGGAGCAAAACTGAGCAGACGGAAGCCCAACTCAATTCAACAGCTCCTCCCAATGCAAACCACACGGCACGAGCACCTTGAACAAATGTAATTCGAGGATGCAACAGATCACGGGTAGTAGGGCATCAGGGGTTCACTCATCGCACCCACAGCAGTTTTACCCCAGAAGCAGGAGACCTGAGAGAAGGAATCTTGGCCAGGATCCAACCACAAGAGCCAACTTCAGCACCCAAATCTCAAGAGCTACAAACCCAAGACCAAGAAAATAGCAGCCACCATTTCAGCTATATAGGCAGAGCTACTTAGCTCAATTCTCACTCCAATCATCACAAAGAAACCAGCTTTAGAAAACATGGAGCAGGTTGAATACAGCGAGGGCATTCATAAAACTCCCCGATATTTCATCAAAGCTTGCAGTAGCACCATGAATTTTTTTTTGGTAAGTAATTAATTGCATCAAAATTTAAATAAACTGTACAAACATGACTCAAAAGTCATAAATAAAAGATTACACAATTGGAATCGGCAATTGAGATGCAAGACCACAAACTGCCAGCAATACTAAACAGGAGGATGCTACATCAGCAATTCCACGTCGAGGCGAACCCAGCCACGTCAGCATATCTGCATGAACAGAGCAAGGAGGCAGTCACAAAGGCGAATAGAGCCACTCCGTCCAAGAAGAGCATCAAGCACTCCGCCAACAGGAAACACAAGCCACTCTGTCCTTCCTTTTAGTGAAACAAAGGGATGCCGGAAAATGTTCGCAAAGAGGTCACTCCGGTTTTTTAGAACTCCGGATAAAAGTGATTCGGCTTTATGAGCTTCGGATGAAAGGAAACACTCCGTCCACGAGGGCTCCAGATAAGAACACTCTGGCTTAAGAGCTCCGAATAAAAATGATCCAGCTTACGGTTACTCGGGATAAATGCACTCCGGCTTAAGGAGCACCGGAATCATCAGTCGCAAAAATACTTTGGTCAAGAAGCATGTAAGAAAAGAACACCGAAAGAGAAAAATGGAAGTCCGGTCTTTTGGAACTCCGGAAATAACTAAACATCAAGCACTCCGGAAACAAGGAAGTGCTCCGGCCATAAGAGCTCCGGGAAGAGCACTCCGGCCTTAGGAGCTCCGGATAAGAGTGAACCAGCCAATTAGGTCAATAGAAACGACAAACGGGAAAAGGATAAATGCATTCAAGCATTTTTTTATAAAAAGCACCGGAAAAAAGGACAAAAAGAACACCGAAAAGGGTAAAATAAAAGTCCGGCCTTTTGGAGCTCCAGAAACAACAAAATATTAGGCACTCCGGATACAAGGGAGCACTCCGGCCATAAGAGCTCCGGGTAAGAGAACTCCGGCCTTAGGAGCTCCGAATAAAAGTGAACCAACCAATTAGGTCAATAGAAATGACAAACGGGAAAAGGAAAAATGCACTCCGGCTTTAAGGGCTCCGGAAGCATCAATCGCAAGATTACTCCGACCAAGAAGCAAGCAATAATAATTTTTTTTTACTCCGGCCTTAGGAGCTCCGGATAAGAACACTCCGGCCTTGAGAGGATCGGAAAAACAGCGATCCAGCCAAATATGGCGCTAGGAGCATCATATGTAAATGCACTCCGGAAATGATGATTAAGTCACTCCGGCATTTGGGGGCACCAGAACATCCAACGCATGATCACTCCAGCCAAGGAGCGAAAATTTTTTTGATTTATAAAAACCCAACAAGGACAGGGGAGGGAGACACCAACCAATCCATCCCCAATGCAAGGACAAGGGAAGCCACCAAAAGCAGAGAGCAGAACCTCAGGCTCCAAAAAAAACCCCGCAGAGAGCTCCGAAAACTACAATGTGAAAGAGCACTCCGACTCTAAGGACAAAAGGAAACAAGGCCCCTCTGTCCTTTAACAGAACAAGAGGGCACTCCGGATATAAGGCTCCGGATAAGAGAAGAGATCCACTCCGTCCAATGATAAACAGAATACACATTCCTGACGGAAAGCACCAAAACACACTCCTGCCATCAAGATGCCACAAAGCACTCCGGATTCATCAAACGCTTGTCTACGGCGGCGCCGTTGCCGGCCATGGCCGGCCCTTTGGGTGTGCCTCTTGACCCCTCCTCTATTCCTAGCCTCCCCGTAGATCTCGTCCCCCGTCCTCTTCACCCGATCTTCTTTTGGATGCGGATACCCCTTCTTTTCCACCCATTCCAGAAACGCTTGCGAAATCGAAGCTCACTCTCAACAAATCTGAGTGTGTCTCCGATCCCCCCCATTCATGGGCTGATGTTGTCAAGAAGGATGAGGCTAGGCTGTACTCCGAGTTGAAATTCTTCTCTCACCATGCTCCTGGGTCCTGAACTGGGAATGGGCTAATGTCGTCACGAAGACTGGGAATGAGCTGTGTTCTGAACTGACCTTTTTCCCTCACCATGCTCCTGGGTGCTCTAATGGAATTCTCTCCCCTCCGCCTAAGGTTATCGAACAAAGTAACCGGTTTTGGGGCCATACCTTGGTCGGTCACTTTCTTGACAATTATCCCCATTTTATGGCTGTGAAGGCTGTAGCCAGAAAGATTTGGGTTCGTTTCGGACTTCTGCATATCGCCAGAAATGAAGTCGGATTTTTCTTCTTTCGTTTTCCCACCGAGGAGATGATGGAGAAATGCCTGAGTGCTGGACCATGGACGTTCTCTGGAAAAGCAATATTTCTGAAACGTTGGTCGCCGGGTTTGGCTTTGACAAAAGTGGAACTCAAGCGCTTCCCTATTTGGATCAAACTTTCAAACCTGCCGATTGAGTTATGGTCTCACGCTGGGCTAAGCTGGGCTGCAAGTGCTATTGGGATTCCTTTACTACTGGATCCCAGGACAGCTCGAATGGAGGATGTTTCCTGCGCAAAGATCTGCGTTGAAGTTGGAGTGGATGATCCATTTCCTAATTCCATCGCTATCCAACCATGTCCTGATTCTAAAGCCATTTCAACGGTGAATGTGGATTATAGTTGGAAGCCAACTTGCTGTGTTCGGTGCAAGAAAATTGGTCATGTTGAATCTAATTGCCCACCCAAAACTGCTTCCAATCATATGGTAAATCTCGCCCTAGGCCTTCAAAACTGTCCTGACGATTATGTTAAATGTGACATTGATAGGCTTCCTGAAACCTCCCCAAATGATGCATTTGCCCCACTGTTCTGTCTCTTCCACTTCTCCCCTTTCGTGGATCTTGGAGGCCATTTGGCTGAGCCTCCGATCGATCCAAGGTGTGAGCTTTACTTGAAGTTCTCTCACCTTCTGAGACTGTGCTGGTTCCCCATGCCTTTTCCGGTGCTGAGCAGAAGGAATCCCAAATTCCTCCCTTTGATGACTCTGGTCTGGTGTCCATTGACCGTGATGAAATTCCTCAGCATTTGGACCCCATGCCGGGCAATTGTGCTCTTTCTAAGTCAATCCTTGAAGAAGACCGGTTAGGAGCTCTTGACATCTCTTACGGTTCTGCCAATTGCCCCTCCTTGTCTCACGCTGATCAACATCCCCTGGGCCCTGCCAGTTTAAAGGCCCCTTTGGTTGTTGATGGTCTTTCTCATGTTCCACTTCCAGGATGGCAGGTTGACCCTGATGGTGCCGGGGTCTCCTTGCCTGAAAATCAGCCAACTCTGCCCCATATGAGTTTTGCTGATCCTCATTCGTCTCCTAACCATTCTGATAGTGAGCAACATCATCATCCGATTGATGTTGATGATCTCGAGATTACTCCCAGCTCCATCAAGAGGATCTCCAAGAAGTATGCTTTGAATACCTCTTTTAGTGAGGTCGCTGAAATGATGGGCTTGGATTCTGATCACTGGAAAACTGCAAAGTCCCGAAAAAAGAAAAAATCAGGCTCTAAAAAATCCAGAGGCTCTTCTGGCTCTTAGGCCTTTGCTGTTGGGATTTTTTTTGATTGGGGTTTCCTTATTCCGCTTGGGGGTCCCTATTTTTGATCTCTCCCCTGGTTTTAACCCCTGTTTTTGGCCTCTGCTGCCTCTACTTATTACTAGATGGGTTTTGGTGTATGGTAAATTGTTAAACTCTGCTGTCTTGAGTTTTGGTGCAAGGCCTGCATATATAACGAGAGGCTTTATGAGGAGCTTTCCTTTGTTGCTGATTGGTGTGATGTGCTCCTCTCCTCATGGAGGCAGTTTGGTGTTGCTCCACTTGCAAAGTGCTGCTTTATACTTTTGCAGAAAATGGCTTTGCTCCTTGTAGCTGAGGCTCTTGTAGTGGTGTTGAAGCTTGTATGGCTGTTGAGCCGATTCTGGTGCTTTCATTGCAACCGGCATGATGGATGGCTGCTTTGTGTTGTTTCTCCTAGTATGTGTTACTAGGATCATTTGATAGTGCTAAGCTGCTGAAGTTGTGGTATTGCTGCTCTAGGATGGGTCTTGGCTGCTCTGGCCAACTATTGATCTTGATATTAGGCTGCTGTGTTGGCTGAAGCCTCAGTTGAAGTTGGCGTTCCAGTAATGGCTATTGCCTTGCAATCTTTTTTTTTTGGTAAGTATTTGCCTTGCAATCAGCTCCTTAATTCGGGGCTTTCGTGAAATATGCAATACATGATGGTGTGCTGCCTGTTGGGGGGATTTACAATTGCTGAAGGCTGGGCTGTGGTTGAAATTGGTAGCTGATGGCCTGGCTGGTGTGATGTGGAATTGATTTCTCTATTGTTGAGGCTGTCTTGGCAGCAGTCTCAGTTTCGGCCTCTGGGCATGTAGAGGCTACCTGCTGCTCCCGTGTAAGTCCTAGCTGGGGTGTGAACCTGATCAGTTGGCCATTCCTCTGGCTTGTTATTGGATGCAAATGGGTCATGATGCTGGTTTCTTTTTTGTTATGAAAGAAAGCCGCCTTGACCCATGCTGATGGCCGGTGCTCCTAACGCTAGATGTGGAAATAGCTGGGACCTTTGGTGCTATTGTTGCATCCTGATGCTTGCAGTTCATTGCTGTTGCAGTTTTGCCTGCTAAGAGTTGCTGTGTTCAGGAGCTGTCCCTGATGAACATTTCAGTTTTGCTGGCGGGTTTGAATTTTGGCCCTGCTCATGCTGATGGATGTTGATTTGATGGGAACCCCTGGAATGTGCAGCTGCTGCTGTTTTTTTTTGCTGGCGTTGGGGCGGTGGGCGTGTTGCAGTAGCCTATTGCTTCCTGCTGTTGGAAGACTTGGGGTGCATTTAGGTTGTGGGCAGCTTTGTTTTGCTGTAGCAAGTTGCTGCGGGGCGATTGGATGTCGTTGATCCTGTCGTCTCGGGAGTAACTGATTTTGAATCTGATTATGTAAAATGACAGTGTTCATTTTCTATTTTCTGTTAGATCGCTCCTCTTAGAGGTTTTTTGAGGTATTCTCTGATGTACCAGCTGCTCGGGATATGCCCTCGTGTCTTATGTTCTAACTCCAAGTCAAAAAACTTGGAGTTATAACATAGTTTTTATAAATTTTTTCTCCCTTTAATCCAAAATACACACTTACTTACCAAAAAAAAAAAAAAATGCTCCTGGGTCCTCTAATGGCGCCTTTTCCCCTCCGCCTGAGGTTATCGAACAAGGTAATTTGCTTTGGGCCCATACCTTGGTAGGTTATTTCCTTAATACCTCTCCCCACTTCATGGCTGTCAAGGCTGTGACCATGAAATTGTGGGCTTGATTCGGATTCAAGCACGTCACCGATAATGAAGCCGGTTTCTTTTTCTTTCGTTTCCCTTCCGAGGAGATGATGGTGAAAAGCCCTGTTCTCTCGCTCGTTCTCTGGCGATTTTGAAATCCTACTTGCCCCGCCTCCGTCCTCCCCTGCCGGCGCCCATGGCGCCGGTCGCCTCCTCTCCTTCTCGCCTCTTTGAGTGCTTGTCCACTCCTCCCCTCGACCTTCTTCCCCACGACCCCGCGGTCTCATCTCCTCCCCGCTTTCCTCGACCGGCTACCCCATGGCCTCACATCCCCTCGGTCCCGAACTCATCTTCCATTCTCCCTTCTTCGCCTTTCGATCCCGACTCACTCCCACCTCCTTCCGTCTCTTGCCATAGCCTTCCGGATCGTTGCCCCATATCCTTTTTAGGTGTTGTGCCTTTTGCAGATTTTGGTATTCCCTCTACTTGTAACGACCCAAAATTTAAATAAGGAAATTTTAACCATCAAGTCCGGTCAACGCCCGTTGACCGAAAATCCAAATGAGAAGAAGTCCGGAATTGGCATTGAGGAAATTGCTGTCCGAATTTCCTTAATGCAGTCCGGATTCCCATAATAAAAGAAGTCCGGATTTCGTTGGGCGAATGAAGTCCGGATTTCCCTTGGTAAATGAACTCCAGATTTCCGGAGTAAAAATGCGTGCGGAATTGCTTAAAAGAAATCACTACGGATTTCCGGAGTAAAAACGCGTGCAGATTTGCTGAAAGAAAACACTTTGGATTCCTGACGTGAAAACGCGTCCGGATCACTCCGGATTTCCAAAGTAAAATGTGAGTCCGGACTTGTCAAGAAGTCCGGTCACGCTAAAGGCGTAATTTTGGGGAAGGAGTGACATTGAATGTCGCAGTTCCGATACGTGTTGGAAAGCTAATTCTCATGGGAAATGTAGGATAATTTATAACAATGTTGGAAAATAGGAAAAAATTATAAATGAGGGCCACCAAACTTAGGGCTATAAATAAGGGCCTTAGGGCCTCAGGAATAAGGCACCACTAGAAACTCTCCTAAAAGTAGAAGGCCAAAAGCTAAGGAAAAAGTAAAAACGAACTCAGGCAAGATACTCACCCCTATTTATAAAGTTCATGTTTTAGTTATGTTGCTATAAAATTATATGAAATTCTGTATAAGTATGTTTTTACTGTTCACACTGAAAGGCATTTTTAAAGGAAATTCTGTTATGCATGAAGTTGGATTTCTGTTATGATTTACTGCCAATGATTATGAACTTTGCCCAATGCATGATTACGGAAAGAAACTTTAGGCTTTAAAGATGAATCATGAATTTCTGCTACTGTATTCTGTTTCTGTGGTAAAAGACCTCCGGCATTGTACTCCGTCCAGTTTAAATAAGGAACTCCGTCCAGAAAGAACTCCGGCCTTTTTATGAATAATATACTCCGTCTCATTTTGAAAAGTACGCCGGCCTTCTGTTTAAAAGAACTCCGGCCTACTGTAGAAAAAGAGAACTCCGGCCTTTACGTCTTTAAATAGTACTCCGTCCTATTGTCTTGAACTTCGGTTTTGATAAAAGTAAACTCCGGATTTAGAACTTCAGATTTAAGAACTTCAGATGTTTAATAAAAGCACTCTGAAATTAGAATTTCAAATTTAAGAACTTCGGACTTTAATAGAAATTACTCCGGATCTTAGAGCTCCGGATTTTATAAGAAAGTGAACTTCGAATTTATGAACTTCAGTTTCAGGAACTTCGTCCTTTCGTTTTAAAAGAACTTCGAAAATTTAATAAATAAGACTCTATCTTTTATTTGAAGAGAACTTCGGATATTGAACTTTGAAAAAAGACACTCCGGATTTTAATGAAAAGGCACTCCGGTTGTAGCACTCCTGATTGTAAAGAAAAGACACTTCGGTTTAAGCACTCCCAATTTTGAAAGAAAAATCCTCCGTCCATTTACAATAAGCACTCCGTCCCTTTTGAAAAGAAAGCCACTCCGTCCCTTTAAGAAAAAGAACTTCGGACTTTGTACTCCGTCCTTTATAAAGAACTCCGGTTTTTAATAATCTTTGAATTTAAGAAACGAACTCCGGTTCTGATTAAAGAAATGAACTCCGGCTTTTGCGTGAAATAAACTCTGACCTTTTTGCATAAAATGAACTCGGGCTTCTGCATGAAATGAACTCCGACTTCTGTATAAAATGAACTTCAGCTTCTGCATGAAATGAACTCCGGCTTCTGCATGAAATGAACTCCGGCCCTCTTCATGAAATGAACTTCGGACTATGAAGAACATGAAAAATGACATACGGACAGCAAGTGGAACTTATGACTTTTGAACTATGATATATGGCCAATAAAGAACACGAACCAAGAACCGAGTTTCCATTAAACTTGCTGTTAAAGATGGATGAAGGATATTGGAGTGATACTCGAGGATGCCTCCTAGGCCACGGGAGGGGACCTTTTGGTGACATAAGAACTATGGACTATGGCCCCGTATGCCGGGTTAAAGGCATGACCTCCCGCCCTGGGGAGCATAATGAGGGGATACGGATTTAGGTTGTGGGGTAGCACACAACCCATCCTCGATGTTGTCCGCTCCCATCCGGTCCCTAAAGATTATATGAATTCCGAATGATGTTGATGAAGACAAGATGAAAAGATTATGAACCAAGAAGAAACGATATGATGAATTTTATTATGCTATATTATGATCTATAATTTGATTATATGTATGCTTGTGATTTTACGCATGTGAGTATCCTCTTTGGGCTTTGTAAGCTCATTCTTGAAATTTTTCAGATGACAAGCTTATGGAGGATGAAGTTGAGTAGAGTCCTATGGTGTAGCATTGGAAGTTTCCTTGTCAAGCTGATTTTTGGAGTTTTGTCTATTTTAAGAAAATTTGTAATGATAATTCCGCTGCTTATGAATGCTAGAATGTTTCCGTGATATTTTGGGATTATGAAATTTTAAATGTCTAGAATGCATCTCAGGTATGAAAGAAGATAAGAAAAATTTTTATATTCACCTTTTTATCTTTTATTTGTAGGAACTTTGATTTTGACGACGGCTTTTGATGGTAATAAAAGTCCGGTCGTCACACTGCTTCCCCCGTCCATCCTTCCATCCACCCAGAATCTCTCAATTCCGTTGCCAATTTGAGCCCTCATCCTTCGTCGCCCCCCTCTTCTGTCCCTTGCGCCCCTGAAGGGGCCCTCATTGAATCAGCGTGTAAGGCCTAGTGTCCTGCCCGACCAAATTTGGTCGTATCACTCCTCAAAGAGGAGTCCTCTTCTGAAGCTTCGAAGTCTGTGATTGGTTGTTGCGGGGATGAATGTTTCTCAAAACACCACTGCTATCCTGATGGGCCTTCTCCCATTTTGGCTGGTACACCAGCTGTGCTGTTGAACATACCAGAGGGCCTGGAATCTGAGTCTGGTTTGGGGGTTCCGTTAGAACCTACTCCGGTTGAGTCTGAAAGATATTCTGAAGCCTTACCCGCTGTGCCTCCCCTGAGAAGCGGCGTCTCTGTGACAGATTCCTTATGCCATTCTGATGCTCAAGCCTCCAGCCCACTGGGGGTTTCATGGGCTTCGGTAGTGGAAAAGAGGGTTATTGGAGGTGCGTCTCCTGTGACGACCCGACTTTTATTACCATCAATGCCGTCGTCAAATCTAAATCATATAATTAAGGATAAATAGATGAACATAAAAATTTTTCATTTCTTCATTCAAACTTGAGATGCATTCTAAAGGTTTATAATTTCATAAGTCCCAAAATATCACGGAAACATTCTAACATTCATAAGCAGCGGAATAAATTTTACAAGTTTCCTCAAACAAAAATAATAAAGACTCCAAAAAATTTGCTCCAGCCAGCTTAAACATTCAGCTACACCATAGGATTCTACTCGACTTCGTCCTCCATAAGCTTGTCATCTGAAAAGTTGCAAGAATGAGCTTACAAAGCCCAGCAGGATACTCACATGTAGAAAACATAAGCATACATATAATTTCATCAAAATATATGGCATAACATAAGAAAAATCATCATATCGTTTCTTCTTTAGTTCATGTTCTTTCATCTTGTCTTTAGAAAATTCATCAAAATCATTCGGAATTCATATCATCTTTAGGGACCGGACGGGAGCGGACAACATCGAGGACGGGTTGTGTGCTACCCCACAACCTAAAGCCGTGTCCCCTCATTATGGTCCCCGGGGCGGGAGGTAATGCCTTTAACCCGGCATATGGGGCCATGGTCCATAGTTCTTATGCCACCAAAAGGTCCCCTCCCGTGGCCCAAGAGGCATCCTCGAGTGTCACTCCAATATCCTTCATCCATCTTTCTTGCAAGCTTAACGAAACTCCGGTTCTTGATTCATGTTCTTTATTGGCCAATCATCATAGTTCAAAAGTCAAAAGTCATGAGTTCCACTTGCTGTCCGTATGTCATTTTTCATGTTCATAGGCCGGAGTTTATATCATGCAGAAGCCGGAGTTCATTTCATGTAGAAACCGGAGTTCTTAAAGCCGGACCTCCTTTATCAATACCGGAGTGCCTTTCAAAGCCGAAAATAGAAAACCGGAGTTCTTTTATATAGTCGTAGTTCTCTTCTTACAAAGTCGGAGTTCGTTTCTTTAATCAAAGCCGGAGTTCATTTCTTTAATTCAAAGATCATTAAAACCGGAGCTCTTTATTCATAAAGGATGGAGTACATTTTTAAGAAAGTCCGAAGTTCTTTTTCTTAAAGGGATGGAGTGCCTCTCTTTTAAAAAGGGACGGAGTGCTTATTTTAAAATGGACGGAGGACCTTTCCTGAAACGGACGGAGCTCTTTTCAAAAGACGGGGTTCTTTTATTACGGCAGGTTTCAAAGGGCCGGAGCTCTTTCTTCAACGAAAGCCGTATTTCAAAATTCGGAGTTCTTTAAAAGCCGGAGTTGTTTTTCTTCAAGGCCGGAGTTCTTTTCAAAATAAAAGGATGGAGTGCTTTTCTTTCAAAATCTGGAGTGCCGTTCAAAATCCGGAGTGCTTTTCGTTGTAAAATCCGGAGTGCTTTTCTTTTCAAAATCCGGAGTTCATTTTCTTTAGATTTCTAAAACTCTAAAATCCGGAGTTCATTTTCTTTCAATTTCCTAGGCTCTAAAATCCGGAGTGACTTTTCTTTCATAAATCCGGAGCTCAAGGGCCGGAGTGGCTTCTCCTTTAAAAATTCCGGAGTGCTTAAAGGGACGGAGTGCTTCATGGACGGAGTTCTTTTCTTTTTCATTTTCCGGAGTGCTTAAAGTCTGGAGTATGTTTAAAATCCGAAGTTCATAAAATACGAAATTCATAAGCCGGAGTTCATTTCAAAACCGAAGTTCTTTTTGTTAAATACCGAAGTTCTTGTATCAAAAGTTATTATCAAAAGCCGGAGCAAAAGCTGAAATAAAAAGTCGGAGTTCTCTTTTTCTACAGTAGGCCGGAGCTCTTTTTCAAACAGAAGGCCGGAGTACTTTTCAAAAGGGGACGAAATTCCTTATTCAAATTGGACGGAGTACAAATGCAGGAGTTTTAAATCAATTTCTGTAAACGTGCCAGAAGTCTTTTATCTTAAATTCATAGCCATTTTGACAGATCAGAGTTCAATAGTAGGACTTTCTGTTTCATCTTATGGCCTAAAATTTCTTTCCGTAAACATGCATTTAACAAAATTCATAATCAATGACAATAAATCATAACAGAATAAACTAACATCATGCATAACAGATTTTCCTTTAAACATACATTTCAGAGCGAACAGTAAAAGAATACTTCCAACAGAATAATATATACTTTCATAGCAACATAATAAACATGAGTTTTAGAAATAGGGGTAAGTATCTTACCTGAATTCTTCTCTACTTTGCCTAAGCTTTCGGTCTCCTTCTTTACTAAGAGTGTCTAGTGGTACCTTTTTCTAATGCTCTTAAGCCTTTATTTATAGCCCTAGGTTTTGGTGGCTGTCATTTATAGCTCTCCATTTTCCAAAGAGTGATATAAATATCCCTACATTTTCCAAAGAGGATTATTTATGAATTTCGTTTTCCAACACATCTCGGAAACAGCTGATATTCATGGTCGCTCCTTCCCAATATTCTTCCTTAACTGTGACCGGACTCCTTCAACAAATCCGAACTTGCTTTTACTTCGGAAATCCGAAGTGCTTTCTTCAAGCAAATCGGACTCGTTTTTACTTTGAAAATCCGGAGTTCTTCTCTTTCTCTTCTAAGAAAATCCGACTTGTTTCCGAATGGAGTTCTTTTACCAAGAGAAATCTAGACTTGTTTTCATCAACAGAAATCCGGACTTTTTTTATTACGGAAATCCGGACTTATTTTCATTAAGGAATTCCGAAGTGAATTTAAGGAATATTCCGGACTGGATTTTCATAAGGAAATCCAGACTGGAATTTTACCAATGCAAAAATCCGAACTTCTTCACTTTTCGTTCTCCGATCAACTTGCGTTGACCAGACTTGATGGTTAACATTTTCTTATTATAATTTTGGGTCGTTACATCTACTCTTAAATTCTTCCCTCCAAATTTTTCTGATATGGAGAATTTCATTTTGTCCCCCCCCCGCCTGAAGTTATCCAACAGGGTGTGAACCGTGGGGAACCACCCTCGTTGGTAATCCCGTCCATTTTAATGCAGTAAATAATATTACTCGAAAAATTTGGAAGCGTTTCGAGCAACAACATGTGGCGGGTAAAGAATTACTTTTTTTTTTTGGTAAGCAAGTATTTTGGATTAATAGGAGAAAAAAATACAAAAGCGATGTTTTATCAGCAAGTGTTTTGACTTGGGGAAAAAACATAACCCGCTGGGGCATACCCCGAGCAACTAGTACATTTGAAGGTACAAAAAAACCTCTAGGAGGTCAACATACTACGTAACCTATAGAAATTGAAAATAATTACAACACTGCACAAAGGGGAAGCGACGTTTCCCAACCCACTGCCACCCGAGAGAATTAGCTACTGAAAAGAAAACCAGCAGCACCAAAAGACCACCAAACCAGAAATTCTCATAGCATTGGGAGCTACAGCAAATAGTAGGCCACCTGCCAGTCCCACCCATGCAACCAATCTCTAAAATCAGCAATAAAGCTGGAGAAGCAAAGCTGCCCCAACAGACAGCAGCTGCATACACAGCACAATCGGCATCCAGTAGCACTGGCCAACAACTCCTGGGACAAAATCCATCAGGGGCTGCTGTTCAAAGTAGCATAAGACAATCCATTCAAAAAATGCATATCAACTTCCAGATCAGCTGCCACCCAAAAAGGCATCCATCAACAGCAACAAACAGAACATCCATCACATGCACCAACAAATCATCAAGATATCTTGTATTGGTCATAAGGGACATCACCCAAACCCAAAGACTGCGCCAGCCAATCGCCAAAATCCACGGCTCATCGGCATCACCCACAGCAGGTGAGCCCAATAAACAAAACATCCAAAGCAGCAAGAACCGCAAAACCGCATCAGCAAAGAGAATCAAATCAACCCGAGGCCCAAAGACATGAACCCGGCTAGGCAAGCCAAGAATTCTCAAAAATTGGGAGAAAATAAAGACAGCTTACAACATTCCGGGTAAGCAATAGAGAGTTTCATCGAGCTACGTTCTATCGAATTTCAATTGCAGTCTATCATGAGTAATGGTCGAGACCACCTCGCATCGATTCAGCCAATAGAGGAGCATTGCCACCGGGAGAGAACCACCCCAACATCCTCCAAAAAACGCTAAATCTTGCCCACAACTCGAGTTGCGAGAGGCAAGAATGGCAGCGAGCAATGCATAACAGAGGATCATCACACATCGCCAATGGGATCGCCAACGAAGGATCATCATCCATTGCAGCCCAAAGAATTGTTGCAAAGCAATAATAAACAATAAAGCGGCATTATGAGCAGGACAACATCAATCATGTCACAATCTCACCACAATAAAGCGTGAGTGGCATCACCTCATCAAGAAGGAGATTTAGAACCAAAGGTACCTCATCCAGCTACTTAGCCCTCAGCCGAAGTGTCCCAATCCTGAAGCACACGGGCTCCCCCAACCCAATCAACAAATGGAACACACAGCCAGAGAACAATCAGAGCAATACCAAAGGACATTCGGCTGCATCAATTCCTTCGAGACGAGACTGAAAAAACCACCGCATCAGAAGGGTTTTCAGCGTCAAAACAGGCCACTCCCAGTTCTTAGACACTCTAGCCTATGATTCCAGTCCAAAGCAAACCAGGCTCCCCCTAACCCATCTTACCGGAAGGAACGAACAAGCAGAGAGTTTCAGAAACCGGGCTCAGGGCGTTTGTCAGTGTCAGTCCCAGCGTGCAGCATAGAGCATAATCTTCGGCCATCTACTCCCGAAATCAAAGGACGCAGAGTAAACCAAAAGTACCAAAGCCGTAGCTTACTTGAGGAACCCTGAGACAGGGCTCTCGCCACGGTAGCCATAGCATAGAAGCCCAGGCCAAACCGGATTTGAGAAGCCCTAATCAATCGAGGGACGAAGGAGAAGAGAGACATTAGCCTGAGAAGAGTCCCAGACTGAAGCAGAGACCCAAGCGGAAATAAACGCATCAGATGCGCACTTGGCTTCAGCAGAAACCCCAATCGAATCGGATCTTGGCCGAAAGAGCTTCGTCAGGGAATGCAGACTCAACCAAAGACGAAACCTCAGAGGACGCCGGCAAAGCCGGAGCCGAAGTTCGGAAGGAAGAGTGCAAGGGTCGAAAGGCGAAGAGCAGCCGGGCAGAGCACCCAGGAGACCGGTCGAGGCCAGCACCGGCGGCGCACGGCCAGAGGAGGAGCGTCGCAGGAGGACACGGGCAACCACCGAAGACAGATTCAAAATTCAAAATGAATTTTGAAAATGGTAGAGAGAAGCGAGAGCTTCTCTCTCTACGCGGGCCCTAGCTTATTGGGTAACGAATTACTTACCAAAAAAAAAAAGTGGTGGGTACGAATTGGGGTTCTTTTTCTTTCGGTTTTCTTCTAGCTTAATGCTCAATAAATGTCTTGCAAGTGGCCCTTGGTCGATTGCCGGGCATACTCTTTTTCTTAAGGAATGGAAGCCGGGATTGGTCTTATCCCGTGAGGAGCACAAAAAGAGCATACTCTTTTTCTTTCGATTTTCTTCTAAGGACGTTTCTCTTCACCAGAACATAGCTGGCATCATGGGATTCAAAGTGGGCAAACTCCCAATAAGATATCTGGGGGTCCCATTGATCACCTCTAGGCTTTCGGTTTCTGACTGTAAATCTCTCACTGACAGAATCACTAAGAGGATCACTTCATGGAAAAATGGCTCTCCTTTGGTGGGCGACTGCAACTCGTTGCCTCCATCCTTTCCTCTATACACCTCTACTGGGCCTCTCTTTTTATCTTACCCAAAACCATCCTCAAAGCAATAGATGGCATCTTGCGCCGCTTCCTTTGGAATGGTTCTTCAGAAGGCAGAGTAAGTGCTAAAGTAGCATGGCACGACATTTGCTTCCCCAAGTCGGAAGGCGGGCTAGGTATCAAGAACCTATTGGATCAAAATAAAGCTCTCAATTGTAAGCTTCTTTGGTGTCTTTCATCTAAAGACCCGAATTCGGCTTGGTCCTCTTGGATTTATAAGAACATAATCAAAGACCGGTGCATTTGGACCCTGAAAATCCCGGCATCTACTCCTTGGAGCGGGTGCAAGATTATGAAACTGAGGCCTTTCATGCGCGACTACTCCGTCAAGGACATAGGGGATGGTTCTGATACATTTCTCTTGCACGACAACTGGCACCCCCTCGGCCCCCTGAGTGAGGTGAGTACTAACCGTACCCGCCTTGTCTCGGGTCTGCACCGGGATGTTAAGGTTGATGCAATAATCAGGAATAATGGATGGTCTTGGCCTAACCCCTTTGACACTGAGATATCCCACCTTGCGATAAACATGCCGAAAAATCCTCACCTGTAGCAATCAAAAAGACTCTTTGAGGTGGACTGGGAATGCCATGGGCAAATTTACGGCTAAGTCTGCATACCATCTCATTCATCCCCCCAAACCTAAGGTTTATTGGGCTATTCTAGTGTGGGGTCCATCCCATATACCGTCCCACGCCTTTACCCTTTGGCTTGCCATTAAGGGTAGATTGAACACCTCTGATCGCCTCCATTATATCCCAAACTTGTCTCCCCGCTGCCCACTCTGCAACACTGGAAATGAAGACCTTGGTCATCTATTCTTTTCTTGCCTTTTCTCCAGAGCACTATAGGATAATGTTCGAAGACACTCCGTTATTCATTGGCCCCGTTCTGAATGGATACAAAACATATCTTGGGCTACTTCTATCTGGAAATGGAAAAATCTTCTGGCTATCTCAAAACGATTATCTTTGGCCGCCACGGTATATTTTATATGGAGGGAATGAAATAACCGTATATTCTAAAAATCATCCCCCCAGGACGTTTCCCAAATCTTCTCTTCGGTGGTCAATGTGGTGAGATTGAAATTAATGACCGTCATGGTACCCGACAGGGGTGTCTCCAGATCGACTCGGATGCGGTGGGGTATATATATAAAAAAAAAAAAGAAAGAAAAGAGAAGTTGAAGCTGCCCCCTTGCTTTCTTGATGATCTTTGGCGGTTTTTGCCTTCCTTGTGTGGTGTGTCTGCAATTATTATCGATTGGCTCGGAGGGCCTCTTTGGGTTTTGGTTCCCGATTTTGGTTTGCTTGTCCTTTCGTTATTTTCTATATTGTGTTATTGATTGGATGGTGTGGTTGCTTGGCTCTTGTTCTGTCCCATCCCCCAATTTTGTCTCCCTTCCCCTCAAAAAAAAAAAAAAAAAAAAAAAAGAATATATATATATATATAAATTAGAGAGTGTGTGTGTGTGTTCTATGCCTGACGCTCCTGTATGTGCTGGGATTGTGAATGCTGTTGCAACTTGTTGGGCGGTCTGGCCTTTTGGTGGGGTGTTTAGGTTGATGGTGGGCTGTTGTAGTGGGTTGGTCCTGGCTCTAGTAATTGACTTCCCTGCAGATGAACTTACAACTAATCTGAACTGATTTCAAGGAATTCGGTGCTTATATCAGTTTTCGGTCATGTGCTGTTTCTTGGATGGTGTTGGTGGAGTCTTGGTGTGCTGGAGTCTATTGTTGTCAATGAACTGATTACTGAATTTTGTGGCAATAGTAGTGTGGTTTCCTCTGGTGCTGTTTGGGATTGAAGTTGGTAAAGTTGGGTCGGAATGATATCGATGGTATGGGGCGGGGTATGATGTTGAGTCATGGGTGCTGCAATTCTTGGTGTTTTTTTGATGGTCTTTGCTATTCTCGCACCTCCAGGTTGGTTGCCACTTTGCTTTTTCTCGATCTGAAATTGTCTCGGCCCAGAGGCGAGTTGATTTTATGGGTCTTGCATGTCATCTAGGGAAATCTGCTTTTGGGCAATTTGGCTTGGATGGTTGGATGGCATGGCTTAGGAGATGGTTTTGTGTGTGAATGTAAGGATGGCTTAGGAGTTGCTCGGGTGTCTATGGTTAAGATGGGATATCTTTGTATTAATATTTCTCTCTTTGGTGTTCGGATTCATGTGGTCAATTTGGGCTTGAGAACGATTGTTGTTGATATTCGGTTCTCCTCTGCGGCCAATCTCTCTTGGATGTTGGGTAGTTGATGTTTTTATGTGATGTTTGTGTTTGTCATATGCTTCCCTCTTGTTATTGTGCGGGGTTGTAGACAGTTACGTTGGTATTGGAAGATCTGGGTGGCATGCACACTCATCTTTGGCGGGAGGTGCGTTGGTGCCTTTGGAAAATCCATCATCCGAGGGGTTGTGATCTTTGAAAGCCTGCTGTTTTTTTTCTCGTGTCATTTGTTAGGCTGATTAATGTGCTGTCATTGCTTTGCGGTGCCGAAATCTTGATGAAATGCAATTCTCTTTATTATCTAGAATGCTTGAATGATGTAATATGTTGAAATTGAAAATGTTGTTGTCCCCGATCTCTCGTTATGCTTCGAACTGGAGATCTTTGCTTGTTTTGCATCAAGCGATTGAAGAGGCCTAGAAGCTAATGTCCTTAGCCTTCTCTCGATACTTAATCACCGGCTGAAGCGATCGGTCATGCTGTGTTTGTAACCCGATCGCCTGTAATTTTGCATGAACACTTGATTCTGTGATGGGGCTGTAATTCAACTCTGTGCCTGCAGGGTGCCATGCTGATCCTCATGCTGATCTAAAGGTCTTTGACGGCGTTGGGCAGTGGGTGTGATGTAGCTGCTTCTGCTTTTGCTGTCGGAAACCTTGGGGTGTTGCAGTGTGATGAAGTGATCGCCTGCCATCTGCTGCGTGCGTTCGGATGCTGTTGATCCCGTCAACCTGGGTGTAACTGATTTTGTAAAATGATTGTAATCTCTTTCTTTCCTCTGTCAGATCGTTCCTCTTAGAGGTTTTTTGGGTTCCATCTGTTGTACCAGCCGCTTGGGGTATGCCCTAGCATTTTATGTGCTAATTTCAAGTCAAAAACCTGGAGTTATCACATTATTTTTCTGTAATATTTCTCCCATAAATCCAAAATACACACTTACTTATCAAAAAAAAAAGAGGTGCACAAATCATTCCCTACATGGATCACCATGTCAGGGATCCCGGTTGAGTTCTGGGCCCCCCTGGGTTTGAGCTGCATTGCGAGTGTGGTGGGAAAACCTCTCTTTCTAGACCCTGTCACCCAAAAACTCGAGCGTATGGGTTTTGCTAGAGTTTGTGTCGAAATGGGGGCCGGCGCCCCCTGTCCGGAATCTCTAAAGATTCGAACAAGTGGCTTCGCTGATCAATCGGACGATCAAATCAGAGAAATTAAAATTGAATATCAGCATAAGCGACGCGCAGTCCGCCTCCGGAAAAAGTGGGACTAAGGTCCCTCAATCAAAGCTACCTGGATCCCCAAGCAGGTGGATCCTCCTCGGATAAACACCTCCACCGCCCCCCCTAGGGTGTCCCCATGCAAGAATGCCTCTGCTTTGGCTGCCCCCTCGGCAAGAGTCATTGATCACAAGGCCATAACGACCTCTAACTCGTTTATGGCTTTACAGGAGGATTATATTAATGATCCTTCAGACAGCCTGGTCCAAGTCCCAACAGCTCCATCTAGTGGAGTTGGCCTTGAAACTCCTCCCAGCCATGATGTTTCATACTCTGATAAGATGAATGGCGTGGCCCTGGACTCACCATTTTTGATCCATTGCCATGACGAAGGAGACCCTCCCAATAGAGTCTCTGAACCCTCCTTCCCCCGGATCTAAAAGTTTGAACCCTTGTTCGGAACTTCCCGATCCATTGTCTTCGGGGCTTTCTGAACCATCCCCTAATCCTGGTTGAACTACTTACCCTAAACACCGCCCACCATCCATACCAAGTTCAATGTCTGCCACCCCCCAGGGTGCTACATTGAGAAACCCTCTCCCATCTGGACTTTTAGATGCTTGGGTTGGAACCTCAACCAAAACTGGGGAACAAGCTTCCTCTAGGAAAAATAAATAATCTCAGGGGATTAAAAAAATCCTCCTCCCCCTCACCCTCATCCCATGATTAGCATTGCCTATTGGAATGTGAGGGGACTAAATGGGTTTGTAAAAACCCACGAAGTCCGCAACCTCATCAGATCCCATAGGTGCAGTATTGCTGGTCTGGTTAAAACCAAAGTCGTGGAGAGAAACTTTCTGAGTGTCTCTGCTAGAATCAGACCAAACTGGTCTTGGATTATGAATTATTCCCCGTCTTTGAATGGCCGGATTTGGGTGGGCTGGGACCCCCAATTGGCTTCTTTTTTTTTTTTTTTTTTGGTAAGCAAGTATTTTGGATTAATGGGAGAAAAAATTACAAAATCTATATTTTATCTCCAAGTATTATGATTTGGGGATAAAATATAAACCGCTGGGGTATACCCCGAGCAACTAGTACATCCGAAGGTACATAAAAGACCTCTAGGAGGCCAACATACTACAGAACCTAGAAAATAAAAAGTATAACATCATAAAATCCACGAGCAAAACCAAAAGCTTGCACCAGGATATCTATTCACCAACGCTGTAGCAACAACGCCAATCCAGCAATTCCGGGTCACAGCAGCAAGGAAATTGCCAAGTGACGAAAACCGCATAACAGCAGCTGCCGGTTTAGCTGCTACGCAGTTTGGCAGCCATCAACAGCATCATAACTCACTCACAATGGGAGAGACATGGAGCATTCAAAGTACATCCAGAACAGCCATCACTTGCATCAGCAAATAAGTATCAGCAAACTGAAATGTTTGTCAGGAACATCACCCAAACACAGCAACTATCAGCAGACAAATCTGTAACAGCAATGAACTGCAAGCAACAGGATGCAACAGCAGCAACAAAGGTCCCAGCTGTTTCCATCACCCAGCATTAGGAGCACCGGCCAACAGCATGGGTCAAGGCGGCTTTCTTTCTTCACAAAAAGGAAACCAGCAACACGACTCATTTGTAGCCAAAAAACAAGCCAGAGGAATGGCCAACTGATCAGGTTCACGCCCCAGCAATGACTAACGCGGGAGCAGCAGGTAGCTTCTACAGGCCCAGATGCTGAGATTAAGGCTGCTGCCTAGACAGCCACAGCATTAGAGAAATCAATTCCACATCACACCAGCCAGGCCATCAGATGCCAATTTCAACCACAGCCTAGCCTTCAGCTGTTGTAAAGCCCCCCAGCAGGCAGCTACACCAGCATACATCTAGATCTCAACTACAGCACCATGCATTGCATAACTCACGAAAGCCCCAAATTAAGGAGCTGATTGCAAGGCAACAGCCATTACTGGAACGCCAATTTCAACTGTAGCTTCAGCCAACTCAGCAGCCAAATATAAATATCAATAGTTGGCAGATCAGCCAAAACCCAGCCTGGAACAGCAGTACCACAATTTTAGTAGCACAGCACCATCAAATGTTCCTAGTAGCACATACTAGGAGAAACAACACAAAACAACCATCCATCATGCCGGCAACCATGAAAACACCCAGAATCAGCCCAATAGCCATGCACTTCAACAGCTTCAACACCACTACAAGAGCCTCAGCTACAAGCAGCAAAGCCCTTTGCTGCAAAAGCATATAGCAGCACTTTGCAAGTGGAGCAGCAACAAACTGCCTCCATAAGGAGATGAGCAACAACTTGCCCCACAAAGTCATCCATTAGGAAAGACAGAGGTAAGGTCCAGAAAAAAAGTACGGACACATTCCAAAGTGCAGGTTCATAAGGGAGCAGCAACATAATCCGGCTAGCATGCACAACCCCTTAATTAGCAAACCGAAAGGTTCTTTAGAAACCTTCAGCAATTAGCCAAAAACCAGGCACATTTCTATAATAATAATTGTATAGGGACTGCAGAGGCAGCAGCTACTCATTCCAGCCCACTACAATACAGGTCAGCAGCAACCACAACTTTGGCAAGCCACGTTCGTTTTCAGGCAAAGAACTCAATTCACCCCTTTCAATCCTAGGAGATGACAGGATGAAGAGAGCAACCATGGGCAATATCACAGATGCAGTGTGATATTCCTTGGGCTGTCCTAGGCGACTTTAATGCTATTCACTCGGTGACTGAGGCCCTTAGAGGATCTTGGCACTATAGAAGTTCCACTGACATTAATGAATGTTTTAGAGACTGTGACCTTGAAGATGTCAGTCATGATGGTCAGTTTTTTACCTGGAACGATGGTCGCGATCCCACTACTCGTATCTTCAGGAAATTAGATAGAGTCATCACGAACGGTCCTTGGTTTGATCTTTTTAGAAGATCTAAAGCAGTTTTCCCACCAGCCAGGTTATCTGATCACTCCCCTTGCGTTCTTCTTCCTGCTGGTTGGACTTTTTTTTTTTTGGTAAGTAAGTGTGTATTTTGGATTAACGGGAGAAAAAATTTACAGAAGAACTATGTTATAACTCCAGTTTTTTGACATGGAGTTAGAACATAATACGCTAGGGCATACCCTGAGCAGCTGGTACATCAGAGAACACCACAAAAACCTCTAAGAGGAGTGATCTAACAGAATTAGAAAATACAGTCATTTAACAATATCAGATTCAAAATCAGTAACTCCTAAGGCGACAGAAACATGCATCCGCATTTCCAGCCACAGCAACAGGCAACGGTCCAACAATTTCCATCTAGCAATTAGTACGCGACAGACACACACTGCCCCTACACTCAGTAAATACAGTGCTGAATGCTACTTTACATCTGCATCCTCAACAACAGGACAAGGGTCCAGCAACCTTCCAGCAGTAGCCCCAGCCCACCATCAGCATCCATAAGGTGGCTACATATACAAGCAGAGGCAGTTCAACACCCCCACTGGCAACAGGCCAGCCATTCCAAGTACAGCAGAATACCAGCTCGTCCCGAAAAAGAACAGCAAAAATCAACACCCACAGCAAGAAGAACAATATCAGAACTGCAGTAGTTGCTGCATCAACTTAAAACCAACAGGCCAGTTGCCCATACACAAGGAACAGCCGATGGTAATGGAGCTTACGACAGCCAGTTCGGCAGACACATCACTGCATTCCACAGCAGTACCCAGCGTGAGGTACTTCCATCGCAGCAATCGGAATCTGTGTCAATCCAATATCAGCTTCTGAAGCTGGCATCAGAAGATGTCTCCACCAGCTTCATCAAGGTCATAGCAGTGTTGGCACCAAGAGCAGCGGCCTTGACTATAAAGGTAGGATTTCCATGTAGCCGACTTAAGCTACCATTACTACACAAAGAGCTTACATAACTTCCATCAAAGATAGAAAGGCTTTTTGCATCTCCTACTTTAGTAGCTGCTCTTCACAGCAAACTTCGAATCAATTTACATCCAATAAGACATTTCACCCTCTACAAGATCAGATCCCAATTCCCATCATCAACAAAAGAAACAAATTCATACATCAGTTGCTTTGTCATCCAACAGCAGCATATGTAGGAGCCCACTACGTCAGATAACTGAAGCCTTGTGAGACTACAGCCAACATCATCCCTGCAGAGCCCATATAGAGCAGCACAGACAACACCAGCAGATCAGATACAGCATCATATCAGCAAGGGGTCAAGGCTCCCGGATAAGCCTTTGGTGGAGAAGCAATGCGTATGCAGCATTTCTCAACAACATGGGATCAACCAAGGGTCAAGCTGCATCAGAAGCCAGCAGCTCCAACAGCAGGCAGAGAGCCGGCCAATTGTGCCAACAGCTCCCCCACCTTAACAGAGAAGCTCCAAAACAAAATCCCTCACAAGACCAGAAGTTTAGAGATCCAAACAATCCTAAAGGGGCACACACCCAACCTTATTCAAGCCATAACGCACTCCAAGACATAGCATGCATCAACACTTTTTTTTTTTTGGTAAGTAAGTATTTTGGATTAATGGGAGAAAAAATTACAAAAAATATGTTTATCTCCAAGTATTTTGACTTGAAGATAAAACATAACCGCTAGGGCATACCCCGAGCGGACATTACAACAAAGTATACAAAATGGCCTCTAGGAGGACATCGTTTGCCGAAAACGACAAAATATGACATTTCCATCATAAACAAACTAAACGCAACATGTAAAGCTGAACCACAAAAAAACGGCTTCACACAGTGGCACGCCAAAGGCACACTGCACATGAAACAAAGACAAAATGCTCCGGCCTCCGAGGCCAGCAGCATCATCTTCGGCTATCTAACATATCAGCAACATCTCACAAGAACTCTGAAATCCAAGGCTCCAACCTCATAAAGCATCATACCAATGCTGGAAATCACCCTGGCAGCTGCAACAGAGCCCCATCCCAGCAGCAACTCACACCACTGCATTGCCAGCATAAAAACAGCAGTAGCTGCACCTTGCCATCTACAACCGCTACAGTGTATCGAACAACACGTTGACAGCAGCATAGAAAGCCTTTACAGCACCTCTTACATCAGTAGCTGCTCTTCAACATAAGTAGCTACACAACGGTGCAAAGCAACGCATCATACGGTTGCCACACAGCATACACCATCTGGAAGTTCCATAAAGACCACTGTTGGACTGAAAATAACTCCAATCAACTACCCGTGCTTCAGAAATTCCATACAGCAGGGCATGGCCCACGTGTAGAACATCACAGCATCAGCCGCAATACTCCAATCAGATGTAACACACAACACCACTACAGTGCCAGCAAATTAACAGCAGTGGCTGCACTTTTCAGGCAGCCTCATCATCAAATTGGCGTCCACCATCCATGCATCCAAGATGAATTGGATACAGGATATCTAGCATGCAACTGAAGACATTTGCATTTTCATCCGGCCCCAAAGATCGGCAGGAGACGGGGATGCGGTAGCTCATCCCTACTACTCGCATAAACCAGCAGCACCAAGATCAGCAACAAGCCCCAATTAAGCAACAGGTAACGGTCAACACCAAATTACCAAATTACCACATTCGCAGACCCAACCATAGCAAAATACTAGGCAACGGTATCTAAGCCCCAACCCCAGTACCAACAAAATTTCCAGCAACCAGACAAAATCGCCACATAAAAGCAACACATCCAGCTCCAGCATCAAAACATAGGCGCAAAAAAAACTGAGAAGCAGCATCCCCAACAACATTGAATGTCACAGCTCGCCAAAATGGCGACAATCAGTAAGAACCACTACAACACCCGGCAATCCAATTTGTACATACCCAGCAGGTACAACAGCTAACCAGATCAGCAGTCTATAGCATCTCTACTACAAACACCCGGCAGGTGGTGAGCACAAGCAGTGTTAGCCTTTTAGTCTAAACTGCATCTACGATTTTTAGCCTTTTTCTATTCTTTTTCTTGCATCTCCCACATTTCCCAAAGGGGGGGCATATCATAGAAACCCGGCCTCTTAGGTGGACCTTTCCCATCAGTCACAACCCCGGCATAAGACACGCCTAGAAGATTGACTTCCAATGGTTTACATGAAGGGGGGTGGCCCTCGGAATCAGATTGATTCAAGCAATATTTCCGAGCAATCCGAGAGATAGATTCAGGGGTAACATTAGGGTCAATCACGTCGGACTGGCCAGGAGCATTCTTACAGATTGCAACAGGGACACCAGCATCAAGAAGGTGCTCTGACAGCTGCAAATTGGATTCGGAGATTGATTCCTTCACATCCAAAACACATGGTAAAACACCGGACACAATCCGGAACCACCGAGTCAACATTATAGGTACCAGGGGCATCAAAAATAACATCAGCATTGTGGCCAGCATCCATTCCAGAGACGACCAGACAACTCCCAACTACACAGCATTCCAGCTTCAACGTAGATGAGCCATCTTCAGACCCCTCAGCCCTTTTTGAAAGAGCCATTGGGGATGAGGAGTCCTCCAAACCCCAAGACTAGTCATCATGCTTAACCGATTCCATAGCCATAGGAGAAACTCCAGGGGCGGCATACCGATCTTCTGCCGAACGGTTTGTGTCCAATCCAACAACTACAGCAGTTGAGGGTGGCAATAGGGAACTAGCACTCTCACTCCCAGAAGAGGAGCAATCTCTCTCTTCCTTCAATTTAGATTCAACTAAATTACTCTCAGAGCAAGCAAATAATAGAGCTGATTGGCGGTCACACTGACCACCACCGAAGGAGGAGCAGGACGTACATCCTCGGATCATTGGAGTATCGAGACACCATCTCCAAGATCCCTTGTACACTTATGTCGAGGCAGCTGGAAAATGGGGAGGCGGTGAAGAAGCCATAACTTCACATGCAGAGCTATCATCAATGGCAGATCAGCAATTCTGCAAAGCCATATTTGGCTGTAACCTGGCCTTCTTAGCCCGACATTTAGCAGAATCATGGCCAAAAAGATGGCAATTGTCACACCGAGTCAGTTTCCACGTGTATTCCACATTCACCTTCAGTATAGAATCGAAATCTGGTTCCAACTTAATGGCAATGCAATCTGGGAAAGGGCCATCAGCACCAACCTCCACGCAAATTTTTACAAAGGAGACATTTTCCAATCGAGCGGTTCTGGGGTCGAGGCGCAAAGGGATGCCAATGGAGCTAGCAATCCAACTAAGCCCAGCTTGAGTCCAGAACTGAATCGGAATGTTGCTCAGCTTAATCCAGATAGGAAAACGCATATGCTCTTCCTTCGACAATACCATTCCCGGCGTCCACCGTCTGAGAAAAATAGCTTTCCCAGAAAACACCCAAGGGCCAGCGTGAAGGCATTTGTCCATCAACGCCAAAGATGAGAAACGGAAGAAAAAGAACCCGGCGTCGTTCCCAGCTATATGCTTGATGCCGAAACGGGTCCAAAGTTTTCTGGCGATAGCTTTTATGGCCAGGAAATGTGGGTGGGAGTCCAGGAAATGCCCCACTAGAGTTAGGCCCCAAAAATCGTGGCCCTGGTCGACCACATCAGGAGGGGGAGAGATGGGTTTCGGGTCACTATTGGGATTTTGAGGGGGGTAGTAAGATAAGTCACATACCAGCCCAGCAAAATCCGACTGGATGACCCCGTTCCAAGGAAGAGGAGAGTCACCGGCACGCACGCTACTGGATCGGTGCTTCTTAGGGTTCAAACTAGCCAGGAAGGAAGCATCTGGCGCAGGTCGGTGGGCATCGCCATTTTTCTTCAACTTTGGGAAAGGAAGACAAACGCCACCTACAGATTTGGTGGCAGAGGGCGTCGAAGGAGGAAGGGCTGGGGAGGGAGAGAAGGGTGAGGCCCGACGGGGCCCAACCGGGGCCGGCCGTGAACCGGCCATGTCCGGCGGCAGCCAGAAAGCGCTAGCCCAAAGGCCGCACGAATTTGAATTTCTAGAGAGAAGCAAGAGCTTCTCTCTCTAAACCCAAGAGCTTCTGTTCCACGGCAATTGCATGCATCAGCACGTAAGCTGGAATAAAGCAGAGAATCAAAATCAGGGTCCCAGGATACCCCAGTCAAAAATTTACCCCAGCAGCATGTTCCTAAGAGCAGGGCGTGCCTACTGGTTGGACTGCCCATAAACGGGGGATGTTCCGGTTTAATAACTTTCTCACCAATTCTCCAAATTTCATTCCTCTGGTCATGGAAGCTTGGGAGTCTGAAAGTCCGGGTACCCCGATGTTTAAGCTGGTGTCATCTCTCAAAAAGGTGAAGAGTGCGCTCAAAAATCTTAACGTTCAGAATGGAGATGTTCATGAAGAGGTTTTACGAACTCGAAAATTCTTGGAAGATGTCCAATCTATGACCATCCCTCACACAGGGAGTTGTGACATAGAACGACATTGCAAGGCTGCTTATTATTCTGCAATGGCTAAGGAGGCAGATTTCCTCCGCCAAAAAGCCAAGATCAAATGGATCAAAGAGGGTGACCAATGCACTAAATTCTTTTTCAAGACTGTTAGTGGGAACAATAACCGGAATAGGATTATCTCCCTTCTTGATGAATCAGGTAACCCTACTAAAGGACCGGAGGAGCTTAATAACCTAATTGAAGGCCACTTCAAAAATTCTCTGGGATCTGGTCGATCCCATGGGACGGCGGAGGCAAATCGGCTCCGTCCCTATATTCTAAATTCTGTCCCTGACTCTCAAACTGGCCCCCTTGTTAGGCCGGTTAGCGATGAGGAAATCCGCTCTGCGATCTTCTCCATAGGTGATGACAGAGCTCCTGGTCCTGACGGATTTACATCAAAATTCTTTAAAGACTCCTGGGAGATAACTGATCATACTGTTTCTGAAGCAATCCATGATTTCTTTAATCATGGAAAGCTCCTTAAACAATTGAACACCACTTTGATCAGCCTTATTCCTAAGGTCCAGTCCCTGCGATCGGTTTCAGACTTCCGACCGATCTCCTGTTGCAATGTCATTTACAAAGTCATATCGAAAATTCTTGCTAACAGAATCAAGGCCACTCTTCCCTTCCTGGTCGACAGATGCCAAACGGCCTTTGTGGCGGGGCGACGGATTAGTGATAATATCCTTTTAGCTCAAGAGCTCCTGCATAAGTATCATCTTGGATTAGATCCGCCTAGATGTACTATGAAGGTTGATCTTATGAAAGCCTATGACTCTGTCTATTGAGATTTTATTATCAATATTCTGACCCTCATGAAGTTTTCCCCACAAATGGTCAATTGGATCAGCCAGTGCATCACTACTCTGATGTATTCAATCAACATCAATGGAGAAGTTGTTGGCTTCTTCAAAGGTGGTAAAGGTCTCCGCCAAGGGGATCCGCTTTCTCCCTATTTATTTGTCCTTGTTATGGAAGTTCTAAATGGCATTATTGAGGTCAAGGCAAGGCGGGATAATACTTTTAAATTTCATTGGAAATGCGCTGAAACACAGAATGTTATGCTTGCCATTGTTGATGATCTCCTCCTCTTCTCCCAGGCTGATACCCAGTCTACCCAGATCCTCAAAGAATGCCTTGATGAATTTCATATTATCTCCGGCCTATCTGCTAATCGAAAGAAAAGTAAAATTTTCATCTGTTCTAAGGACGTTTTTCTTCATCAGGAAATAGCTGCTATCATGGGTTTTAAAATGGGAAAACTTCCAATAAGATATCTGGGGGTCCCATTGATCACCTCTAGGCTCTTGGTTTCTGATTGCAAATCTCTCACTGACAGAATCACTAAGAGGACCACATCTTGGAAATGTAGATGGCTCTCCTTTGGTGGGCGATTGCAGCTCGTTGCCTCCATTCTCTCTTCTATCCACCTCTATTGGGCCTCTCTTTTTATTTTACCTAAAACCATCCTTAAAGCAATTGAGTGTATTCTTCGCCGTTTCCTTTGGAATGGTGTAGCAGAAGGCAGAGTCAGTGCTAAAGTAGCATGGCATGACATTTGCTTCCCCAAGTCGGAAGGTGGGCTAGGTATTAAGAACCTGTTGGATCAAAACAAGGCTCTCAATTGTAAGCTTCTATGGCGTCTTTTAACTAAGGACCCGAATTCGGCCTGGTCTTCATGGATTTATAAGAACAGAATCAAAGACCGGTGCATTTGGACCCTAAAACTCCCGGCATCTGCCCCTTGGAGTTGGTGCAAGATTATAAAACTGAGGCCTTTTATGCGTGCCTACTCTGTCAAGGACATTGGGGATAGTTTTGATACCTTCCTCTGGCACGATAACAGGCACCCCCTTGGCCCCCTGAGTGAGGTGAGTACTGATCGTACTCGCCTTGTTTCGGGCTTGAACTGGGATGTTAAGGTTGATGCAATAATCAGGAATAATGAATGGTCTTGGCCCACCCCTTTTGACAATGAGGTGTCCCACCTTGTGATGAATATGCCAAAAAATCCTCCCCGCTGCAATCAAAAAGACTGATTGAGGTGGATTGGGAATGTCAAGGGCATATTCACAACTAAGACTGCATACCATCTCATCCATCCTCCCAAGCCTAAGGTTAATTAGGCTCATTTGGTGTGGGGTCCTTCCCATATCCCTTCCCAGGCCTTTACTGTAACGACCCAGAATTTTAATAAGAAAATTAACCATCAAATCCGGTCAACGTAAGTTGACCGGAGAACGAAATGTGAAGAAGTCCGGATTTGCATTAGTAAAATTTCAGTCCGGATTTCCTTATGAAAATTTAGTCCGGAATATTTATTAAATTCACTTCGGAATTCCGAAGTAAAAACGAGTCCGGATTTGTTGAAAGAAAGTCACTCCGGATTTTCGAAGTAAAAGCGAGTCCGGATTTGTTCAAAGAAAGTCACTCCGGATTTCAGAAGTAAAAGCGAGTCTGGATTTTTGTTTGAAGGAGTCCGGTCACAATTAAGGAAGAATATTGGGAAGGAGCAACCATGAATATCAACTGTTCCCGAGAAGTGTTGGAAACTAAAATTCATAAATAACCCTTTTTGGAAAATGTAAGATCACCCTTGGAAAATGTACAACCATAAATGATAACCTTGGAAAATAGGAAAATCATTAATGAGGGCCACCAAAAACCTAGGGCTATAAATAGGGCCTAAGAGCCTCAAGAAAAGGCACCACTAGAAACTCTCCTAAAGAAGAAGACTGAAAGCTAAGGAAAAAGTAGAAAAGAACTTAGGCAAGATACTCACCCCTATTTATAAAATTCATGTATTATTTATGTTGCTATAAAATTATATGAAATTCTGTATAAGTATGCTTTTATTGTTCACACTGAAAGGCATGTTTAAAGGAAATTCTGTTATGCATAATGTTGGATTTCTGTTATGATTCTACTACCAATGATTATGAATTTTGCCCAATGCATGTTTACAGAAAGAAATTGTAGGCTTTATGATGAAATATGAAGTTCTCGCTATTAATCCTTGTTTCATCAACCGATCTCTCAACTTTAAAATAAAAGACCTGGCATGGTTTAACATCCTTCGGCCAGAACATCATTTAGGGAACTTCCGGCCTTTTAAGCTCTAGATTTTAAAAGAAAAGCCACTCCGGCCTTTAAACTCCAGATTTTAAAAGAAAAGCCACTACGGCATTTGAGCTCCGGAATTATGAAAGAAAAGTACTCTGAATTTTACAAAGAAAGAACTTCAGAAAATTTATGAAAATCACTCCGTCCTTTTTTGAAAAAAGTACGCCGCCTTTTATTTCGAGAAGAACTCCGGCCTTGAAGAAAAACAACTCCGGTTTTTGAAGAACTCAGAATTTTGAAATATGTCCCTCAATAGAGCTCCGGCCTTTGAAACCTGTATTAATAAAAGAACTCCGTATTCTGAAAAGAACTCCGCCATGAAAAGCACTTCGTCTGATTTAAGTAAAGATGCTCCATCCATTTTAAGAAACGGCACTCCGCCCCTTTTTAAAGAACTCCCGACTTTTGATGATGACGTAAATGTACTCCGTCCTTCATAAATAAAGAAGTCCGATTTGATTAAAGAAAAGAACTCCGGTTTTGGATTAAAGAAAGCGAGCTCCGGCTTTGAAAGAAACGAACTTCGGTTAAAGGAAATGAATTCCGGCAATAATAAAAGAACTTCGGCTTCAGGACTTCGGCCTTCTGTTTTAAAAAGAACTTCGAAAATTCCTCTTTGAATTAGAACCTCGGATTTGCTTTGAAAGATGAGCGTCGGCTTTAATAACATGGACTTCAATGAATGAAGTAAAGAATAAGATTATATGAAACATACGGACAACAAGTGGAAATTATGACTTTTGATCTATGATGATTTGCCAATAAAGAACACGAACCAAGAACCGAGTTTCCATTAAACTTGTTGTTAAAGATGGATGAAGGATATTGGAGTGACACTCGAGGATGCCTCCTGGGCCACGGGAGGGGACCTTTTGGTGGCATAAGAACTATGGACTATGGCCCCGTATGCCGGGTTAAAGGCATTACCTCCCGCCCCGGGGAGCATAATGAGGGGATACGGCTTTAGGTTGTGGGGTAGCGCACAATCCGTCCTCGATGTTGTCCGCTCCCGTCCGGTCTCTAAAGATGATATGAATTCCGAATGATTTTGATAAAGACAAGATGAAAAGAATAAGAACCAAGAAGAATCGATATGATAATTTTATGATATATTATGATCTATAATTTGATTATAAGTATGCTTGTGTTTTCTGCATGTGAGTATTCTGCTGGGCTTTGTAAGCTCATTCTTACAAATTTTCAGATGACAAGCTTATAGAGAACGAAGTTGAGTAGAGTCCTATGGTGTAGCTGAAAGTTTAAGCTTGCTGGAGCAGAATTTTGAAGTTTTGTTTATTTTGTTTTGAGGAAATTTGTAATGTTAATTCCACTGCTTATAAATGTTAGATTGTTTCCGTGATATTTTGGGATTTATGAATTTATAAATCTTGAGAATGCATCTCAGGTTTGAATGAAGAAAAGAAAAATTTTTATGTTCATCTATTTATGCTTTGATTAAATTATAAGATTTAGATTTGACGACGGCTTTTGATGGTAAAAAAAAGTCGGGTCGTCACATTTACCCTCTGGCTTGCAATTAAGGGTAGATTGAATACTCTTGACCGCCTCCATTATATCCAAAACCTGTCTCCACAATGCACATTCTGCAATACAGAAAATAAAGACCTTGGTCATCTTTTCTTTTCTTGCAAATTCTCTAGAGCTTTATGGGATCTTATTCGAAGACACTCCGGTATCCATTGGCCCCATTTCGAATGGAATTAGAACATATCCTGGGCTGCTTCTATTTGGAAAGGGAAAAGCTTTCTAGCTGTTTCTAAACGATTATCTCTGGCCGCCACGGTTTACTTCATATGGAGGGAGCGAAATAACCGTATATTCCAAAAATCCTCCCCCAGGACATTTCCAAAATTTTCTCTTCGGTGGTCAATGTCGTGAGACTTAAGTTAATGACCATCTCGATGCCTGACAAGGGTGTCTCCTGGTCGACTCGGATGCGGTGGGGTATATAGTAAAAAAAAATAGGGGGATTTAAACTTGAGTTGTTGCAACTGCCTCCTTGCCTACTCGTTGATCTTTGGCGGTTTTTACCTTTCTCTCGTGCTGAGTCTGTGATAATTGTCGATTGGTTTGGATGGCTCCGTTGGGGTTTGGTTCGGTTGTGGTTTGTTAGTCCATCTTAAAAATTTGTATTGTGTTCTTGATCTTGGAGGTGCTATTTAATGGATTTTGTAATGTCCCCTCCCTTAATCTGTCTCCCCTCCTCTTCCCTCCCCCCCCCTAAAAAAAGAGAAAAAAAAATGGTGTGCGTGTGCGTTTTGAGCCTGGCGTTCCTGATTGTGATGGGCGTGTGACCGTGGGTACAACATTTTGGTCGGTCTGGCTCCTCTGTCGTGGCTGTTGGGCTGTTGATTGGCTGTTGATGTGGAATGTGCTGGTTTCTAGTTGTTGAATTCCTTATAGCTATTGTTGTGTGGACTGGGGTGGATGTTTTTGGTACTTTTCCATTGGGGCTTTGAAATTGCTGTTTTTGCATTGTGGTTGAATTCATGGAATCAGGTGCTTATTTCACAAATTTGGAATGTTATCTATCCTGTGTTGCCATGGCTTGCCGTGTCTTATGAATATGCAGTAGTAAATCTGGATGCCGATGGCTGCTACTGGAACCTTCCGGTTTTGCTTGGCTGCTCAAGTAGTTGTACATGTGGGTGCCCCAGGTTTCCAGACCTAATGTAGTCGCTGCCTGTGGCAGTTGATTTTTTGGGTGCTGCATTTCGTCTTGTGAACATTACAAATGGGCAGATAGGAGTGGAAGGTTAGCTGGCATAGTTCAGGAAGCTGGGGTTGGTGTGAATGTATCAATGTATCTCATAATACACTATAGTTGCTGCTGAAGATGATTGGGTATCTTTGGTCTTGCTGGGGAGTGATGTAATAATGCTACTATTGTTATTGCTCGGGTATGTGTAGCCAAGCTGGGACTGGTAGATTGTGCCAATCATTTGCTGCTTCCCTGGCAATCTTTCCAAGGAATACTGGGTTTGAGCTTGGTTGCTGCTGATGTTCGGATCTCCTTGCTGCCGTTCTTTTGCTGGATGTTGGGCTGATCATGAATGAATGAATGAGGTTTGATGCAGCAGAAGATTAGGATCGGATATTTATTGCTATTGGCTGGGGATGATGCTGTGCTGGGTTTGCCTGCAATTGTTGATGTGGTGTGGGATGAAATGCAGAAAATACTGAACTGGCAAATATGCTTCCTAAAGATGAAGTATGGATTGTGATGCCCATGGTTGCTTGCATGATTGATGCCCATGGTTAATAGCATGGTCTGTTCTTGCCTATTAGTTGGCTAGTTAATGTTGTCCACCTTTCCGAGCTGCTGCTTGGTTGTGTACCGTGCTGCTTAGGCCGCGTTGCTGATGCTGATTTTATGCACTTTGATGCACTGTGATGTTGTGGCTACTCTAAGTGTACACCTTGTGCATGTTTTCCATTTGCTGGAATGCTGAAATACGGTGTGGGTGTGGCTGATTTTGTATGCTCCGAAGCAAATGAAGATGCTGATCTGCCTGCTCTCTTATGATGACATGCTGTCCGGTGGGGCTGAAAAGGTCCACGGCTTCATTTTGGCAGTGTTGATGTAGCAGTTGGCGACTTGCTCCATTCTGATGCCATTTCAGTAATTTCAGTTGAGTGCTATGGCGCTGTTACTGTGTGGTCTCTGACTTTCACTTTGGTTCAGTTGCTGCTGTGGCTTTGCTTTGTGGAAATGGATTGGGTTCTTGCTTCACCTTGTAGATGTTGGTGTGTAGAAAGAATGCCGATTTTTTCCGGTGCTCCTAACGCTGGAAGTGATAAAGCTACTGATGCATCCAGTTGCCTGCGTTTCATTACTGGTGCAGTAATTGCCTGCTGATTGTGCTGTGTTCGGATGCTACCCTGCTGCTGGTGGCTTTGAATTTCAGCCATTTGATGCAGGGTGCCACCTTTTGATGCTGGTGCCATCTGCTGGTGTACTTTGGCCCTGCTGCTGATGTGTTTGGACACAGCTGGAGGCGCTATTCCATCTGCTTTGTTGTTCATGGCTGGCACCAATTTGCATGCTGAAAGCTACTGTGATTGGGTACTGTCCCTGATGAACAGTTCAGTTTTGTTGGCGGGTTTGGACTTCGGCCCTATTCTTGCTGGGCGCCACTTGTGCTACTGCTGCTGGTGTTTGCTGCTGGTGTTGGATCGGTGGGTGAGATGCAGTTGCCCTTTGCTGCCTGATGGTGGAAAACTAGGGGTGCCTTTAGGTTGGTGGTAGATGCTTATGTGTAATGACAAGGCTCATTTTTTAGTATGCTGTTAATCTTTTCCTCTTAGAGGTTTTTTTTGAGTTATTCTCTGATGTACCTGTTGCTCGGGGTATGCCCTAGCGTTTTATGTTCTAACTCTAAGTCAAAAAACTTGGAGTTATAACATAGTGATTGTAAATTTTTTCTCTCATTAATCCAAAATACACACTTACTTACCAAAAAAAAAAAGACATACAGGCAGCACAAAATCAACAGCTATATGATGCAAACATGCAACATAACTTTAAAAACCCAACAGGGGTTCAGAACTTATTGTCAGCAGGGAGAAGAAAAAATAAAATCCCCTCAATAAAAGCCAAAGAGAGAACTCTGGATGAGGAGCAACACAAAACCACACCCACTCCAGCAGCTGCAGGATTTCAGGAATGAGGACGCCGGCCTTTCTTGGGAGCAGAGTTACGCTGCCGGGCCACTCATTGCCAACCGTTTATAGCCTGCCTAGCAACCAGTTCATCTTCATAACGCTGGTCAGGATGCCCCAGATGGCATGCTGACGAGAAGGCACGGGAATAACCCGTATCACATAACTCATCCTCAGTCCGACGGGCATGAGGCTCTAGATGGCAGCTGGGAGAATCAAAAGGATTGCAAAGCGATAAGCCCTGCATAGCAGCCACATTCCCAGAAGAAGGCCCCTCTGGAACACGGGCAACCTTAGAGCAACATGGTGGATGAAGGTCAGGGCATTGCGGAATACCCTTATCATCAGAAAATGTAGAATTGGCACGGTCCAATGGATCACCAGCACTTGGATCCACATTGGGCAGAGCATGGACAATTCCACGCCCCAAGTCACAGGACTGCACTGCTTCAGCCACTATTGCCCCAGAGCCCTCAACTGAGCAGCCAGATAAGCGGATCGAGCTGACATCTTGAAAGTCAGATGGAGCCTTATTCAATAAACCATCTACAACGTTAACCAGGGAGTACTTGCGGGCGATCCGCGCGATAGACTCCGGAGTAGAACCATCGACCCCCAATTGGCTTCGGTAAACATTCTCTCCTTGGAGGATCAGGTCATTCATACCGAGGTCCTTTTCCGGGAGGTGAATATCCGATGCCTCTTGTCCTTTATCTACGGCGTAAATTCAGTAAGTCACAGAAGACCTCTTTGGGAGAGCCTTCGGACGATGTCTAATCACCTGGGAAATCTCCGCTAGGCCGTGCTTGGTGACTTCAACGCTGTTAGATCCCCGTCCGAGGCCCTGGGTGGTATCTGGCACAACAATAGCTCGCTTGACCTTGATAACTGCCTTAGAGATTGCGATTTTGAGGATGTATGCCGTGAAGGTATGCACTATACCTAGAATGATGGCCGGGACTCATCCCTTCGCATCTACAGAAAGTTTGATAGAGTTGTCGCCAATGGGAATTTGTTTGACCTTTTTCGTAGAGCCAAAGCCCTGTTTCCCCCTGCCAGACTTTCTGACCATTCACCATGTATTCTTCTCCCCTCTGGCGACTCACCTATAAAACACGGGATGTTTCGGTTCAATAATTTTCTCACTAACTCCCCTCAATTCCACCCTTTGGTTGCAGACGCTTGGAAGGACGACATCACTGGCACTCCAATGTTCCGGCTGGTGTCTAGGTTTAAGAAGGTGAAAATGTCTCTGAAAAAGCTAAATGTTCACGAGGGTGATATCCACGAGGAAGTTATTCGATCGAGGATCAATCTTGGGAGTATCCAAGGCCAAATTCCACCCAACTCTGTGTGCTATCAAGAGGAGCGTAGCTGTAGGGAAGCTTACCATGCGGCGCTGACCAAGAAAGCTGACCTTATCAAGCAGAAAGCTAAGATAAGGTGGCTCAAAGAGGGAGATCAATGCAATAAATTCTTCTTCAAGACTGTTAATGCTAATAACAATAAGAATCGCATCACCTCCCTCCTTTATGATGCTGGGAATCCTACCACTGGGGTTGAAAATGTCCACAATCTGATTGTGAATCATTTCAGTAAGGCTCTTGGATCTGGGCGTATGTATGGTTCCCTGGCGATTTTGAAATTCTGCCCTGCCCCGCCTCCTTCCTTCCTCGCCGGCGCCCATGGCGCCGGTCATCTCCTCCTCCCCTCTAATCCTTGAACGTTTCTCCACTCCCCCTACTCTCGACCTCATGCCAAAAGATTTCGCAGATTCTTCTCCTTCCCACCTTCCCGTCCGGCTACCCCCTGGCCGCACTTCCCTTCGTCCCCGGTGTCTTCTCCCCCTCTCCATTCCTCTACTTTCGAACCCGATTTCCTCCCTCCCCCTTCCGACTCCTGCCGTTCTCTCCCGGATTGCTCCCCAGTGTCCATTCTCGGCGCTGTGCCTCCCATGGACATTGGTTTGCTCTCTTCTTCCCCCGCCCCCCTTTCCTTCCACTCCAACTCTCTCCAATCGAGCATCATCTCGTCCGTCCGTTCTCCTTCGCCCCCATCTCCTGTCCCTTGCGACCCTGATGGGTCTTTCCTTGATCCTGTGAGTATGGCTGGGCGCTCTGCCCATTCAGTTTCGATCGACGCCATCCTCAGCAAGTCGCCCTCCACTATCATTATGGACTCTGCGGCTGAGTGTGGTGGGTCTAAGGGCTTCTCAAAACACCTCAACTACCCTAAAGAGCCTTCCCCCCCTTCCAATGGCCCGCCATCTGAAAGGCTTAAAAATCTTGGAGCCCCGGTCGCTGGGACAGGTTTGGTTGCTCTTCCAATTTGTACTTTGGCTGAGTCCAAGCAATGCTCCTCTGTTTCCTTGCCTGTGGAGAAGGCCCTGAATCCCGGTGTCACAAGCTCTAATACCCTGTGCCAATCTGCCGGTTCAGCATCCAGTCCAAAGGGAGTATCTTAGGCTTCGGTTGTTGAGAAGAGGACCATTGGAGGTATGTCACCCCTAAAATTCTTCCCTCCAAATTGTCCCGATATGGAGAATATCATTCTATCTCCCCCGCCTGAAGTTATCCAACAGGGTATGAACCTATGGGAATCCACCCTCGTTGGATATTTCGATGGCAATCCCGTTCATTTTAATGCTGTTAATAATATTACTAGGAAAATTTGGAAGCGTTTCGAGCTACAACATGTAGTGGGAAACGAATTGGGTTTCTTCTTTTTTCGCTTCTCTTCCAACTTAATGCTCCATAAATGTCCTACTAGGGGCCCCTGGACGATTGCTGGCCATCTATTATTCCTAAAGGAATGGAAGTCGGGTATGGTCCTATCCCGAGAGGAGCATAAATCATTTCCTACCTGGATCACCATGTCAGAGATTCCAGTTGAATACTGGACCCCCCTGGGGTTAAGTTGGATTGCAAGTGCGGTTGGAAAACCTCTATTTCTAGACCCTGTCACCCAAAAACTCGAGCGTATGGGCTTTGCTAGAGTTTGCGACGAAATGGGTGTTGGCGCCCCCCGCCCGCCATCTATAAGGATTCATACTAACGGATACGCCAATCAGTCGGATGATCAGATCAGAGAAATTAAAATTGAATATCAACATAAGTCGTCACGTAACCCAGCATCCAATAAGATTGGGATTAAGGGTCCCTCAACCAAAACTACCTGGATCCCAAAGCAGGGGGATCCCCCTCGGATTAACACCTCCACCGTCCTCAAGAATAGGACTCCATGCAAGAATAATTCTGACTTGGCTGCCTCCTCGGCCCGAGAAATTGATCTTAAGGTCATATCGACTTTAAACTCTTTTATGGCCTTACAGGAGGACGAATCTAATGAACCTTCAGACGGCCTGGTTATAGTCCCAACTGCCCCAACAAGTGGAGTTGGTCCTAAAACTTCTCCCACCCAAGATATTTCCTCCACTGAAAAGTCAAAAGTTGAGAACCCGTCGCACCTTCTTTGATCTATTGCCCTGACAAAGGGGGTTTTTCCAATAGAGTCTCTGAACCCTCCTCCCCCCCTAAACCTGAATCAATAAATCCAAATCCCTGTCCTTCCAGACTCCCTCCTGATCCAGATATTACTGTTAAACAATGCCCACCACCCAAACCAGAGTCTAAGAAAGTAGCTTCCCCTCGGGCTACTTCAAATAAACCTCCCCCTCCCAGTAGGCCGATCGCAGGGGGTGAAGCACCTACCAAAAATGGGGAACAAGCTTCCTCTAGGAAAAATAAAAAATCTCAGGGGACCAAAAAATCCCCCCCTCTCCCTCTTCCCATGTTTAGCATTGTCTGCTGGAATGTGAGGAGACTAAATGGGTTTGTAAAAACCCACGAAGTCAGTAACCTCATTAGCTCCCACAGATGTTGTATTGCTAGTCTGGTTGAAACCAAGGTCGCGGAGAGAAACTCCCAAAGTGTCTCTGCTAAAATCAGACCAAATTGGTCTTGGATCATGAATTATTCCGCGTCATCGAACGGTCGCATTTGGGTGGGTTGGGACCCCCTGGTGGCCTCGGTTAACATCATTGCCGTGGAGGACAGGTCATCCATACCGAAGTTCTCTTCCGGGAGGAGAATTTTCGTTGCATCTTGTCCTTCATCTACGGCGCCAATTTAGAAAGTCAACGAAGATTTCTTTGGGATAGTCTTCGATCGATTTCTACTCACCCAGGAAATCTCCCGTGGGCAGCTTTGGGTGATTTCAACGTTGTTAGATCCCAATCCGAGGCTCTGGGGGGAATTTGGCACAACAAAAGCTCGCTTGATCTAGATAATTGCCTTAGAGATTGTGATCTTGAGGACGTTTGCCATGAAGGTATGCACTATACCTGGAATGATAGTCGGGACTCCCCTTCCGCATATATAGAAAGCTAGATAGAGTTGTCGCCAATGGGAATTGGATTGACCTATTCCGCAGGGCCAAAGCCCTTTTTCCCCCTGCTAGACTTTCTGACCACTCTCCTTGTATCCTCCTCCCCTCTGGCAAACCACCCAGAAAACACGGGATGTTTCGTTTCAATAATTTCCTCTCCAAATCCCCTCATTTTCACAAATTGGTTGCTGACGTTTGGGAGGACGCACACTGGCACTCCTATGTTCCGGCTGGTGTCTCGGCTCAAAAAGGTAAAACTGGCCCTGAAAAAGCTAAATGTTCACGAGGGTGATGTTCATGAGGAAGTTATTCGTTTGTAGAACAATCTCGAGGTTATCCAGGGCCAGGTTCCGTCCAACTTTGAATGTTATCTCAAGGAGCGTAGCTGCTGGGAAGCTTATCGCGCTGTGCTGGCAAAGGAAGTCGACCTTATTAAGCAAAAAGCTAAGATAAGGTGGCTCAAAGAGGGAGACCAATGCATAAATTCTTCTTCAGGACTATAAATGGTAACAACAATAAGAATCGTATTTACTCCCTCCTCGATGACACTGGGTTCCAACCACTGGAACTGAAAATGTCCATAATCTGATTGTGAATCATTTCAGTAGGGCTCTTAGGACTGGGCGCACGTACGGATCGGTTGACGCTGATCGACTGCGTCCTTTCATCCAACACACGGTGCCTATTTCGCTTATGGGCCCCCTCATTGAGCCGATCAGTGATGACGAGATTAAAAAGTTGATTTTCTCTATTGGCGACTACCGTGCCCCGGGTCCTGATGGGTTTAGCTCTAAATTTTTTAAGGAATCATGGGAAATTGTAGGATCTTCTGTCTGTGAAGCCGTTCGCGATTTCTTCAATCACGGAAGGCTTCTAAAACAAATGAATACTACGATTATTAGCCTGATCCCAAAGATCAATTCCCCTCGTTTGGTCTCTGACTACCGCCCTATATCATGCTGTAATGTCATCTACAAAGTTATCTCGAAGATCATAGTAAATTGGATAAAGATGACATTACCTTTCCTTGTAGATAAGAGCCAAACGGCTTTTGTGGCGGGGCGCCATATCAGTGACAATATTCTCCTAGCCCAAGAAATCCTCCATAAGTATCATCTGGGTCATAATCCTCCTCGATGCACTATGAAAGTTGACCTCATGAAAGCATATGACTCTGTACATTGGGACTTCATTATTTCAATTTTGACCATTATGAATTTCCCGCCTAAAATGGTCGAATGGATTAAGCAATGCATAACTACCCCCTCGTACACTGTCAATATTAATGGGGAAGCGATCGGTTTCTTCAAAGGGGGAAAGGGTCTTCGGCAAGGCGATCCCATGTCCCCATACCTTTTTGTCCTGGTTATGGAGGTTTTGAATGGGATTATTAATGCCAAGGCATGTAGGAATGAAAAATTCAAATTTCACTGAAACTGTGAGGCATCTCATACTGTAATGCTTGCCTTTGCAGATGACCTTCTCCTATTCTCTCGCGCCGAAGCCGACTCGATTCGTATTCTAAAGGACTGCCTTAAGGAATTCCATTGGCTCTCTGGCCTTTCGTCAAATGTAAATAAGAGCAAAATTTTCATATGCTCGAAAGACCCCTCGCTTCCTCAAATTATTGCAGATATTTTGGGGTTCAAGTTGGGCTCTCTCCCCATTAGATACCTGGGAGTCCCTTTGATTACCACCAGGCTGTCGGTCCGGGATTGCAATGCCCTCACTGAGAAAATTACTCATCGGATTAAATCTTGGAAAAATAGGTGGCTCTCATTCGGGGGATGTCTACAACTCGTAGCTTCCATTCTCTTGTCCATCCACTTGTACTGGGCATCTATTTTCATTCTTCCTAAATCCATTCTTCCTAAATCCATTCTTAATCAGATTGAATCCTTGTTGAGGCGTTTCCTGTGGAATGGCTCTACTGAAGGAAAGGCAAATGCAAAGGTGCCTGGCTGATATTCTGCTACCCAAGGAGTGAAGGCGGATTGGGGCTCAAGAATCGACAGGCACAAAATAAAGCCCTCATATGCAAACTTTTATGGCGTATTTTGACAAAAGATCCCAATTCGGCTTGGTCTTCATGGGTCCACAAGACTAGAATAAAGGATCGGTGTATCTGGACCCTAAAAGTCCCTGAATCAGCTCCGTGGAGTTGGAAAAAGATCATGAAACTCCATCCCTTCATGTGCTCCCACACCATTAAGATCATTGGTGATGGCGCTGACACTTTTATCTGGCATGACCACTGGCTCCCTATGGACCCGCTCACCAATGTGTGCACGGACCGTATTCGTCTGGTCACGGGTTTAGTTCGGGATGCAAAGGTTGCTCAAATAATTAGAGATGACCAATGGTATTGGCCTAATCCTTTTGATCAGGAAGTCTCTCGCCTTGTAGAAAATATGCCCCATTACCTACCCAGTTCTAAGCGTAAAGACTCCTTGAGATGGGATGGGTGCCCAAATGGTCTTTTTTCTACTAAGTCTGCCTACTTTCTTCTTCACCCTCCCAAGCCCAAACTAAGCTGGACAAACTTAGTTTGGGGCCCTTCCCACATCCCTACCCACGCATTTACCCTTTGGCTGGCTATTAGAGGCAGGCTAAACACCACGGATCGGATTCACGGCAACCCAATCCTCCCTAAAACCTGCACTCTTTGTGACTTGGATGACGAAAACCATGAACATCTTTTCTTCTCTTGTACCTTCTCCCATTCTTTATGGAACACTATCCAGAGGAAAGCTGGTTTTCAATGGTCGTATCCCGATTGGCCCCAAAACATAAACTGGGTAGCTCAACAATGGAAAGGTAAGAATCTTCTTGCCCTTTCCAAACGCCTTTCCCTCGCAGCCACTGTCTATTTTATTTGGCGTGAACAAAATAATCGGACTTTCGAGAAATCCTCCCCTATGGATGTGGCCCACATTTGCTCTCTGATTATAAATGTTGTATGGGACAAGTTGAAAGCCTCCTTGCCTTGTGCTGGCGGGTTTTCCATTCCGCTTGTTAGGCGCTGGAATCTCTAAAAAAAATAAAAAAAAAGAAGTTTGTGGGGAATCCTTTTTAGTTGGATTCTCCCGTTGACGGCTTGGCCTTTTACTTTCTCAGGGGTCCTTTCTCCCTGTCTTTTGTCCTGCTATTGTTTTTTTGTTTCCGCGCCCCTGTTGTTTTTTTCACTTTTTGTCCTTCTTTGGCGACCCTTTGGGGGCTCTTTTTGGAGTTTTTTTGGGGCCTCTTCCGTTTTTTTGTTCCTTTTTTGAGTGTTCTCCCAAAAAAAAAAAAAGTTTGGATTCCACCCTTCTCATAGGCTTTGGTTATCCCCCAAAATAAATAAATAAATAAATTTTGATCGTTTTCTCCTGTTCCTCTTGTGGCTCGATGAAGTTCATCTATCCGGTGGCGGCTACCTGCGGAGTATCTATTGATGCTCATTCTGAAGATGATGAAGCACGGTGTCTTTGCGCCATTGGCCATCTTGCAATGGTGGAACCGTTGCTTTGAGTCCGTTGCTGGCTGATTGCATGCTGTCTGGTGTCTCATATACTGCAGGCATCTGGGTGACATGTATTTTGAGCTGGTTCTGGTTCCCTCTTAATGTACAACTGCAGGTCTTCGATTTGGAAGCTGCTGTTGGCCCTGGGCTGCTTGTTGTGGTAGACTTACAGTCTGTCTGTATTGCATCTGAGGGGAATTGCCTGGGAACCCGTTGTACTGGGGTATATTAGTATGCTGCTCTGCTGTTGTTCGGTTTGCTGGTGGGTGCGCACTTTGTTTATTGAGATGCAACAGGTGGTTGTGAAGCTTGCTGGCTGATACCATTTTCTGGAGTGGAAGATGCTTGTTTAATTGGTTTGCTGAGTGATGACTTTGGACATGTCCGCAAAGGTACTCCAGATGACGTGATGAACCTTGATTTCCGTTTCTGGTCTGGAATTGAGGGTAGATCCACCGAAAGAGGGGGCTTGCACTTTGGCTCTGATGCTGATGTGGTCGGATTACAAGCTATGGATTGGACAAGGCCGTCCATTGCTTGGCTGGTCCATATATGTTTGAATTGAAAATTGAATATTATGTGTGTTGGTCATAGTTTTAAATGTTCTCATGAAATCCATTGCTGGGCGTGGATTGGTACAGTTGTTTATTCCATATGATGCAAAATTCTGTGCTGATATTACTGTGACGGGTTAGTGTCCTGATGCTGATGGGGCGACTGATCTGTGCTATTTTTCAAATCCTTTTTCTTTGTGCCGATTGCACAACTAGGGTTGTAAATGCTGCAAACAAGCACATATCTACTCTAAAGCCCTTAGCTATTGCAGCGGTGTAAGAGGATTGATGCAGTGGAAGACAGCAGTTTTGACTCTTGGATTTTTCTGCAGCATTGATGATCCCGATTTTGAGATACTGCAGCGAAAATGCAGTCTGCTGTGTGTTTTCATGGTGGGATGAATTATTTTTTGATTCTCCTGTCGCCTTTGGTTGTGGGCGGATTTGAATACCAACATGGTGTGGCTGTTCTGTGTTTGTTGCTGTGCTGTTGCCTTGAGTCCCTGCTGCATCTTAGCTGATCTGTTGTGCTGCTGCAGATGATTTGTTCCCAATCTTCTCTTTGCTGTCGGCTGCTGTTGGCATTTGGTTTTCCATGTTTGGGGCCATTGTGCTATGATATTTTTTTCTTGCTTTGCTGAAGGGCTGTGCAGCCGTGCTGTAGAGTGAATTCTGATGGCCATTTTGCTTCTACATGCTGGAGTGCTGCTGATACTGTTGATGGTGGATTAGCCGCTAAAGAAGGTGCTGTTTTTGCTGGGTTCTGGTACATATGCTGAAGGATGTGGCTGTCGGCCTTCTGGATGCAGTTGCTGGTCCTGGGAATAGAACCTTGCTTCTGTGAATAGCTAATGATGCTGATGTGTGTGGTCTTGGTTTTGTCTGATTCCCAGTAGTTTTTGTTGATTTTGCTGTGTTTAGGCTTGCTTTTGCTTGTTGGGCCGGGTTCCGTTCGGTCCATTTTGATGAAACCCACCTAGGTGCGGTTTTTTATTTTTTTTCTTTTAATGGGTTCATGGTTCTGATCATGGTGATGCTCGGGGTATGCCCTAACTCTTTGTTCTAATTCTAAGTTGGCAAAACACTTGGAGTTAGAATATTGTTTTTGTATCTTTCATTTCATTTAATTCATTTAACTTACTTACCAAAAAAAAAGGGCGTATGTATGGTTTGGCTGACGCTGATCGACTACGTCCTTTCATCCAACACTCTGTGCCTGAATCGCTAATAGGCCCACTTATTGATCCGGTCAGTGATGAAGAGATTCAAAAGATGATCTTTTCTATCGGTGACTACCGTGCCCCGGGTCCTGATGGTTTCAGCTTAAAATTCTTTAAAGAATCATGGGACATTGTGGGTTCTTCTGTCTGTGAAACTATTCGTGACTTTTTCAATAATGGAAAGCTTCTCAAACAAATGAACACTACGATAATTAGCCTGATCCCAAAGATCCAATCCCCTCGTTTGGTTTCTGAATACCGCCCCATTTCATGCTGTAATGTCATCTACAAAGTAATCTCGAAGATTATTGCTAATCGGTTAAAGATGACATTACCCTACCTTGTAGATAAGTGCCAAACGGCTTTTGTGGCCGATCGTCATATCAGTGACAACATCCTCCTGGCCCAAGAGCTCCTCCATAAGTATCACCTGGGTCATGATCCACCAAGATGCACTGTGAAAATTGACCTCATGAAAGCATACGACTCTGTGCATTGGGATTTCATTATCTCTATCTTGACCATTATGAAATATTTTCCTTCCCTCTTCTGGCGGTCCCTGCGGGGGGGAGATTCTCTCTCTTCTCTCTTCAAATTCAAATTCGAAATCACCTAGCCGCCTCTCCCGTCTCCGGCTTTCTGCCGGCCATGGCCGACCTTGTGTGCGTGCCTTTTGAACCTCCCCCTCCTCCCAGCTCCCACAAAAATCTGATGTACCCGTCCTCTTCACCCGACCTTCGTTCGTGTGCGGATGCCCTTTCTCTTCCTATCGGTTCTCCGCCTGCGGAGGGAGGCCCGGCTGTTTCTTGCCGGTTACTGCTCCGGTGTCGTCCTGCCTACCCGGGTCTGAAACCGTTGAAAACTACGGTTCCATTCCTTCTCATGCGCTGAAATTCTTCCCTCCACAGTTCGTGGATGGTGATGTTGCTCGCATCTCGCCCCCCCCGAAGTGCTTCAACAGAGCCGCTGACCTAGAAATCGACTCTTCTCGGATGCTTCTCTGGTAAGGGTCTTCATTTCCAAGCCGTGGCCAACATTGCTCGTCGGATTTGGCAGCGTTTTGGTCTCTGTCATGTTGCGGAAGGTGCTAATGGGCTCTTTCTCTTCTGATTCTCCTATGATGAGAACTCAGCTGCGGTTCTGGCCAGAGCCCCGTGGACATTCAAAGGTAATCCTCTTTATCTCAAGCGTTGGCTCCCGGGTATGCCTATGGTTCGAGAACAATTGAATTCTTTCCCTGTTTGGATTAAATTGAAAAATGTTCCAGCCGATTACTGGACCCCTCTTGGGCTCAGTTGGATTAGTAGCCACTGCCAAACTGAATCGTATGCATACTGCTCGTGTATGTGTCGAAATCACCCCCGATGTGGTGCTCCCGTCCAAGATTATCTTAAATTGCTCTGCAATTGGGGTGGAGGAAGCTACTGTTGTGGAGGTGGAAATGCCAGGCTCTCGGCCTAGGGGAGGTCGCAGCCAGGAAAGTAGCTTGATGCCAAGTGGGTTCTCTGGACCTGATGGTCTGTCCCAGTCGTGGGATTCCCAATCAACTGGCTCCCCTGTCTTGGCTCCTCATGATGATATTATGAATTCTGTGGAACTGAATGGCTTAATGCCCGGTTTGTCTTCTCCTAAGCAAGGATGCACTTACGCTTCCGTAGAGTTGGACCCTTCGGATATTGCCCCCATTTTGGCTCCCTTGTTCTGCTATATTGCAGATTGCAATCTGTCTCATGATCTCGGCTAATTACTCGGAATCTCCAAAGCACCATCTTGTCCTCGAGTGGGAGTCTGGACCGCTTTTAGCCTTGATGGATTTTGTGGATGATGGAGTTGCCATGTTGCCCTGTAGGGTGCATTTCGATGAGGGCCAAGGGGCTGCTATTGACGCGATGGATGAGTCAAATGTGCTTCACCTACACCCCCTGATGATGAGGTGGCTGTTATGGATACAGCTCCTTTTTTGTTGACTATTGCCCCTAGGCGTTCGAGTTGCCTGTCAAATGCCTCTGGTCGTTTGGGTGGCCCTCCTGATGCGCTCCCCAAACAGTTGACCCCTGAAAATGATACAGATAGTGACTGTACCCCTCTCTCTATCCAGCGCATAACAAAAAAGTATGGCTTGGATTCGGCTAAGCAGATCGATTCGGGTTCTACAAACCCCTATATGTCTGCTGAAATTTCTGTAGGGCGGGCTATTGTCTACTCTACTGAGAAATTTTTAAGCATCAATGAGGCGATGGAACTGGAGTGTGAATCTTGGTTGCCATCTAAATCCCGGAGAAAGAAAAAACCCAAAAATCCCAGGGCTCCTCCGATAGCCTTGGCCCCTTGATGTTTTACCTACCGACTGCAATAAATGTTGTTTTTGGCTTGGCTATTGGTCCGGTCTCCTTTCGATTGATCGAGCTGGTGTCTATGGCTTCTCCAAGGATGTGCAGGTTCCCCTGAAGGTGACTTTGGCGTATCGTTTTTGAAGATAGTCCATGCTATCGAATAGAAGATCCTAGTGGACCTATTGCCCCTGCTGCAGTTGGCCAGGAGTTTAGCTGTTGCTGCTCCTGCTGTATTTTTTTTTTTGGTAAGCAAGTATTTTGAATTAATGGGAGAAAAAAATTACAAAATCGATGTTTTATCACCAAGTATTTTGACTTAGGGATAAAACATAACCCGCTGGGGCATACCCCGAGCAACTAGTACAATCGGAGGTACATGATAAACCTCAAAGAGGCCAAGGTTCTACCAAACCTATAGAAATTTAAAAATATTACAACACAACAGAGATTCAACCAGCTACTGAAATATACCAGCAACACCAAAATTTGCCACATAGCAGGCTCAGCATCAATCTCATAGGGCCAGCAACAGCAACTCGGCACAATCGGCTCGATGAACTACAAACAAAGCAAAGACGGCCAACTATACTGGACAGCACCGGTCAGCAAGTATGCATCAACCAAAATTCCATCAGAAATTCAACAACAAACAGTTGCCAATAATGAAGCATCGTGCCTAACCAGCAATTTTGGGTCAAGCAGCAAGGAACTGCCCCAGAGAAGCAGAAGACAAACCATGCAAAAATGCACAACAACTGCTAGTTCAACTACCATTCAGATTGGCATCCAAAAATGTCCATCCAACACCAGCACAAAAGCTCAATCGCAATGGCAACAGCAAAGGGGCATGGAGCATTCGAGGACCATACTACACTAGCAAACCACACAAAGGCAGTTCCTAAACAAAAAAATAATATGCCAATTCAAGGCAAAACCCTTTATGCCAACAGCCAACATCCACGGCTTTATAGCACCATCAGCCAACAGCCAACAAAACCACTTAAACAAGATGAACTGCAGCTTCAAAACTCGGGAGCAACGGCAGCCGTGTACCCTTTGTACAAGGCCAGCAGCACATCATCATCAAAGGGAGGATAGCCGACCAGCAGCTAAAATCCAACAAATCCATGCCACAACATCCAGAATAGCATACCAGCAACTCCAGCAAGGCTTTGCCACTTCAGCTCCAGCAAATACCTCATTTACTGCACTACTGCAGTTAGCAAGCATCCCAAAGCAACACAGCAGCTTCACAGGCCACTATCAGCAAACCAGCAAATGGCATTCTAAATGCCAACAGTAATCCGAGCTCATGAAATGCCCTAGAGAATCGGCCAGCTGATTCCCAATAAAGCAAAAGCATTGGCCAAGTCATCAGCCAACCTCAAAGCAGCCACCAAAACCCAACACCTGCTGCATCTAAATCAGCAAAGAGCATATAATGGGCTCAGCAGCAAGAAGTCCGGATGAGCCTAGCATCAATTGAATCCGATCCACCTTCAGCACAGGCCAACCAAGCAAGACCTTAGCCTCAATTTAGCCACTCTTGGCAGCATACAATGCATAACAGAAGATCATCACAAACCAGCCAAAAGGATTGGCCATCAAAGGATCATCATCCAATGTCAAGCAGAAGCTGCCAAAATCACAACTAAAATAGCAATTTACAAAGAACGGCAATCAAGAGACTGCTACAAAAGGCAAGATTTACAAGGACAACAAAGAATCCAAGAGATCAAGCTGGCCACAAAAGGTAATAAGCAGAAGGCAACTCCACCAACACAAAGGTCATATTTCAGCCATGGTGAAGTAGCCTTCAACAACCATTGGTGGCATCAGGCAGAGGAATTAATCCAGTCCAAAGAGGACATCAATAAAAACTTTGCACACTAACATCATCGCAAGCGCAAACAAAAATCCTTTCGGTGAAGAGATCGGCATGGATTAATCCATCGCACCGAAGGACGTGCATCAAAAGCAATCCTCGTGAAACCACATGGAAACAATAAAAGCACGAAACAAAAATGCGTAAAAGAGAAATCGAGACAAGATTAATCCAGAGTCCCACAAGCCCATTCGACAGCAATGGAAACAATAAAAACCAAGGATCTTGAGGAGCACAATGGTGGCGGCACCTCCAAGGATCTCGCATCAAAGAGGCAAATAGCCCAGATAAGTGCCAGGAAAGATCATGAGAAATGGCGGAGGAATCAAGGAGATTCGGGCCCAAATGTAATGAAAACCTAAGAGGTCTCGGTCCGCCGTGGAAGTAAGAAAACGAGGACATACCTTTGGAGGCAGAGGGACAAGGCAACCGGGAGGAGCCAATGACGCCCGACCAGGATAAAGATCAAGGCAAAAGACAAAACCAATCAGAGGGCAAAAGGATGGAAATCCATCGCACCGGAAAGGTATACGGCACGGATCTCGGAGCGGCGGGATCAATGGATAGGCTCGTACCGCAAACCAAGAGAGGGAATGAACCGAGAGGAACAGAGAGATTCAAAATTCAAAAACAAATTTTGAAAAGCACGAAGCGAGAGGAGATCTAAGCCTGGATGTCTTTGGACTTGCTGATGGGCATAAACCTAAGATCATCTCGATATGAGTTTGATGTTGCTAAACAAACGGCTCCTGATGGGAAAACACCGAGACAAGATCTGTGGTGCCCCTTGTGGTTGAAAGTTAGAAGTGAGTGGTTATTGTAGAAGAACAGTGCCCAACCTTTGTCAAAATTTGAATTTGAATAAGGAAATTTTAACCAGAGCTAAAGGTAGAAACGAAAATCCAAAAGTGAAGAAGTCGGAATTGGCATTGAGGAAATTTCGTGAGGATTTCCTTTAAAGTCCGATTCCCATAATAAATGAAGACGGATTTCCCTTGGTAAATGAAAACAAATTTTGAAAAGGGCAAAACGCGATGGATTTCTTGAAAAGAAAACACTCGGATTTCGGCGTGAAATCGAGATCACTCCAGATTTTGAGTGAAATGTTGTCGGACTTGTTGAAGAAATGATTAACGAGAATTTTGGGGAAGAGCCATTTAATGCCTGTAGTCAGGGTACGTGTTGGAAAACAAATTCACATGGGAAATGAAGGAATAATTTATGGCAACATTGGAAATTAGGAAAAATTATAAATGAGGCCACCCAAAACTTAGGGCTATAAATAAGGAAATTTTAAGAGGCACCACTAGAAACCCTCCTAAAAGTAGAGATGAAACTAAGGAAAAGTAGAGAAGAACTCAAGCAAGATACTCACCCTATTTCTAAAACTCATGTTTATTTATGTTATTATGAAATTATATGATAGCCATTATAGTAAATGATTTCCTGCAGCTCGCCAAATGCATGTTTAAAGGAAGGATTATGCATGATTTTAGATTTCCGTCAAATTCAAGGAAATTTAAGATAAATGAACTTGAGTCAATGACGAAGAACAAAATGAACTAAAACCTGGGAAGAAGAGGCCCTTTGAACAAAACAAATTCCTTTGGGAAAGAAGGAATAATGTAAAAAAGAGTAAGAAAAATTTTAAAGGAGGGAGAAACTTAGGGACTAAGGGCCTTATGTCCTAAAAGGCAGGCCACCAGAAGAAACAGCCCCTAAAAGTAATATGCTCGTTCCTTTGTGAAAAGAAACTCGGAGAAGAACTCGGCCTTTGACCGCACCTTTGTTTTAAAACTCATGCTCTCTTCTTGTTAAAATGAAATCGGCTTTCTTCATATTAAAATATGATTTTTACTCTCATCATGTTAAAAAATGACTCTCTTTAAAGGAAATCGGCTTTCTTCATGTTAAAAGAGATCGGCTCTCATCATGTTTAAAATCTTTGAAAAGATAAATGGCTTTCTTCATGTTAAAATCGAGAATGGCTTTCTTCATGTTAAAATCGAAATGGCTCCTTAGTGATAAAATCAAAACCGGCTTTCTTTGTAAAAATTGAAATCGGTTTTCTTGTGTTAAAAATTAAAATCGGCCCCTTTGTGATATGAATGAAAACCAGTACATGAAATAGGGCTCTAATTTAAAAAAGAAACCGGCCATGTCTGGAAAAAGAAGTATGAGCTCCAGTTTTTAAAGAAAACTCCTCCCCCTTTAAATAATATGGATTTTAAAGGAAAATCCACTCCATCCCTTTGAGCTCCGGATTTTAAAGGAAGATCCACTCCGGCCCTTTGAACTCACGGGAATTTAAAAGAAATTAAAATCCGACCTTGATTATTTATTAAAGACAAGTCACTCTTCATTTTAAAACAAAAGCACTCCGTCCGTTTAGAGCTCCGTCCAATTCCTCATCTTTTAAAAGAAAACGGCACTCATGTTAAAATCTGATTAAAGAACTTCACTTTTGGAAAATAATGTAATTGTGCTCCGTCTTTGGATAAATAAAGAACTTGGCTTTGACTAAAGTAAATGAACTCCGGTTTTGGAATTAAAATGAACTCCTTTGTGAAAAGAAATGAAATCGGCTTTGACTAAAGGAAATGAACTCGGCTTTTAAAATTGAAACCGCCATGTGATGAACTTGGCTGTCCATTTGAACTTGATTTTTTAAAGAATATTAAGAAAGAGCTTGGATTTTAAAGGAAAATTAACTCGGATTTTTGCTTTGGAAAAAAGATCCACTTTGATGATATGAATTTAAAAGAAAACAAGAAAACATATGGATTATGGATTAAAGTGGAACTCTTCCGACTTTTTGAAATATGATATATGGCGATAAAGAACACGAACCAATTCCTCCGAGTTTCCATTAAACTTGCTTGTTAAAGATGGATGAAGGATATTGGAGTGACTCTGGAGGATAATGGGCCACGGGAGTGGACCTTTTGGTGGCAAAGAACTATGGACTATGGCTAAAGTATCCGGGTTAAAGGCATGACCTCCCGCCCAAAAGCATAATGAGGGATACGGCTTTAGGTTAAAGGAAATCCCGTTCTCGAAATTAACTCCGCAATGTCCTAAAGATGATATGAATTCGAATGATTTTGTTGAATTTTTAAGAAAGACAAGATAAAAAAATTGGACCAGAAGAAGCGATATGAAAATGAATTTTAATATGATAGGTTATGATCTATAATTTGATTATATGTATGCTTTATTGGACAGCATGTGAGTATCTTCCGGCTTTTGAGCTCACTCTTGAAATTTTGGCCAATAAAGAAACTTATGGAGAACCGAGTTCCAGTAGAGTCTTTAAAGATGGATGAAGTTTACTGAGTGACTGATTTTCAAAGTTTTGTTTATTTTGAAGAAATTTGTATTATTGGTGGCACAAGAATGTAGAATGTTTGGTGATATTATGGGACTTAAGAAATTATTTATCTTTAGAATGTAGGGCTTATGAATGAAGAAAAGAAAAATATTTATGTTCACTTTTTATCTCTTAATTGTGAAATTTAGATTCGTCCGGCTTTTAAAGATGGTATAAAAGTCGAATGATTTTGATTGAATTTTTGAAACCTTGGAAAAGAGGCTGTTGCCTAGACTTTATTTGATGAATTGGCTTATGCCATGATTTTGTTGATCTATAATTTGATTATATGTAATGCTTGTATGTGCCTCTTTTGGGTGAGCTGAATCGTGTGTAAGCTCACTCTTGTGGTGATGATATGTCAGCTGCTGATGGATTTCTGCATGGAATATCCTTCTTTTTTCATTGAATGATGAAAGTTGGATTGTATTTCTCCCCATGGTGTGAGATTGTATGATCTTTAGAATGATCGCTGAATGATCTGCGGAGATGGCAATGTAAGGAAATTTAGATACTCAGCGCTCGGCTTTGGAAACTTGGAAGACTGTCCTTCCTTTATTTCGTGTTGTATGGTGTCATGCAATTGCTGATTTAATCTGGTTGTTTTTTCTTCTGGCTGGTTGAAGTGCTAGAGCTGTTCTTGGCTCTCGGTGGCTGAGTGAGAAAATAGCATGGGTGAGATTGTATGGTTTCAAAGAAGACTGCCCTTCCCGAGATTCTCCGGTTGTTTTCTTCTTCGCTGGCTAGGCTGTGTTGACAATGATCAACTTTGAATTTTGGTACGAGATTTCTTTGTTGTTTATCCTGGATGATCCACGGATCCGTGTGGTGATTAGGAAGCATGGCGGGTGATAGGGCATGGTCTTAATGGAGTTGGGTCTTCAATGTTACTTGAAGCTCCTAATGCAGTGTAGATTTTGAATTTGGTCTTTCTTTGCTGCTGCTGGAGCATTACAGCAGCTGGCTTTCTCGGGTTGCTGGGGGATGGAAAGCTGTGCTTTCCCTTGGAGTTGTGTTGTAATTTTCCTTCATTTTCTATAGGCTCTGTAGAACGTTGGCCTCCTAGAGGCTCTTTATGTACTTTCGAATGTACTCGTTGCTCGGGGTATGCCCCAGCGGTTTATGTTTTATCCCCAAGTCAAAATACTTGGAGATAAAACATAGATGTTGTAATTTTTTCTCCCATTAATCCAAAATTCTTACTTACCAAAAAAAAATCCCGCCTAAAATGATCGACTGGATTAAGCAATGCATAACTACCCCCTCGTACACTTTTTTTTTTTTTTGGTAAGTAAGTATTTTGGATTATAGGGAGAAAAAATTACAAAAGCGATGTTTTTGCTCCAAGTATTTTGACTTGGAATAAAAACATTGAGAGCTAGGGCATACCCCGAGCATACGGTACAACAGATTATACCAAAATAGCATCTGAGAGGACAACGTTCAACAAAAAAAAACAAATGTAATCTGAAATTACACATAAGCAGATGCACACTCATTAACATATCAGGATCATCTTGCGGTGCACTGCAATCGAATCCGGGTTCAGCGCTGGACAAACTGGAAATTGCCCAATATACACCACCGGAGGCGGCAAACCAAACTCAAAGCCTCATAGCAAGCTACATCGCTGGACAGAAAGACCATTGTTGGGAACTGAAATCAGCTTCAACTCCATTCAAACTGCCCATGCTTCAGCCAAAATCATCCCACGTGTATTTCATCAACGCATGAGCAGCAATTCTCCAAAAAAATCAGCATTACGCAGCAGCTCACAACACGAATAATGTGCCAAAGAAGAAATGAGTATTTGCTCCTTTCGATCCAGCCTCATCATCAAATCAAGGCCCACCACCCATGCATCCAAGACAAATTGGATACAGGATATCAAGCATACAACTAAAAATATCATCACGGGATATTTTCAGCCGGCACCAAGAGATCGATAAGACAGGACCGCGGCTCAATTGCTACCGCATCAAAGACTCAAAGACAAAGCAGCTCAATCAAAAGCAAAGTGAGCATTCACAAGAGGCAATATGGTGGCAAAGTGGCATAGAAAGGCTTTACAGTCCAATTCATAGCCATAGCAACACACATATACCAGCCAGCAAAGATCACACCCCGGCAAGCCTGCACTCCAAACAAACTGTAATCGCATTGTTGCAAAGTAACAAAGAAGAAATAAACCGCTGAAGTAGCGGACAATAGCAATCAAAGGATTGCAACACAATCACCACATTAATGCAGCGAACTCCAATTCAGAGCCAACAAAGAATCGCACCGTAACATGCCACACCTGGGCAGCAGCAACACCAACACAGCATCCATTGCAAAGCAATCAGAGAGAGGAAATCGGGAGCTTTCCACCTCCACGCTGATCGAAAGCCAAGAGGCCCAACATCAAAAGTGGCAATAACCACTTCTTACAGTAACAGCACTCCAAGCTAGCGCCCTTCTGGCAGCAGAAAGAGGCCAGCAGCCAGCAGACTCAGCCTCCAGAGAGCAGCCACGAAACCACGGACCGCAATCAAGTCAGACAAGGCCATCAATGGATTGCAACACGGGCCAGCAGATCTCCAAGGCCACAAAGGAATAAAAAACAGACAGGTACCATCGCAATCAAGAAAGAATTTTAGCCGCCAAAAAATCCACAACCAGTAACACCATAGGACTTTCGGCAGCATCACTTCCTCCAAGATGAGACAGCAGCCCACAGAGAGCAGCAACTCCGAGAATTCAAGGCGTCAATGTTAATGTTAATGGGGAAGCGGTTGGTTTTTTCAAAGGGGGAAAGGGTCTCCGTCAAGGCGACCCCATTTCTCCATACCTCTTTGTCCTTATTATGGAGGTGTTGAATGGGATTATTGAACTCAAGGCGTGTAGGAATGAAAAACTCAAATTACATTGGAACTGCGAGGTGTCTCATATTGTCATGCTTGCCTTTGCAGACGACCTTCTCCTCTTCTCTCATGCCAATGTTGACTCAATTAGAATTCGTAAGGATTGCCTTGAGGAATTTCATTGTCTCTCTGGCCTTTTGGTGAACGTGAATAATAGTGAAATTTTCATATGCTCTAAAGATCCCTCTTTTCCTCAGAATATTGCCGAAATTTTGGGTTTCAAAATGGGTTCTCTTCCCATTAAATACCTGGGAGTCCTCCGATAACCGCCAGGTTGTCGGTTCGGGACTGCAAAGCTCTCACCGAGAAAATTACTCGTCGGATAAAATCATGGAAGAACAGGTGGCTCTCCTTCGGGGGACGTCTACAGCTTGTTGCCTCCATCCTCTCGTCGGTCCATCTCTATAGGGCTTCTATTTTCATTTTGCCCAAATCCATTCTTAATCAGATCGACTCCTTAATGAGGCGGTTCCTTTGGAACAGCTCTACTGATGGGAAGGAAAATACAAAAGTAGCCTGGGCTGACATCTGCTACCCGAAGAGTGAAGGTGGGTTGGGGCTCAAGAATCTGCAGGCCCACAATAAAGCCCTGATCTACAAACTTTTATGGCACATCATGTCTAAGGATCCTGAATCGGCATGGTCTTCATGGATCCACAAGACTAAAATCAACGATCGATGTATCTGGACTCTCAAAGTTCTTGATTCAACTCCGTGGAGTTGGAGAAAGATCATGAAACTTCATCCATTTATGTGCTCCCATTCTATTAAGAACATTGGCGACGGTGTTGATACTTTTATCTGGCATGACCACTGGCATCCATCGGGCCCGCTCAACAATGTCTGCACGGATCGTATGCGTCTGGTCACAGGTTTACCTTGGGACGCTAAGGTGTCTCAAATAATCAGAGATGATCACTGGGTTTGGCCTAATCCTTATGATCAGGAAGTCTCTAGTCTTGCTGAAAACATGCCCCATTATCTCCCCAATATTGAACATAAAGATTCCTTGAGATGGGACGGGAGCCCGAATGGCTTTTTTTTTTCGACTAAGACTGCCTATTTTCTTTTCCACCCTCCCAAGACCAAACTGAGCTGGACTAGCTTAGTCTGGGGCACTTTCCATATCCCTGCCCACGCCTTTACTCTTTGGTTGGCTATCAAAGGCCGGCTTAACACCATGGATCGTATCCATGGTGTCCCAATCATATCCAACACTTGCATTCTTTGTGGCTCGGATGATGAAAACCATGAACATCTTTCTTTCTCATGTACCTTCTCAAATTCCCTTTGGACCACTATCCAAAGGAAAGCTGGTTTTCAATAGCCTTATCCCGATTGGTCCCAAAATATTAATTGGGCTGCCCACCAATGGAAAGGAAAGAATCCATTTGCCCTATCCAAATGTCTGTGCCTTGCGGCCACTGTCTATTTTATATGGAGAGAACGAAATAATCGGATTTTCGAGAAATCCACCCCATAGGATTTGGCCAAGATTTGTTCTCAGATTACAAATATTGTTCGGAACAAATTGAAGGCATCCTTACCTAGTGCCGGACGGCCTAACCTTTCGTTCGTTAGGCGGTAGCTCCATAAAAAAAAAAAGGGTTTTTTTCTTTCTTTCTCCCCCTTTTCTGTGGTGGCTCGATGTGTCTCCTTCGCAGGGTGATTTTGAGCTCTATCCCATGCACGCTGAGGAGCCTTGCTGTGCTTTGTATGGATCCACTGTCCCTGTTGTGTTTGAAGCATGAGATTTTGGTTTTTAGATGGGGTGGTTCTTGGAAGCAATGGTATGGTGCTGTTTTGATGTATGGGCTGATGGATGTATGGGTATTGTTAGCTGCTCCTGCGTGGGGAGCCTCTATACAGGGTGCACTGGGTATGCTAAATGTAAGGACGTTGCCTGTGTAGGAATGTAATGGCGGGTGGTTGGAGACTGAGTCTTTTTTTTTTTTTGGTAAGTAAAAATTTTGGATTAATGGGAGAAAAAATTTACAAAATCAATGCTTTATCTCCAAGTATTTTAACAGGGAGATAAATCATAATAGCTAGGGCATTCCCCGAGCCACTGAGTACAACAAAAGACATCAAAATGATGAAACAAGAGTAAAGTCCCCTAGGGGGAATACACTCAACAAAAACGGCCAATCATGAAGTCTGTCCATTTTAGAATAATAAGTCTTCAACGAAGATGTAACGGCGCTCCACCGATACAGCAAAAAGACCACTCACCACTCCGGCCGAAGCAACAGCCAACACAGCAGCCAATTACAATGCATAATTTTACTACTCGGTAAATTAGTTGTCCAGAAAGACCAAATAGTAGCCATGAGCAACAAGATCGCAACTCCAACAGCCCAAGCAACATCAAATGTTCCCGAAGCCAACTTTTCGGCTCAGCAAGGCCAAACCGGCCTCAAGCCCAAATCGACATTTGGCCTCGCCATATTAGCAGAGGCAAACCGCCCTGAGCCACATCGACCTCAGTACTAAATCGGCATCCTCAAATCCAACTCGACAAATGGTCAGTAACGCGAGACCTGCAAAGAGATCGGCAATTGAAATCAGCCTTAAGTCTACACTTGAAATCAGCCACAAGTCAGCAAAATAAATCGGCATTGAAATCGACCAAAGAAGAGTTAACCGGCTGGAAATCGAAATCGGCAATCAATCGCAAGACCACACAAAGATTTGACATGCCATGTCAACAACAAAGAACCGGGCCTCAAGCCAAACCGGCCTCATGCCCAATCAAAGAACCTGAATTCCAAATTGGCAATTGACATGCCAAGACAAGCATTCCTACTCGGCCTCGATTCACAATCGGATTGCTCAACAAATCAAAATCGGGCCCAAAGCCAAATCGGTCTTCATCCCAAATCGCCAGCAAATCAGCCTCGGCAAAGAAACCATCCAATAACATAGACACTCGCACGTCCGTAATAACAAGGCCGATGCGCAACACGAGCAACAACCTCATACAAAGATCAATGTATCGGGAAAAAAAACAGGAGAGCAAGCCACCCGCAACTAAGCGAGCATGGCAGATCTACCCAAAATAAATCCAAGCTTTGATCTCGAGCGAGAAACAGGCCACCACCTAACACCCACAGCTGCCCGGGGCACTAAGCCCAACCCCAAATCCATGGAGGCAAGAAACCCACAGAAAGTCAAATTTTAAATTTGAATTTTGAAATTTGAAATTTGAAATTTGAAATTTGAAAATTGAAAACCCAGAGAGAAATCCAAAGCTTCCCTCTGGAGCAACTGCATCTGATGGGTGAGGACTTCTGCAAAAAAACCCCAAGCAGAACTGTCTCGAGCACCATGTGCCAAGGCAGGAATCGCTACGATAGTCGAAGAAATGGGTCAACTTGCAAGAGCCAACAGCCCAATCAGAGACACCAGGGAAGAACACAACAGCAAGCGTGAGACGTCCTTTACGGACACAAGGAGAGTGGGAGAAACCGACAGTACCACAAAACTTGCCGGCGGCGACAAGAAATGAAGGCCTCAAATTTCAGGGTTGAAATTTGAAAGGCACTCAAGAGAGAAGCCAAAGCTTCTGAGGAATCATTCTTAACGGACAATGATGGGAGGATCGGCCCGAGCTCACAACCTTAGTCGAAGCCTCAGAGGATGCCGACGAAGCCAGAACTGAGGTCTAGACAGGAAGAGAGCTGGAGACGGAAAATGGGAGGCAACCTGGTGGAGCAGCCAGGAGACCGGCCATGGCAGGCTCCGGCGCCGCCCGGCCAGAGGAGGAGCCCCGCTGAAAATGAGATCAAATTTCAAAAAGGAATTTGAAAAGTTGGTTGGAGACTGAGTCAGATGTAGATGGTTGCCGGATTGTCTGTGATGTTGTGTTGTCAGTGGCTGTCACTGGTGTTGATTGGCTTGTTGCTGAATTAACCGAGTTACCTGTATGATTTATCTCTGCTGCTGGTAATGCTGTAAAGAAGCTAGGTACTGAATTGTGGTGACTGCTGCCCCTACCGGGGTTTTTATGCATTACGACCGCCTTTGGATTTCACCAGATGTTTGATGTCCTGGTGTGATATTTTAGTGTAGCTGGCTTTGTCCCTGGTTTTTGCTCTGTTGTATTCTAAGAATTAGGTGTTGGCAGGAGCCGTTTTCGGGCAATGTGAATTCATCATTTGTTCTCGCGTCTTGTGAAGCTGGTTCTCTATTCTATATCAACTTTGGGAACTGGATGGCTTTGTTTCGGTTGAAGTTCAGCTTTCTCTATATGCTGGATCCACTGTGGCGTTTTTTTGTGAAGAATAGCAGGATGGTCCATGATGCTGGCAGTGGAATCTTGATGCTGCTTTGGTTAACTATCCTTCTGGTGGTGTGAGGAGGTCGAAGTAAGTTATTCGCTCTTTGGTCGGAGTGGCGTTTTTCTTCCCTCATTGGCAAGAGTGGATTTGCGTGAGATGAGGCCGGAGTGGCTTCGCAGCCGGTGTGCCTATTTCGCTAAAAGGCCGGAGTAGGATTGAGTCAGTTGATTCCGGAGTGCAATTTTCCGGTGTGCATTTTGCCGGTGTGCATTTTACGGAGTAGGTCAGTTGAATCCGGAGTGCATTTTGCCGGCGTTCATTTTGCCGGAGTGCATTTTTGCCGGAATGGGATTGTGAAGAATAGCAGGATTCCATAATGCTGGTAGTGGAATCTTGATGCTGATTGTTTTGCTGTTCTTCTGGTGTGGTGTGAACTCCGGATTCCGGAGTTGATCTACAATTGTCTGGATTTGGCCTACTTTGCCATCTCCTTTTGTTTCCACGAAAAAAAAAATTCGTATGAACTATGGATTCCGGAGTGAGTGGTGTGAGCTCCGGTTTCCGGAGTGGGTCTCTGGAATGGCTACTTACCAAAAAAAAGTCTCTGGAATGGCCTGCTTTGCCATCTCTGTTGTTTCCTCAAAAAAACAAAAAAGAGCTGCGTCTTGCGTGTGAGTACTCCAGTTTTCGGAGCGTGTGAGAGCTCCGAAATCCGGAGTGGGAGAGCTCAATCCGGAGTGGGAGAGCTCCGGTTTCCGGAGTGTAAGAACTCTGGAATCCGGAGTGTATGAGCTCCGGCTCCAGGAGTGTAAGAACTCCGGAATCCGGAGTGACTCCAATTTTGTCTGTTTCTCTTTTAGCTGGCGTGGTCTGAATTTATCATTTCAGTAGTTCCAAAAAAAACTGCTGCTGTTTAGCCGGTGCTCTTAGATAGGAGTGCTCTTCTCCGGAGCTTTTATGGCTGGAGTGCATTGTCCGGAGTGCATCTTGGCTATCTGTTGGACGGAGTGTTTATGGTACCGGTCTTGACATGCGGCTCTCAAGTTTCCTACAGCTGCTGATTTGCTTTCGTAGTTGGGCTTGGTTCTTGACGTGGAACTGCTGATGTGGCGATCTTCTGAAGCATGGCAACTGGCGGGCACTGGCATTCGGATCTCAACTACTGCTTGTCTCTCCCAATGCAGTGTTGATTCTGAGTATGGATTGATGGTTATTCTTTTGCTGCTGGATTGCTGAACTGTTGGCTATTTCGGGCGATGCAACTGATCATGTTGCTTTTGTATTATAGCTTTTGGCTTGTTTGGGCAGCAGGGGATTGCGGTTTCCCTTTGTTCGTTGTTATATTTTTCATATTCTGTTGGTTCTTAGAATGTTGGCCTCCTAGAGGCTTTTTTTATGATTTTTTTGATGTACTTGCTGCTCGGGGTATGCCCTAGCAGGTTATGTTTTATTCTCAAGTTAAAAAAAACTTGGTGATAAAACATCATTTTTGTAATTTTTTTCTCCCTTTAATCCAAAATACTTACTTACCAAAAAAAAAGAGTCTCTGGCAAAGCATTATTCCTTAAGCGTTGGTCGCCAGGATTGGCCTTGACAAAAGAGGAACACAAGCGGTTCCCTATTTGGATTAAACTGTCAAACCTGCCGATTGAATTATGGACTCATGCTGAGCTTAGCTGGGCTGCAAGTGCTATTGGGGTTCCTTTACATTTGGATCCCAGGACAGCCCATATGGAGAATGTTTCCAGTGCAAAGATTTGCGTTGAGGTTGGAGTGGATGGACCATTTCCCAACTCCATCGTTGTTCAAACGTGTCCCGATTCTGAAGCCTTTTCAACGGTGAATGTGGAATATAGTTGGAAGCCAACTCGTTGTGCTCGATGCCAACAGATTGGTCACGTTGAATCCAAATGCCTGTCCAAGATTGACACCAATCATACTGGTACATCTCGTTCTAGGCCTTCAAGTTCTGTCCTTGATGATTATGCTCAAAGAAACATTACTAGGCATCCTGAAACCCCCCTAATGATGCAAATGTACCCGTCTGTTCTGTCTCTCCCACATCTCCCTTCAATGTGGTTGCTGGTTGCCAATTGGCTAAACCTCCAATCGATGCTGAAGGTGGTTCTGCCCATTGCCCCTCTTTGGCTCTTGATGATCAAAATTCGCAGGCTTCTGTAAATTTATTGGCTCCATTGGATGCCAGTGGCCCCTCAGATGATCCAATCCCATTGAGGCTACCTCGGACCCTGGTGATACAGGGGGCTCCCTGGCTGTAAATCAGGTTATTATGCCGTCCCAATTGGGTCCTGCTGATGGCCCCTCTTTGGCTCTTGCTGATCAATACTCCCAGGCCTCTGCCAATTTATTGGCCCCTCTGGATGCTTGTGGCCCTCCAGACGTTCCAATCCCAAGACGGCAGTCTAACCCTGTTGATGCGGGGGACACCTTGCCTGTAAATCAGGTAATCCTGCCTCCCCAGTTGGGTACTGCCGATGCTCTTGCATCTCCTAATACCGAGCATCATCTTCATCCTTTTGATATTGATGATTTTGAGCTTACTCCCAGCTCTATCAAGAGGATTTCCAAGAAGTATTCTTTGAATACCTCCCTTGGTGAGATAGATGAAATCCAGGGCATGGATTCTGATTAGAAGACTTCAAAGTCTAGGAAAAAGAAAAAAGCTGCTGCAAAAAAATCCAGGGGTGCCTCTGGCTCTTAGGCCTCTACTGGTGGGTTTTTTATTGATTGGGGCATCCCTTTTATGCTCCGGGGGCCCAGGTTTTTTTGATCTCTCATCTGGTTTAACCCCAGCTTTTGGTCGATAAAGTTGCAGATACCCTATATGACTAGGCGGATTTGGTTTGAAGCTAATTTGTGTAAGGCTAGCTGAATGGTGTGAGTTTTGTTGCTTTTCTCCTCGTAGAGGCAGTATGTTGTGCTCTTGCTTTGTGCTGCTGTATTACATGGATCATCATCTGTCCTTCAGTATCATTGCTGCTTATGTTGCAGTGGATGGTTCAGAGTGTTTCTGCGGATGATGTCAGGAAGCTGGATCCAGTGTTGAAACCTCCGGTTTCATGGTGCTCCTCATCATTGCGGCCTATTGCCTAAGCCAATGATGTGTTGGTTGGTTGGTGGATCAACAGCATTGATTCTGATCAGTTATTGCTGTTGGCAGGGAGCTGGATCTTGCTACAGTTTTTACAGTGTTGAATCCTCCGGGAGCTGGTTCTTGCTGGAGCTTCTACCGGCTGTCTTCCTCAGGCATCTGATGTGGGTGCTACTTCTGCACTAGGATCTGTTGCTGATGCAGAATTCTTGGTTGCTGCATCCTCTTCTAATGCTGCTGAAGCCGACCGCAATGTGGAGCTGAACATTGCCGCCTAAGAAATGGAGGTCCCGTTGCCAATGGTGCTGCTGAACTGCAGGAATGAATGGAGTTTCCTGCTACATTGGTTGGTTACGGCTTACCAAAAAAAAATACATTGGTTGGTTATGGATTATGTTGGAGGTGGCTGAGCTGATTTGCTACTCGGAAGTGCCATGTCCCTTGCTGCGTCCGGCTAAGTCGGGTGCTGCTGGTACTGGAATTTGGTGTTGTTGGATGCTGCACCTGCCCCAACTTTTGGTTCATCAAATGGAGCAGGGAAGGCCCTTGGCTGGTTTGGAGCTTCAATTTGGTTTGATGTTGAAACAGTGGGTGAATAGACATTTCCTATTGCCATTTTTCGGAAATGCTTTGACTGGCATGTCTTGTCTAGGAACTGCTCTACTGATGGTAGAGTGGTTTGCTTGTATTGCATGAATTCCAGCATTTTTGTTTTTCTGTTGGTTTTTTTTTTTGGCAAATAAGAATTTTAGATTAATGGGAGAAAAATTACAAAAGCTATGCATTAATTCCAAGCATATTGACCTGGAGATAATGCATAAAGCTCTAGGGCATGTCCCGAGCAGTTAGTACATCAAAATACACACAAAATAAAGATGCACAACACAAAGGTCCTCCACGAGAACAACCATGGCCATCAGGCCAAAACGGAAGATCAGCACAGCATACATTCCAAATTAAAAAAAAAAAATAGAAGGGCCCTGGCATCATTGATACCAGCTCCTACTCACTGCCAAACAACGACTTCAGCAATGGGCATTTAGGCCACTGTAAGGAACTGAAAGCTTCAGCACCATTCAACAGCCCTAGCTCCAAAAGCACCTCGCAGCAGGGCACTAGCCCACGCATAAAGCAAGAAGAGAAGAAGACTCCAAAAGCAATACAAAGAAAGATCTTCCAAGAGGACTATACATCATCAACTACTCTTTCTTTCAGCAGCAAGGTGGAGCAAAATCCAATCCAGCTCCTCAAAGTTGAGCCACAATCGCATCCAATCATGAATGCTGGTCTAAGACCACACAGCAGCGCGCCAGAGCACTAACTAGATCTCGTTGCTCATCCACATCAAGAGAGCACCGCCACTCAAAGCAGATCGCAGCGTAAAACCGTGCTAAGCAACACCAAAATTCAGCCACCAGCTTCGCAGTCAGTAGCATGCCCCCAACATCATCAATGCCGCATCGCCAACGCGGAATGCACATGTTCGATAGGGGTTGCTATAGAGGTCGGGCCGGCAAGCACATGACTTCTCAAATAGCCATCCGCAAAATCTTCAACCAAACCGAGAAGGGCAGATCACCCATCAAAGATCTGCCACAAAACCGTGCAATAGAAGGAGAGCCTACAAATGCATCATCAAGAGAAATAAATGATCTCGCAATCCATCAAACTGCTGCAAATTAGCATCAACAAAGATGTCCCCAAACCGCCTCAAAGAACAAAGAAGACACACTAAAGATCAAAGGTTTGACACAACATCAAACCAAGTTCAAGAACAGAACCACAAGAGAGCCCGCCACACAGCAACATTGCAGAACAATGACAAAACAACAAAGCCAAATCTCCAAGAGCTGCGCCGACCAGCCTACAAACAAGGACTAAAGAGTCAATTATTGTAAAACAACTACAAAGATCCCTTGGTAGGAGGGGCAATTCAAAGAGAAATTAACCCAACATGCTTCACAATCGGCAATACAAATCAGGCGAAACAAGGCCCGATCAGATGGAGAAAATCCAGCAATCCGAACCAAATCTCGGCAATAGACCATGACAACAGAATCACACACAACGGTAGCCGCCTGTGGTCTCCACCGCAATAGGGGGCCACTTGCACCAAACCAGACCATTGTCGCCTCTTCGACCACAAATTTAACAACCCCCCGCCCGAAAGAACTCCATTAGACGCAACATTAGAGGCAAGAAAGAGCACAACTAGCTTCCTTCAAAAACACCGGCGCTTGATAGCGCTTAACTAGCAAAAGAGTCCAAGACTACTTCTTCAACCCAAAGACTTCAAAGATACAAAGGAAAACAGAGGTAAACACCTCACAACAAGAACTCCATGACAATGCAAGCAACCCACCGCATCGAAGGAGTTTCGTCCGAACATGGCCACTCCCAATTCTTTCGCACTCCACCCTATACTTCCAGTCCATATCAAAACGGGCTCCCCAACCCATCTAACAGAAGGAACGACAGCAGAGAGGCTTCGAGAATCGGGGAGGGCCGTATGTTAGCGTCGCCAACCAACGAGTAGCAAAGTGCAATGCCAAATGAATGCAGTGATCAATGCTCGCAAACATAAGAGGCGAGAAAAGACAACTACCGATTTGATCGCAGCAGCCCGTGAGAACTCAAGAAACCGAATCTCAAAGTGACACCCATATCCGAAGCCAACAAAATAGAAGGATCACACCACAATGAGGAAGGGACAAAGAGCAACCAGCCAGATCCTTGGCCGCCTCTTCGCACCCCCGCCTAATAGTACCAATCCAGAGCCGCACGGGGTCCCCCAACCCATCCAACAGAGTGAACACATGGGTAGTGGAACATCAGAGCCGGCAGCAGAGACATTCGACTGCGCCAGGTCCTTCGAGCAGCACGGGAGCCAACAAATGCAATAGACCACATCAAAATCGAAAAAGCAAGTAGCGCTAAAAACCCAGCCACACCTTAGCACACAGCCAAGGGGAGAACCGAGAAGAAGGAAGAGCCAATCCAGAGAGATCTATCGAGCCTCAGAGGAATCGTTCTTAACGGGCAGAGGTGGGGGCTTCGGACCGAGCTCACAGCCACTGGCGAAGCCCCAGAGGGCGCCGACGTAGCCAGATTAGAGATCCGGGAAGGAAGAAAGCAGGGTGCGGAAGACGGGATGCAACCGGGCGGAGCAACCAGGAGACCGGCCGTGGTTGGCTCCGGCGCCGCCCGGCCAGAGGAGGAGCGCCGCTGAAGACGCGTTCAAATTTCAAAATGAAATTTGAAGAGAAGAGTTCTCAAACAGAGGCTCCCTTCTTTTTCTGTTGGTTTCATTCGTTGTATCAAGGTGCTCGGGGCATGCCCTAGCGGTTATGATTTATCCCCAAGTCGAAAAAATACTTGGAGATAAATCATTACTTGTAAAATTTTTTCTCCCATTAATCCAAATCACTTACTTACCAAAAAAAAAGATTCATCAAATGCTTGGCCACTCCGATTCATCATGCGCAGAGCTACTCCCCCCATAAGCCGAAACATAAATCACTCCGGCCACCAAACCATCCAGCAATACAGCAATCAACCGCATCTTTTTTGGTAAGTAAGAATTTTGGATTAATGGGAGAAAAAATTATACATACTATGCATTAAATCCAAGTGATTTGACTTGGAGATAATGCATAAAGCGCAAGGGCATTCCCGTGTAGATAGTACAACAAAATGCACATGAAAACATAGATACACAACACAAGTTCTAACAACCAGTGGGCATCATGACCAAAAAAAACAAAAAAAAATCAGCATAGCAGTTGGCGCTCAGCGCTTCGAGTGGGCATCAGCAAGGCATCTCACACCACTACAGTACAGCCCCATCCGCAGCCATTCAGCAGGTGACTCACCCAAAACAGCGGAGGGAGCATCCCGAGACCGAGCTCCATCAGTTGCACCACTCTGGCCGCAAGACCCAGCAGCAGCTTGGTTGGAGCAACGTTGAGAACAAGATCCACCCACCCAACGAAGCAGAGGACCATGAGCGAGCAATGAATACATCTCTGCCATCCCTTGTTCAACCACAAGAACAGAGAACTGCATAACCCATCCGCAAGAAAAACGAAAAATTGCACTCCACTGCTTTAGCATCAGCACACAACAGCAGGATGCAGCTGAAGGAAAGAAAGACTAGTTCAGCATCAGTATTTCATCAACTTCGGTCGCAACAGTATGGGACAAAGATCATGATCAGCAACTCCCAAATCGACAGAGGCGAGTCAGCAAAACCAAACATCAAGCATGTCTTCAATCTCGGATCAGCATTGGCACTGGTCATCAGGGAATTGGCATTCACCGGGCGCACAAAGTAGAAATTCCGGCGAAAGCAGCACAGGAAACAGCATCATCGTCCAACTCGGCACAACCGGCACAGAACACTACCCCACAGCATCAGTACAAGATAACCACACGGTAATGGAACACATGTGATCAAACAGATGCACCACAATCAGATGGAACACAACATTCAGCAATGAACCAAATAAGCCATCAGCCAAAAATCAAAAAAGCCACAGCATTTAGAACAAAAGGAACTAGCATCCAAGTCCACCAAGGTAAACACCATGGCCAGCGATTGCAAATCTCCAAAAAGAGGATAGCTCGACCAGCAGCAGATTTCCAGCGCTTCCACTCCACAGCAACTAGACCATCATACCAGCAGCTTCAGCAAGGCTTTGCCAAACTCAGCTCCAGCAAAGCCTTCAGAATAACCTAGCATATCTACACGACCGCATCCATCATACAGCGAACTGAGAAACAGTCGCAGAAACCCTCTGCAGCAGAGAGAGCCACCATAAAAAAATGCAGCAACAGAAGAACCCGGTTCAGCAGCAACAACCCACGACAACAGCATCAGAAACTGGCATAGCCACCCTCCACCACTTAAAGCACCCAGGACACACCAGCCTCACCAAGTCAAACCACGCCTGGTCAACGTCAACATAGGGAAATGCATCATCTCAACCAGCTAGATGATCCAGGAGCAGTAGGAAAAAAAACAGTTAAAAAACGGACTCCAGCCATTTGCTGTATCACCCAGCAGGCCACCTCACGAGGCAAACGAAATCAGCACCCGCAAAACAGCAGCAGCCTTCAATGCAAGAGGAACAGAAGACGTCCAACATCTTTTTTTTTTTTTTTGGTAAGTAAGTGTGAAGACGTCCAACATCAATGTATTAGATCCATCACACTACCGCATCATATGATGAGCAACCAGAAACTCAAAATGCTACACCATGGCAAGATCGGCCACTACAAAAACAACCTTTGAAGTTCCAAGCATATCAGAACAACACAAACCAGCAAGAGCATCAGTCACCATCAATGGCTGCCCATCCTCTACAAAAGCCACCCTGTTGAGATCTACATCAGCATCTCGGATTCCTCCAGGCAGCATCCAACTCATCAACTAGCAGGAGGTAAAAGCCGGCGGCTCCAGAACGCAGAATCAATCAAATGAATTCATCCAGCTTCATCAGTAACATCAGCGGCAGCCAGCATAAATCAACCAATTCCAACGGGCTACTACTCTTCAATTCAGACCAACCTCCGACAACAGAACAACAAAGAGCATCCAAAAGGTAATGAGGTCCGATACCCCCAGCAACAAAGAGGTACCAAACAGATACAACCGGCGGCATCAGTAAACCAAAAAAACCGACAGCAATGGAAGAGGGACAAGACACCAGCTACTTCAATCTCTTTTTTTTTTTTTTTTGAAATGTGCCAAGGGAAAGGCACCAGAAGCAAATTTTTTTTTTTTTCCAAAGAAGTGGAATGAACCCAAAGGAGACAAGGCCCAACAATGGAAAGGGCCTAAGCTCCAACAACACAACCCTCAAGAGCAAAGGGAGGCTAGCAAACTCAAAAGCAGAAAAGAAAAACAAAAAAGAAAAAAACAAAAAAGAAAGATATTAAAAAGAAGGATCTAAACCTATTTAGGGGGAGAAAAGAAAAAAAAGAAAAAAAAAGAAAGAATAACAAAATAAGCGAAGAAAGAAAAAGAAGAATTTTTTTTATTTTTATTTTAAGTTCCATCGCCTAACCAGCGAACGGTTAGGGCGACCAACACAAGGTAATGAGGCCTTCAATTTGTCCCGAACAGCGTTTGATATCTGAGAGCATATATGGTAAATGTCATGAGGGGAGGATTTCTCAAAGATACGGTTATTACATTCTCTCCAAATATAATAGACGGTTGCCGCAAGAGAGAGACATTTGGACAAAGCAGTGAGATTCTTGCCTTTCCAATTGTGGGCAGCCCAATTAACGTTTTGTGACCAGTTTGGGTAGGGCCAATAAATGCCGACATTCCGTTGGATAGCGGTCCATACGGAAGTGGAAAACGGACAAGAGAAGAAAAGATGGTCATGATTTTTTTGTCCGAGTCACAAAGAGAGAAAGTGAGGGATAGATTTGGGACACCGTGAACCCGGTCAGAGGTATTTAGCCGGCATTTGATAGCCAACCAAAGGGTAAAGGCGTGGGTAGGAATATGGAACGGGCCCCAGACTAACTTAGTCCAGCATAGCTTCGGCTTGGTCCAACCGCATCAGCAGTCACTCCAGCTTCCAAGGGAATCACATCAGCAAGACAACCTTTTATCAATCGGAATTCAAAATGTCCGTGTGCAGGCTTATATTAAGAATGTTCCATCTGTTCAAAACCTGCCTGTCCTGTACCGTGGTGGCATTATGAGATACCTCAAGCTTCCCCCGGACTTTCGCAGAGATCTTTTTTTTTTTAGTAAGCACTTCCACAGAGATCAGGGTAATCATTTGGTTCGTTAAGCGCCCTCGTTTTCTTAAACATACGATGATTCCTTTCTTTCCAGATAAAGTAGACAGTAGCAGCAAGGGTGAGCCGATAAGAGTAGGCTTGGAGGTTTTTGCCCTTCCAACGATTAGCAGCCCATAAAATGTTTGATTTCCGTTTGGAGTGGGGCCAGCAACACCCAGCCCTATGGCATATTTGACGCCAGACAACCGAGGAAAAAGGGCAATCAAAGAAATGGTGATCATGACAATTCCTTCCATTGGGACAGAGGATGCATGCATCAAGAATGTGAAGGTAATTGCCTATCCTGTCGAGAGTGCTAAGTCTGTGGCGGATACCCAGCCAGAGGATGAAGGTGTAAGCCGGAATAACCATGGGGCCCCATACAAGGCAGCACCACTCGACCATAGCTTTTGGCACTCGGAAAATCCCATACGCAAATTTTAAAGAGAAAGTCCTACTTCGATCGGCAGTCCAAACTACCACATCGTTGCGGGACGGGTCCGGGTGATATGGAGGCATGTTGTTTAGGATCCCAGCAACCTCCATATCAAACGGGTTTGGCCATTTCCAGACGCCATTCCTGATAATCTCCTTAACCTTTACATCTAATGGTAACCCCGTTATACACCTGATTCTCTCGTTAGATCTCTCGCAAAGCGGACCGAGCGGATGCCAAGTATTGAGTCAAAGGAAAGTGTCGATTCCATTACCAATTTGATGCCGAATCTTAGAGTGCAGGGAACAGCGGAGTTTCATCAACTTTTTCCAGCTCCACGGGGCAGAATCTGGAATTTTGATGGTCCAGATGCAATGATCTTTGATACGATAATCGTAGCACCATGCATCCCAAATGGAGCTCGGATCCTTAGAAATATATTTTTTTTGGTAAGTAAGTATTTTGGATTAAAGGGAGAAAAAAAATTACAAAAACTATGTTTTATCTTCAAGTATTTTGACTTGGATGTAAAACATAAAACGCTAGGGCATACCCCGAGTGAACAGTACATCAGAAAATACATAAAAACCTCTAAGAGGACAACGTTCAACAGATGAAATTTCCTTCATAAAAAAAATATGAAAAAGGTTCAGCACTAAAAGCACCAGAAACTGAACCAGGCAAGGCAATTTTCCTTCATCAGAGGGAACTAGCAGTCGAGTCCATCCGAAGCCGCTGCAAACGCCATCAGCAGGAGTAGCAGTAACCAAATTATAGATGCATAATTCTTCACAGAGGCAGCACAGTCCAGCAGATGAGGACAGTGGCCACGACCCAACAGTAGCCAATGCAACACCTGCATCACACCCAGCATCAAAACTGGGCCAGCAAATCTCCAGCCACAGCCTGCCACCAAGAGTCAAAAAAGGAAAAACATCACCCGACAACAGGATGGAGACATCCAGTCCTTGCTCCACAAAATGGCTACAGACAGAATAAACTCCACTGCAACATAAGGATCTATTTCAACCAAACAAGTCCAGGGCCAGCTCTTCAGCACCTCAGCCAAAACGTCCTAAGCCAATGCACGGGCCCCCCATCCCATCCAACAGGAAGGACACACTGGCTGAGGCTCATCCAATCCAGTAGGACCGGGTAGTTGGTTGAGCCAGATCCAGCAAAAGAATATCCTTAGAAATAATCCTCCTGAAATGACGGGCCAACAATGCTTTATTAGATGCGATCAAGTTTTTGATTCCTAACCCGCCTTCCTCTTTAGGAGAACACACATCAGTCCAAGCAACCTTTGCAGAGAGCCGGTCAACAGAGGATCCGTGCCACAGAAAGGTGTGAATGGACTTTTCAATGCATTTCAAAGTGGATTTAGGAAGGATGAACAAGGAGGCCCAGTAATTATGGATTGTGGATAATATTGAGGAAATCAGTTGAAGCCTACCCGCGAAGGAGAGCTAGCGATTCTTCCAGGAAGAGATTCGAAGCAGGACTCTATCAAGGAGCGGTTTGCAATCAGAGATAGAGAGTTTAGAGGTTATGAGGGGGACCCCTAGGTATTTGACAGGGAGAGAGCCTAATCTAAACCCGAGAATGTCAAGGATACCCCGGATAGTGATCTCGCTTGCTGAACAACAAAAAACCGCACTTTTATCCGGGTTTGGAGTAAGCCCTGACAGAGAACTGAAAGTTTTAAGACTCTTGTGTATAGCTTGGATGGATTTGCAATCAGCTTTGGAAAAAAGGAGAAGGTCATCCGCAAACCCAAGCATCACAGTTCTAGTGTCCACACATTTCCAGTGGAACTGAAAATCCAGATTGGTCTGAGTCATTCTAATAAGAATACCATTAAGGACTTCCATCCCTAAAACAAAAAGATAGGGCGAGAGGGGGCAATGCCAAAAAGTCCATTGGCACCACGGAAAAAAACCACCGACTCACCATTGAGACTTATGGAAAATGAAGTGGTGGTAATGCATTGACTAATCCATTTGGTCACAATAGGGGAAAAATTCATCAGTTTAAGCACCGCCAAAATGAAGTCCCAATGGATAGAGTCAAATGCCTTCATCAAATCCACCTTAATAGCACAACGGGACCCCCTTATTAGGTGGTATTTATGAAGTAATTCTGTGCTAGCAAAATGTTATCTCCAATGCTCCTGTCAGGAACAAACACAGTTTGACACTTAGCAACTAGGTGAGGAAGCGAAGGTTTAATGCGGGTGACAATGACCTTGGAAATGATCTTATATAAAACATTACAGCAAGCAATGGGCCGGAAATCAGAGACCTTGGCAGGTGATTTGATTTTCGAGATTAAGCACAATAAGGTCGCATTAATTTGTTTTAAAATCTTCCCATGATGAAAGAAGTCCTGGATAGCTTCAGTTATTGAAGGGCCAATTTCGTTCCAGGTAACTTTGAAAAATTTGGCAGAAAATCCATCCGACCCCGGAGCTTTTTTCGTTCCAGGTGAAGCCGACGGTTTTTTCTTCTTCCTGTCCTCATACTGATATAGCAGTTAGCTGTATATCAGGGTTGAATTGGTGGTGGTGAGGAGTCTAAAATGGTCATTGCTACAGCTGTTCTGAAGCCGTTGGTGCCTAGCCTGCATTTCTCCCTAAAGATCTGTTCAGTTGGTGCTTTGCCGGTATTGTGCTGGAAGCGGTGTTGGTGCTGACACGATGATCTAGGTTTGCTAGGTTGCTGGATGATGTTGCTGATGTTGCTGACCAGCTACTTTGCCTCTGTGGTGATTGTTCCTTTAGGGATGATCGCCTTTTTCTCGACGCTGCTGGAATTGAGCGGTTGCTAAACACAGCTGCTGGTTTTTTTGAAATATTAGATAAATTTTCCGTTGATTCTGTTTATCGTTGTCCTCCTAGAGGATTTTTATGTATTTTCTGATGTACCAATTGCTCGGGGTATGCCTTAGCATTTTATGTTTTAACTTCAAGTAAAATACTTGGAGATAAAACATAGTTTTTGTAATTCTTTCTCCATTTAATTCAAAATACTTACTTACCAAAAAAAAATTATTTTCATCAATGGAGAAAAGAGCCAGACGAATCTCCTCCTCATTGATGGGCCTACACATCTCCTGCCGAAGCTCATCAGGGACGGAATGGAGAATGAAAGGCCGGAGTCTCTCCTTTGGGAACGGCTTGCTCATTCTGCCCGTACCCGGGAGTTGAGAAAAATGATTGATGAAGAGCTGCTGGACTTCCTCCAAGGTACTCAAAACTGATCCATCTTCTTTGGTTAAGGTGAGAATCCAATTCTTGTTTCGATTGCCAGCAATTGATTGAAAAAAGTATTTAGTGCATTGGTCGCCATTTCTGAGCCAACGGATTTTCGCTTTTTGCTGAAGAAATTCAAGTTCAAATCTCAGTGCTCCACGGTAATCAGCTAAGAGGCTTTCCTCCTCGTTAATCCTAGGATGAGGGACAGCAAACGGGCCATTCTTCTGGTATTCCTCAAGGGCCAGTCTCGTACGAGAGACACCTTCAGAGATGCTACCCATGTTCCGGTTAAGCTCCTTTTTCTCTCTTTTACGAGCCTCAATTTTGAAACAACCCAGAACATGGGAACACCCTAGATAGAGTTGATCCAACATTGTTGAACAATAGAAATGAACCTAGGGTGCTGGGTGATGAAGTTGTTAAACCAGAAGCATCCAAATTTGTAGGTCCTCGAAGAAGTGGGGGACAAAAAATAGGGAAAGTGGTCCGAGAGACGAGGCGGGTGGAAGGAGGCTTTTTAGTGGAATTCTGCCAGCCAATGACCATTAACCATCACTCTATCAAGCTTACGAAAGATGCGGGATCCCGGGTTTCTGCCATCGTTCCAAGTGAAAAAACACCTTCAAAGCTTAGGTCCTGGAGATCGCAATCAGTGAGGCAATTGTCAAGGTCCTTTGCACTGTTGCCATACCAGCATCCCCCCAGATTTTCAGAAGGCGCTCTGATAGCATTAAAGTCGCCTTAATCGCCCAAGGATTACAAGTAAGTAAGGTGGATGGATGGTACGAATCATCCCAGAGTTCTCCTGAAAATCTCAGAGTTGGAGGCGTATATGAAGGTAGTAAAAAAAGATGAATTATTTATTCTATTAACAATTCTACAGTGGATGAATTGGTTAGATTTAGAGAAAATGCTTAAATCAACATTGATATCATCCCAACCTATCCAAATACAGCCAGAAGTGTTTTCAGAATAATTCATCTCCCACTTCCATGAAGGCATTAATATCTTTGAGATATAAGATGCCTTATTTTGTTTTACCCGAGTCTTCACAAGCTCAAAAATAGAACAACGGAAAGACCGAATGACGTTTTTGACTTCATGGGATTTGATTGCCACATTAAGTCCACGGACATTCCAGCAGGCGATGCTAACCATTGGGCAAAGGGGAAGGGGGTTTTTTCTTCTTAGGCCCCTTTGTTTTTTTTGCTGGTGCTTTCCCCGAGGGCAATTCAACGTCCTTTTCACCCAGGACAGGTGGGAGATACTCTGCAAGGCTAGAACTACCAGCCTCATTCGGTGTGGTTGGAACACGCCTAGCCGTCAAACGAGAACTCGAGTAACTGAAGGATTGCAAGTGGTGGAGGGACATGGAGGCTCCCCCACCAACTGGCCATCATCAGGTAAAGGGGGATCACAATTAATCTCGCACTGGACTCTGCTCTGCCAGTTTGACCAATGTCATCATTTTTTAGGGGAGACTCTCCCCGAGACTCCCGCTCAAAATCAGAATGGGTCAAGGTCCTCATATCATCCTCCACTCCGCCCAGAGAAGGGCCTAGGTCTAGCTCAGCGGATTCAATAACATCATATTTCTCACTCCCATCAGAAATGCCTGAAGGGATGTCTGCCTCAGAGCATTGTAAGGCCGCAAAGGAGTTGGACTCCGGCAGCTCCAATTCAGGACTTTTAACACTCCAAGGACAATCTTGCAAGGGGATCTAGCGCGATTTTAGGGGACATCTTGCTCTGATTCTTAAGGATCCCCCCTTTCAGACCAGAGTTACTTTGACCTGGTTTCCAAGGATATTCAACCGTCACATCGACCCCCAAGGAAACCCCCGGGTGACTCCCAAAATTTACCCTGATTTTTTCAAGAAAAAAGGATGCGGCCTTGACTTCAACATGAATATGCGCAACTCGAAAAAATACTTGGAGATAAATCATTACTTGTAAAATTTTTTCTCCCATTAATCCAAATCACTTACTTACCAAAAAAAAAAATGCACAACTCATAGACGGTCCCTTCTGGCGGTAGCGGGATCCATCTGGAGGGGTTTCCCAATGGCACTTGCAATCCAGCTTAGCCCCAGAGGGGTCCAGAATTGGACCGGAACCTCCTTTAAGTGAATCCAAATAGGGAAAGTCATGTGGTCCTCCTTGGAGAGGACCAGGTCCGGAGTCCATTTCTTTAAGAAGAAAGGACGTCTAGCAAAATTCCAAGGCCCATGGTTTAGACACTCTTGCATCTACAGTTCATTTGCAAGTCGAAATAGAAAGAAATCATTTTCCATTTCTGCAACATGGGATATCCCGAACTTAGCCCAAATCTTTCGGGCAATATGATTGACCACGAAGAAATTTAGGGGGGATTCATAGAAATAACCCACTAGGGATGTTTTCCACGTAGTTTCGCCCTGCTGAATAACCTTAGCAGGGGGAAAAAGTTCAATGACTGACCCATTAGGGGGAGGGAAGAATTTAAGTTGTGTACCTGCTTCCATGGAGTCCTTGCAGACAATAGAGGCCCACGACGATGAGAGCAGGGAACCCGTCTTCTCGGTCGCTGCCAACGGAGCTTGAATCAGGTTCAACGAAGGGCCGGAACAACAATTTGCACCAACAGAGGGGGAGATGGCCTCAATCGGGGGCAACAACAGAAACGAGGGGGCAGTTCGCACCCGTAGGCCTAAACTCTTCAAAAGCCCCGGGGCCCAAAGACAGAGCACCTGAAACCCTAACAAGAGAGGCTAAGGGAGAAGATGAACGGATAGGAGAAGAGTGAATAAGAGGGGGGGAGAGGGGCAAGAAGAAGGCGTGCTAGGATCAGCATTTGGTCTTGAGAGGAGGAGAGGGAGGGATTCCATAGACGGAGAGCAGGAGATCGGGCGGAGGACCAGTGCCATGGGCGCCGGAGCGAGGAAACGAGATGAGGAGCAAGGGGGAAAGAAGCAGATTTGAAATTTGGAAGTAGAGAGAAGGGAGAGCTTCTCTCACTATTGGAATAAATTAAGATATCGTCGGTAAAGACCATAACAAATTTATCTAAATATGGCTGGAAGACCCGATTCATCAAATCTATAAATACGGTCGGCATATTAGTCAATCCGAATGACATCACAAGGAATTCATAATGACCATACCTTGTTCAAAAAGTCATCTTTGCCACGTCCTCCTGCTTGATGCGCAGCTGATAATATCCTAATTGGAGATCAATCTTAGAGAACACACGGGCTTCCTACAACTGATCGAAAAGATCCTCAATTCGTGGCATCGGATATTTATTCTTGATTGTGATTCTATTCAGCTCACGATAGCCTATACACTGCCTCAAAGTCCCATCCTTCTTTTTCACAAATAGGACTGGACACCCCACGGAGAAACACTAGGTCAAATGAAACCCAAGTCCAGAAGGTCCTACAATTGTTGCTTCAACTCTTTTAACTCGGCAAGAGCTATACGGTATGGGGCCTTTGAGATAGGTGCTGATCCCGACACAAGGTCAATCCCAAATTCAATCTCTCGATAAGGAGGCAGAGTAGTCAATTTATTAGGAAACACATCCTCAAACTCGCATACTACTGGGATTTCCTTAGTCCACATTTCACGACTCTCCTACACACTAACACAATCCAAATAGGCTTCACATCCACTTTTCAACAAGTGATAGGCTTATAAAGCTGAAATGAAGCTGGATGATTCTACCCATCGAATTCCCTAAATGTGAAATGGTTCACATCGCAGGATTGCAAAATCAACTTTCTTATGAAAACAATCAATGGTTGCATGAGTTTAGGACAACCAATCCGTACCCAAAATAACATCAAAATCATGCATATCAAGGAGAATCAAATTAACAACCAAGGACAATCCATTCACTTTAACAACACACCCCGGGTGAGAAATATCAATAATAATGGAAGACCCCGTGGGTGTGGACACTGCCCAGGAGTAGTCAGAGTCACAGGCGAGATTGCAATACAGTGAGCAAATCGGGAAAAGACAAAAGAATGTATGGATCCATAATCAAATAGCACTGAACAAGAAATACAACAAATAAGAAGAATACCTTCCACCCCATCATCTAATGCCTTAGCCTCACTTGTAGATACGGAAAAAGCTTTTCCTTAAACAATAGGCTTTAGGGCACAAGCCTTTGGCGGTTGAGGACACTCTTTGATCTTGTGCCCCTCTTGGCCACAATTGAAGCAAGTGCCAATCATCTTGTAACAAGGTCTACTCCCATACATCTTCCCATAATGCTTACATGAGTCCACCGAGGCTTGAGAAGATGATGAGATCTGGCCACTCTTTTGATCAGAAGCCGGTTGCTTGGACTTCTTGAACAATCTCCCCAAACTAGCCCCAAAACTAGCAATGATCCCACTTTTGCTCGATGACCATTTCTTAAAGAACTCCTCCTTAGCAAGCTCTTACTCGTGGATCAGAGCACAATCTAATACATCAGTGTAGGTCGTCAACTTGAGGGTTGCCAGTTGCTTACGAATATCATCCCATAAGCCTTGAAGAAACTTTATCGCCTTCCTCTCCTCATCCTCAACCATGTAAGAAGAAACTGCGACAATTCAGTAAACTTTACAACGTATTCAGCCACGGTCCGATTACGCTGTCTCAGCCGGATGAACTCCTCTTCTTTTTGGACTCGAAGGTTAGAAGGAAAATACTTCTCCATGAACACCACCTCAAACATCTGCTAGATAATCTGATCTTCTGACACTCCTAGGGCTCTTTTCTTCATTTTCCACCAATGATGTGCCTTACCTTCAAGCCAATAAGATGCAAACAAGACCCCATCCTCCTCAGGACATCAGATCACGGCGAACACTTTCTTCAACATCTCGAACCACGTGTCCGCCTTTGTAGGGTCAAGCTCCCCCAGAAACTCCAAAACTCGCTTTTAGATGAAGCAATTGTATGCAGATGGTCTCGGATTAGTAGGGGCTTAGACTTTTTTTTTTGGTAAGTAAGTATTTTGGATTAAAGGGAGAAAAATTACAAAATCTATATTTTATCTCCAAGTGTTTTGAAGCAGGGGCTTAGACAAGAGCTAGAGTAGGGACAGGGGCAAGATTCCGCTACACCAAATTCTTGATAATGTTCACCATTCGACCAAACAAATTCAAGTTTTTTTTTTGGTAAGAAAGTATTTTAGATTAATGGGAGAAAAAATTATAAAATTGATGTTTTATCTCCAAGTATTTTGACTTGGGAATAAAACATAACCCGCAGGGGCATACCCCGAGCAACAAGTACATCCGAAGGTACATAACAAACCTCTAGGAGGCCAACGTTCTACAGAACCTATAAAAATTGAAAAATATTACATCACAGCACAGCGGGAAAGCACCGTTTTCCATCCCCCTACAACCTGAGGCAGCCGGCTGCTGTAATAGACCAGCAGCAACACAGCAATGGAAGCTACAACAACATTGCCAGACCCACCAGCATCCAAATCAACGCAGCCACCACCAACAAAATCCAAACCAGCCAAAGTAGCAAGAAACTCCTGCAGAACATCAGGAAATCCAGCGTCCACAGTCAGGTCAAACCAAATCAACAGCAAAATTGATTACATCAGCAAGGAATATCTTCAGCAGGCGCCAATAGAAGCCGAAACTAGCTCAGCAGATTGCATACACGAACAACCAGGGAGAACAACCAAATTTAAAGCTGATTGGAGCCAGCAAATCAAGCAATGGTGGGCAGAAGATCATAACAATCAGCCACACCCAGCCACCGAGATCCAATATCAGCTACCAGCACTTCATCCAGCCAGGGGCAATTTATCCCAGCAATTACAGGACAAGTTTCAGCATCAATCCAAATTGAAACTCTATACCAGCCAATGGCCTTCCCAGCGCCATTAGATGAATCCATGGGCCAGGCGTCAGCATCCAACAACACCAAAATCCATAACCAGCAGCATCCGACATTGCCGGACACAGCAAGGGACATGGCACTTTAGAGTAGCAAATCAACGCAGCCACCACCAACAAAATCCGAACCAGCCAAAGTAGCATGAAACCCCTGCAGAACATCAGCACCATAGGCAAAGGAACCTCCATTTCTAAGGCGGCAATGTGCAGTTCCACAGTGCAGCCTACTGCATCAGGATCAGCAGAGGATGCAGCAACCACGAATTCTGCATCAGCAAAAGATAGTGCAAAAGAAGCACCCACAGCAGTTGCCCGAGGAAGACAGCCAGAAGGAGCTCCAGCAAGATCTAGCTCCCAGAGGATTCAACCCTGTAACAGCTGCAGCAAGATCCACGCTGCCAACAGTAATAACAGAACAGACACAAGGCAAACCAACACGTCATTGGCTGTGGCAAAATCAGGCCGTAATGATGAGGATCGCCATGGAACCAAAGGTTTCAACACTGGTTCCAGCATGCTGACATCTATCACAGAACACAGCAGGCCATCAGAAGGTGTCACAAAGCAAGAGCACAACAGCTACAAAATTCACACCATTCATTCAGCCTTACACCCGCCGAACTTATGGACCAAAAGCTGGGGTTAAACCAGAAAAATAACCAAAAAAAAACCTGGGCCCCCAGAGCATAAAAGGGATGCCCCAATCACCACAAAACCCATCAGAAGAGGCCTATGAGCCAGAGGCGCCCCTGGATTTTTTGGAGGAAGCTTTTTTCTTCTTCCTAGACCTTGAAGTTTTCCAATCAGAATCCAAGCCCTGGATGTCATCTACCACTCCAAGGGAGGTATTCAAAGAATACTTCTTGGAGATCTTCTTGATAGAGCTAGGAGTAAGCTCAAATTCGTCAATGTCAAAAGGATGAAGATGATGATCGGAATCATGGGATGCAAGAGCATCAACAGTATGCAACAGGGGAGGCAGAATTTCATGATTTACAAGCAAGGTGCGCCCCGCATCAACAGGTCAGGCTGTTGCCATGGGATTGGAACGTCTGGAGGGCCACCAACATCCAGAGGGGCCAATAAGTCTTGAACAACAAGAACCGAAGAGGGGCCTTCAGCAGGACCCAACTGGGATGGGCCAATAGCCTCATTTACAGGCAGGGAGACCCCCGAAACACCAGGGTCATGCAACCTCATTGGGATTGGATCAACAGAGAGGCCACAGGCAACCAAAGAAGCCAATAAATTTTCAGAGGCCTGCGTATTTTGATCATCAAGAGCCACAGAGGGGCAAGGGGTAGAAACACCATCAGCACATGGGGGTTCGGCCAAATGGCAACCAGCAACCACTTTGAGGGGAGAATGGGAGAGATAGAAAAAATGGGTACATTTGCATCATTAGGGGGGTTTTCAGGATGCATAGTAATGTTTCTTTGAACATGATCATCAGAGACAGAACTGGAAGGCCTAGAGCGAGGTTTACCAGTATGAGTGGTGTCAATCTTGGACAGGCATTTGGATTTAACATGACCAATCTGTTGGCATCGAGGACAACGAGTTGGCTTCCAACTATATTCCACTTTCACCGTTAAAAAGGCTTCAGAACCGGGACACGTTTGAACAACGATGGAGTTGGGAAACGGACCATCCACTCCAACCTCAACGCAAATCCTTGCACTAGACACATTCTCCATACGGGTTGTCCTGGGATCCAATTGTAGTGGAACCCCAATGGCACTAGCAGCCCAGCTAAGCCCCATATGAGTCCATAATTCAATCGGCAGGTTTGACAATTTAATCCAAACAGGGAACCGTTTGTGTTCCACTTTTGTCAGGGCCATACCTGGCGACCACCGCTTAAGGAACAATGCTTTGCAAGAGACCATCCATGGTCCCGCCCACAAGCATTTCACCATCATGTCTTCGGAAGGGAAATGAAAGAAAAAGAAACCGACTTCATTACCGGTGACGTGCTTGAGTCCGAATCGAGCCCACAATTTCATGGTCACAGCCTTGACAGCCATGAAGTGAGGAGAGGTATTAAGGAAATACCCAACCAAGGTGTGGGCCCAAAGCAGGTTACCTTGATCGATAACCTCAGGCGGAGGGGAAAAGGCGCCATGAGCGGACCTAAGAGCATGGAGAGGGAAGAATTTCAACTCGGAGAACATCCAAGCCTCATCCTTCTTGACGACATCAGCCCATGAATGGGGGGGAGCAAACAAATTCAAGTACTCGACCTCTCGATCTCGAGACCAACCACCACCTTGGGAGCCTCTACATCTAGGTGGAATCTTTGGCTTTAGAAAATATCTCTAAAATAAGAACGATTATGGGTTAGTCGAAGATCAAACTCTAATTATAATATATTATTATTTATGCAATTAAACAAAACTACTTGTCTGGTTCTAGTTTTTGGCTAAGCTATGCAAGTTAGGTAGCTAGAATTTTCTATCCTAACTTGGACACTCTATTTTTTTTTTTTGATAAGTAAGTATTTTAGATTAAAGGGAGAAAAAATTATAAAATCCATGTTTTATCTCCAAGTATTTTGACTTGAATTTAAAAACATAAAATGTTAGGGCATACCCTGAGCAAACGGTACATCAGGTAATACCTAAATAGCCTCAACTTGGACACTCTATGCCTACGTTCACCTGTTCAAACTTAACCTATACTATCCTAAGCTTTCGTATAAGATCCAAATCAATCCTAAGGCATCCCTTTCTTTGAAACCAACTGTGATGGACAAGATTGTTCTCCTTAAAATATCCTCCGTCAATAATCATATAAAACTAATCCCCATAATTAATAATATAAATATTTACAAAAAATTAGGTAGAGTTCCGTCTATAAAATGGATATTTGTCAAAATACAAACACCTGTACAACATTCCACAAATACAACTACACAAAATCATAAGATCTCATAGCCACTATAACACCACTGGTAACACCGATGTCATAACTCAAGTACAATGCTACTTCAGAAAGGATGCCAACTTGGAAAACCCAAACATGACCACAAAAGAAAACCTACAGAAACATAATAACCATAATATACAAATAGGACTAACCGTACATCCATCCATAGAAAACATCATCATCATCATGGTATCATACTCCTATGGCTACTCAGTCTCGTTGGGTATTAGTGCATTCTCATTTGAAAGGAAAGAAATCACAAGAGGGAGCTTACATGTGAGATCCCAAAATCAAATGACTCAAAGTGTTGACCGAAATACAAAATATAGACCGACTCTTAAGCTTAAAATCTAAACTGGCCACCTTAAGCCTCAACCAAATTCGGCCTTTCCTTAGTACAAAATAAGTCCGGCTCCACCCTTGTTAAATCAAGACCGGCCATGTGAAATGACTGACTAGTTTTGAAAGTAAGAGTCGACCGACAGTTTTGGCAATAAATGGTTTTATAAGGAGCAGTTGGCCGGAATAAATTAATACAACTAAAGACAAAAGTAAACTTTAGAATTTAGTTAGAATTCAACTAGACGGCGACCAAATGGGAAAGGTAAACTAATCTGGTTACTCCCACCTACCGTCTGCAAACAAGTACGGGAGTAAATGACTTACTCCACCAAAACCCCTCCTCTATATAAACCTTGCACTTGTTGGTGCACAGGCAAGCAGAAGGAAGAGAGTGACTGGGAAAAAGCATCAAGACAGTAAAAATCTAGGAATCAACTCTCTGGTCAAGTTATTTGGACGCTGTTTTTAAGTTCAGTTTTTAGTTCATTTGCAAATATACTGCACTCTATTTTGTTGCAAGTATTCGGACGTTAACACGTTTTTAGTTTTCATTTGAATCTGTTCTGAAGTTCATGACGCTTGTTTTCCTACTTTTTTTTTACATGAAATCCGGACCAAATGTTACAACCGGCATTTGACATGTGAAACGAAACCGGCATTTGGCATGTAAAACGAAACCGGCATTTGGCATGTAACATGAAACCGGCATTTGACATGTAAAACGAAACCGGCATTTGGCATGTAAAATGAAACCGGCATTTGGCATGTAATATGAAACCGCATTTGTCTTATAAAATGAAGTCGGCTCCCTTAATGTAAAATGAACTCCGGCCTTAATGTGAAATGAACTCCGACTTTTAATGAACTCCGTCCTTTTGTTGGAAAAAGAACTCCGCCTTAAAATGAACTCCGACCTTAATGAAAAATGAACTCTGGCTTTTAATGGACTCCGTCCCTTGAGGAAAATGAACTTCGGCTTTTAAAAGTACTTCAGCTTTCAATAAAAAGCACTCTGAATTTATAAAACTTCGGCTTTTAAAAGTACTCCATCCTTTGAGTAAAAAGCACTCCGTCCCGTTAGTGAAAAGCACTCCGCCCCGTTAGTGAAAAATAGTCCGTCCCTTTGAGAAAAACCACTCGAGCTTTTGTCAATAAAAAACTTCGGCTTTGAACTCCTGCTTTTGTTAAAGGAGAACTCCGGTTTCTGTCAAAAAAAAAAGAAACTCCGGCTTGAATTGAAAATACACTCCGGCTGGTATTAAAAATGAACTCCGACTTCGTACTAAAAATGAATTCCAGCTAGTATTGAAAATGAACTCCGACTTCGTACAGAAAATGAACTCCGACTTTACTGAAAATGGCTTTCAAGAAGGAAGTATTTCTGTTTCTGTTATTTTAAGACCCGGGACTGACTACAGTCTGGATAGGTTCTCCAGCATGCCTTAGGACTTTTCGGTGGTAATCGAGGATAACTCTGTCCATGGAGTTATTTGTGGTCCGCTCTGCCCTCGGGGTGTTACGGACAGGGGGAATTACCGTTACCGGTTTACCTTCCAGTGGTATATCGTACCGATCCCGTGAGATGGGATACCCATATGACAGCTACCGGCTTTAGATTGTGTGGAGTGAACACAATCTATCCTCGATTATTCGCCCCCTCAGCTAGTAGGGTAACTGGCAGGGTCTGTACCGATATGATATGAAATATTGTTTATCATTTTATAGATATGTTATGTTACCGTACCGATTACCGATTACCGATATGTTATGTTACTGTTTACCGTTTACTGTACCAATTACCGATTCTGAAGTATAGTACTGTCAAGATATGTTTTCTCTATATCTTGGACTGCATTCTGATTAATCGTTCTATTTATGCATAGTTACACAACCGTTCTGCATCATCGCTTTACTACTCATATGCATGTACCTTGTTGGGCCTTGGCTCACTGTTTTATATTTTTCCCCCTATAGAAAAAGCTTTAGAGCTTGTGCCTGATGAGTTGAAATGATTAGAGCTTGTCTGAAGGATTATTAAAGACCTCGGAAGTTTATTTTGGAGAAATATTATTGTATTGACTTGTTGGACTTCTATGGTTAAACATTTTTTGCTATGTATTCGGAGATGAATATTTTGGAATGAATATGAATGCTTCCGCAAGTATTAGAATAATTTTCACTATACTTATTGTGGTTAAAAGTATATGGGTCCTAGATGGCATCTGTGATCCTGTGCTGTATCTAATTGGTTTAGTTTAGGTTTTCAATTGTGTTATGAATGACAGAATCAAAAAAAAAAATTCATTCCGTCACAATTTGTATCAGAGAGTTGAGATGCCTTAGGAATTGATCGATTGAAAAGCGGAAGCATATGTTTGAATCTCTAAATAGAATTCCTGTAGGAATAGGTAGAGGAAGCTAAGACAGTTGGGACCTTTAAGAGATTGGTTCTTAGGCTTTGTTAGAAATTCCTTAAATATTTCTTGTTCCATTGAATCGCTGTCCTTATATTCATGTGTTTGCCTCGTTTGGTTTCTGATTACCATCCCATATCATGCTGTAATGTCATCTACAAAGTTATCTCGAAGATCATTGCAAATAGGCTTAAGATGACATTACCTTATCTGGTTGATAAATGTCAAATGACTTTTGTGGCTGGGCGGCAAATCAGTGGCAACATCCTCCTGGCCCAAGAGCTCCTCCATAAGTATCATCTGGGTCATGACCCACCCGGATGTACTCTGAAAATTGACCTCATGAAAGCCTACGATTCTGTTCATTGGGATTTCATCATCTCTATCCTAACCATTATGAAATTCCCACCTAAAATGGTCAACTGGATTAGGCAATGTAGTACCACCCCCTCGTACTCTGTTAATATTAATGGGGAAGCTGTTGGGTTTTTCAAAGGGGGCAAGGGTCTCCGCCAAGGTGATCCCATTTCTCCATACCTCTTTGTCCTGGTGATGGAGGTGTTGAATGGGATTATTGAATCCAAGGCTCGTAGGAATGATAACTTCACATTTTATTGGAATTGTGAAGCGACTCATACTGTCATGCTTGCTTTTGCTGACGACCTCCTCCTCTTCTCTCATGCTGATATCTACTCTATTCGGATTCTTAAGGATTGCCTTGAGGAATTTCATTGGCTCTCTGGCCTTTCGGCGAACTTAAATAAGAGCGAGGCTTTCATATGCTCTAATGACCCATCCCTTCTTCAGAATATCGCTGACATTCTGGGGTTCAAAGTGGGCTCTCTTCCCATTAGGTACCTGGGTGTCCCTCTTATTACTAACAGGCTTTCGATTCGGGATTGCAATGCCTCACTGAGAAAATTACTCGTCGCATCAAATCTTGGAAGAATAGGTGGCTCTCCTTCGGGGGCCGTCTGTAACTGGTTGCCTCTATCCTCTTATCCGTTCATCTCTATTGGGCATCAATCTTCATCCTGCCCAAATCTATCCTAAATTAGATCGACTGCATTATGAGGCACTTTCTGTGGAATGGCTCTACCGATGGGAAAGCTAATGCAAAAGTAGCCTGGGCTGACATTTGTTACCCGAAGAGTGAAGGTGGGCTGGGGCTCAAGAATTTGCAGGCCCAAAATAAAGCTCTCATATGTAAACTCCTTTGGCGTATCATGTCAAAGGATCCTAATTCGGCCTGGTCTTCATGGATCCACAAAACTAGAATCAAAGACCGATGTATCTGGACTCTCAAAGTCCCTGATTCAGCTCCATGGGGATAGAGAAAGATCATGAATCTCCGTCCCTTCATGTGCTCTCATTCTATTAAGATCATTGGGGATGGGGCAGATACCTTTATTTGGTATGACCATTGGCACCCAATGGGCCCGCTCTGCAAGGTTAGCACGGATTGTATTCGTATGGTCACGGGCTTATCTTGGGATGCCAAGGTTTCTCTTATAATCAGAGACGACCGTTGGGCTTGGCCTAACCCTTATGATCAGGAGGTCTCTAATCTCGCCGAGAACATGCCCCTTTATCTCCCCAACATCGATCAAAAAGATTCCTTGAGATGGGACGGAAGCCCCAATGGTATCTTTTCGACTAAATCTGCCTACCTCCTTCTCCACCCGCCCAAGCCGAAACTGAGCTGGACCAACTTAGTCTGGGGCACTTTCCATATTCCTACCCACGCATTTACTCTTTGGTTGGCTATCAAAGGCAGGCTTAATACCAACGATCGTGTCCGCGGTGTTCCAAACCTATCCAACACATGCACTCTATGTGACTCGGACGATGAAAATCACGAACATCTCTTCTTCTCATGTCCCTTCTCCAATTCCGTGTGGACCAATATCCAAAGGAAAGCTGGCATCTTATGGCCCTATCCTGAGTGGTCCCAAAACATTAATTGGGCTGCTCATATTTGGAAAGGTAGGAATCTTATTTCCCTTTCCAAACATCTGTCTCTTGCAACCACTGTCTACTTTATTTGGAGAGAACGTAATAACCGGATTTTTGAGAAATCTTCCCCTCAAGATATATTCCAGATTTGCTCTCAAATTACAAATGCTGTTCGAGACAAACTAAAGGCCTCCATGCCTTTTGACGGTCGCCCTAACCGTTCGTTGGCTAGCCGGTGGAACATTTGAAAAAAAAAAAAAAAAAAAAAAAAAAAAAAAAAAAAAAAAAAGAAAAAAAGAGAGGAAAAAAAGGAAAAAGAAAAAAAAGGGAAAAGAAAAAAGGAAAAAAATCAAAAAAAGGGAAAAAAAAAAAAGAAAAAATCCAAAAAAAAGAAAAAAAAAAGAAAAATGAAAAGACAAATTGGAGGAATATTTCAATATATATATATATATTTATATATCGATATATATTTTATATTTCTCACTTTTCATGCTCCTTATCTGCATATATTTTGGTATGTTATCTGCGTTTTTGTGCAGCTGGGTTCTTGTTGATCTTGAAGTTGGTGGCGCTGGGGTTGGAGCCTCGTTGGAGGTTTGCTGCAGTTGCTCTGCCGGTTCTGGTTCCTGGTGCCTTCCGTGTCTTGGACCCCTCTGGCTGCCATTTTCTTTGTATCGTTGTGCCTGATGAATCTGACCAGTATTTTATCCCTGCACCCTCCCCTGTTGGCTGCTTGATGGCTGGACTGTATTATGGATCCACTTGAATGTATCTGCCTGCATGGTTAATGCATGGTGATGCTGAGGGAGTCGGTCTCTGTTCGTCATCCTGAGTTGTAGCAAATGTGTGGGATGCTCAACTGCCATTCTGCTGGGTGCGTTGTTGCATCTGTGTCATTGTTGATGTGCTGGAGTTGCCAGTTGAATCTCAATGATACTGGTTCTCTAGGACATTAGTTTTGATGCATTTCCTCCTGGAGTGATGGTGAAGGATAAATTTCTCATTCTCTTTTGAGGCTAAATCTGGCTTTGTGGGAGCACCCATTTTTGATGGTCCATGCTTTGATGACTGCCGAATCCCTGCTGGGCTTTGTAGAATCTCTCATGGGGCTCTTGGCGTGATCCACTGCTGGAATATGTAGAAGAATTAGGAAGTGGCTGTTGATTATTGAGGTAGCTAATCACAAACAAAGCAGCTTTTGTCTTTGGATGGGTTGATACTGTGGTGGTCTGGTGTATGCATGATTATAAGCAGGCAGGTTTTCTTTGTTGGTCTACCGATGCATTCTTGCTGAGGTCATCTGATGTAGCCATTTGCTAGCATTCATTACAATCCTCGCTTCTCATCAAGTCGGTGGCTGCTGGAAACCATTGTTTTACTGGGAGCAGCTGCAGATTATGGATCGATTGATGTGGATGCCAGGAGTTGCATCGGTCTTCAGTATTAGATCAGGTTGCTTTAGCTAGCTGGGTAACTATAAATCATACATGCTGAAGCTATTTTTGTGTATGGTGCTGCCTTATGCTAAGTGAAGAAAGCCTCTGGCTGTAATCTGCTTTAATATGTACTACAATCCTACCTCCTGCTGCCCGATGTACTGCTGCTGCTGTATGGAGTAGACAGCTAATCTTTAACTGGGAACTAAACGGGTATCTATCTCAGAATCTGAAACAGCAACTCATCGGCACTGCATCACCATGTTACCTGTAGTTTGTTTTGCCTGGGGTCCTTTTGACGATGGCTCCTTTTGTGTGAAGCTTTGATGTTGCTCTGTTTGTTGGTGGGTATGCCCCTTGTTTCTGTGAGCTGCAGCTGATGGTTGTGGAGCTTTCCATTTGATGCCAATTCATGGAGCTGATTATGCCTTTTGCTTGGATTGCCGGAAGATGATTGTGGACGTGACTACAATTATGTCCTGATACTGCTGTTGTGGTTGATGCCTTGCTGGTCTTGGATCTTATCCTTAGATGCGGGCTGCCCAATCTGGAATGTCAGAGCTGCCATCTTGCACAGATTTAAAGCACCCTATAAGCCATTCGCTGCTACAGCGGCTGAATAGGATCGATGCAGTGGAAGACTGCAGTGTAACTCTTTGGTTTACTGATGCAATGCTGGTCGCTGGTCATGTGGTGCGGCAGTGAAATTTGCAGAATGATGCAGTGTCTTCTGATGTTGGTTCTGGGCGACTAAAGAGAGGCTCAAGCTGCATTTTGTGTTCTGCACTGTCTCGCTGTTTTCTCAGCTGAACTAAATCTGATGTTAATCATCATGCTGGAGATGTAATATAGTGTATGCATAATCAGGCTGCTGTGATAGCAGCATTCGGTGTGCCTAATTTGGTGGATTATACTTGGTGCTGCTGTACAGAGAATTTCTGCATAAATCCTGATCCCTTTTAGTTGTTTCGGTGCAAAGGGGGCTGATCATATCTGATGCTTCAGTTGCTTTGATCGGTCGGTGGGTCAGCTACATTACTCTGATCTGTTATTGCTGAAGGCTGGGTGAATGTTGTTTTTTTTTCTGATCGGTTTTTGCTGAAGCCTTTGATCTGAGTCTGCTCAAATTCTGCTACTCCCTGTGCTGAACTAGCCTCATGAAGGGTGTCGCTAAAGTGGTAGCTCGATTGGCTTTGCTGTTGGCTTTTGAGCCTGCTGTTTTTTGAGTGAGTTTGGAACTATGGATTCTTGTTTTCATCCATTTTGTTTGGGCATTAAAGTCTGCCCGGGAGGGGCTGAAAATGCTGCTGAAACTAGTGCTGATGCTGCCCTTTGTGTTGCTGTTAATGTTCCTATCAAACCTGTTGTAGGTTTCCTTAATGTATGTACAGTGGCCGTGTTACAAGTGGGCGGTTAGATGTGGAGCATATTGATGCCGTGTTTTTTTTTTTATCTTTTTGTTGACCTTTCTCGCTCGGTTTTATGTCTTCGATCATTGTGATGCTTGGGGTATGCCCTAACTCGATGTTCTACCTCTAAGTCAGAAAAACACTTGAAGTTAGAACGTTGTCTTGTGATTTCATTCTTTTTAATTTTATTTACTTACCAAAAAAAAGGCAAGTAGAAGAGGTGGGAGGAATGGCCGCGGTGGCGTTAGCATGCCATATGACAGAGAGGCGGCCTATATCAATCTACTGGAGAGGATGACCAATGTAGTAGAGTCTATTGAGCAAAAGCACATGGCTCTGAATACTGCCCCCGAGCCAGCTCCGGCACCTCCTAGTCCTATAACTTATGATAGATTCACAGCTGAGTGAGCACTAGGCTTCCTAGGAAAGCCTGATCCAGCTGAGGCGGACGTGTGGATGAAAAGAATCAAGAAGATACTCACTGTGCTTGGCTGTACTGACCGAGAAAAGGTCACATTTGCTGCGTATAAACTGGAGGGTGAAGCGGATAGTTGGTGGGACATGCAGAAACGGACGATGGGAGTGCCTAATGAAGTGATCACCGGATGATATTTGAGGAGGCATTTCTGAAAAAATATTTTCCATCCAGTCTTCGAGATCAGAAAGAGTAAGAGTTTATGAGGTTGAGACAATGGAGCATGACCGTCAAGGAATATGATGCCAAGTTCACAGAATTGTCTCGTTTTGCACCATTTTATGTAGAGGATGAATAGAGGAAAGCTAGAAAGTTCCTGTAAGGACTACGAGATGATATTAGGAAGCTGCTGTCTATTTTGAAGTTTCAAACTTATGCAGAGATCCTGGACTGAGCAACGATCTACGAGAAGAAGGCAAAAACGAAAAGGTTCAATGCAAAGATAACCACCAGCCGAGCGAGAGTAAGTACCGGATCAGCTGTAGGGTCTTCTGGACCATCCAAGAGGACCAGGCGGGTGACAAAGGAAAGAGTATTGTGGCTCAGTCAGTAACCGGTACTAGAGCGTCGGCTGAAGACTGTACCTTCTATGGAAGGAAACATCCGGGGCAAGAATGCCGTAGAATATCGGGAGCGTATTTTAGATGTAGGTAGCAAGGCCATCTTTTCAGGAACTGCCCACTACCCCCAAGGATGGAAGGAAAGAAGCCTACTGTCTCGGCAAGAGCCTTCGCGGTGGCTGTTCAAGATCCGGAGGTCTCTCCGAATGTTGTGGAAGGTACACTCTCTATTTGGAGAGTTTCTGCATCCATATTATTTGACTCGGGGTCTACCCATTTCTTCATTTTCCCAAAATTTGCATGTTGTATCGTATCTACCCCATGTGTTTTGGATTGTGAATTATCCGTGTGTACTCCCACCGGATCGTCTATGGTTACTAATGTGATGTATCTGGGATGTGTGGTTGAGGTGAATGGGAACCATTTAGTTATGGATTTAGTATTGTTAGACATGGGTGATTTTGATGTGATCCTAGGGATGGACTGGCTGGATAAATACCATGCTAGTATCGACTGTTTCCTGAAACGGGTTTATTTTGACATCCCTGGAATGGAGCCCTTTTTCTTTCAGGGCATTAAGAAAAAGGTGGTGCCTATGTTGATCTCTGCTTTACATGCTAAGCATTTGATAAATAGTAGACGTAGAGCTTATTTGGCATATGCCTGCACTAGTGGAAGTCATAGTGTGCCGGCTAAGGATAACCTGGTTGTTTGTAACTTTGAGGATGTATTTCCAATGAGTTACCTGGATTGCCCCCACACCGGGAAGTTGAGTTTGAGATTGTTGTTGTTCCTGATGCTGGTCCGGTTTCTAAACCCCCTTATCATATGGCTCCGGCTGAACTGAAGCAATTGAAGTTGCAACTACAGGAGCTGTTAGACAAGGGTTTTATCAGACCGAGTGTGTCTCCTTGGGGTGCACCGGTGTTGTTTGTAAGGAAGAAAGATGGGTCTTTGCGGTTGTGTGTTGGCTATCGTGAGTTGAATAAGATCACGATTAAAAATAAATACCCTCTACCGCGCATTGATGACTTATTTGATCAGTTGCAAGGATCTCGAGTGTTTTCCAAGATTGATTTGAGGTTCGGTTATTACCAACTCGAGGATCAAGCCGGAGGATGTGACTAAAATAGCTTTTCGGACACGTTATGGCCATTATGAGTTTTTCGTTATGCCTTTTGGCCTTACAAATGCTCCAGCTGCTTTTATGGATTTAATGAATAGGGTTTTCAAGCCGTACATGGATAAATTTGTGGTGGTATTCATTGATGACATCTTGATTTACTCAAAGGATCATGAGGAGCATGAAATTCATTTCAGAAAGGTACTTTAGGTGCTCCACGATGAGAGACTGTATGCCAAGCTCAGTAAGTGTGAGTTCTGGCTCGAGAAGGTGATGTTCTTGGGGCATGTAATTTCTAATAGTGGCATTTTTGTACATCCTAATAAAATAAAGGCTGTTACAAGTTGGAGCCGACCAATTTCTGTGACTGAGGTTAGGAGCTTTCTGGGCATGGCGGGATATTACAGGCGCTTTGTAGAGAATTTCTCTCAGATCGCTATGCCACTAACTCGGTTGCTGAAGAAAGAGGCTAAGTTTGTGTGGACAGAAGAGTGTGATCTGAGCTTCCAGAAGCTAAAGGATCATTTGACCACCACTTCGGTACTGATTATTCCAGAGGGTTTTGGAGGCTTTGAGGTGTACTGCGACTCTTCTAAAGCGGGTCTAGGATGTGTGTTGATCCAGCACGGCAAAGCCGTGGCATATGGGTCTAGACAATTGAAAGTGCACGAGAAAAACTATCCTACCCATGATCTTGAACTTGCTGCTGTGGTGTTTGCGTTAAAAATTTGGAGACATTATCTATATGGTGAGAAGTTCCTTGTGTCTTCCGATCATAAGAGTTTGAAGTACTTATTCTCACAAAAGGAACTCAACATGAGGTAAAGGAGATGGCTCGATTTTCTGAAGGATTATGATTGTGAAATACAGTACAAGCCAGGAAAGGCTAACGTGGTAACAAATGCCTTGAGTCTCCGATCGGGCTATGTGGCACACCTACAAGTCAAACAGATGGAGATGTTAGATTATTTGAAGCAGTGCGATATCCAACGCTATGCCAAAGGTGATAGGATGCTCCTGTCATATTTTCAGATTCAACCAGAGGTAGTTGATGAAGTCAAGGAGAAACAGGTGAATGATTTGTTCCTCATGGATATTGTTAATGATTTGAGTAAGGAGTCTCGAGCTGATTTTAACATCCGGGCTGATGGTGTGTTGAGATTTAGAGATCGATTATGCGTACCGGATGATAAAGGATTGAAGGAGAAAATCTTGAAGGAGGCTCACTGGTCTCGGTATACAATCCACCCGAGAATGAAAAAAATGTATCAGGATCTGAAAAAGACTTTCTGGTGGAGAAACACGAAGAGGGATATCATGGGCCATGTGGAGAAATGCCTAGTGTGTCAGCAACTAAAGGCCGAGAGGAAGAAGCCTTCTGGACTGTTACAGCCAATGCCCATCCCAAGTTGAAAATGGGAGGACATTGCTATGGATTTTGTATCGGGCTTGCCGAGAACTCCTAGGAAATATGACACCGTGTGGGTTATAGTTGATCGGCTGACAAAATCAGCCCACTTTTTGGCAATCAGGACGACCTATTCGCGTGATAGATTGGCTCAATTGTACGTGAATGAGATCGTGAGGCTTCATGGAGTTTCTGCCTCCATTGTGTCTGATGGAGATCCACGCTTTGTCTCGAGATTCTGGGAGAGCTTGCATAAGGAGTTGAGGGCAGAATTGAAGTTCAGTACCGCGTATCACCCCCAGACCGATGGCCAATCTGAACATACCATTCAGATTCTCGAGGACATGTTGAGGGCTTCTGTTTTGGAGATGGGAGGAACTTGGGATACTCATCCGGCACTAGCTGAATTCACTTATAATAACAGCTACCAAGCTAGTATCAGCATGGCACCGTTTGAGGCATTATATGGGAGAAAGTGTAGGTCACCTATTCATTGGGAGGAAACTGGAGACAAAAGAATTTTTGGCCTTGAGATTGTGAAAGAAACAACAAAGAAGATTAAGGTGATTCACAAAAATTTGAAGGTTGCCCAGAGCCGACAGGAGAGTTATGCAGACAAGCGGAGGATAGAGCTGAGTTTTGAGATAGGAGATCTTGTGTTTCTAAAGGTCTCACCGTCAAAGGGCACATTCCGATTTGGAGTGAAGGGAAAGTTGAAACCCCGGTTCATTGGCCCTTTGAGATTCTGGAAAGGGTCGCGAAAGTAGCCTACAGGTTGGCATTACCACCGACTCTTACAGGCGTACACGGTTTTTTTTTTGGTAAGTAAGTTTAATGAATTAAATGAAATGAAAAGTACAGAAACGGTGTTCTAACTCCAATGTTTTGCCGACTTGGACTTAGAACAATGAGTTAGGGTATACCCCGAGCATCATCTTGAACAAAATCTTTGACATATTAACAGCAAATGAAAAAAACCTCACCAAGGTGAAAATTAGCAAAAAGATTGGATGCAACCCGGCCCAACAACAAAGCATGCCTAAAAGTCAACAAGCAAAGCATAGAAAACCACCAAAGGAGCAAAATAAAGGGATCTCCATCCACTGCTGCATACACGATCATGGGAGCCCAATGGTAACAGCTACCAGCTCCAAAATGCCACCAATTCAGAGCTAGCTTCAGTTCAGTGGGCCAGCCATTCCCAGCACTCACCATAAACATAAGTAGCAAAACCTACATGAGCATCAAATTCAAACAGCCCAGCCCAATAACAGCAGGAAGAAAAAAACTGCAACACCAACACAGGAATCAGAACAGGAATCAGCAAATCATCCACGGCATCAGCCCTCGGATCGCCAATATCATATCCGCCACACGGCTGCAACTACATCAAACAGCAAGTCTCTTCCAACTGCTCAGCAGGAAACCAAGAGCCAGAATCCTAAGTTTCGCATGCCCAGGCCAGCAGCAGCACCAGAAGGCGACAAGCAGCAAGGAGATTCAAGCATCAAGATCAAATCATCCAAGGAGACAAAAAAGACACCAGCCAAGGTAAGCAGTATCTGCAGCTCCACCGCATTCCTAAGAACCAAATCAAAATGGAGCGTTCACCCATTCCAACACCTACTAACACAGAAATGAGTAAACAACAAGCCAGCTGCCAATACCACAACACACACCCTCCAGAAGCCATACGGCAGATCAGATGCATCGGCTAGAGTATATTAAAGGTCTGCATATACAAATATAACAGAGCAACAATCCCAGGATTGCTACAAATTGGCATCAGCATTAAGGTCGACTGAACCAAAAGAAACCAAGATCAGCTGCGGTCCAAAAGGAGAGCCTCCCACAAGCTACAATGCAGGACAAAAGCAGAATCAGCAAACCAGAGCTCCAAGAGTTGCGTCCACCAATTCCAGCAGGGACCAAAATTTGGCACATTGGCAGGAAGGGGCAAATTAAGGAAGCTACCCAACAAATGCAGCTCCATCCATGCTGCATCACCAAATCATTACCTTCGGCAAAACAACACAAGGCAGAAACAAATCCCAAGTCAAGCAGCACGACAACAGGAACATAAGTGCAGCTCAGCCAATACCAACACCAACCCGGAGGATCAGATTATAGGGGGACACCTCAACTGCATTACAGGTAACCGAGTAGACACCATCAACTCATCTACACAGCAACCATGCCAAGGGGCCTGATATCTGAGCTAACATCCAGGAGGACCCACATTAATACCAGCCAAACAGGCTTATCCAATGAATAGGCCAACATAAATGCAGCTCAACTAATCCAGCACCAGATTGGAGGATCTGCAACTGGGGGTCATCTCAACTACACTACATAATTACCAGAGACCAAGATATTCAAGCTGACACAAAAATACCAGCATAGCAATAGCTGGATTTATTAGAATCCATACAAAATCGGACTTTGTCTGGCTTGCAGGAGTACACGGTGTATTTCATGTATCGATGCTTCGAAAGTACATCCACGATCCAGCGCATGTGATTGACAACGAGACTTTGTCCATTGACAAGGACTTGTCCTACATTAAGGAGCCACTGTAGATTTTAGACCGAAATGATCAAAAGTTGCGAACGAAGTCCATCCCCCTGGTGAAAGTGTTTTGGAGGAATCATTCACCGGAGGAGGCCACTTGGGAGCGTGAAGAGGAGATCCGAAACAAGTATCCTCACTTATTCCCCTTAAGGTATGTACTTTACTCAATTTCGAGGACGAAATTTTTTTTTTAGTAGGGCAGAATTGTGAGATCCTAAAATCAAATGGCTCAAAGTGTTGACCGAAATACAAAATATAGACCGGCTCTTAAGCATGAAATCTAAACCGGCCACCTTAAGCCTTAACCAAATTCGGCCTTCCTTAGTATAAAATAAGTCCGGCACCACCCTTGTTAAATCAAGACCGGCCATGTGAAATGACTGACAAGTTTTGGAAGTAAGAGTCGACCGGCAGCTTTGGCAATAAAAGATTTTATAAGGAGCGGTTGGCTAAATTAATTCAATTAAAGACAAAAGTAAACTTTAAAATTTAGTTAGAATTCAACTAGGCGGCGACCAAATGGGAAAGGTAAACTAATCTGGTTACTCCCACCAACCGTCTACAAACAAGTACGGGAGTAAGTGACTTACTCCACCCAAACCCCTCCTCTATATAAATCTTGCACTTGTTGGTGCACGGGCAAGTAGAAGGAAGAGAGTGACGGGAAAAAAGCTTCAAGACGGTAAAAATTTAGGAATCAACTCTCAGGTAAGTTACTTTGGATGCTGTTTTTAAGTTTAGTTTTTAGTTCATTTGCAAATATACTTCACTCTGTTTTGCTGCAAGTATTCGGACATTAACATGTTTTTAGTTTTCATTTGAATTTGTTCTGAAGTTCATGACGCCTGTTTTCCTACTTTCTAAACTTACATGAAATCCGGACCAAAGGTTACAACTAGCATTTGACATGTGAAATGAAACCGGCATTTGGCAAGTAAAACAAAACCGGCATTTGGCATGTAACATGAAACCGGCATTTGATATGTAAAACGAAACCGGCATTTGGCATGTAAAACGAAACCAGCATTTGGCATGTAATATGAAACCGGCATTTGTCTTGTAAAATGAAATCGGCTCCCTTAATATAAAATGAACTCCGGCCTTAATGTGAAATGAACTCCGGCTTTCAATGAACTCCATCCTTTTGTTGGAAAAAGAACTCCGGCCTTAAAATGAACTCCAGCCTTAATGTAAAATGAACTCCGACTTTTAATGAACTCCGTCCTTTTGTTGGAAAAAGAACTCCGGCCTTAAAATGAACTCCGGCCTTAATATAAAATGAACTCCGGCTTTTAATGAACTCCGTCCTTTTATTGGAAAAAGAAGTCCGGCCTTAAAATGAACTCCGGTCTTAATGTAAAATGAACTCCGGCTTTTAATGGACTCCGTCCCTTGAGGAAAATAAACTTCGACTTTTAAAAGTACTTTGGCTTTCAGTAAAAAGCACTCCGGATTTATGAAACTTCAGCTTTTAAAAGTACTCCGTCCTTGAGTAAAAAGCACTCTATCCCGTTAGTGAAAAGTACTCCGTCCTTTGAGTAAAAAGCACTCCGTCCCGTTAGTTAAAAGCACTCCGCCCCGTTAGTGAAAATCAGTCCGTCCCTTTAAGAAAAAGCACTCCGGCTTTTGTCAATAAAAAAACTTCGACTTTGAACTCCTTCTTTTGTTAAAGGAGAACTCCGGTTTCTGTCAAAAAAAAAAGAAACTCCGGCTCATATTGAAAATACACTCCGGCTGGTATTGAAAATGAACTCGATTTCGTACTGAAAATGAATTCCGGCTTGTATTGAAAATGAACTCCGACTTCGTACAAAAAATGAACTCCGGTTTTACTGAAAATGGCTTTCAAGAAGGAAGTATTTCTGTTTCTGTTATTTTAAGACCCGGGACTGACAACAGTCCGGATAGGTTCTCCGGCATGCCTTAGGACTTTTCGGCGATAATCGAGGATAACTCTGTCCATGGAGTTATTTGTGGTTCGCCCTGCCCTCGGGGTGTTACGGACAGGGGGAATTACCGTTACCGGCTTACCTTCGGGTGGCATACGTACCGATCCCGTGTGATGGGATACCCATATGACAGTTACCGGCCTTAGATTGTGTGGAGTGAACACAATCTATCCTCGATTATTCGCCCCCTCAGCTAGTAGGGTATACTGGCAGGGTCTGTACCAATATGATATGAAGTACCGTCTACCGTTTTACAGATATGTTATGTTACCGTACCGATTATCGATTACCGATATGTTATGTTACTGTTTACCGTTTACTGTACCAATTACCGATTCTGAAGTATAGTACTGTCAAGATATGTTTTCTTTATATCTTGTACTGCATTCTAATTAACCGTTCTGTTTATGCATAGTTGCACGATCGTTCTGCATCATCGTTTTACTACTCATGTGCATGTACCTTACTGGGCCTTGGCTTACTATTTTATGTTTTTCCCTACAGATAAAGCTTTAGAGCTTGTGCCTGACGAGTTGGAATGATTAGAGCTTGTCTGAATGATTATTAAAGACCTAGGAAGCTTATTTTGGAGAAATATTACTTTAATGACTTATTGGACTTATATGGTTAAACATTTTTGGCTATGTATTCGGGAATGAATATTTTGGAATGAATATGAATGCTTCCGCAAGTATTAGAATAACTTCCGCTATACTTATTATGGTTAAAAGTATATGGGTCCTAGATGACATCTGTGATCCTGTGCTGCACCTAATTGGTTTAGTTTAGGTTTTCAATTGTATTATGAATGACGGAATAAAAAAAAAATCCATTCCGTCACATTACAGCTCAGTAAGTGTATCATACACAACAATATATAAACAAATGAAACGAAAATGGGACGGGGAAAAGTATATATTTACGAACGAAATGGGATGTAGGAGGATTGAGGCATATGAGGATGTATGATGTCATTAGACGTGATTTTTAAGCACTTATTATTTCATTAATCTTTATGGACCAGGGTCAGTAAACCTTACTAACCAAAGCTGCGGGAGGATAAGGAAGGATCATGATACCCTACATGATTTAAGGCCACACGACGTACTCGACATCCAAATAAGGTCACCTATAAAAGGCCAAACACCACCTGACATAGTGGTATGTCTATCATTCGGTCATAACACTACCCTAACCTCCCGCGGTCTAGAGACTATCCTCATCCTTCCACAGTAGTATCTTAAGGCATGTCACAGATATCGCCCACTCCCCTAAGGGGCCAGGATACGTGGCCAAAGTGATCCTTGGATTTCCACCGTGATGTAGGTGGCAAGTCAGAGAATACTACCCAATGAACATAAGTCCATGGTCCTAGTTTTATGATTACTTATTCCTTGAGGGAGAATCCATCACATTTCATTCACATTATCTCAATCCGGGAGATCAATTCGATCATACACACATTATGAATTTTCCTCCAATTACTTGTACAATTCTTATCTTTCTTTGGATTTAAATCTTTTGATGATTCAATTTATATGCATGAATATCAAAATTCATAGGAGAGATTGGAAATCCTTACCATCGATGGGAAAATATCACTTTCGGGCCCTCCGAACACATTTCTTTGCAAAGCAGTGCACAAACACATATATCCAAGGCTTACAATTAGACATAAACAATTAGACATAAATTTCATAACAATTAAATGGGATGGAAGCATGCAAAGTTTCCATTATTTTTCATATGAATATTAACAGTAGCCATTTAGAACATCCGGACGTCACAAATAGGTCGAAACTTGTAAGATTGGAAGTCGGCTAATATATATGCATAAATGGAACGTGATGATTCATATTTTGAGGTCAATTTAACATGATACATATGGGAAGAGTGAGATCTCAAATTGGGCGTGGGTTAGGGTTTGGCAATACCAAACCGGATAATTCGGAGCGTGATTCGGACAATAAACTATAGATTTCTTGAACAACAAGTATGGGTTACGTGTTTTTCATCATTTAGATGGATATCGAAATGAAAATACCCGGAGATAAACAAATAAAAATTGAAAGAGAGTAAAAAGTGAGTATGAAAACACTTGGCCTGGATGTGTACTACAACCTTTATATCTAACTCTCGGACAAATTTGGACACCACAGCTTTGATCTCCTCCTTTCTCTCTCTTCTTCCTCCCTCTCTCTCTCTTCCCGTGCTTTTCCTATTTGAAAAATCCCCCCTCTTCCCTTTTTAAAACGTGAAACTTAAAGTTGGTGGCAAAGATTTTAGAATCGCGCTCAAATGCCTAGCAAGCGCGTGACAAGCGTAGGCTTGCTTGAGCGAGTAACAAGCACAGGGTCTTCTGGGGCAATCTATTTTTGGTGCCTGCCTGCCGCGCTCGAGTACATGGCAAGCACCGTGCTGTTGGCCGTGCACCAGCAAACAACAGCCCCTTTTTCTCAATTTTACTTCCAATGCAAACTCTTCCATGTAAATTACGCTTAATCTTGATTATTATTATTTTAATTACTTCCTAATTATTATATTTTTGTTCGAAACCTCACATTAATGCCATTTTGTAGGCATATGGGCATCTCCCTACAAAGGCTTGCTCAATAATTTGTCATTTTCGGTTGGTCGAGGACCTTCTCCCATCCCTCTTATATACGTAGATTTACATCCAAGGACAATTGGGAAAGCTTCCTCTGTCGTCAAGTTATCCACACCATTTTGTTCAACTTGAGCCTCATGTAATTCTAAAAGCTTCTGATATGCATCTTCGGACTCATTATCAACCCAATTTTCATCTTTCCATTTCTTTTCTTTTACAAACAAGTTCAAATATTCCATTGGCTCTATCGATTCTACAAGATATGAATATGAAGCACTTCACTATTTGCAAATTTTCAAATAGCTAATAACAAAAGATGTCATACATTTTGTGGCCTATAAGTAGATTTATATTAAAGATGGATATTATCATCTCATGCAAAGTTCGTGCAATAAATTTTGTGCCAACGCAACCAATCATTCTCTATTTACTTCTATTCTTTGAATTATTTTCACTCATATTCTGCATTGTATTATTAAACAAATTAATAAAGCACCAATTAAAAATGTAGCAAGTCAAAACTGGAGGATGAGTACAAATATAAAAGATATATACTTACTCAAAACTTTTGACTTCCCAAATATTTGAGTACCAACCATTTCCATTTTCAAAATCTACATTGGGATGACAGTTTTCAATCTACTCCTTGTCAATTCTATACTTCTTATAGTAATCTCTTCGTAAACTAAAACGCCAAGTATGAAATCTTTTTATCAATTCTTTTTAAATTGTCATATTCACAAGATTTTCATTTGACAATATGTATTTTTCCTATAACAACCAAATTTCATTTGGCAATATGGTAAAGCAAAAAATAAAAGAGATGCTGAAAATGAGATAGGAAGTTTCAAGTTTCCAGGAGTTTCTTTATTAGAAGTCTACAATATCAATTTTAAAGCAATAAACACATGGATATAATGATTTCTCTATAGTGGGATTTTGCTTTTTCACCAGAAATTAAAGACAATGTAGACTTTCTCCAATTAAGACCAGTCATCGGCCAATTTATGAGACTTGTCATAGTTGATCAACCATATTGTCAGCATAATACATAATTACTAAAACCAATCAAGAAATGTGATTCTTGAGCGTGCCTAACCACGTACCACGGGAAACCTCAAAAATTCCATTCAAAGCGAGAAAATTGACAATTCACCCTAATAGACATACGAAATCCATCATACAAATGGTATCCCATCCCCGAATAGGTAAAAAAACCCTTAAGAGGGAAAAAAATGCAGATCAGTTGTTTAAAGACTAAATTTGATGGTAGTAGTAAGGGAAAATAAAGAATACAATTGCGAAGCACATTTATCGAAAAAGGAGAAAAAGGTGATGCTAAAGAAAGGATAAAAGTACCTGTTGAACAGTGAGTTCAATAATATAAATAATAAATAAAACTAATAGAATTTAGAATAAAGTTGAAATCATGCCACGCATAATTCATCTTTCTTCTTGGTGTAAAAAATTATGCAAGCCCTGGGCCAAGGTACCTTCACTTTTTGTATCAATTTGATTTTGATATGATCATTAATCTTTTTTCAATTCTCAACGTTAACTGTGCAGTACTGTTTAACAAAATAACTTATTTCTGTGATAAATTATTGTGTATTTTCTCCAACAACACATCATAGAGATGATGGTAAATCAATCTTCACAGGTTCTCAATTATCATCTCTCTTTTTTTTCCATTTGATGCAACACGTTTTTCCACGTATTGACTGAACTGTTATAAAACACAATATATATGTCACTAGATATAAAACATATTTACACTAAGGTTTTTCTTTATACCTCGATTTTCTTGTTCTCGTTGATTCAAACTTTCAATCACTACTTGAATTTGATATTCATTATCCATTGAAGTTACAAAATAAAGTTGATTCCTTTTATTTTTTAAAAAAATCATGACTTAAAATAAGTACAAAAAAAAAGGAACATACGTATTTTTTGCTGATGGTTGGGCAAGGGGAGTAAGTAAAGATCAGCTGCATCAATAGTAGCAAAGAATTTATTATCAACAAATCAGCAATAATGCGGCAATGCTCCAGCATTAGCAGTATACAAGCTGATTATTACAGTATCAGCAGAGTTGCTCTCATATTCTTTTATCATAGTAACAGCAGCAATTTTATTTTGTTTCATTATATTTTAACTTTATCGAGTGACAGTAAATCAATCCAAATGACAATTATAATTGGCTATACACATAATTGCAACTATTATACTAGTAATTGTTTTCATGTTTTAATCCTAATCTGTATCCAACTAATTATACTTTTGAAGCATAGAAAGAAAGTATAAACTAGTAAAATATGTGTTGCCAAATAACTAAACATGATATTGACAACATTGATAGGGAAACTAAATATGCAGTTTTATCCAACTTCTTTTTGTCAACATCTATGCCAATAATCTATGAAGCACCAACAGATTATGTGAACTCCAAAAAAAAAAAAAAATGTGTGAACTCCGGAATCCGGAGTGGATTCCACATAAAAAAAAATTGTGTGAAATCCGGACTCCGGAGTGTGAGAGCTCCGGAATCCGGAGTGTGTGGTGTGAACTCCGAATCCGGAGTGGGTTCCACGTCTTAAAAAAAAAGGTGCGACTTGCGTGGGTGAACTCCGGTTTCCGGAGTGAGGTGATCTGGAATCCGGAGTGTTAGAGCTCCGGATTCGAAATGTAAGAACTCCGGAATCCAGAGTGAATCCACTTTGGTTCGGTTTTCTTGGCTGGAATGAATCGCTTTCATGATATCCGTTGTTCATCAAAAAAAAAAAATTTGGTCGCTGTATAGCCGGAGCTCTTAGACTGGAGTGCTCTTTTCCGGAGCTATTAAGGCTGGTGTGCATAGTCCGGAGTGCCTCTTGAATACCTTCGAAACGGAGTGCCTTCTGGCGCCGGGCTTGACCAGCGGCTCACATGTTCATCTAATGCTGATATGCTGTCGTGGCTGGGCTCGCCTCCTGAAGTGGAATTGCTGATGTGGCGATTTTCTGAAGCATGGCAACTGTAGTTGATGAAGCAAGGAGCTGCTGTCAAAAGCATGCTCTGTGTGCACTGCTATTTGTATCGATGTTGTGACGGGTACTGCCGTATGAGTTGATGTGGAGTCAGGCGATGTTCCTGCTGATCGTATGGGTACAGCTGATTGGGAGCCATCTCATTTCTGTATCTTGGACTATATGTGGAATGTTGGGGCTGTGCGTGTGCTAAAGAATGTTAGTATCCTATGCTGCAATCTCCTATAGATGCTCGAAGAAATGGTTGATCTGATGCAGGTTGCTATTGGTGATTCTGTTGATGCGACCATGAATTCTGGAAGCCGCTGGCTTGTAGTCTTCTATTCTCAGTAATTTTTGCCAAATGTATTGTTTGTGCGGTTGTGTTGATGTTTGCTGTCCTTTAGTAGGACCCTTTAGTCATATTATTGGGTGATTGGCCAATGCCATCGTGTCTATGACTAAATTTCAAGTCGAAAAAACACTTGGAATTAAATCATGGGCTGTATATTTGTTATTTTTTTAATACAATTGACTTACTTAACAAAAAAAAACCAACAGCTTTAGCATCCTCTTCAAGCTGTCAACATACAGCCAATTGATTTGTAATTAATTAGTATTATAATCATGATAAACAAAATGGTAGCACATAACTAAGTTTGTGTATGATAAATAGAGTACGAGAGACCGGAAGCTGAATTTGTGTACCTATTCAACAATGAGATCGAAAAGTGCAATGCCTTCTTAGATAGCCCTTGTCTTATATAATTGAGATTTTGAACAATCATCACATCAATGACTAGTCTTCTTCACTACTAGACTTGTACGTGTCTTTGAATCCACCAGCATAATTCATAGCTATAATCCCTGGTTCAATATTAGTCCTAACTAAAGGTACCATCATATCACTTAACTCTACAACATAATCCAAGTTTGTATCTAAACTTGGCTGATTACTATTCACATATGTTCCATTGAGGTCATTCATCTCTTCACCAATAAGAATATCATAGAAGTTACGTGGCATTGACATAACAATAACTCGTCAATTCAAATCTGTATGGTCAATCACGTAATAAACTTGTTCAACTTGGCATGCTAAAACATAAGACTTATCAGTTTATAAGAATCAAGTGACATTTATTATTATAAGCCTATTTGGTTCCTTCTTTATACTTTTTTTCATATCATATATGTCATATCAATCACGACAAAAAGTGCTATTGTGTTTTCACCATTATACTCTAATTCGATAAATCTCTCTTAATAATCCAAAGTAGTCCATTTCCCCACAATATAAATCACCCTTCACCACCACTCCACTATTATGTGTTTTATGCTTTTTTGCTCGACTTTCTGTGTGAAATCTGTATCCATTGACCACATATACTAAATAACAAATCGCTCTTCTAATTGGAGCCTATGACAAATATAAAGGATACATGCTCTTTCATCTCCTTTATTCATCAACTCTTTAATATATTAAATATAACAAGCATTAAAAGACATTAATAAGTATTAAAATTTAGTAAGTATTAATAAAAATGCATCAAACCATATAGAATGTATAAAAATTTACTTACTCTATATTCAAACCACTCTAACAAATCAAGATTTTGATCTTGATTGATATTGTCATACTCCCTATTCATCATCAAATATTAGAGTTCTTTATATTAATAAGTGTTGGATTGAAACACATATATACCATGATCATTATATTATTACATACCATAATAACAAAGTATCTTACTCTATAAAAGGCTACACTTCCTTACAATTTCTCAAAATATAAAGTTGAGCTCTTTTCTAATCTTGAAAGCTCAACTCTTTAATACTTCTTTTGCCTAATAGTCTTCCAAATTTAGAAAACACAAATAACCTCACATGTTGTACTTCACCGCCATCAAAACTTCTTTCTTTACTATTGAATCTTGTTTCTGCCCTACCCAAATATCTAGAGCAAAACACAAGACTATAAGATACCGATTTTTAGAGCATAATAAATATGAGTAATTAAATTAAAATAAGTAGATTTAGGTCTAAGGGCATGGGAGGAAGTGGATTGAAGGGCCGAAGACCCAAAATTGGTGGAATTCAAAACCAACATTATAATCTTGAAGTATGTGGGAAAGACATGTCTTGGTGCCAGAATCGGGCGACGGTGCCGAACGGAGTGCTGGGCGCATAGCCCAACAAGTCGGCACCTACCGGTCACTCAAGCGCCCGCAGCAGACGCTGATTCCAGAGCAGGCGCGCCTGTTGTGCACCATGGACCACACTCGAGCACTGGTCCGCGTCAAAGCCACGCTAGGCTTTTTAACCATTGCTACAACGTAGTTTGGGAGGAGAAATAAACAAAGGGCTTCAGGTAGAGAGAGAGGGAGGGAAAGAGAGAGAGAGAGAGAGGAGGAACGAAGGCTCTCGGTTCAATTTTGGCTTCAAGCTAGTTGGAGAAATCATAGATCGGGTCAAAATAAGTGCTTCCATACTCTTGTCTTCCATTCTTTTTGATTTTCATTCAATTCCCTTCGAGTATTATTGTCCCGATACCCGACCCATACATGTATTGTGATACCCATGGTTTGATTATACATATATATAATTTCATGTCCAAATTTGTAAAAATTGACCGGTTTCACACTAAAACCCTAATCCCACGCCTAAGTGGTTTTGGGCTCTGATTTTTGGGTCTTTTACATAAATTGGATCTAGAATATCATTATCCATATCCTATAAAAGTTAATTTATCGATTAGATATCCAATTTGGTAGTTTTAAGTACATTTTCGTTCGTCAGAATCTTCGGATGTGCCCGGACCTCATTTTAAGTATTTATTTTAAATTTTATGTGTAAATTGGCTTGAGATTATAATTACCCATGTCTTGAATTTAGTAATTTGCCCATTGGATGTCGAAATTTTTGAGAATCGTCTAATATGCACAACCGGGTACTGTTCACCCGAGGCTTTTAAGTAATTTTGCATGATTCTACAAAATTCAATTATTAATTAAGTTGCATATATTTGCATATATTTAATTGTTCAATCTAAAAACTATGTTCGTTAACCAATTGTGAAGGAAATATTATCTGGAAGCTTCTAAAATTATAATTGCCTCTCGGTGGTAAGAATTTCTATTCTTTCCTATATTTATGATATTCGTATATACAAATTAAGTCATGAGAAGACTTAAATCCAAAAAAAAGGTAAAAATCATGCAAATAATTGGAGAAAAATTTCACAATTGATTATAAGATTGATTTATTCTGCCGGATGGAGATATTTTTTTTTGGTAAGTAATTAATTGTGCATTAAAATAAAAAGAATTTACAAAAACCTATGCTCGATCACTAATGTTATTCTGACTTGGTGGTAGAAGTACAGTGGATAGGGCATCCTGAATCCCATGAAGATTAATCATGGAAAAAACAAGGCTCAAAAGGAAACTTTCAATGAAGAAAAAGACATTTAAGATGAAACCCAAAAGTCTGCTATCCTATTTCGTAGCTTCATTGACCACGGTCATTAATATCCTGCTCAGACATAAGGAACGAATTTTGCCCTTATAATGCCTCTCTCAGACAAGTCAACCTCAAAAATTCCAGCACACAACAACCCGGATGGAAATATTGTGAAAGAAGTATGATAGATCTTCCCTTAAAGAATAAGGAATTATAAAATTAGGACCACAGATTTATGTTATGGAGGGTAATATTCCTAGGCATGCTATTGTATGATAATGGAGACTCAAGGATTAATCTGACCACGTATTATAGCGAGTAATACTCTTTGTGTGAGGTTTCAGATTTAAGAACTTGATAATAATGAGGTGATTAGTATGTTAATGATAAATACTAATCCTATGGAAAGATTAAGGTTTGGTGTCGGAAGAAAAATCGGAAAAATTATTCGGGTCCGGGCTGCTAAAGCCCTGCCAGCAGGCTTGCGCCTGCTGGGCTTTGCCTTCTGGCCGCTCGAGCTCTGCCAGAGAGAGAAGAAGGGAGATTGAGCCTGGGAGTCCGATTCCGCCCGAGAGCCATGTATAAAAGTGAAAGCACGCGTCGAGGCAAGTGTTCTCATACTCACTTCTCGTTCTCTTGCGATGTTTTATGTATTTTCGTTGGGATTTAATGTCGATACCCATGGTGAACGTTAGAATCTTGAAACCCATGGGTATGGGTTAAGGAAAACGTAGTTAGTTGCTTGGATCGTGTTCGATCCACCTGGTTTAGTTTCACCGAAATCCTAAACCAGGAAAATTTAGGGATTTCCCGTCTTCCGCCCGTGTATCATGAAATTGACCCCAAAATGTGAATCCCCACGTCCCAATGTTGCATATATATCGGCCGTGGGTTCGATTTCGCACGTTTTGACCCGTATGCAGTGTCTGAGCCCCTTAAGTGGCGCTGTTACTATTCACCCGAGACCGAAAGTGGAAATTGCATGTTGTCACCTTCGAAAATGTTGAAATGACCCTAGAATATGAATCCCCGTGTCCCAATTGTAGGTATATATCAATCGGATGCCAAATCCCGCAAGAATTGACCCGTTTGTGGCATCCGGGAGCCTTGAAAGAATTCCGTAATTGTTTATCCAAAATTGAAAGGGAAGTTGCATGCTTCCATCATGCTTCCATCATCGTGATAAGTTAAATCGAACCCAAATGTGAAATCTTGTGTACAAATTATGCGTACGAATCCACTGGACGGCCGATCTCCATGTATCGAACCATGTACGGCGTCTGGGTGGTCAAGGAGAAATCTGATAATGTTCACCCAAAACGAAATGAGAAATGTAAAGTGATATGTGATCATAATTGTAATGAAAGTAATGTTTAACTGATTAAACGTAAATGTGAGCTCCGAATGTGAATCCGTGAGCTGGAGGCAAGGGAATGATCTTAGAGGTTTCAAGTGACTTGTGATCGTCTGAGGTATGAAATCTAATCTCTGTTGTGAACTTGGAATGATTTATTGTGGATTAAGGGAATTGAGTCTCACGGATTGTGTTTAAGGGAATTGAGTCCCATTGGATATTGAGAATCGTGACGTGAATGGAAGGGAGTCCACATTGTGCTTGTGATGATATGTCTCCTGGATGGAGATGTGTTTGATGATGTAATCTCCCGGTTGGAGATGATTGTGATGGGATTGAGATTTTCCGAGATTTGATTGTGAGTGGCAAATGTGAATTTTTCTCTCCAAGTGTTGAACCTAAGTTTGAAATTAGGACCCTGAGTTGTATGGGTAGTATTCTTTAGTATACCATGTCTATCGCGGTGTGAACCGATGAATACTTGGCCACGTATTCTGGCCGCTCGTGGGAGTGGGTGATGTATGTGGTACGCTTTAGAAAACTATTGTGGAAGAACGAGGATTGTCCTGATCCCCGGGGATGTGGGGCGTGTTGATCGACGCTACATATTGAGATATAATCGTCTTGGTGATTGTTGCATGGAGGCAACCGAGGGTCGTGTGCTACTGACCTAAAATAGTAGCCGTGGCTTTAGAATGTGTAGCGAACACATTCCGGTCCTCGTTCTCTCGCATCATTGGTTAATACGGTCTACTAGCCGGGGTCTGCAAAGATGATGAAATAATAAAAATAAATAATGCTCAAGATATGAACCGCGAGAACTGTGTGAAACCAGTGATTCAAGATGTAATCGTGAGAATCGTAGGAATCAAGTGATTCTAGTTGTTTCCTGTTCCCTCTCCTGTTTCTTGATTATGGAGAGTATGTGTTTCCTTTCCCTGTTCCAGTTCTTGTACACGCCTTTGAGAATTGTTTATGATTACATTTGCTGAGCTATTAGCTCACTCTAGCAGTTGTTAGTTTTTTCTTTCAGATGAGAACACTTAGCTGACGCCGGATAGATAGAGCAATGAGAGAGGCTTGCTTGATGAGATTGGCTGGACAGCGAGTGCGCGAAAGCTCTGGACTTAGAGTTGGATCGGATTGCAGACAGCCACTTAGAGTTGGGCGTGGCTCATTATTGTTATTGTTTCATGGTTTTGTTATACTTCCACAGTTTATGATGATGTAGTCATGCTTCCGCATCTGTAATGTTGTTTTGAGTTTTGTTTTATATTAGATGGCATCTCTTTAGATCCAGTATAGTAGTTAGGGGTACTGTATTGGAGCCATGGATGATATGGCAGATGCGTGATCCTGTGTGGTGTGTTGTAGGCTTTGAGTTAAGCCTTTTGATTAGTTGTGTGCTTGTACAAGATATTTAAACAGGTTGTACCGTTTGGTTTTCATCCAATTGTAGAGGAAACTCTGCCGGATTTTCTATTGAAGTCCATAGTTTAATTATGGGCTTAGGGTTGTGTTGCCATTGACGGAGGTTATTCAATGGAGAATAATCCAGACCGTCACACTTTGCAAGCCTTAAGATATAACTATGGAAGGACAAAAACTACCTCTGGGCCCCGGGGGACATGAGGGCACATGTGTATGGCCGTTTATAGGCATAATATGTAGATAACCCACCTCTGAGTCTAAAATAGGAGCTTTCGCCCTTTGGCCATATGGATAACATGATCCTTTCCTCATTCTTCCACACCTTTAGCCAGTAAGGCTTATTGGCCCTGATCCGTAAATATAAGTAATTATACATAATTTACACCGTAAAGAAAAGAATGATAAAATACGAAAAGTTAATTGTGTTCCAAAAGCATATCTGATCACGTCTTATATCTACACATCCTTATTATACTCGTATATTCCTTTTCTGCTTTATTTTATTTATATTATTTATCGTCTTAATTATATTGCACTTGCTAAGTTTTTAGCTCACCCTTACTTCTCCTTGTTTCCAAATTAGTACAGGTATGTTATACCCGATGTGATAGTATAAAGGTTCGAAGTAGACTAGACTCTAGATTTAGAATTTCATAACGAAGACTTATAATTTGTAGCTTTATATATGTCATGAAAAAATTGTACATATTTATATTTCCTTTGGGAATCTTAATGTATATTGTATATATAACTGATAATTAAATAGTTTAGTTTCTTTTGTGCTTAGATTTATTATGCTTCCGCAAGCTATTGTGGTTTGTAATAGGTATTTAGTGGCACCTCTCTTTGGCCAATATTGTGTTTAGATATACAGCATTAGAGCCACGAATAATATGTAGTAATTAGATCCTATGAGTTGTTGTTAGATCCTATATGATTTTGTATGTTGTTGTTGTACGATGTCGGATGTTTGGATTATTTTGATATATTTTATTTTGTACAAGAGATTGTGCAGATTTTTATATCGGTAGATGTCCATATTATATATGAAACTTTGTCGGATTTTTGGCAGGAAAATATGATCCATCACAAAGACATTCTTCTACAACGACATTCAGCTATAGAGCTTTCTATACAAGTTTTATTATGTACATATAATTTTAACTTACCCACATACCTATAAATAAGACTTTATTAGTTCAAAATACCATAATCATTATGTTCAAAATACACATGCTATAATTTTATGGATATCTCATCTTTCAAAAGGATATATCCACCGATGTTGAACTGGTCCTACAACTTTTGCCTCACTTGCCAAATGAATAGGTAAGTGCAACATGATATTAAAAAAAATTGGGAAAAGAAACGTTCCATTTTACTAAAAGTCAAAAAACAATATTTCATTCTAATGTTTCCAATGCGTCCACTCACAATGCTTTTCCACACAACTGCTTAAAGAACACACATAATTCAGCTAATGGCTCATATACTTCTATAGGTAAGATATCATGAAATGTCAGTGTAATTAGGTTTAGCATAACTCATAATAATTATGACTTTTCATCCCTGAAACTTTACCATCAAAACAATTTACACATCGAGCTATATTGGAAGAGTAACCATCTGGAACTTTTAGATTTGCAAGAAACTTATAAACAACCTTTTTTTCTCTCAATGTCAATGTATAGGCAGCTTTAGAAATTAAATATTTATCTCCGATTTCAATAGGATGCAAGTCCTTTTGAATCCCCATATTCCTCAAGTCTAGACGAGAATTCACATTATCCTTTGTCTTCCCATCAATGCCTTATACAGTGCCTATGATGCTTTCGTAGACAATCTGTGACGAAATGAGTTATTTTTCTCTAATAACCTCTATCATTAAAACAGATAACCAAAGCCCATAAGAAAGTAACACAATTATCTGCAGAAAATCAGATAGAGTTCTCCCTAAAATTGGATAAAATTCAATACAAACAACCTGAAACTACGCAACCTGAACAAGACATACAGATAAAATAGTCTTCAACATACATCCACAACACAACACAGGATCATTCAAACGCCGTATATCCATAACTCCAACACAACACATTCTATCGACTATTCAAACTCAAAATGAGATGCCATCTAGGACCTATATAAATCCAAAACAAAATAGCGGATGCAAAACTAGATCCATAAGGTAATCCTGCGGAAGCAAATATAATAACCCAACATAAAACATAATATGTCATGACTATAATACATAATTTTCATTGACAAAATTAGCTAATTACATTCGCTATTATCAAGCTCCAAAAGTTCTCCAAAGAACTTCAGGTCTCCACTAATCTTCCTTACTAAGTCCTTCCTTCACTCTTACTCATTAGGCATCAGTTCTACTGTCTCATCTGGAGGGAAAAAATAAAAGAATGAGCCAAAGGAAAGCAAGGTACCACAAAACATGCGAATGTGAAATCTTTCGTACATAACATGAATGCAAGAAGCAGAAATCATGGGAATTTTTGAAGAATAGAAACACACACAAAACCATGAGAAAAACATAAATAAATATGAACATGTATAGGAAATCATAAATCAGCAACAAATCTCACTTATTCTTCAAAATTCTAGTTTCCAACCAATATACTCTACTAGCCGAGGGGGCGAATAATCGATGATAAATTGTATCCAATCCATACAATCAAAAGCCAAAGGTTCGATAACATTTATTTCCATTTCCTGTCATCCACGATTTCAAAGGTTCAAAGGTTCGATAGTCTCTATCCTCTGATTACGTCCCGAGGAGAGACAGACCACAGATTACTCCATGACAAAGTTATCATCGATTACCACCGTAGCATTCTAAGGCACGCCGGAGAACCTTATTTAACTACACGACATTTCTAGGTCCGATTTTCTTACCAATTTAACTTAATGCATTTGCTCATAATTTCATAGTCAAAATTCAATATATCTCAAGGCCAAGTCCAAATCCATACAATCAATCTTTCAGACAATTTCAGAGAGCCTGATAAAATCCTTGTCTAACAGCTCCTGTAATTGTAATCTTAGCTCCTTTAACTCAACAGGGGCCATTCTAGAAGGGGCCTTAGAAACTGGACTGACACTGGAAATAATAGAGATCTCAAACTCAATCTCCCGATATGGAGGCAATCCAGGCAACCCCTCAGGAAATACATCCTCAAAATCGCAGACGACTAAGATGTCCTTAGCTGGCACCTTATGACTCCCAGTGGTGCAGGCATAAGCCAAGTAAGCTTTACATCCACTTCTCACCATATGTTTGGCATGTAAGGCCGAGATCAACACAGGCATCTCCTTCTTCCTAATGCCTTGAAATAAAAAGGTTTCCTTCCCAGGGATATTAAAATAAACCTTCTTCATAAAGCAATCAATGGTGGCATGGTTTTTAGCTAGCCAATCCATCCCCAGAATTACATCAAAATCTCCCATGTTTAGTAACACCAAATCCACAATTAAACATTGCCCATCTACTTTCATTACGCATCCAGGATATACAACATCAGTAATTATAGAAAATCCAGTAGAGGTACACAGACAATTCATAATCCAATATGTAAGGGGTAGTGGCAATAAGGCATGCAAATCGTGGAGAAATAAAAGAGTTGGTAGATCTTGAGTCAAATAAGATAGATGCAGGAACTCCACAAATCGAAAGAGTACCTTCTACGACATTTGGCGATGCCTCCGATTCCTAAATAGTCACTGCGAAGGCCTTAGTCGAAATAGTAGGCTTTCTCCCCTCTAGTCTCGGGCAATCCTTGATCAGGTGGCTTTACTGTCCACATTTAAAACAAGCTTTTGTCATTCGGCAGCACGCCTGCCCCAGATGCATCCTCCCACAAGTGGTGCAGTGCGCAGCCGACGTCCTTGAATCAGTTATCGATTGAGCCGGCACAATATTCTTTCCTTTATCAGTCGTCTTTGTCTTCTTGGACGATCCAAAAGATCCCCCAACAGGTCCGATACTAATGCTTGCCCAGCTAGCTGCCCCTTTTGTGTAAAATTTCTCTATCTCTACTTCTTTTTTGTAAATGACTACCATGTCCAGTATATCGGCATATGTCTCAAGCTTTAATGTGGACAGTTGTTTCCTAATATCATCCCATAGTCCTTACTGAAACTTCTTCGCCTTTCTCAATTCGTCTTCTACATAATAAGGCGAGAATCGGGACAGCTTAATGAATTTAGCATCGTACTCAGTCAGTGATATACTTCCTTGCCTTAATCTCATGAATTCCATCTCCCTTTGATCCCAAAGATTGGATGGAAAGTATTTATCCGGAAAAACTTCCTCGAACATATCCCAAGTAACCATCTCATCGGGCACTCCTAGTGCTCTCTTCCTCATGCCCCACCAACTGTCCGCTTCGCCCTTCAACTTATATACGGCAAAGGTGACCTTCTTTATCCTCTTTAGCCATATATCAATTTTTGCCAGATCGGGCATCCCTAAAAAGCCTGGTGCTCGCTTTGCCGTAAACAAATCATACGTGGTTAGAGCCAGGATGGCCGGAGCTGGCTCGGTCGTAGGGATCGGAGCCATATGCCTATGCTCGACAGACTCCACTACGTTGGCCATTCTTTCCAATAAATCTATATAGGCGGCCTCCCGATCATGGGGTGTATTACGACCATTCCTTCTTCCTCTTCCACTAGCCATCCTAAAATCAAAATAGGCACAATATTATAATCCTAGAAAATATCCATCGGGTCATTAAAATTGAACCTAGCCTTGGATCCAAGCTTCGTTAGGACTCTAGTCGCCTAAGTTACCCTGGCCTATTTCTTACGGAAATTCAGTATGAAGATTCAAACCTATACTTTCACATTTTCGATTAATTAATTCCTAAGGCATCTCATCTCTCTGATACCAATTGTGACGGAATAGATTTTTTTTTTTTTTTTGCATTCCGCCAGCAACCTCACAAAATTGACACCAAGGTTTCGGTAATCTGATCTGGACCGGTCGTGCCTCCCAATCACAAGATCATAGATACCATCTAGAACCCATACACAATGTCCATAAAATATGTAGCGGAAGCCAATCTAATAACCAGCTAAAGTATTCACATTCATACCTATAAAACTCATTTATGCATATATATTCATAAAAGTCCAATTACAAAAATTTATATATTTGAATTGGATCATTACAACAAGGCTGCTTCTTCCGTGGTAACTCCAAAATATACTTCCGAGTCCTTAGAATCATTTAGATAGAGCTCTAATCACTCCATCTCATCAGGCACGAGTTCTATAGTTTCGTCTAGAGGAGGTAAAAAACAAAAAACAGTGAGCCGGAGCTCAATAAGGTATATGCAGATTTTTCGTAAAGCATTTATATTGTAATGCAGATACAGATACATATGCAACATGGATATTATAAAATAACGGTTGACCGGATCTTGGCAAATACATAATGCAAAAGTAATTAGGAAAGCCGAAGCAGTCACTTCTGAAAATCATGACAGAAAATAAAGTCAGTCTTATTATAGAAATTTCTCTTTTCTCTTTTTTTTATTGGTAAAGGACATCGCTAGCGGAGGGGGCAATAATCGAAGATAGATTGTGCACATCTTCTCACAATCATGGCAATACCTCCTTGTACAAAGCCCCGAGGATGGCTCTCACTTCCTCCTTGTATAAAGCCCCGAGGATAGCTCTCACTTCCTCCTTGTACAAAGCTTCGAGGACGCCTCTCTTTCGGATAACTTTATCTCCCAGTGCTAAAGTCCGATCTTATTTATCTTGTCATAAGGCCGGTTCAGTTGTTCTTTAGTTCACATTTCGGACAGGTACAAAACTTTCGGTCGTCATATTACAAAGCCAATTTCAAATTCATTTTTCTTATTCCGATCAAGTATAAAGACTTTCAGTTGACATGAAGCCGGTTTTAAATCTTTAAATCTCATTCAGGTCAATAATTCTTTATTATGACTCAAAATCGGTTTACTTCTTCATTTTTATACAATTCAAGTTTAATTATAAGTTGAGCAGAAAGCAGAAAGCAAAAAGCATGAATTAACCATGAAATCAAAATCATATTTTTAGTCCGATCGTACGGCAAGCATGACATCAGAGATACAACTTATCAAGCAGTAATTAAAACCGCAAGTCTAATATACTATGTGTTTAAGCATTTAAATCTAAAGTAAACACTTGCAATTTTTCTTAAAGCTGGAACTTGAAAATAGAAGTATACTTAAAATCTAAATTTAAAAAGGGAAAGTACACTTACTTGACTGTTGACCGCCTACTCCGACTGACTTGAAGCTTTTTCTCCTTCTTTACTCCTTATCCTTCTTCCTCGTCAAAAATTCCATACCTGTCCATCAATTGGAACTTAGTACATAAAGAGGAGGGATTAGGTGGAGTAAGTGGGGTAGGTTACCTACTTGGTACTTCCCTTTAGGGGTTAGGTGGGAGTGAGTGGGATAAGTAACCTACTTCGTACTTTCATCTAGAAGGTCAACGGGGTAGTTCACTGACTCTTATTAGATTTAGATCTAGTTAGGATCTAACCGTCTAAACAACAAAGTTGGCCCTTACCTTTAGTTTGCCCTTAATTTATCCTGGTCAGAATTTCTAAATTCGGTAGTCAATTCTAGCTGGTCAACATTTTCTTCAAAATCGGCCAACCTTTCTATTGGTTAACTTTTTCGGTCAACGCTTCTTACTCTAATCCAGCCAACTTTTACTCAAAATCGGCTAACATTTCTTTTCTCTTATTCAATGTCGGTCAACATTTCTAAAAACCGGTCAACCCTTCGGTCAACCTTCCTGTCAACATCTTGACGCCGATCAATGTCTTGACGCTGGCCAACATCTCAATGCTGGTCAACATTTTGACACCGGCCAATATCATGACACCGGTTAACATATTGTCGACGGTCAATATATCAACGCTGGTAAACATTTTGACGCCGATCAATATATGGCACCGGTCAACATTTTGATTACCATTAGTTCTGGTCTTCTAGTGATGTAAGGCCACTCCGATTTAAGTCAAAATCAAAACACTCCGGTTTTTAAGTGGCAATATTTTACTTTGATTTTAAGCTTCTTTGATTTTGGGATCTCACATAGTCACTAAGAGCCTAAACAATCTGAAATAAAAACTTAGCAAAAAGGTAATACTATAGTAGGCTAGAAGATGAAACATGAAATTTAGCACAGATTTTACAAGATAGACCGTAAGTAAGAGGTAGAACGTGCCTAAAAATAACTTAGAACGATTGAAAATAAAAAATTTTAATCTGTAACGGAACGGATTTTTTTTTATCCTCTGTTAATTCTGTTATTCAGAATAAGAATAGAAGCCCAAATCTCACTTAAGGTTCTAGAAAAAAATGGGTAGAATTTTTCCTAAAATCGGGCTAATTAGAAATATCAACTTGTACAAAACCTGTATAACAAACCAGTACATGCACACAACTCTCCCTTTATACCATAATTTTTCTACAACACGCATTCACAGAACCACAGATTCTATCCATGGCTTTAATTCAACAATCCTATCTACTATATCAGAATTCAAACGAGAGATGTCATCTAGGACCTATACATATTCAATAATCAGAATAGCGGAAGCAACTATATCCATAACATAATCCTACAGAAGCATAAACACAGATCCAACAGAATACAGAATGCATAATAGTTATCAATACATAAATCCATCCTTTACTTAGACATTGACATGCAAAACTATAAAATCTCCCAAGATCTTCAGGACGACTTCGACACTTCATCGAGGCACCAGAATCTTCCTTGCTAATCTCTAACTATGCATGATCATCCAGTATCTTCTCTATATCCTTATCTAGAGGGAGAAAAATAGTAAAATAGTGAGTCAAAACCTAGCAAAGTACATGTAGGAGTGTAGTAAAACGTTTATACAGAACATAATGCAATAAAACAGGTACAGATGCATGTTGAAATATAAATGCTACAGTAGTGATTTATAGAAATTATAGCAAAACATAATATAGAAAATTACAGAACTATTAGAAAATAGAAACAATCAAGCTTCGAAAATCAAAAATTAGTATAGTCATACTTCGCTAACAATAAATCCGGAAAACAGTCTCTAGAAAGCAGAAATCAGTCTCAACTCTATAACTTATAGAAAATCTATTTTCTATCAGTAAAGGACCCAACCAGTAGACCATACTAGTAGAGGGGGCAAATAATTGAGGATAAATTATATTCAATCCACACAATCAAAGGCCGATGATAGGAACAGGAGATCCCTTCTCGCGAGATCTATATACAAATACCTCCCGAATGATGGTTGATTATATGCAAATACCTTCCAAAGGTCGGTGGATCATCAGAATTTTATCCTTCAAACTAACGCCCTGAGGAAGGGCAAACCACGTGTAACTCTATTGACAGAGTTATCCTTGATTACTACTATAACATTTTAAGGCATACTAGATAACCTAACCTGAGTATATATCAGCCACTGGTCCTAATTAACAGTATCAAAATGTTTTTCCTTCTTATTTTATAAATGAAAATCCTTTTCAATTTTAATAATCAGTTAGAGTTTCACAATAACTCTTCAGTCAATTTCAGAACGTATAGTAACAGTTTATAATCCTTAAGTTTCACTTTAGAATATATAGAAATAGTTTGAAACCCTTCATATTTGTTTCAGAATATACAGTAAAGGTCTAAAACTCTTTAGTTTTGCTTCAAAAGTCCACAGTAATTTATCAGTATAAGTTCGTGTAAAATTTTAAGAAACAGATTATACCAGGAGTTTTATCTCAGTACAAATTAACTTTTATATAATTGAAATTTTAGATAAAAATAGTTAAATCCTTTCAAATTCGTGCTTAGGATTTTGCAAAAATTTTCAGGCAATAAACGGACACCAAACACATGCATTTTTATGAAATCGAAACCAGATATTGTATATATATATATATATATATATATGAAATCTGTTCGAACAATTTATAGAAACAGGCTTTATTTGTTCAAAATATGATGAAATATGCTTTTAGAGTATAAATGCCAATTTTGAGGTATAGAAAAAGTATAAAAATAGAAAATAGCGTCCAAAGTACACTTACCTGAGCCCGATCTACCGTTATTTTTATCAGAATAGGAGTGGAACACGCAGATTCCTCCCTCTCCTTCTCTTTTCCCTCTTTTCTCCTTCTGCTCCTCGTTGGATCGACCGAATGCCAAGGGAAAAACTCACATGTGTTTATATACAAGTTACGGCGCTCAAGCGCGCTTCGTGCACTCCCTTACGGCTTTGGCACTGCCTAGGGAGCACATCGAGCGCCCTTCAGGAGGCTATGTTCACAGATTTGCACCCCGGACAGCACTCAAGCGGTCCTCACGCGCACTTCTCATACCCGCCCTCACCCCCACCTTGCTTAGGGCGACCTTCAAGCGGCTCCTTGTGCAAAATCACGCCTCACCGGTGCTCGAGCACTGCTTGAGCGCAGGTCGGGCACACGTCATGCACGCATCAAGCCTACAGCACGAAAACATTGTGTTTTCGCCATCGGGACCCATTATGACCCTTCTAACCCAATTTCTCACATTCTTGGACCCTAATTTTAATTATAAAACTTTAATAAGCTATGATTATCAGAATTTAAAGTTTAAAATCTTATTTACAAATCAACATTTCTCAGTTTACAACTTCTGTTCCCGATTTATTAATTTTAGAACTTTGGGCTTTTCAATCCGATTCCTCTTGTACCTTTTGACTACAACTGACCTATCTCAACTTAATTATCTTCCAATTACCATATTTTGAAATTCTGAAACCTCACCACCCATATTAACTATATTTTGGAAACCGATACCTTATAGGGCCCAAGTTCCTCTTTCTACTTCCGAACTCAATTTCCCACATTCTAAACCTAATTCTTAATCATTATTAATTCTGTTTCTCCCTAATTATCGTATTTTGGAATTTGGGTCATTACATTCTCCCCCACTTATAGAAATTTCATCCTCAAAATTTAACGATCCTTGAATTTCCAAAATCAAGGAACTTTCTTACCGTCTCCAATACATTTCTAAATTAGGCTGGTTATCCTAGAAAACCATAACCATTAGAATTGCCTTGGTGCTCATTATTTAACATATCCTTTCCAGGCCCAAATTTACTAAGTCCGAAGGCAGTTCTATTTCATTAGCCACCTTTTTAATCTAATTCTAAATCTTAAACAAGCAAAATGTCTCATTTCATTTTACAATAAACCTCAACATTGAGTATTTCCTTTGAACATTAATTTAAACCTTATTATATACACAGGTTCATCACTTTTTCACTGTGTATTCTAATTAGTCATTTAATTTTGAATTATTCAATTTCAGTTTACCGTCACTACTACAACCTGGCATTTCAATTCTTTTACTGAGCTTGGTTAAAATTCTAACATAAATCTCAAGTTACAATTAAACTTCAAAAGCAGGACCCTTTACATTTTCTTCATTTTGTTGGTATGTCCTCAACTCGACATTTTCATAAGACATGTATTTCATTTTAAATACCCAAATCATATAGTAACCATGACTAAAATTGTCCTCACGATATCCATATTATGAGAATAATTCACACGGGTCTCGATTCACCACAGCACTAGAAGTCCTAACTATAACAGTCACCATAGATTTAGTACAATCTCAGACCGTTGCTTAAGACCTCAAGACCCTAATACTTAACAACCTCAAGATTCTCGTCAATACACAGATTAGCCAATTAGATCAGCTTGAATCATTTTGATTTTTTTTTAAAAACCAGACCATAAGACTTCTTATTTCCAATTTCATATCTTTCACATTTTAGATACAATTTCACTTCCCAACTTAGGAATGCAACACTCCATTACTCCAAGCAATTGTGCCTACCTATAGGTTCGCTATCATTACCAAAGCTATAGACCCTTAATATTCACGATCAGTACTGATGTTCATTTTCTTCTAGATATAGAATTTCATTTACCTATTCCTTAGACAGGCCTATCCATTTACAATTTCCAAGGTCAGCTTCTATCATAACATAACTATTTTGACCTTTAATTTACTAGCCGAAACTGACTCCCAAAGCAATACTCACAATCCTCAATTCCAGACTCCGAATGGCTGATTCCGGCTAACAGAAAATCAACATTGATGTGGACTCCGGATTTCCGGAGTCCATTTGCTTCCCTAATAGGAAGGACGGAGTGGCTTCTGCGCCTCGCTGGCCGGAGTGCTTGATACTTCTCTTGGACGGAGTGGATTTTCTTGGCTGGAGTGACCTCTTTGCGATCATTTCCATAGTTCCATTGCTTCACCAAAAGTTCTGCTGGCAGTTGTGGCCTTGAATCCCAATGGTTGTTTCCTTCTATTGGACGGAGTGGCATTTCAATGCTGGAGTGCCTTTAGAGGATGTAGTGTCTTCTGAAGCCGGAGTGCATTTTGAGGCGGTGTGGCCTTTTGAAGCTGGAGCGCCTTTATTCTTTTAAAGCCGGAGTGAATCCGGAGTGAGAGGCATTTTGTTGCCGGAGTGCCTCTTGAGACCTGAGTGGCTTTTGAAGTCGGAGTGCCTTTTGCACACTAACAAGCCGGAGTGGTTTACGTGGTTTGCATGTGCTGAGGACGGAGTGGCATTGCAATGCCGGAGTACCTTAGAGGACGGAGCGGCTCTTTGAAGCCGTAGTGCATTTTGAAACGGAGTGGCCTTTTGAAGCGCACTTCGCCTGAGTTTCTTTAAAAGCCGGAGTGAATCCAGTGGCTTGACGATGCTGATGTGATGATGATCTCAGTGGCAGGGTGATTCTTCATTCATTTTGGCCGATCGGATTTTCTTTCTTACAATGAACGAATATTATTGTAATCTTATTTTTTAATGATTGTTGTCATTGGTTTGGGGGCTCCCCTGTTGCTATGTCTCTTTCCCCAAGTCGGTAAAACACTTAGTTAAGAACATAGTTAAAAACACATTTTATTTATACTTTAATGCGTTTAATTACTTACCAAAAAAAAAAGAAAATCAACATTGAATTAGAGTTCCTCTCCTACTTATCCCAAGAGCATCGATTCACAGGCGATACAAGAGAACATAATCCTTAAACAAATTAATCCATTAGGGATCTCCTAAGGTTACTTGTCTTTCATGACATAATTACTTTAATTTTTAAGATTATTAGACTAGGATTACCTCCAAAGCAATTCTACAATTTCTCTAATGGAGGCTTCCAATATCCATAATCGATCCTAACATTCACCTCTTCCGAATCACATCGAGTTCCACTTGTCACAACCTCTAACTCTTAGATTTATAAATCCTTGATTTCTTCCAAGGGATTATCCCTAAATCCTCAAAGATCTCATCATAGAACTTCTATTACAGGCGAAGCAATTTCAAACCATAAACTTCTCCCCCACTTTGCTCGTTGATAGTAACCTATTAATGCAGAATTAATCAAACTTTGTCCTTCTTAAGAACATAACAATCTGCTGTAATTCGCCAAACCATTGGGATCAATTAGGATAAAACAATTAACAACTTTTCCTTAAATCCTTAAGTACCATTTCTACTCCAAGAGGATTCACATCACTGAAAGATCGATTCCTAGATCATTAGCTCCACTTCTTGCCATATTAATCAAATAAATAAAATATCTCTTCTTCTAGTTGAATGCCCATCTAATTACTTGCCATAATTATCAAAATTCACAAAATCCACAAGCATACATATGTCTATACAATTAGGGAAATAATCCAAAATCTTTAGGGTGAATATGACATCACACAATTTAAGGAAATAAAAGAACACATAACTTCCCAAATCAATTTAAAATAAAAATCCAAATTCTATAATTAAGAAGATACCTCTAACCACCTTTTAGGGTGTTTCAGTGTCTTGAACTGTTACCGCGAGAGCCTTAGCCAAAACAATGGGATTTGTTTCTAATCTCCAACGATATGGACAGTCTTTAATTTGATGACCCTACTATCCACATTTAAAACAAGATCCCGTCACCTTGTGATAGGAATGTCCCGCATGCTTCTTCCCATAGAAAGCACAGTCGACTGCTGACCTGAGATTCAGTCATTGACTGAACTGAAGTTATGCTCTTCCTTGCATCTACCATCCTTGCTTTCTTAGATGGCCTAGATAGCTCCACATTTGGTTCCGTACCAACGCCGGCCAGGCCAGCAATCCTCTTTGCAAAGAATCTTTCCGTCTCTACCTCCTTTTCATAAATAATTGCCCTAGCAAGGATGTCCGCATACGTCAGGAGTTTCAGGATCGATAATTGCTCCTTGTGACACACTCAACCCTAGAGAGAGAAGCTCTCGCTTCTTTCTTCCATGTTCTTCATTTTGCGCCGCCTTGCCTGTTTTCGCCGCCCCTCTCCTGCCGGCGCCCATGGCGCTGGTTCTCAGCCACTCCTCCCTTTCTCCCTCAAATGTTCCCCCCCTCTCCTAAACCCCTCCTTTCAACTGACCAAATCCCTCCCTCCTCACGGCCCGCTTTGCCTCCTCTGTGTCAAACTTTGTTTTCTTCGAGTGCTCTTGGTCGCGATGGTTTTTCCCCTTCGGCTCCCTCCCCCTACTGCCCACTCCCTCTTCACTCGATTCATTCGCAGCCCACACATTTTCCATTTGCATCTCCCTCGCCTCCATCTCTCCTTTCTGATTTTGCGCGTTCCACGTTTCAGACCAAGCTTCCAGACTCTGCTGATTCCGTTGGTGTTCCTCAGAATGCGTTAGGTACTTCGATCCAGGGTTCTGGGACTCTGGTTTCTGAGGGTTTTGGAAGTGGCCTTGTTTGTGCGGGCAAATCTCCTATGGGCTCTCTCCCAGATAGTCCAGGTCCCTCCGTCGCAGGTGGTATGGAGGTCGGTGCTGTGCCTCTTGCCTCTCCTTCACCTCCTCAACAGTGTATTCCCTGCCCCTCCAGTGTATTGCCGGTGGAGTCCAACGCATTTGCAATCCTCCCTGCTCCTAGTGGGGCCCTTCATTTCCGGCCGGACTCTTAATCTGGTGCTCCGGTGATCCCCAGGAACTCCCCTGCTACTGCCCCTCCTCCTAGTGCTGATGCTTGCAACCATGGTGTCACGTGGTCCTCTGTGGTCCAACAAAACACTCCTGGTGGTAAGTCCTCCCTTAAATTTTTCCCCCTTAATGTATCAGATGTAGGGAACACTATTCTATCTCCTCCTCCTGATGTTATTCATCTGGGTGAGAAACTGTGGGGTGCTACCCTTGTTGGCTACTTTGCTGGCACCCCCCTTCACTTTAATGCTATTAACAGCATTACCAGGAAAATCTGGGCTCGGTTCGAGCTCACTCATGTAGCTGGAAATGAGAATGGCTTCTTCTTTTTTCGCTTCTCTTCCATCAATATGCTCCATAAATGCATGGCCAGCGGCCCTTGGTCTGTTGGAGGTCGCCCACTGTTTCTCAAGAAATGGGAGCCTGAAATGGTACTTTCCAAGGATGAACACAAATCCCTCCCCACGTGGATCACATTATCAGGGGTTCCTGTCGAATATTGGACACCTCTGGGATTGAGTTGGATAGCCAGTGCTATTGGTAAGCCTATCCTTCTCGACCCTGTTACTGAAAGATTTGAGCGTATGGGTTTTGCTCGGGTGTGTGTTGAGATAGAAGTAGGTGCTCACAACCAGACTCTGTTAAGGTTCGAGCTGGCTGCTGAGCTGATTCGGCTGACATCTCTTTCGTGAAAATTAAAGTTGAGTACCATCGGAAACCCCCTCGTAGGAGTCCCCATTGTAAGGTTGGAGATAAGGCCCCTCCCCTCAATCATTCTGGTGTTTTCAAGGCTGAGGCTTTAACCAACATAGTCCCTAGCCAACACTCCCCCAAAACCTCGGTCCCAATTCAAGAACCCAAGTGTTGTTGTCCCCCCTCTAGGCCTTCGGCTCAGAAGGCTTTGTCTGTTGCCAACTCCTTCAGCATTCTCCAGGACCATTCCCTGGATGACCATGTGGAGAGCGATGATCTTACTCGGTCGGATCTCCAGGCTGAGCCATGCATGGCTCCCCCGCCTTGTGATTCTGTAGTAATTCTCCCCCCGGGGACCAGTCTACCTTGTCCATGACTAATATCGATGAGGAGCGGCACCATGTTGGGGATGAGGCCCATCACATATCCAGCTCTGTATCCGCTACGGATGTGGATCCTGGACCGGTGAGTTGCTTTATCCAATCCCCTTCCACTTCCGGCCCTGAGGTTCTTGCTTGCCCAAATAGTCCTTTGAGACTAGACCAAGCATCTGATGGGTCTGATTCTAATAGTTCTGATGGCAAGCCTAAGAATAGGGGACCAAAATCCTCTAGGAAATCCAGAAACTCCAAAGGGCCTAAAAAGTCGAACCCCCTCTCGCCGGTTTCTCATGACTAATATTGCATGCTGGAACGTGAGGGGACTCAATGGGCTTGTGAAAGCCCATGAAGTCCGCAACCTCATTAGATTCCACGGGTGCTTTATTGTTGGCCTGGTCGAGACTAAAGTTGCGGAGAAAAACGCATCCGCCATTTCGGCTAGGATTAACCCTTATTGAATCTGGTCCATGAACTACTCTATCTCCTCTGTTTGGAGAATTTGGGTCGGATGGGACCCCAATAAGGTGGCAGTGAATATTCTCTCCAAGGAAGATTAGGTTATCCATACTGAAGCTCTCTTCCTTGAGGATAATCACCGCTGCCTCCTGTCCTTTGTATATGGTGCCAACCTGGAAGGTTCTCGAAAAATCCTTTGGCACAGCCTTAGGAGGCAATCAGGCCTCTCGGGCGACCTCCCTTGGGCGGTCCTGGGTGATTTTAATGCCATTCGCTCGGCAACTGAGGCTCTCGGTGGCTCTTGGCACTATAAAAGCTCCATTGATCTTAATGACTGCCTCAGGGATTGTGACCTAGAGGATGTTTGCCATGAAGGTCAATTCTTCACCTGGAATGATGGGCGTGACCCCTCCTCTCGTATTTTTAGAAAACTAGATCGAGTGGTTGCAAATGGACATTGGTTTGATTTATTCAGAAGCTCTAAAGCGGTATTCCCTCCTGCTAGGTTATCAGATCACTCCCCTTGTATCCTTCTTCCCATGGATTGGGCAGTGCATAAAAATGGGATGTTTCGGTTTATTAACTTTCTCACCACATCCCCAAACTTCCTTCTTGTGGTCAAGGAAGTTTGAGAGACCAAGACTTATGGTACTCCGATGTTTAGGCTGGTGTCCTCTCTCAAAAAGGTGAAGGGCATGCTCAAAACTCTTAATACCCAATGTGGGGATATTCACGAAGAGGTGCTGCGCGCTAGGAAATGTCTTGAGGATGTCCAATCTAAAGCATTCCCTCCCCTAGGGACCCGCGGTATTGAACGTTCTTATAGAGCTGACTATTATTCTGCTATGGACTAAGGAGGCAGATTTCCTCCGTAAAAAAGCCAAAATCAGATGGCTCAAGGAGGGCGATCAATGCACAAAATTTTTCTTCAAGATTGTTAGTGGGAATTATAATCGTAATAGGATCATCTCCCTCATTGATGAGTCTGAAAATCCTACTAATGGGAAGGAAGATCTGAATGAATTGATTGTTGGCCACTTCAAAACTGCCTTAGGGTCTGGTCGAACTTCATGGGTCGGCGGAGGCCAACCGTCTTCGCCCGTACATTCTCCATACCGTCCCTGGGTCGCTAACTGGCCAGCTGGTTAGGCCGGTTACTAAGGAGGAAATCCAAAAAATGCTGTTCTCCATTGGGAATGACAGAGCCCCTAGTCCAGATGATTACTCCTCGAAATTTTTCAAGGACTCGTGGGCAATTATCGGTCGCTTGGTTTGTGAAGCTATCCATGATTTTTTCAAGCATGGAAAGCTCCTAAAACAAGTTAATACCACTCTGATTAGCCTTATCCCTAAGGTCAAGTCCCCTCGCTCGGTCTCAAATTATCGCCCGATTTCCTGTTGCAATGTCATTTACAAAGTGATCTCAAAAATTCTTGCAAACAGAATCAAAGAAAAACTTCCATACCTGGTGCACAAATGCCAAGCGGCTTTTGTGGCGGGGCGTCAAATTAGTGATAATATCCTATTAGCTCAGGAGCTCCTTCACAAGTATCATCTTGGTCATGGCCCGCCTAGATGTACTATAAAAGTTGATCTGATGAAAGCTTACGACTCTGTTCAATGGGACTTTATCATCAATATGTTGACGCTCATGAACTTCCCTGCGCGGATGGTCAATTGGATTAGCCAATGCGTTACTACTCCGATGTACTCCCTCAACATCAATGGGGAAGTGGTTGGGTTTTTCAAAGGAGGCAAAGGCCTTCGCCAGGGGGATCCCCTATCCTCATATCTATTTGTCCTGGTAATGGAAGTCCTCAACGGCATTATTGAGTCCAAGGCGAGGCGGGAAAACATTTTCAAATATCACTGGAAATGCGTCAGACACTCAAACTGTTATGCTAGGCTTTGCTGATGACTTTCTTCTGTTCTCCCATGCCGACACCCAATCCACTCAAATTCTCAAGGAATGCCTTGAAAAATTCCATGTTACCTTCGGTCTCTCTGTAAACCCGAATAAAAGTGTTTCATCTGTTCAAAGGACGCCCCCCTTCACCAGGACATTGCAGGTATCATGGGGTTTAAGGAGGGCAAACTCCCCATCAGATAATTGGGCGTCCCTCTTATAACCTCCCGTCTCTCAGTATCTGACTGTAAATCTCTCACAAACAGGATCACTAGGAGGATCACTTCTTGGAAAAATAGATGGCTCTCGTTTGGGGGGCGGTTGCAACTCATCACCTCCATCCTATCTTCCATCCATCTTTACTGGTCCTCCATGTTTATTTTACCTAAGGCCACTCTCAAAGCAATTGATTGCCTCTTGCGCCATTTCCTCTGTAAGGGCTCCTCTGAAGGTAGAGCCAATGCTAAAGTGGCTTGGAGTGATGTTAGCTACCCCAAGTCCGAAGGGGGTCTGGGCATCAAAATCAAAGACCAGAATAAAGCGCTTATCTGCAAGCTTCTTTGGCGTATTATCTCCAAAGACCCAAATTCGGCCTGGACTTCTTGGATTTACAAAAATAAAATCAAAGACCGGTGCATTTAGACTCTTAAAGTCCCAGATTCGTCCACTTGGAGCTAGCGAAAGATTATGAAACTTTGTCCCTTCATGCATTCCCACACTTTTAAGGCTATTGGGGACGGTTCTGATACCTTCCTCTGGTACGATAATTGGCACCCTCTAGGCCCCCTGAGTGAGGTTTGCTCCGATCAAACTCGCCTAGTAACGGGCCTACCTTGGGATGTTAAGGTTTCAGCAATCATCAAAAATAACAACTGGGCCTGGTCTAACCCTTTTGATACTGAGGTTTCGCATTTAATTGAAAACATGCCGGCTAACCCCCCATGCACCAATCAAAACGACTCTTTAAGGTGGGCTGGGAATGTTCACGAAAATTTCTCGACTCAATCAGCGTATCTCCTCATCTATCCTCCCAAACCAAAAGTTAGCTGGGCTTTTTTGGTGTGGGGTCCATACCATATTCCTGCTCACGCGTTTACACTATGGTTAGCTGTCAAGGGTAGACTCAATACCCTTGACCGCATCCATGGTGTCCCAATCCCATCCACTAGGTGCTCTCTTTACAATACGGGCGATGAAGTCCATGATCATCTTTTTTTCTCCTGTTCATACTCCAGAGCTCTGTGGATCAAAATTCAAATACAGTCGGGCATTCACTGGCCACACACCGAGTGGCAGCACAATATTTCTTGGGCTACATCTGTTTGGAGAGGGAAAAGCTTCTTGGCCCTCACAAAACGTTTGACGCTGGCATCCACGATCTACTACATTTGGAAGGAGCGCAATAATTGTATCTTTCAGAAGTCCCCACCCCATGACATTTCCCAAATTTTCTCTACGATCATCAATGTCGTGAGACTAAAATTGAAGACCATCTCGGTGTCTGATAAGGGCATTTCTAGGCCTTTGCGGCTCTGCTGGGGCATATAAAAAAAAATCATCTCATGTGGTGGTGGAGTGCTTCTTCTCTCTTGGGACGGAGTACTTTGTTCGAGCTTCCGCAATGCAGTTATCCCTTATCCGGAGTGCCTGCTTGACTCTCTGGACAGAGTACTTTTTCTCACTTTGGACGGATTGTCTTTGGACGGAGTGACTTTATCCGGAGTGCCTTTTGCCTCCTTGGACGGAGTGCTTCTTCTCACTTTGGCGGAGTGACTTTGGGAGGAGTGACTTTTTCTGGAGTGCCTCTTGTCTCCTTAGTTGATATGGCGAGTTTGCATGGTCCGGAGTACTTTCTTTTCTGAAAAAAAAATCATTTATTATGGTGGCGGAGTGCTGGTTCTCTCCTGGGACGGAGTTCTTTGTTCGAGCTTTCGAATTGCAGCTGCCCCTTATCCGGAGTGCCTTCTAGTCTCTTTGGACGGAGTGCTTTTTCTCACTTTGGATGGAGTGACTTTGGACGGAGTGACTTTATCCGGAGTGCCTTTTGTCTCCTTTGATGGAGGCATTCTTCTCACTTTGGATGGAGTGTCTTTGGACAGAGTGACTTTTTTCGGAGTGACTTTTTGTCTCCATAGACGGAGTGGCAAGGTTGTAAGGTCCGGAGTGCTTTATTTTCCTTTGTTGAAAAAAAAATCATCATTTATCGTGGTGGTGGAGTGCTGGTTCTCTCCTGAGACGGAGTTCTTTGTTCGTGCTTTCGAAATGCAGCTGCCCCTTATCCGGAGTGCCTTCTGGTCTTTTTGGACGGAGTGCTTTTTCTCACTCTAGACGGAATGACTTTGGATGGAGTGACTTTATCTGGAGTGCCTTTTGTCTCCTTTGATGGAGGCCTTCTTCTCACTATGGACGGAGTGACTTTTTCCGGAGTGCCTTTTTGTCTCCATAGACGGAGTGGCAAGGTTGTAAGGTCCGAAGTGCTTTATTTTCACTTGTTGAAAAAAAAAATCATCATTTATTGTGGTGGCGGAGTGCTGGTTCTCTCTTGGGACGGAGTTCTTTGTTCGAGCTTCCGATTTGCAGCTGCCCCTTATCCGGAGTGCCTTCTGGTCTCTTTAGACGAAGTGCTTTTTCTTACTTTGGACGGAGTGACTTTATCCGGAGTGCCTTTTGTCTCCTTTGATGGAGGCCTTCCTCTCACTTTGGACGGAGTGTCTTTGGACGGGGTGACTTTTTCCGGAGTGCCTTTTTGTCTCCTTAGACGGAGTGGCAAGGTTGTAAGGTCCGGAGTGCTTTATTTTCCCTTATTTAAAAAAAAATTATATATATATATATTTAAAAAAAAATTATCATTTCATGTGGTGGCAGAGTGCCTTTTCTCTCTTGGGACAGAGTACTTTGTTCTTTTCCAAAGTGCAGCTGTCCCTTATCCAGAGCGCCTTCCTGACTCTTTGGACGGAGTGTTTGTTCTCACTTTGGACGAAGTGACTTTATCCGGAGTGCCTTTTGTACACTTAGACGGAGTGCTTCCTCTCATTCGGACGAAGTGACTTTTGACGGAGTGACTTTTTCTGGAGTGCTTTTTGTTTCCTTAGACAGAGTGCTTCTTCTCACTTTGGACGGAGTGACTTTAATGACTTTTTCCGAAGTGCCTTTTGTCTCCTTAGATGGAGTGCATTTGTTAGTGCTTCTGGAGTGTAGTTGTTCTATATCCGGAGTGCATTCTTGTCTCCTAGGACGGAGTGGTTTGGCTGCAAGATATGGCTCGATTGTGGTTCCTGTGATGGTTTGATACCTGAAGATACTGATCACTCCGGTCGAGGTTGGGACTGCGAGCTGCTCCGGATTGATGATGGCATTGTATTGCTCCTGTTGGTGCGTGTTGCTCAGACCCGATGGCCTTGTTGATTGGAATTAAGTTAGGTTGTATGTTCTTAACCTGTTTTGTCTAGGTCTGTGATCTTTGATCCCGTCTGTTTTTTTAAGTTTTGGGGGTATACCCCTCTTTCCTGTGCTCTAACTTCAAGTTGGCAAAACACTTGGAGTTAGGACATAGATATGTAAAATTTTTATTTTTAACACAATTATTTACTTACCAAAAAAAAATTGCTTCCTAATATCATCTCGTAGCCCTTACTGAGATTTCTTTGCTTTCCTTATCTCATCCTCCACATAAAAAGGCACAAAACAGGACAACTCAATGAACTTTGCATCGTACTCCGTCACTGTCATATTTCCCTATCTTAGCCGCATGAACTCTTGCTCTTTCTGGTCTTGGAGACTAAACAGAAAATATTTTTTCATAAAGGCATCCTCAAACATCATCCAGGTAATTGCATCATCAAGTACGCCTAATACTCTCCTTTTCATACCCCACCAGCAGTCGGCTTCACCCTTCAGGTTGTACACCGTAAAAATAACTTTTTCCTGATCAGTGCATCGGGTCAATGCAAAAAACTTCTTCATCGTTTTAAGCCAAATGTCTGCTTCCGCCGGATCAGACTTACCCAAAAATCCATGTGCTATTTCCGTTGTAAATCTGTCGTGAGTTGTTGGAGTAGGATTTACTAGAACTGGCACAGGTGCTAGGACCGGGGCCATATAATGCGACTCCACCGATTCCACAACATTTGTCATCCATTTCAACAGGTTTACATATGCAGCCTATCGGTCGCAGGGAGTACTAATACCCCCACGATTATTTCTTCTGTTTCTGCTACTGGCCATCTTATAACCTATAACTATAAAATTTGTAATGTTAATAAATCTCAAGATATCAAATCATAGGGAGGGCTAAAATTAATTAAGGCACTTTAACAAAACCCTAAGATCAACCCTTAAACATTTTCCTTAATCCTATCTAGTCCTAATCATTTCCTCAATCCTAGAACAGATCAAAGCCTAGACCAAGAACCCAAGTCGATCAGTCTAGGCCTAAGATCAATATCAACCAACTAATCATTACGTCCCAGTTCAAGTCAATTCTAACTCATGTAAGTTAGGACACCTAGGATTTTCTGGACCTAACTTAACTGTCTATATCTACTCCTACCTATTCGATAAGTGAGGATCATTTTTTAAGCTTCTGCATGCGATTCAGATCATTCTTAAGGCATCTCATTTTTCCTAATACCAATTGCGACGGAACGATTTTTTTTTTACCTTTAATTATTTCCGTCATTCAGAATAGGAATAGAAACCCAAGTCTCACTTAAGGTTTTAGGAAAAAATGGGCAAAGTTTTTCCTAAAATTGGGCTAAATAGAAATATCAACCTGTACAAAACCAATATAACAAACTAGTACATGCACACAACTATCCCTTTATACCATAATTTTTCAACAACATGCATTCACAGGACCACAGATGACATCCATGGCTTTAATTCAACAATCCTATTTACTATATCAGAAATCTGACGAGAGATGCCATCTAGGACCTATACATATTCAATAATTAGAATAGCGGAAGAAACTATATCCATAATATAATCCTACGGAAGCATAAATACAGATCCAGCAGAATACAGAACGCATAATAGTTATCAATAAATAAATCCATCCTTTACTTAGACATTGACATGCAAAACAATAAAATCTCCCAAAATCTTCAGGATGACTTTAAGACTTCGCTAAGGCTCCAGAATCTTCCTTGCTAATCTCTAACTATGCGTGATCATCCCATATCTTCTCTATATCCTTATCTAGAGGGGAAAAATAGTAAAATAGTGAGTCGAAGCCTAGCAAGGTACATACAGGTGTGCAGTAAAATGTTTATGCGGAACAGAATGCAATAAAACATGTACAGATGCTTGTTGAAATATAAATGCTACAAAGCAATGATTTACAGAAATTATAGTAAAACATAATGCAAAAGATTACAAAACTATCAAGAAATAGAAATAATCAAGCTTCGAAAATCAAAAATCAGTATAGTCATGGTTCACTAATAATAAATCGAGAAAACAGGCTCCAAAAAGCAGAAATCGGTCTCAACTCTAAAACTTATAGAAAATCTATTTTCTATCAGTAAAAAATTCAATCAATAGACCCTACTAGCAAACGGGGTGAATAATCGATGATAGATTATATTCAATCCACACAATCAAGGGCCAATGACAGGAACAAGAGATCCCCTCTCGCGGGATCTATATACAAATACATCCCGAAGGATGGTGGATTATATGCAAATACCTCCCGAAGGTCGGTGGATCATCAGAATTCTACCCTCTAAAACTAACGCCCTGAGGAAGGGCGGACCACGTGTAACTCCATGGACGGAGTTATCATCGATTACTTCCATAACGATTAAGGTATGCTGGAGAACCTAATCTGACTATATATCAGTCACGAGTCCTAATTAACAGTATCAGAAACATTTTTTCTTCCTATTTCATGACTGAAAATTCTTTTTAATTTTAGAAATCAATCAGAGTTTCACAATAACTCTTCAGTCAGTTTCAGAATATACGGTAACAGTTTATAATTCTTCAATTTCGCTTTAGAATATACAAAAACAGTTTGAAACCCTTCAAATTTATTTCAGAATATACAGTAATGGTCTAAAACTCTTCAGTTTTGCTTCAAAAGTCCACAGTGATTTATCAGTATAAGTCCGTATAAAATTTTTAGAAATAGATTACAACAACAGCTTTATCTCAACAGAAATTAACTTTTATATAATAGAAATTTTAGATAAAAATAGTTAAATCCCTTCAATTTCGTGCTTAGGATTTCGTAAAAATTTTTGGACGATAAACGGACACCAAAACATGCATTTTCATGAAATCGAAGCAAGATATTGCAATATATATATATATAAACATGAACTCTGCCCGAATAATTTATAGAAACAAGCTTTATTTGTTCAGAATATGGTGAAAGATGCTTTTAGAGTATAAATGCCAATTTTGAGGTATAGAAAAAGTATAAAAATAGAAAATAACATCCGAGGTACACTTACCTGAACCCGATCTACCGTTATTTTTACCAGAATAGGAGTGGAACGCACGGATTCCTCCCTCTCCTTCTCTTTTCCCTCTTTTCTCCTTCTGCTCCTCGTTGGATCGGCCAAATGTCGAGGGAAAAATTGCACACATGTTTATGTACAAGTGAGGGCACTTGAGTGCTCCCTTATGGCAATGGCGCCACCTCGGGCGCTCATCAAGCACCCTTCAGGCAGCTACGTTCACAAATTTGCACCCCGGACAGTGCTCGAGCGGTCCTGGAGCGCACTTCTCGTACCCATCCTCGCCCTCACCTTGCCTAGGGTAAGGATCGAGTGGCTCCTTGTGCAAAATTGCGCCTCACGGTGCTCAAGAACTGCCCAAGCGCAGGTCAGGCACACGTGAAGCACACATGGAGAGTACAGCCGGAAAACATTGCGTTTTTGTCATCTGGGATGTGACGGACCAGCTTTATTCCACAACATAAAGCCACCGCCAAGACTAAAATCCATACCTTACAAATAAATTTAATAAATATCATGAGATGAATATAAAAATTTTCTTTTCTTTTACACACAGGATTTCATGATGCCGAACTGCAAGAGATGCTTTCTAGACATATCAATCCCAAAATCCAAAAAGTAATCACGGAAACATGCTAACATTTATAGGTTCGTAACAGTGGAACAAATTTTACAAGTTTCCTCAAAACATCAAAAGGAAAATAAATAAAGCTCTTCCTAGATCAGCTCCAGCCAGCTAAGCCTTTTGGCTACACCATAAGGTTCTACTCAACTTTGTCCTCCATAAGCCTTTCGTCATCTGAAAAGTGGCAAGAATGAGCTACAAAGCCCAGCAAGATACTCACATGCAGAAAACAAAAACATACATATAATCGAATCAAACAGAGTTTCACAACATAATTTTAGCATACGAAAATTCTCATGTTGTTTCTTCTTTATTTCTTATTCTTATTATCTTGTCTTTGAAGAATCCATAAAAACCATTCGTAATTCTTATCATCTTTAGGGACCGGACAACATCGAGGACGGGTTGTGTGTAAACCCACAATCTAAAGCCGTATCCTCTCATTATGCTCCTCGAGGTGGGAGGTAATGCCTTTAACTCGGCATACGAGGCCGTAGTCCAAAAGTCTTATGCCACCAAAAGCTCCCCCTAGCCCAGGAAGCAATCCTCGAGTGTCACTCCAATATCCTTCATCCATCTTTAATAGCAAGTTTAATGGAGACTTAGCTCTTAGTTCAGATAGTTCAAAAGTCGAAAGTCATAGAGTTCCACTTGCTGTCCGGATTACATGCATTTTTCTGGTTCTTATAGCCTTGTTCTTAACTTCATCAGTTGAATTCGTTTTCTTACAAGCCGGAGTCCTTTTTCTTTCTTAAAGCCAAAGTTCTTTTCTTAAAAAGACGGAGTTCAAAAGCTGAAGTTCCTTTTCTAGCCAAAGCTCAAAAAGCTGGAGTTCTTTAAAATTCGGAGCTCTAAAACCGGAGTTCTTTTTCATTTAAAGTCCAAAGCTCTAAAAGTCAGAGTTCAAATTCCAGACACACACATGGCCGGTTTCAAAATTCAACTTAGGGCCGGTTTCAAATTCAAGTGCTCAAGGCCGATTTCTAATTCAAGTACTCACGGCCAGTTTTGAATTCAAGTACTCATGGCCGGTTTCAAATTCAACCTAGGGCCGGTTTCAAATTCAAGTGCTTACGACCGGTTTCAAATTCAAGTACTCACGGCCGGTTTCAAATTCAAGTTCTTACGGCCGGTTTCAAATTCAACATGAAGAAGGTCGATTTTGATTTTAACATGCATAAGGGCCGATTTCGATTTTCATGAACAATTACCAAATACCTTTCTTTTAACAAAACCGGAAGTCTTTTCTTTAAACATGAAATTATCAAAGTTTATATAATCATACATCAAGCAGAATAAAATCGAACATCATGAATATCAGGATTTTTAAACATGCAATTCCGAATAATTCTTCCTTAAATCAGATGAACAGAACAGATTTCATACTTAGAACAAACTTCATATATACTAAAACATAAGTTCATAAAAATATCAGATAAAGAAAGAGAACAAATTTCATACATACTAAAATATAATTTCATAAGAATATCATATATACTCGTATTGTAAACATGCATAATCATGAACTTTAAAACAGGGTGAGTATTCTTGCCTGGATTTATTCTACGTTGTCTTGATCTTTTGGCCTTCTTTTACCAGACAACTCTATTGCGTGCCTTTTTCTTACTCCTCTAGTTCTTATTTATAGGCCTTAGGTCTGATGACTATTATTAATGATTGCCAATATAGGGGGAATGTTTCTTATTTATGGCTCTACATTTCCCAAAAAGTTTCCTAATTAATTAGATCATTTATGGTTTTACATTTCCAAGGAGTTCATTAATTCCTAGTTAACTGAACTTAACGAGATTTAGATTTCTCAATTAATTCCTGGTTCACTGAACTTAACAGGATTTAGCTTTCTCATGTAAACACATTCAATTCCTTCTACACGACTTCCGGTCAACACCTGTTGACCGGATTATCAACTTCGGCTTTCCCATAATCTACTCTGGCCTTCAATATACAAAGCCACTCCGTCCTTCAAGACCACTTCGGCTTTACATTTATATAATGTACTCCGGCCTTCAATGGAACAAAATCCGATTTCAAAACATGTTCAAGGCTGGTTTCGATTTTCTTTAAAGTAAAAGCAGACTCGATTTTCATCAAAAAAAATGCCGGACTCGATTTTCATCAAGTAAAAGCCGGACTCGATCTTGTAAAAGCCTGACTCGATTTTCATCAAGTAAAAGCTGGACTCGATTTTCATCAAAGAAATCCGGACTTCTTTTCATCGTGTGATGGCTGAACTTGATTTCATCTTAAGGCCAATTTACTTTTCTTATTACATTTTTCGATCAACTGGCGTTGACCGGATTATAAGGACTTGATGACTGGAATTTCCTATGTTCTAGAATCTGGGCCGTTACATTCTCTCCCACTTATAGAAATTTCATCCTTGAAATTTTAAATAAAGTTACTAACCTCGAGAAAATAAATAGGGGTATTTGTTTAGATACTCTTTCTCTCGTTCCCAAGTTGCCTCTTCGGGTGAGCGATTCTTCCAGAGCACCTTTATTAGAGCTATTGATTTGGTATGTCGTCTCTGTTCCCTTCGATCCAAGATTTTCACTGATTCCTCTACATAAGACAAGTCATTGCCAATTGTCAAAGGTTCAAACTCAATTACATGAGTAGGATCATGGACATTCTTCCGAAGCATTGATACATGAAACACGTCATGTACTTCTGCCAAGTTCGGAGGTAGTGCAAGTCTGTAGGCTACTTCTCCGATCCTTTCTAAAATTTCAAAAGGGCCAATAAATCGTGGCTTCAGCTTTCCTTTTACCCCGAATCTGTACTTCCCCTTGGATGGCGATACCTTTAGGAATACAAAATTGCTTTTTTCAAATTCTAATGCAAATCTCCTCCGATCTGCATAGCTCTTTTGTCTGCTCCGGGCTGCTCTGAGATTCTCATGTACTAACTTTATCTTTTTGGTCGTCTCTTTAATAATATCTCGACTCGAAATTCTTTTATCTCCGTGATTCTCCCAGTGAATCGGCGATCTATATTTCCTTCCATACAAGGCTTTAAAAGGGGCCATACATATGCTAGCCTAGTAACTGTTATTGTAAGCGAATTCTGCTAGAGCTAAGGAATTATCCCAAGTCCCTTTCATCTCTAAGACTGAGGCCCTTAACATATCTTCAGGGATCTGGATAGTCCGTTTTGACTGGCCGTCAGTTTGGGGATGAAAAGCGGTACTGAATTTTAATTCTGTCCCCAATTCTTTATGTAGACTTTTCCCGAACCTTGAAAGCGAGGGTCTCTATCTGATACAATAGAAGCAGGCACACCATTAAGCCTAACAACCTCGTTTACGTACAGCTGGGCCAATTTATCACGGGAGTAAGTCGTCCAGATTGCTAGAAAATAGGCTGTCTTTGTTAGCTGGCCAACAATCACCCAAATAGCATCATGTTTCCTTGGCGTCCTTGGCATACCAGTCACAAAATTTATGGCAATATCTTCCCATTTTCAGCCTGAAAATGGCATTGGTTGCAATAACCCAGACGACTGCTTTCTTTCGGCCTTTACTTGTTGGCATACAAGGCATTTTTCCACGTAGGTTGCAATGTCACTTTTCATATTCCTCCACCAGAATATTTTCTTCAAATCTTGGTACATCTTATTGGCTCCTGGGTGAATCGTATAACAGGATCTATGGGCTTCTTTAAAGATTCTCTCATTTAGTTCCTTGTCATCCGGTACACACAATCGATCCTTAAATCTTAAAGCACCATCCGGTTTAATGTGAAAACCACTTCGGGAATCTTTGTCTAATTCATTTATAATATTCACAAGGAAGGAATCAGTCGCTTGTCCCTCGTTAACTTCATCTATCACCTCTGGCTGGACTTGGAGGTATGCTAAAATCATACGCTTTCCTTGCACATAACGTTGGATGTTATAGTGCATTAGACAGTCCAGCATCTCCATTTGTTTAACTTGCATCCTTGCCAAGATACCAGGTTGTCGACTTAGTGCATCGGCAACTACATTGGCCTTCCCTAGTTCGTACCGGATTTCACAGTCATAGTCCTTCAGGAATTCAATCCACCTTCTCTGCCTCATGTTCAGTTCTTTTTGGGAGAATAAATACTTTAGACTTTTATGATCGAAGTAGACCAAGAATCTCTCACGATACAGGTAATGTCTCCAAATTTTTAGTACAAACACTACTGCAGCCAATTCTAGATCATGAGTTGGGTAATTCCTTTCATGGTCTTTAAACTGTCATGAACCATAGGCAATTACCCTTCCGTTCTGCATTAAAACATAGCCCAACTCAAACTTTGAGGCATCACAATAAACAATCAATCCTCCTGATCCATTTGGAATGGTCAGGACCGGAGCAGAAGTTAACCGGTCTTTAAGGGCCTGGAAACTCTCTTCACAAGCATCAGTGCACTCAAACTTAGCATCCTTCTTTGTTAACTGCGTGAGTGACAGGGCAATTTGGGAGAAGTTTTCCACAAACCGTCTATAATATCCGGCCAAGCCTAAGAAGCTCCGTACTTCGGTCACAGAGGTTGGCCGGTTCCATTTTACCACTGCTCCACTTTCTTAGGGTCGACGGAAATTCCTTCTTTGGAGAGGCGTGACCAAGGAATCCAACTTCCTCTAACCAAAATTCACACTTTTTTAATTTGGCGAATAACTGATGTTCCCTGAGAATCAGGAATGTAGTCCGTAAATGCTTCTCATGTTCCTCATAGCTCTTCGAATAGACAAGGATGTCGTCAATAAAGACTATAACAAACTTGTCCAAGTAGGGTTGAAATATTCGGTTCATCAAGTCCATAAAGACGGGTGGAGCATTAGTCAACCCAAAAGGCATCACTACAAATTCATAGTAACCATATCAAGTCCGGAACACAGTCTTTGCTATATACTCCATTCTGATTCGAAGCTAATGATATCCGGATCTAAGGTCAATTTTTAAAAATAAGCAAGCTCCTTGTAATTGGTTAAGGAGGTCATCAATCCTTGGTAGAGGATATTTGTTCTGTGACGGACTGGATTATTCTCCATCAAATAACCTCCGTAAGGAAAAATAAAGACAAGCAGGCAAAATAACATTAATAAGTTTCTACAGAAAATTGGGCAGACTTCCGTCTATAAATTAGACATTTCCAAAATACAAACACCTGAAATATAACCCTGCACAATAATCCAAAGAATTCACAAGATAATCCATAAAGTCCCATAACAAACTACACAGGATCTAAACGCCACGACAATCGGGGTGGCTCCGACAACGTGATCCAGACGACACCGCAAAGAAGGATGCCAACTAGGGACCTCGAACTCCTCACAAGGCAAGACCTGTGGAAGCATATAAATACCACAAAACACAGCGGACTGATACATATATAGGTCATCCATCAACCACTAGCATAAGGTATCTCCATACAAGCTTTATCAGATACAAAAGCCAAACCCAAAAAGATCCCTGTCATACATTTAATTCGTCTAAGTCAAAAATCTTGAGCCTCACACTCAAAACAGCTATCTACTGAGCTTCTATGATCTACTCTGCCTCGTCAGGCATCAAGGCGTTCTCATCTGAAAAATATAAGGCAAGGGTGAGCATAGAGCCCAGCAAATGAAACCATACACCACTAACTAACAACAAGTAACGGTACTGGAAAGTAAAGCACAGGGACAGTATAGGGGAACACAAGAGGGAGAAGAACACTTGAGATCGTCCAATTCACTTTATTCATTTTCCTTTTTAACATTTATCTTTGCAGACCTTGGAGCTAGTAGATCGTACTAGCCAACGAAGGGAGACAACGAGCAAAGAAATGTGTTCACTACATAATCTAAAGCCACGGCTACATTTTAGGTCTGCAGCACTCGACCCCTGGTTGCATCCATGCAACAATCCACGAACGACTACATCTCGCTATGTAGTGTTCAACCGACACTTCCCGCACCCCCGGGGACCAGGGCATCCTCGTTCTTTCACTGTATTGTCCTAGAACGTGCCATGAACACCACCCACCCCAAGGGTGGCCAGAGTGTTCATTGGGTTCCCACCATGACGTATGTGGCAAGCTAGAGGACACCACCCCTATCAACCATGGTCCTAGTTTCAGGGTTCAACTTTTCGGGAGGGAGGACCCACTACTTGGCATACTCATTCACAAGCCGGGAAATCTCATTCCCATCACACGTCTCCATCCGGGAGATCACGTTCACCACGACATACCTAGTGGGTCTCCCTCCATTTACTTACTTGACTTTATTCCTTCTTCGGAATTAACTTTTATCACACTTTAGTTCAAGTTCACAGGGAGTCTGAAATTCCTTACCTCCGGTGGACAACCGCCACCTTAGAAGCTCTCGGGACACGTTCCCATGCTTCCGATGCACAATTGTACATTTTGAAATATACACTTTCACATCAACACATAACATGAGTCTCATTACAATTAGATAGAAACCAAAACAGGCAATTTCACAATTTACTCACGGATGAACAATAACTTAGAGGACTCAGAGTCCGCGAACGGGGTTATAACATGCGAGATTTCTCATGCTTTTTTTTGTAAGTATTTTGGATTAATGGGAGAAAAAAAATATACAAAATCAATGCATTATCTCCAAGTATTTAAACAGGGAGATAAAGCATAAAAGTTAGGGCATTCCTTGAGCCGCTGAGTACATCAAAATGATGAAACAAGAGCAAAACCCCCTAGAGGTATACAATCAACAAAATCGGCCAAACATGAAGTCCGTCCATGTTTGGAAAGCAAGTCTTCAATGAAGGATGTGTCGGCGCACCTCCATTTCAGCAAAAAGACCACATTCAGGAAGCCATCACTGGATCAGCCACTTCAGCTGTATCTTCAGCCAATTCAGCAGCCAAAACTACACAATAGATGGCCAGAGCAACCAAAACCAGCCTGGAGCAGCAGAACCACAAGTCCAACAGCTCAGCAACATCAAATGTTCCTGCACGTGTGTTCAGCTTCTACAGCTTCAGCACCACTGCAAGAGCCTCAGCTACAAGCAGCAAAGCCGCTTGCTGCAAACTCCAACAGCAACCGGGCAGCATAGCCGTACAGAACAGCAGCAAAACACTGGGCACCAACAAGGAAACCACCACGATGTGCCAGTAGAATCATCAAACCAACTACTGATGAAACTGGCAGCATTCACCAGGCAACAGCAATCCAAGAGACATGCTCCACATAAAGGCTACAAGTAGAAGGGTCTCCTCCACCACAGAAGGTCTTATGCAGCCAACAGGTCCACGCCAGCTCTTCAAAAATCAGCCAAAAGTTCTAAACCATTGCACGGGCAGCCCCCAACCCTACCAATAGGACGAAATAGATTGGCTGATCCCCAACAAAGCCGGCATCACCGGACAGTTGACAGCAGCCTTCAGCAACCGTTGACAGGCAGAAGAAGGCACCTTCAAACTACAGCACAGTGACTTCCAATCGCAGGGCATGGCCAGCACCAGCACCCGCAAAATCAGCAAACAAAAATTGCAGAAATAAGCAATGAGACAGCATATTAACCCCTACCCCTCAATCCAATTCTGGTCTAAGCAATAGAAACCAAGAAAAAGCCAGAGGAGGCAGCTACAGAACATTGCAGTGAATCAGAGCATCAAAGCCATCAACTTCAGCGACCACTATCTCATTGCAACAGCATAGGCACATGAGAGCACTCTCAGCAAGAACCACTGCCCGGGCAGTGCAATCATACCAGCAGCAGTGGTCAGACCAAGAAGGACTAGCAACCAACAATCCAACCAATTTCATTCAACCAAACAAATCCTGGACCTACTCTTCAGCACCACAACCAATAATCCCCAAGCCAGATGCATTGGTACCCCCACACCAACCAACTGGAAGGAAACATAGGCTGAGCAACATCAGAGCCAGCAAATCAGGACCCTGCGGTTTGAAAACGCATTGAATGCCATCACTTATCATTCACGCTAGCTGAAAGGAAATGGCAAAAGCCAATCCAAGCCCACCGCCTCAGAAGGAATACCAGCGCCCAAACCAGGCCACTCCCAGCGCTTCAACCCTCCAGCCTGTTATTCCCAGACCAGAGCAAAACGGGCTCCCCCCAACCCATCCAACAGGTAGGAACTCATAGGCAGAGAGCCTTCAGGACCCGGGCACAGGACAGTTCGTCAGCGACAGATCCAGCGAGCAGCACAAGGGCAATAGTTTCGGACAGCTGCTCCCGAAATCAAGGATCGTAGCATAAACCAGATAACACATAGCCAAAGCTTCCGCAAGGAAGCCAGAGATAGGGCTCTCGGCCACAGCAGCAAGAGGATAGAATCCCAGGCAAATCCGGAGTCGATAAACCCTAATAAATCGAGAATCGAAGTTGAAAAGAGAAAGGAACACGAGAGGAGTCCCAGAAAGAGCAGAACTCCAATCGAAAACAGCCTCATCAGATGCGAACATGACTTCAGCAGAGACCCCAGTCAGCTCTTGCCCGAAAAAGCTACACCAGGGCAACCGTCATGAGCCTTCGTCCCAATCTGGTTCAGCAAAAACGAGCCCACATCCATGGCCGAGGCCTAACTGGATGATGGAAAAACCAGATCAGAGGACCGAAAACGTAGAGAGCAAGAGAAGAGAAGGACAACTGGAGGCAACCGGGCGGAGCAACCAGGAGACCGGCCGTGGCCGGCTCCGGCGCCGCCCGGCCAAAGGAGGAGCGCCTCAGAAGACGTGGTCAAATTTCAAAAAGAAATTTGAAAGTAGAGAAAAGCGAGAGCTTCTCTCATCTCGCCGGCCAGACATATATACACAATAAGGACGTGGGGATTCACATTTTGGAGCCAATTTAACGATTCACGGACGGGAAATGGGAAAACCCCAAAATCTCATGGGTTAGGGTTTTACGAAGCTCCACCGGACGAATCGGTGAGCAAATCAACCAACAAACCATACCATCCTCGGTCTCAAGACACGGATACTACATTTTCTGGGCTACGGGTGGGAATCAAGACGATGATACCCGATAATAAACAAAAACCAACAAAAGAGGAAAGTTAGTGGGTATGAGAACACTTGCCTCAACGCGTGCTTTCACTGTAATAACTGGCTCTCAGACGTATTTGGCCTCCCGGGCCTCGTTCTCCCTTCTTCTCTCTCTAGAGTTGCCCCTCTCTCTCTCTAAAAATCCTAAACCGTGCGAAAATGACGGGGGAGAAGGCAGAACGCGTATTTATACCGTGCCACCACTTGAGCGCAGCTCGAGTGGATAGCAGGCGGCTGTGGTACTGGTTTTCCCGCTCGAGCGGCCAACAGGCGGCGGTGGTTCTGGTTTTTCCGCTCTAGCGCTGCTCGAGCGGCCAGCGAGAGGGCAAGCTTCTGGAAAAACACGCTCAAGTGGAGCTCGAGCAGCCAGCGGGTGGGTGAGCTTCTGGAATTTCTGCTCGAGCAAAGCTCGAGCTGATAGCAGGCAGGGGAGCTACTAGAAAATGCGCTCGAGCCACGGCCCGAGCGCCTAGCAGGTGCAAGCCTGATAGCAGTGTTTCAGCAGCACCAATTCAAACTTTCTCGATTTTTCTTCCGATACCCAACCTTATTCGTTCCATAGGTCTATTATTAATTACCAATACGGCGATTTCCCTTAACTATCCTGCCCTTAAATCCGGAACCTCACAACTCTCCCCCCTAATAAAATTTCATCCTCGAAATTTTTAACGAATCTAAAGGATTAGGTTAGCTTACTTACTGTAAAACAGATATGGATGTCTTTCCCGCATTTCGTCCTCTCTTTCCCATGTCGCTTCCTCGCTGGAGTGATTCCTCCACAAGACCTTCACGAGAGGAATGACTTTTGATCGCAAAACTTGTTCCTTTCGATCTAAGATTTCCACAGGTTTCTCAAGATAACGTAAATATTTGTCGATAGCCAAAGAACCGAAGTTGATCACATGAGATGGATCATAAACGTATTTCCTTAACATCGAAACATGGAAGACGTTATCCACCTCGGCCAAGTTCGGGGGTAAAGCTGGATGGTAGGCCACTTCACCAACTCGCTCAAGGATCTCAAATGGCCCGATAAAACGCGGCTTGATTTCCCCTTAACACCAAACCTGGAAATTCCTTTCCATGGCGATACCTTGAGGAAGACAAAATCTCCAACCTCGAATCTAAGCTCAAACCTCCTTTTATCAGCATAACTTTTCTACCGGCTCTGGGCAACCTTCAACTTTTCAAAAACAACAGCGATCTTCTCCGATGTCTCACGAACAACATCTGGGCCCAATAACCGCCTGTCCCCGGTCTCTTCCCAATGAATGGGAGATCGACACTTCCTACCATAAAGTGCCTCGAAGGGAGCCATGCCGATACTTGCCTGGAAGCTATTGTTGTTGTAGGCGAGTGCCAAGTGATCATCCCAATTCCCTTGGAACTCCAATATCAAAGCTCGAAGCATGTCCTCCAATATTTGAATCGTTCGCTCAGACTAGCCATCGATTTGAGGATGGTACGCCGTACTAAACTTCAGGCTCGTCCCTAATTCGCGATGCAAACTTGCCCAGAATTTAGAGACGAACCGCGGGTCACGATCAGACACAATAGATGTTGGCACACGGTGCAACCTCACGATCTCGCTGATGTATAGCCGTGCCAAACGATCATGGGAGTATGCAGTCCGAATGGCTAGAAAATGAGCAATTTCGTCAATCGGTCCACAATGACCCAAATTGCATCATGATTTCTCAAAGTTCTAGGCAATCTAGATACAAAGTCCATTGAGAGATCCTCCCACTTCCGGCAGGGAATGGGCAAAGGCTGCAACAACCAAGAAGGCTTCTTCCTCTCAGCCTTCAGCTGGTGACAGACAATACAACGGTTAACAAAGGTCACAATCTCTCTCCGCATGTTCCTCCACCAGAACATTTTTCTCAAGTCTTGGTACATCTTATTTATGCCGGGATGAATTGTATATCGGGTTCTATGCGCTTCCTTCATAATCTCCTCCTTCAAATCCTCAACATTCGGCACGCACAAGTGCTCACAAAACCTCAAAATTCCATCGGAATGCACATTGAAATCAACTCGAGAGTCCCTATCAAGATTTTCCACAATATACATCAAGAATGGGTCACACACCTGCCCTTCCTCGATCCTTTGAAGGATCTCGGGCTGCACCTGAAGAAATGATAATATCATTCGATTACCCTTGACATAATGCTGGATATGACACGACTTTAAGCAATCAAGCAACTCCATCTGCTTGATTTGTAGGGACGCCACCCAACATGTTCGACGACTCAACGCATCCGCGATCACATTTGCTTTCCCCAGTCAGTATTGAATCTCACAATCATAGTCCTTGAGGAACTCAATCCAGCACTGCTGCCTCATATTCAACTCTTTCTATGAAAACAAATACTTGAGGCTTTTGTGGTCAGAGTACACTAGAAATTTCTCGCTATAAAGATAATACCTCCAAATCTTCAAGGCAAAAACCACAGCGGCTAGCTCCAAATCATGGGTCGGATAGTTCTTCTCATGAGTCTTCAACTGACGAGACCCGTAAGCAACTACTTTTCCCCCGCATAAGAACACATCCGAGCCCCAACTTAGATGCATCACAGTACACCTCATATCTGCCCGTACCATCGGGAAGAGTCAAAATTGGAGCAAATGTCAATCGATCCTTTAGCTCTTGGAAACTTCGATCACACTCCTCGGTCCAGATAAAGTCTACCTCCTTCTTCGTCAAACGGGTGAGAGGTAGGGCTATCTGAGAGAAATTTTCCACTTTAGCCGGAGAGGCTATTTGAGGCCGGAGTGGCTTTTGAGGCCGGAGTGGCGTTTTGAAGTCGGAGTGCCATTTGCACACTTTGGCCGAAGTGGATTCCGTGTTGGAGTGTGGTATGCTGCATCTTATGCTGCTGTGATTGCAGATAAACAGTTGACCCTGAAGCTGGACATTCTGTGAAGTCTTGCTGCTGGTGCAATCTGTGAAGCCTGCTCTGTGAAAAATGGTGAGTGGAGCATAGACAAATCAAGGAGTAAGAGGAAAATAGCCTCTAAGTTTGCTGATGCTCTAAGAGCAAAGTCAAATCTGATGCCATCTCCTTGTGTGATGAATCCGGAGTGCTCTAAGCATCCGGAGTGCCTTTTCGATAAAAGGCCGGATTGGCCGTGTGCTAGTATTCCGGAGTGAGTTATATACTCTATTTGGCCAGAGTGGCCAAGCGTGAGTTGTGGCCGGAGTGGCCATATTCTGAAGTGATGTTTTTGATTTTAGGCCGGAGTGGCCTTGAGTCAGAGGTTTCCGGAGTCCTTTATTCACTTAAAGGCCGGAGTGGCTTGCGTGGTTTGGTAATACACTCCAGAGGCCGGAGTGACAGTTTATGTTGAAGCTGGAATTCATTTTGTACTCTTAAAGCTGGAGTACATTTGGTTCCAAAGTGGCCAGATGATGCTGATGTGGCGATTTCTTCATTCACTCTAGCGGGTGGATGTTATCTTTACAATGATCGAATATTATTGTATCCTTATTTTTAAAAGACTTTTGTCATTGGTTTAGGGGACTCCCCTATTTCTATGTCTCTTTTTCCAAGTCGGCAAATCACTTGGTTAAGAACATAGTTTTTTTGTACATTTTTTCTAAATTTTAATGCAATTAATTACTTACCAAAAAAAAAAATAACTGGTCATTCCCAAAGAGCTTTGGACTTCTGACACGGTCGTCGGTTGACTCCAATTGACTACCGCTTCAATTTTTGTCGATCAACCGAGACACCTCCTCTAGAAATTACGTGGCCCAGAAACACCACTTTACCGAGCCAAAACTCACATTTCTTAAACTTTGTGAACAACCGATGCTCCCGAAGGGTCTGTAGCACAAGCCTCAAGTGCTCCCCATGCTCGGAGTAGTCCCTAGAATAAATTAGAATGTCTTCTATAAAAACCATAACAAACTTATCCAAAAACGGCTGAAAGACTCGATTCATCAGGTCTATAAACACAACTGTAGCATTAGTCAATCCGAACGGCATCACCAAGAACTCATAGTGACCATATCTTGTTCGGAAGGCCGTCTTTGCGACATCCCCTTCTTTAATGCGAAGCTGATGATACCCCGACTGAAGGTCAATCTTGGAATACACTGAGGATCCCTGCAACTGATCAAAGTGATCATCAATCCGCGGAAGAGGGTACTTGTTCTTGATCGTGATTTTATTCAATTTGCGGTGATCTATACATAACCTTAAGGCTCCATCCTTCTTTTTAACAAAAAGAACCGGAGCACCCCACGGCGATCCGATAACAATCCCACTACTAATGTTCAATTGTTGGACATCATTCTTGATAATATTTTTTATATGCTTTCATATTCTCTTATTGCCAACCAAGCATGCCGTTGTTGCATTTTGATATGGTTGAGGGCATATTAATATAGTGGTATTGAAAAAAAAAAAGAAAGAAAAAAAGAAAGAGATAATGAACAATTTTATTTTATTTTTTATTTAGAATTTTCACAAAAAATGTCGTGTACCGTTCAGATTTGATGAAAGAGTGTCGGGTGGGGATTTTATCGTAACAAGCGCTTGATGCGCACTAGCCAGCTAGCTGGGCTAGCTGGGCTCGTGATAATGTTTGATGGAGACGAGCGATGAGTAGTGACCTTATCAACACTGTCAAATGCACGTAATGTATGCCTCATAGATGGCATCTCCTGCCTATCACAAACGAGAGGTAGAAATATTAACCTTATATATAATAATAATAATATAATAATAATTGCTACTGCTTAAAAAGAAGTCTCAGTCTTGAATTTTTCCGGATAAATAAATTCTAATAATATTATTATTTCATAAAAAAAAGGAGATTAATTTAAACATTTATAATCGTTTGTCTGAAAATCAGTCTGTTAAAAGTTATAAAATGTAATTTTGTAAAGTATTATCAATTAATAATATTTTGTTTTTGAAAAATATGCAACCAAATTTGGACTATTTCAATTAAAAAATCATACGAAATAGGATTATTCCTTAAATAATAAGACTGTTACTACGTTGCGGTGCTATGCTATGCTGATACAATCTTCAAGTGTCCAATTGAATTTAGACAGAGCAAAGGAAGGAAGAGTTCTTGGTGAAGGAAGAATGAGATGAAACCGAGGATTTGAGGAAAGCAGGGAAGGAGAGATCGAGAGACAAGGAAGAAGAAAGAGGGCAAAGAGAGAGAGCAGACAGAGAATGAGAAAACCAGAAAGTGTAATTGCTGCCTTCAGTTGAGGCCATTGCATAGGTATTTACCACCAAATGCTCGTGTAACAGATTACAAAGCATGTGGCACTCCTGTAGCCAAGTAACTAATCCCAACTATATCAATAAGACTAAAATAGGAAAAAATAATAATGAGTAGCACTAACAATATATATATATATATATATAACTAATAGTACTATATATATCTCTATATTACTATACGTAGTCTTGATACTTCCGAGGCAGCTGAATTGTACGGTTGCTCTTCCGGGGCCTCGGTTGGGTTGGTGGTGTTGGAATGTCCGTCACGATGAGACTGATAATATTACCCTTCCCATCAAACAAAACATTATCCTTAAGGTTAAAAGTGGAAAAATCTCGAATAAATTCAGTAGCCGATTTCCAAGTGGCGTCTGCTACGGGTTGTGATTGCCATTGCACCAGAAATTGAGGAACAAAGGTACCGTGCAGTAGAGTCTTGCAAAAATTGATAATTTGGGAGGGAAATAAAAGTGGCTGATTATCTTCGGCATCAGGTGGCAGGGTGATCTGGTTGCTGGGCGCGTCCACAAGGCCACGTTTCAGTAGTGACACATGAAAAACATCATGAATACGAGAATAGGCAGGAAGGTTCAAGCGGTATGCTATTGATCCAATGTGTTCCATAATGTAAAAAGGTCTGTAATACCGTTAGGCCAGCTTATTGGACTACCGGTGGGCGATGGTGGATTGCTGATACAATTGCAGTTTAACATAAATTTAGTCACCCACTTGGAATTCCTTGTCCGAATGATGCGCATCTGCTTGATTTTTCATTTGTAGTTGGGCTCGTTGGAAATTCGCTTTAAGCCGAGTAAGCAATGAGGCTCTGGTGGTGAGCAGGTCATCCATGGCTACAATTGGAGAGGTACCATAATGGTAGTCTGCCATAGAAGGAGGTGGGATGCCATACACAGCCTCAAAGGGGCTCATTTTGATGGATGAGTGTCTCGCAATATTGTAACTCCATTCTGCCCAAGGTAAAAGTTGCAGCCAGGTGGAAGGATTGTCAGACACGAAACAGGGTAGGTAGTCTTTTAAATAGCGGTTGATAACTTTTGTTTGACCATCCGTTTGAGGATGGTAAGAGCTACTACGATATAGTGCAGTGCCCTACAATCTGAAGAATTCCTTCCAAATTTTGCCCATGAATATAGGGTCACTGTCAGAGATAATTTCAGTAGGCATACCATGCAATTTGCTAATCTCCTTAATGAAGATGTGAGCCAGGTCTTCTACCGTGAACTGGGAGTGAAGTGCTGAGAAATGAGCATACTTGGAGAGCCTGTCCACAACCATGAAGATTACAATTTTTTCGTTAGAGGCCGGCAGGTGTGGATAAAGTCCATGGATATAGAGTTCCAAATTTTTACCGGGATGGGTAGGGGTTGTAGTTGGCCCGCAGGTGCCATAGTAAGAGATTTGGCTTATTAGCAAGTACAGCACTGGGAGACGTATTCACAGATGTCATTGTGCATGTGTGGCCAATAAAAATTGTTTTCTATCTGAGCAAGTGTGTGCTGAAAACCCACATGGCCCTCGATGGGAGAATCATGGTACTCATGTAGGACGAGGTTTTGCAAAGCCGACTCAGTGGGGACTAGGAGGCACCCCTTGAAGAAAACTAGCCCATCTCGCACCGAGTAGTGTAGAAAATCACCTGGTTGAGTTTGTATGGCAGACAACAACTCAGAGGAAGCTGAATTTTTGGTATAAAAGCTGCGAAGAGCAGAGATCAAGGCCACCACTGGTCGTGAAGAGGCGCACAAGGTGTGCCAGGATGCTTCTGGAAGCCTAGATAAAGCATCTGCTGGACCATTCTCCTTGTCAGGATTGTAAATGATCTCAAATTCATATCCCAGAAGCTTGGTAATCTACTGTTGCTTTTTTAGAGTGTGTATGGTCTGGCTTAAGAGAACTTTAAGTGGCTAATGGTCAGTTTGGATAAGAAATTTTGCCCCAGCAAATATTGTCCCCATTTCTTTACTGCTTCGGTGATGGCCCAGAGCCTTTAGATGTAAGTGGAAGCACCTTGCAACCTGGGACTTAGCTGTTTGCTGAAGAAGGCAACTGAGTTCCCAGCTTGCATTAATATAGCACCAACACCATTTCTCGATGCATCGGTCTGGAGGGTTAATGGTTTGAAAAAATCCGGTAGAGTCATAAATAGTGTAGTGGTGAGAGCATGTTTGAGGGCACTGAAGGCTATTGTGGCTTCCGGGGACCAGATAAATGTATCCTTCCGTAGCAATTGGGTGAGTGGTGCTCTGATTTGGACATAACGTGCTACAAATCTGCGGTAATATCCAACTAATCCCAAGAATCCAAGCAGCTGTTTCATGGTGGTAGGTTTTGGCCACCTTTGTATAGCCGTGATTTTGGTAGGATCGACTTCGACTCCTTTGGCTGAGACAATGTGTCCCAAGTAAGAAATGGAAGTGCGCCCAAACTCACACTTGTTGTACTTAGCATAGAATTTTTGGTCCCTCAAAATCTGAAGCACCCGTGTGAGGTGGTCATAGTGCAATTCCCATGTTGTGCTTAACATATATGAATCTTGTTGGATGAACTCAAAGTACTAAATACTTCGAAGTGGAAAAGAATAAGTTAATATCATTTGATAAAAATGATGCAAGTGAACTATAAGAGAGGGGAGCTCCATTGTTGACCATCTAAAAAAGTTCCAAGGTAGCATTGACCAACTATCTAGTATAGGCGTAAAATTTAACAATGAGCTATTTGACTTATAGTTGATGACTCTACAGGATTCTTAGGAGGTCCTTCGATATCTATCACCAATTCTACTCTAATATAATTGTGACACTAGAGGTGGCTAAGGATGTTGTTTTAAGTGAAGAAATGAGGAGAAAATCTTAAGGCTCTTTATCTTTACAACCTGAGGCAAAAGGGGAAGGGCTCCAAGACCAAAGACAAGAATTGAAGAAAGTTGAAGTCGAGGTATTGAAATCTCAAATGTCATTATCGTGCTAGAAGAATTATATAAAGAAGTATTATTATAAGTAAAAGTGTAAAGTAAAGATGATGGCAAAAGGAAACAAGAAAAGGTTTGAGATGGGGAGCGGGCTTTCGTTGTTACAAAATCTGTTCTTTTCATTGTTAGCAAGGAAGATATGATCAACTTTACTAACTACAAGACAAGTAGATGGTGATGTATCACTCAATATTATGTCAAACAGGAAATTATCCATATCTTATACTTCTGATAGCTTTGAGATACTGAAGATAGTTGATCATGACTTGTCATGTATTATGGGTTGTTGTGACATCTTTTTGATAATTGGCACTAGCATGAGGTTGATCTTGAGCGATGTTCGACACATCCCAAATATGCAAGCGAATCTTATTACATTATAAAAGTTCGATGAAGAAAGCTTCTACAACACTTTCAAAGAGAGCCCTTGGATGCTCACGAGAGGCTATTAGTAGCATGTGGGAAGATGTTATGTATCTTATACATGTGGCAAGCCTCAGTCTCTAGCAACATTGAAAACATGATTGATAAAAGAAAGCCTATGAAACTATGACAAAAGAGACTTAATCATATGAGTGAAAAGGGGCTCAATTATCTAGTAATAAAAGCTTTCTTTCTAAAGTGAAGGCAAAGTTGAAAACATGTCCCCATTGTATGGTCAAAAAGTAATATAGAGTTTTCATTCGTAGGAAATTATCTTTAAAGAAATCAAATCGTTTGGAGCTTGTACAAACTACATAGGTTATCCTTTGAAGGAAGAAACTATTGGTGGAGCACTTTAGTTTATTACATTTGTAGATGATTATTCAAAAAAAATTTTGGTATATACATTAAAATCGAATAATCAATCCATTGATATTTTTTTAGGAATTCCATGCCTTAGAAAGGCAAATGAAAAAAAAGTTGAAGTGTGTTCGTAGCAACAATGTAGGAGATTACATTGAACCATTTAATGTATATTTTTGTTCACAATGTATTCACTACAAAAATACTTCACCGAAGATAGCATAGTGGAATGGCGCAGCCAAAAAGATAAATTAAATATTGATTGATAGAGTTCAATGTAGATTTTTGAATGCAAAACTATCAGATTCATTCTACAAGTAGCATGTGACTTATGTGTTTGATTTCTCACCAAGTGTTCTGTTAAACGGTAAAGTTCTCAATAAGTTTTAGTTTTGCAAGGAGTTGTCTTATGATCACCTATGAAAGTTCAGCTGCAAGTCTTTTATCCATGTTTCTAAGGATGAAAGGCCAAAATTTAATGTAAAGATACGATAATGCATTTTTCTTATTTATGGAGAAGATGAGTTTGATTACGAACTTTATGATCTGGTGGAGAAAAAGAATGTTGAATCTAGAGATATTGTATTTGTTCAGGATGAAACCATTAAAAATGTTAACAATGTCGAAAAGGTAGTTCCCCAAAGAAATAACTACCTATGTGACATGGAATCTGATGCAATTAACAATGCTATTGACTCATGTTGACAATAATGTTTCGAATGATTATGGAGTTGATGGAGACAATGATGGCCCTATCTCCATTATGGTAAATGATGTCCATGATGACATTTGTCATGACATTAGTGAGCCTACACCAATTATTTTACTTTGATGATCTATGAGAGATCAACTTCTTTTATTCGTTCACGCTGCTGGCCTGGTGAAATGGGATCATGGCAGGAGTGCTGATTATGCTTCCTCGGTGGCTGTTACTGATTTTGTTTGCCCGTAACATATGATGGTGCTCCTTTACTCACGCTATCATGTTGTTATGCTGTTCGGTCATTGCGATGCTGCCCTGCATACAGTTGGCGCTCCTTGATGGATCATTTATTTTGTTTGCTTTGTGTCATCCTCGTGGTGTCGGGCGTTGTTTTTCACGTTCTTGTTCATGTGTTTTAGACGTTTTTTTATTTCTGTTGTACCAGTTGCTCGGGGCATGCCCTGGAGCTCTTTGTTTTACCTCTAAGTTAATTACTTGGAGTTAAAATATTTTTCTTGTAATTTTTTCTCCCATAAATCCAAAATTCTTACTTACAAAAAAAAAAAAAAAAAGACTGTCACAAGAAGAAGTTAATTTATGTCATACAAGACAAAATGAAGTCATTATATGAAAACTACATATTCTAGGTTATGAACTTTCTTAAGGGCAAGCGAGCACTTAAAAGCAAATTCATGTTTAGATTAAAATCCGATAAGAACAATTCACAACCAAGATATAATAAGAGATTGGTTGCAATGGGATTTAATCAAATGAATGGCATCAATTTTGAGGAGATTTCCTCTCTTGTAGGGAAGATGTATTCTATTCAAGTTGTTCTTAAATTAGCTATTTATATATATTTTGAAGTTAAGCAACTAGATGTGCAAAAACATTCCTCTATGGTGATCTCAATGATAAAATCTACATAAAGTAACCAGAAGGATTTGATGTTAAAGGGAAGGATCATATGATGTGCCATGCAAAGAAGAGTTTATACATAACGTGTTTATACAAGGGCTCACCAAAGGAAATTTTGTTATCCTCTTACTCTATCTCAATAATATGCTCATAGTATTGCAAAATATATCATAGATTGGCATATTAAAAAAGTAACTGAGCAAGTTTTTTTCCTAAAACACTTGAGATTGGTAAAATTTAAGCAAGTCTTTTGCTCTAAAAGACTTGAGATCGGGCAAAAAAATCTTGGTTTAAGAATTTTTCATAACCGGAAGAAGAAAAAAGTGTGTATGTTTTAAGAAAACTACACTAAAAATATACGACAAAGATTTAATATGGAAAAATCCAATTTGGTTAGTACTTCTCTTGCAATCATTTTAAATTAAGTACCTGGCAATGTCCTCCTAGGGAGGAAAAAATGGCCAACATGAAATGAGTCCCATATATTTTAACGGTTGATAGTTTGATATATATAATGAATTGTATGAGGTCAAATATTACTTGTGTGGATGGAAACATTAGTGGATTCCTCTCAAATCTTATAAAGGAGTATTAGTTTGCCATGAAGTAAATTCTCAAGTATATGTTTGGAAATTCTAGAATATGCTTGTGTTTTGAAAACGATAAGCCTATTTTCATCGAGTTTACTAACATCGACATGTCAAGCGTTATTGATTATCAAAAGTCAACTTTGGAATAATTGATTAAGTTTTCAGGTGGATTGGTTACCGATGCTGCAGAGTGTATTATACTCCCTATCCTCAAAGTCTAATTTATTGGGGTGATTAAGCTAATAAGTTGATATTATAGATGGAAAAAGTTAACTAAAGAACTCAGTTTTAAGCAAAATTGGTATATGTTGCTTTATAATAATTAATGTGTAATTCATATTTGTAAGAATTTTTCATTTGATTCTAGATCAAAATATATAAATATAAGACATCATTGGGTGAGAAATATTCTTGATGTAGAGTTGTTGATGCTCGATAAAGTGAAATTGAAAATAATAGGTCAGATATAATAATTAAAGTAGTGTACAAAGAAAAACTTGAAACATGTCAAGATATTATCGAAATGGTGATGGCTCCTATAAAGTTGTGAGTGAAAATTTGTTAGGATGTGTCACTCTCTCTTGAAACTCATATCAATTATACATATATGTATTTTTCATTTTATGATCAAATATAAGGAGGTTCATGGCAGGTTTGTCCCAGGCACGCTCAAGCAAATATGCTCTTTAGCAAGTAGTGTGAGTGATGTCTAATTCACACATGAATAGTGCTCATGCACTATTTCTAGTTATTGGAGCACCTAATGAGGCGGTCTTGAGCGATTTCCAATTAGTGTATAGAGATAGTTTTTGCCCATAGTATTTGGACACCAACTTCCTATGTTTGGAAGTGAAATTTGTTTTTAAATCAATTTTGTTTAGTTTTTTTGATTTATAGTGTAAGTTTCATTTAAAACACTAAGCATCAAATTGAGGGAGATGCAAGAAGGGGAGGGGATTTCTTTGTCAATTATTAGGCATTTAGCCATATTTCTATCTTTATCATCTAAGATATATTATTCTAGTATCTGTATTAAACACTTTACCAATAATTTTATTCTATTTATGGTATATTTGAAGGTTCCTTGAGGTTTATTACAACCAAACTTACATTATAGTAAAAATGGTTCTACCCTTTATTCTAGAAATGGTTTCCATGAAAAATTTTATTTATTTATTTTCTATATTATTTATTTATGAATGTATTGTTATCCTGCTTCTTCCAAAATTAAGACAAAGTAAGCAATCAATCCTTATAGAGATTTGTTTTAAACTTTGTATGTAATAAAGTTTGTGTAACAAATTGATTCATTCTTTCTTGGTTGAGAGAACTCAAATGTTTGAAGTGATCCAACAAACTTTTTATTTTAGTTTGACAAGGTCCTTATCCTGTCTAAATAGTCATGAACATTGGCCAAAATCACTAGGGTAATGACCTTTATAGCTTTTTTCAATGATGCTATTTTCATGAATGTTTTAACGAACTTAGAGCTCGAGTTGACCATATCATTCAATTTACCATAGAACTCATCCCACGTTTCATCATCATTTATTCTAATTTCCTTAGATTTTGTAGTGAACATTTAGAGTTTAAAGTTTTTAATATATTTTTTGTCCTCATGTGTGGCTTGTTGAATGTCTCATGTTTCCTTTGCTATCTAACACCGTGATACACAACTCATCAAAAGGGATAGCCATAAAATATCGTGAATCCTCTTAATATTCAAGCTTTTGTCAATTAGTTGCTCTTTAAACAAAGTGATAGGATCTTTGAGAGAGGTAACATTGTTTTCTATATTGATGAGCATGTCTAACCTCTTTCGAAGCTAAAGGGAAATTTTTGTTCTAAAACACACAAATGTTTCAACCCCTTGATAGATTAGCTGAAACAATACAATAATAAATATTCAATATACGTAAAGAATATTTCAATTTAGATGATATATATAATAACAAGTATAAAGAGTAAAGCAGTAAATAATAATACTAAAAAGAAATAATTTTTTTGTGATGAATGAAAATCTCAATAATTACGACTATCAAGTAAAACCCTCTTAATTTTAACGGTCAGGAAAGATATGCACTATAAAAATTAACTTACAGATCAAGTAGTAACGAAATGCTAACCTAGCCAACTTACTCTCGTCACATTATCTCTACCAATGAACTCTTTAAATTTGCCAACGGCAACGAAACAAAATGCCAGTTTTCGGAGTGAAAGAGCTCCGGTTTCCGGAGTGTGTGAGATCCGGCTTCCGGAGCTCATGAACTCCGGATTCCAGGCTGATTCCATTTCTGTCAGTTTTTCTCTTGGCTGGTATGGATTGGTTCCTTTGTATCCGAAGTTCAAAAAAAAAAAAAAATTGCTGCTGTTTTAGCAGGAGCTCTTTGTCTGGATTGCTCTTCTCCGGATCTTTTATGGCTCGAGTGCTCTGTCCGGAGTGCCTCTTGGCTATTTGTTGGACGGAGTGTTTCTGATGGCGGGCTTGACATATGGATCTCAAATTTCTTCTGTTACTGATTTGCTTTCGTGGATGGGCTTGGTTTTTTTATGTGGAACTGCTGCTGTGGCGATCTCCTGAAGCATGGCAACTGGTGGTTCTGTCGGATCTCAACTGCTGATTGCCTCTCCCCATGCTATGCTGATTCTGAATATGGACTGGTGGTTTTCTTTTGCTGCTGGACTGCTGAACTGTTGACAAATTTGGATGATACAATTGTTCATGTTGCTATTGTATTATAGCTTTTGGTGTTTTTGGGCAGAAGGGGATAGCGGATTCCTTTTGTTCGTTGTTGTAATTTTTTCTCATATTCTGTTGGTTCTTAGAACGTTGGCCTCCTAGAGGTTTTTTTTTGTATTTTTTCTGATGTACTTGCTACTCGAGGTATACTCTAGCAGGTTATGTTTTATCCTCAAGTCAAAATTCTTGGCGATAAGACATCAATTTTGTAATTTTTTTCTCCCTTTAATCCAAAATACTTACTTACCAAAAAAAAAAAAAAAAACGAAACCAAATGCCTTCTGGTCTTCATGTCAATCTTTCCACACGAACTGTTAGAGCTCAATTTTCACGCCTCCCACATCACTCACGAGAATTTGTAAGTAGGAAAGACGGTATAATCAAATGATATGAGAAGAAGAGAAAGCTTTGGAAGATTAGCACATAGAAAGCATGAAGCTTTCTCCGGTGGGCACAATGTCTTTTTTTTTTTGTTTTTTGGTAAGTAAGATTATATTAAAGTAAAAGAATTACAAAAATATATATTTCATCTCCAAGTGTTTTACCGACTTGAAATTAGAATATAGACGCTAGGGTATACCTCGAGTACCATGAAACATGTCATAGAACCAAAGAAAAAAAACCAAAGGAGAAAGCAACTTTCATGGTTAAAGGCAATAAAACGACATTTGCATCAGACGGCCAAATAGTGCTCTTCCATACTAGTATTTGAATTTGAACCAAACCGGACATTGCCACCTCAATCTTCACCAGCTTAGACAATATCTCCTCTGCAACGCCTTCGGACGAAGGAGAAAACCACGGTAATCAATAACCACAGCCCAAAAAAACCATTGCTTCCTGGGCCAATCGAAGTCCACGGACATTAGCAACTAATAAAACACCCTTGGTCAAGGGCATTAACCAACCTCGGACTTTTTTTCTCTCTCTCTTTCTCTCAAAACGTGCTCGGCAGAACCAACAGCCAACGGCCACACCCTACTAGAATAGAAACCTAAAACAAAAAGGGGACATGCTGTCGGTCAAAACCGAGAAGCATATTCGAATTTTTTTTTTGGGTACATGAAGCTAATCAATAGAAAATGAACCAAAAAAAAAATACCATCAAAGGAATCCAAACTAGCCACCGAGAATCACGGAAACTCGACAAAAAATAGAACCCATAAGCAAAAAGCAACTCTCTCAGGCAATTGAATCCTCAGCCCATAAGAGAACATGCCCTCGGTCCAATGCTTGTTGCAATTAGCTCCCATGAAGGTTGCTTTTACCTCGGACAGAAAAACCCCTTAATTAATATTTTTTATTTTTATTATTTTATTATGTTTTAAATAAGAGGATAAGTCGTCGATCATAACCGAGAAGTTGACCCAAATTATTATTATTATTATTATTATTATTTGGGTAAGCAAGTAAATTTAGATTAAAGGGAGAAAAAATTACACAATCTATGCATTATCTTCAAATATTTTGACTTGAATTTAAGGCATAACACGCTAGGGCATATCCCGAGTAGCTTGGTATATCAGATGACACCAAAAAATAGCATACAAAAAAAGGGTCCTCCAGGAGGATAACATTTAACAGAATTGTCAAAAAAAGAAATCTGTCTTATATTGAACATGACCAATTCAATCCCACCAAATCGAGTCTGGATAGCTATCCCTTATGTCGGCTGAAGCAACTCAGCTTATCAGTTTGCAGGCGTAACATTCCAAACCAGCAAACTATGCTTCACATCATAGTAATAGGAGCCTGCAGCCTTTCCATCACCTGCTCTCTCAACCCATAAATGAAGCAAGACAACAAAATCAAACGGCCTGGAACTCCTACGCCCTTTGAATCGTAGCTCCATCAACCGTTCTTCACAACACAGCAATATTATTATTATTATTATTATTATTATTATTATTATTCAAAAGGAATCAAACCATGTCAAAACATTAACAAAGGCAACCAGACACCTCGACGAGAATCACGAAAACTCGGCAAAATCAAAAACCTAAAGCCAAAGGCAACACCCACAGACAAGTGAAACCTCAAACAAGTAGAGAACATTCCTTCGATCATAATTTAATTTATTTTATTTTATTTTATATTTTTTTTATGAAACAGATCAGACAACCCCTCGGTCGAAAACTGGACCTGCATTTTTTTTTCAAGAGGAATCAAATCACGTCAAAACACCAACAAAGGCAAACAGACACCCCGACGAGAATCACGAAAACTCGGCAAAATCAGAAACCTAAAGCCAAAGGCAACACCCACAGACAAGTGAAACCTCAAACAAGTAGAGAACATTCCCTCGGTCAAATTTTTTTTTGTGGAACAGGTCAGACAATTCCTCGATCGAAAACTGGACCTGTAATTTTTTTTTTTTTTTAAAAAAAACACATCACCAGAGTTAAACAGCAACCTCAACCTATGTCTCCCAACAGCCAGAAAATCAGCAGAGAGGGCAACCCAAGATCATGATTCCCTTCCATCAAAGTCACTGACAACGAGCTGCAGACAAAGGTAATCTGCACCTTGAAGCACAAACACCAGGATACACAGGAGCTAGCAGGAAGTCACCACGCAGACCCTTCCATTTCCCAACACCCAAGATCACCAACCCAAAGTCACCAACCATAATCAAGGAAACGCCACCAGCATTGATGCAATGTCCTCACTAACCGCTGGAGGACAAATTCCAACAATCCAAAGTAGTTTTGTTCACCCCGTTATATGCAATGGTAGTCCTTCGTGTCTCAATTCTCTTTCTCAAAAGCCATGTCTCATGAAGAAGAAGGGCTCCAATATATAAAGGAGTCCAAAACAAGTATAAAATAAAAGAGCCATTAGAGACAAAAGATACCGCACCGCTCAAGCGCCTATTGGGCGTGCGGTGGGCACAGAATAGGGTTTAGGGAAATCGGGCCTAGCATTTGAGCGCCCGGTTCTAGAAAACATGCCTAGGTGGCGTCTCTGGGGCTCGATGAGCACTTGGTTCTGGAAAATGCGCCTGGATGGAGCTTCGGATACTCATCAAGCGCCCGATTTTGGAAAGTGCACCATTCTAGCGCCTCGGCGCTCATCAAGCGCCACTTTTGGGAAGACTTGGGGCGAGTCACAGGAAGGTGTTCCCCGGCTGGGTATGTTGTTCTTTTGCTTGGATTGTAGGTATGCTTATTCATAACGGGAATGGATGACCTTACTGGAAGTCCTGTGTACGCATAGTGCTAGGTTACGGACAAATGACCGCGATTGTGATTTGACAGAGAAGTATGAAATGAGCCGTGATGCTGGTGGCTGAGCTAAACAGGGCCTGGAACTTTCCCAGGCGATTTGGAACTTTCCATGATACTAGACTTGGGTAGATTAGTCTGATGTACTTATCTGTTGATTTCTCAGTTTCCGTCCATGGTAGTGTGAACGGATGGTATGTCAAATTTTTACGAAGATTCTATAACTAGTTTTTTATTTTCAAGGTGCTCAGGGGATGCCCTGGACTCTATATCCTCCATCCAAGTTGGCAAAACACTTGATATTAGAATATATGTTTTTATGTAACACTTTTATTTTTCAATACAATTTTACTTATCTATAAAAAAAGAGTTACAGGAAGGCGTTAAAGTTGAGCATGTGACGATGATGGCCCTTGGGTATGAAACTGATAAAGATCTTCTAGGCAAATATGTTGTTGTAGATTTTTTTTTGATAAGTAATTAATGTTTGATTAAATTAAAAAATATACAAGTTTCTATTCTACCTCCAAGTGTTTTGCCGACTTAGAGATAGAATAAAATCGCTAGGGCATTCCCCGAGCACACCATACATGAAACATGAAACTAAGAGAGAGTATACAAGGGAATAACAACCGGTCAAGATCATCATCCAACCAGCCCAAAACTGCAGCCTCATTACAGAAGAGAGCCTGGGAGCAATCTTCCAACCTCCAAGTCACAAAGATAGTCGAACTGTCCAACCCGGGAGAGTGTGAGAGAAGGCTCAGTGTGTCCAGCATAGCCAACCTTCCATGTCGTTCCAAGCTGGCGGCCAAACAGGGTAATGTAAATCAGCCAGACTTCACCTACCTGCCGCCAACAGTACCAGGAGCTTGCGAGAGCAGGAGCCAAATAGTCCAAAAGAACTTCTTCGTCCAGTCAACGGGGATCCATTCCGGGAAGTTGTGAGAGAACCAGCCCAACCTGCAACCACATAACTGCCACGCCAGAAGCGGAGGCTTGTAAGCGCGGGAGCCATATAGCCCAAAAGCTCCTCTTCATTTAAGTCAGTAGGGGTCCAAACCGGGAATTTAGGAGAAAACCAACATTCAAGTACTTAGTCTCAAGGAGAAGTAGCAATATGTTGTCGTAGATACCAAATACTTTGACACGGTCACGGAATATATCAATATAAAAGACGACTAACAATCTCTCCCTTTGACAATTTCATGACAAAACCCTATACAAAATAAGAAAATAAAATACCAAATAAGTATGGGTTCAGACACTACCGAAATAGAACCCATGTATATCAAAATTAACGCCAAGATACAAGTGACACAATACATAACCAAATAAAATTATGGACAAGAACACGGCTGAGTTGCAGTGGACTAGTAGAGAGCCAAGAGAAAACTATAAGAACGAGACAGCCATGGTTAGTATAGAAATAACAATAGTAGATAAACAGAACAACAGCTACCAAAGAACCATTGGTAATCATAAATAGAGGATGGATACGAAGATAGAAACAAAAGAAGCATAATAGTAAAATGTATAATGGAATATAATAGTAAACAGCAATTCCCCCTCAAAAAATGTGTAAAATGTATAAGCTCCCCCTCACAATAGTAAAGACTACTCCCCCTTTTTGTCATGAATGACAAAGGGGCTAAACTAAGAGAGATTGCCGAGACGAAGTTGGATGAGGATCCTCCGCCGACTGATAATGGAACCACTCCTCTTGAGTAGGAAGCCAAGAGTCAAGACACTCAAGCACCTCAGATTGAAACTGCTCCTAAGAATCTGCCACATACTGAAGGCGGGACGCCAACTACTCACGGGATGTGGACAACCGAACCAGCTATTGAGAGATACGAGCGAGAATGCCCAGAGTGAGAGAGGAGGTAGAGGTAGACGAGCGGGAGAGACGCGACGGGCTTGGAGAAGATGGCCCAGCCCCATCGAGAGAGGAGGGAGCCACCAAAAGAGCATCATCGAGAGGATCATCAAAGGAAGGGGAAGGCTGACGAGTGTGGGAGTAGCTCTACTCGAAGGTGAAGTGGGTAATGAGCCGGACAAGAGTCACTCGTGAGAGGTTCGGACACAGAACTCCTAACGCCACAAGGAGGTGTTGAATGAGACAACCATGAGATAAGTTGTCATCCTTCTTTGATGTGAAATGGGTGAGTATATGAGTGTATAAGTGGAATGGAAGATCAATTGATCACTCACTGAGGAGAGAAAAAAAAAATGAGCTCTGTCAAGGGAGATGGAGGAGAAGTGCGATACTAGAAATAGATTCATCAGTATAATTCGGCTCATAACCATGCACTAAGGACTGAGAATTTTGGTTTTGAACGAGAACCCATTCCAGGACATGGGGGAGCCGTGTAGAAAAGAAGCAACATCAGCATGGGGAGGTAAGGACCGTCCCTGAAATGGATAGCTAGGGTGGGCAACATAAGGGATGCCAAGAGTAGCAGCGAGCACGTCTAGGGTAATCCGGAGGTGACGCCTCCTCACGAAGGTAAAGAAAGAGTGGAGGGAATAATCATGGTTTTGGCATAAAATTCTTGGATTAGGATGGGGATCAGAGCAATCAAATTGGTCAGGATGGGCTCCTAGTATTAGGTGGAGAACAATGAGGTGATGGCGGAATCAAGATAAGCAAGGTCAATTTTGCGTTCAAGTGACAGCTCCTGTTGAGACATCTGGGAAGTAAAGAGCGCTGCAGCGACAGCACTAATGAAGCAGTCGGGCTCAAAATGTGACTGAACATATTTTTTTTCCTCAGAAACTTCCGTCAAGAGAGAAACATGATTTAGGACCAAAATACAAAGTATAACTTCTATAGAAATTTCAGTAGAGTCTCCTTTGTAATTGGATGAAAACCTAAAAATACATGTATAAAATTTGTATAACCAACCAGCAAAAGCATACAACTATCTTTTTATACTATAATTTTTCCACAACACGCTTTCACAGGACCACAGATGCCATTCATAACATTAATCCATCAAACCATCTACTACATTAACAGTTCATGAGTAAGATGCCATCTAGGACCTATACAAGAATATCTGAAGTATAGAGCGAAAGTTAAACTATTAACTTGCAGAAACATAATTTTTCCTTTATCATCGCATACATCACATGCATTTCTATACAAAACCTATATATACATAAATGTCTATAGGTATAAAATTCATATACAAAATCACATATTAAGTCAAGTCTTTACATTCAACTAATTCTCCAAAATGGTTCCAAAATGCTTCAAATCCTCAAAAGTCTTCAGAAGATGGTTTAAGTCACTCTTTCTCGTCAAGTAGTAGCTCTACAATCTCATCTGGAGGGAAAAAAATAGTAAAACAGTAAGCCAAAGCCCAACAAGGTACATGCAGATATGTAGTAAATCAGTTACGTAGAAAGTTGTGAAACCATGCAGAAACAGAACGGTTAAGCAGAATAGAACATAGAAAATAAAAAAAGTATATTTGACTATAATTAAACTCAGAAATCAGTGCAATTCAGAAAGCAGAGTCAGAAACTCTCTTTTATATCAGTACAGAACAGTAGTACAAAATAGAACAGTAACGGACCATGCTAGTAGGCCCTACTAGCTGAGGGGGCGAATGATTGAAGATAGATTGTGTACATCTCCTCACAATCCAAGGTTATAAATAGAAATAGAAGATCCCATCTCATGGGATCAGTATAGGTGTGTATCCCGAAGGTAGGCCAGAACTAGAATCTTTTCTCCTGACCGTAAACTCCCAAGGAAGGGCAAACCACATATAACTCCATGGACAGAGTTATCCTCGATCACCAACGTAACGTTCTAAGACATGTCGGAGAACCTAACTTGATTGTAATCAGTCTTGGATCCTAAATAACAGTATCAGAAATAACTTCTTAATTGAATACCTTCTTTCGTATCAAAGTTTCACAATTACCCTTCGGTTAACTTCAAAATGCTCAGAATACACAGTAACGGTCTAAAAACCCTTCAGTTTTACTTCAGAAGTGCTTGGTGATTTATCTGTATAAGTCTATGTAAAATTTTCAAAAATAAATTATATCAGGAGTTTCATTTCAATACCAATTAATTTTTATATAACAGAAACTACGGTTAAAAATTATTAAAACCACTTCATTTTCTTACCTAAGGTTTCGCCAAAACTTTCGGACTCAAATCAAACGCCAAACATGTATTTATTCATAAAATCAACGCCATAAATCCAAATACATATACTAAATCATGCAATTTAACCAAAAATCCATAATATTTTCGAGTTAGGGTTTCATCACATCCTTCCGGAACCAAAACGAACACTAATTACATGCTTATTTATGAAATCGAAGCCAAATCTTGCAATACACATGAGTAAACATAAAATTTAACCGAACAATTGAGGGAAACATGCTTCGTTTGCTTTAAACATGCAACAATATAATTTTAGAGCATTTTCATTTATCTTGAAACAAGATAAAACGGTAAAAACGGAAAACTACGTCCGAGGTACACTTGCCTGAGCCAGATCCACCGTTATTTTTACCAGGAGTGGATCGGAACGAGTGATTTCCCCTTTTTCCTCTTCTCTTCTCCCTCCACTTCCTTTGTGCTTCAGCTGCTTTCCCCTTTTCCCTTCCCTTTATAACAAAAACGAAATCAAAACATGGGTAAAAATCGCGACCGTGCTCGAGCGCGTGGCATTCTGCCAGTGTCCGCTCGAATGCCCAGCAAGCGCGTGGCAAGCGCAGGGTCTCTACCATGGGCTCGCTCGAGCGCGCCTAGCGCACGGTGAGCGGCAATGAACTGGATTTTGTGCTTGCTGCTGCACCTCGAGCACGCAGCAGGTGCAACTCTGCTGCTTGCTAAACTCAGGTATTTTTCAACTTTTTACTTTCAACCCTCATTTTTCAATGAATGATTTGCCTCTTATAAATTATCATCATTTTAATTATTTCCAATTATCATATTTTCGGATCCGGGGCCTCACACTCTCCCTCACTTAAAAAAATTTCGTCATCGAAATTAAACAAAATTACATACCTCAAGAAAACAAGTGGGGATATTTGCTTCGGATTTCCTCTTCGCGCTCTCAAGTGGCCTCCTCCGGTGGATGATTTCTCCAAAGTATCTTCACCAAGGGAATAGTTTTCGTATGTAACTTTTGATCATTTCGATCCAGAATCTGTAGCGGTTCCTCGATATAGGATAAATCCTTGTCGATAGCCAAGGATCCATAGTCAATCACATGTGCAGGATTGTAAACATACTTCCGAAGCATCGATACATGAAATATATCGTATATGCCCGTCAGACTAGGTGGTAGCGCCAACCTGTAAGCTTCCTCCCTGATCCTTTCCAGAATCTCAAAAGCACCGATGAGCCGCGACTTTAGTTTTCCCTTCACTCCAAATCAGAACGTTCCCTTGGATGGTGAGACTTTTAGAAAAATAATGTCTCCTACTTTAAAGTTCAATTCTATCCTCCTCCTATTACATAACTTTTCTGTCTACTTTGAATAATCTTCATATTATCATGGATCAGCTTAATTTTTTTCACCATTTTCTTCACAATCTCTGGACCCAAAATCTTTTTATCTCCAATTTCCTCCCCATGAATTGATGACCTGTGTTTTCTCTCATACAATGCCTCAAAAGGTGCAATGCCAATACTAACCTGATAAGTATTATTATAAGCAAATTCAGCCAGCGCTAGATAAGTGTCCCAACTTCCTTTCATCTCTAAAATAGAGGCCCTTAACATATCCTCAAGAATCTGAATGGTAAGTTTAGATTGGCCACAGTTTTGGGGTGATTCGCAATACTAAATTTCAACTCTGTCCTCAGTTCCCTATGCAAACTTTCCCAAAACCTCGAGACAAAACGGGATATTTATCAGATACAATGGACACAGAAACTCTATGAAACCTCACGATCTCGTTCATATATAACTAAGCCAACCTATCATGTGAATAGGTCACCCTGATCGCCAAGAAGTTGGCTGATTCTGTCAGCCGATCAACTATAACTCAAACGGCGTCATGATTCCTAGAAGTCCTTGGTAAACTCGATACAAAATCCATAACAATATCTTTCCATTTCAGCTCGGGATCGGCATAGACTGTAACAATCTAGAATGCTTCCTCCTCTTAGCTTTCACTTGCTAACACACCAGGTATTTCTCCACATAAGCCATGATATCTCTCTTCATGTTCCTCCACCAGAAGGTTTTCTTCAAATCCTGATACATTTTATTCATTCAAAGGTGGATCGTATACCTGGACCGGTAAGCCCCCTTCAAAATCTTCTCCTTCAATTCTCTATCATCCGGTATATATAATCGGTTTCTAAACCTAAACATTCCAGCAGTCCAGACATTAAAATCAGCTTAAGATTCCTTATAAAGATCACTTACAACATCCATAAGGAACAGATCATTCACTTGCTTTTCTTTAACTTTGTTGACTACTTTCGGTTGAATTTGAAGATACGACAGGAGCATTCTATTACCTTTAGCATAACGTTAGATGTCACATTGTTTCAGGTAATCCAACATTTCTATCTGCTTGATTTGCAATTGAGCCACATATCCCGATCGGCGACTCAATGTTTCTGCAACTACATTGGCCTTCCCTGGCTTATACTATATCTCACAGTCATAATCTTTTAAGAAATCCAACAATCTCCTTTACCTCATGTTAAGTTTTTTTTTGTAAAAATAGGTACTTCAAACTCTTATGATTAGAATACACAAGAAATTTTTCACCATACAAATAATATCTCCAAATTTTTAAGGCAAAAATAACAACAACAAGTTCTAGATCATGAGTAGGGTAGTTCTTCTATGCACTTTTCGTTGCCTAGATCCATAAGCTACAACCTTACCGTGCTGCATCAATACGCATCCTAGACCCACCTTAGAGGCGTCGCAGTACACCTCAAAGCCTCCTGAACCCTCTGGAATAATCAATACTAGAGCGGTAGTCAAGCGATCCTTTAGTTCCTGAAAGTTCATATCACACTCTTGAATCCATATAAACTTAGCCTCATTCTTCAGTAATTGAGTTAGGGGCATAGTAATCTGTGAGAAATTCTCTACAAAATTTCTGTAATACCCGTCATGCCTAGAAAGCCCTAACCTCAGTCACAAAAGCCGGCCTGCTCTAATTTGTAACAACCTCTACTTTTCTTGGATCCATAGAAATACCACCATCAGAAATTACATGTCTCAAAAATATCACATTCTCTAGCCAAAATTCACATTTACTCAGCTCAGCATACAATTTTTTCTTGTGGAGTACTTGAAGTACTATCCTCAAATGAATCTAGTGTTCCTCATAATCCTTTGAATAAATCAGGATATCATCAATAAACACCACCATAAATTTATCCAAGTATGGCCTAAACACCCTATTCATCAGATTCATAAAAGTAGTTGGAGCATTTATAAGGCCAAAAGACATAACAAGAAACTCATAATGGCCACAATGTGTCCGAAAAGCAGTCTTAGCCATGTTTTCTGGCCTGATCCTCAATTGATAATAATCGGACCTCAAATCGATCTTCGAGAACACCTGAGATCCTTGCAACTAATCAAATAAATCACAATACGCGGTAGAGGATACTTATTCTTAATCGTGATTTTATTCTTATGATAATCAACACACAGCCGTAAAGACCCATCTTTCTTCCTCACAAACAATACTAGTGCACCCCAAGGAGATACACTCGGTCTGATAAAGTCATTGTTTAACAGCTTCTGTAATTACAATTTCAACTTCTTCAATTCAGCCGGAGCCATACGATTAGGGGTCTTAGAAACTGGACTAACACCAGGAACAATAGTAATTTCAAACTCAATCTCCCGATGTGGAGGTAATCCAAGTAACTCCTCTAAAAATACATCCTCAAAATCGCAGACAACTAGGATGTCCTTAGCCGGCACACTATGCCTCCCAATAGTGCAGGCATATACCAAGTAAACTTTACATCCACTTTTCATCAAATGTTTAGTATGTAAAGCAGAGATTAATACAGGTACCCCTTTTTCTTAATGCCTTGTAGAAAAAGAGTTCCATCCTAGGAATATTAAAACAATTCATCTTTAGAAAATAATCAATACTGGCATGATATTTGACCGGCCAGTCCATCCTTAAAATCACATCAAAATCACCCATGTTCAACAAGACCAAATCCACAACCAAACATTTCCTATTCACCTCAACTATACATCCAGAATATATAACATCCGTAATCACAGGGGACCCAGTGGGAGCACACATAGATAATTCACAATCAAACATACACAGGCAGATACAATGTAACATGTAAATCGCGGAGAAATAAAGGAATGAGTAGATCCCGAGTCAAACAATATAGATGCAGAAACTCCACAAATAGAAAGAGTAACTTCCACGACATTCGGAGATGCCTCTAGGTCTTGAACAGTCACTACGAAGGCCTTTGCTGAGACAGTAGGCTTTTTTCCTTCTAGCCTCAGAGGTAATGGACAGTATTTGATCTGGTGGCCCTACTGTCCACATCTGAAACATGCTCTCGATAGCTTACGGCATGCTTGCCCCGGATGTCTCCTCCCACAGAAGGTATAATCTTCAGCCAATACTCCAGAACCGATCACTGACTAAGCCGGTACAATACTCTTTCCTTTGTCAGCTATCTTGGTCCTCTTGGACGGTCCAGAAGATCCCACAGTAGATCCAGTACTAATTCCCGCTCGGCTAGCAGTCCTCTTTGCATAAAATCTCTCTGTCTCTACTTCTTTCTCATAGATCGCTGCCCTATCCAGAATTTCAGCATAAGCCTGGAGTTTTAAAATTGACAGGGACGCCCTCATATCATCCCGTAGCCCTTGTTGGAACTTCTTTGCCTTTCTCTACTCATCCTCTACGTAGAAGGGCACAAAATGGGATAATTCAGTAAATCTGGCATCGTACTCCTTCACCGTCATATTTCATTGTCTCAGTCTCATAAACTCTGCTCTTTCTGATATCGGAGGCAGGATGGGAAGTATTTCTCCATAAATACATCCTCAAATATTTCCAAAGTGATGACATCATCGGGCATTTCCAACGCCCTCTTCTGCATGCTCCTCCAGCTATCAGCTTCACCATCCAATTTATACACCGCAAAGGTGACCTCCCAATCGGTACATCCAATCACAGCGAATATGTTCTTCATCCTTTTTAGCTACGCATCCGCTTCTGCCGGATCAAACTTTCATAGGAAGTCCGGTGCTCACTCCGCTGTGAATCTGTCGTAAGTAGTAAGAGTAAGAAGGGCTAGAGCTGGCTTAGGTGCAGGGACCGGAGCCATGTGTCTCTGGCTCGAAGATTCTACTACATTGGTCATTCTCTGTAACGGATCGATATAAGTAGCCTCTCTATCATATGGCATACTAGCACCACCACGGTCATTTCTTTTACCCCTTCTACTAGCCATCCTATAATCGAGACAAATACAATGTTGTATTCCCAAGAAATCAGTGGAACGAAAAAAAAATTCAACAGTTCAATGAAATTTAAACCTAGCCTAAGAACCAATCTCTTAAGAGTTCTAGTTGCCTTAACTTCCTCAACCTATTCCTACAGGAATTCAGCACAGCGATTCAAACCCATCTTCCACTTTTCGATCAATCAATTCCTAAGGCATCTCAATTCTCTGATACCAATTGTGACGGAACGGATTTTTTTTTCCTTAGAAACTTTCGTCAAAATAGAAGCAGGATTTAGGACCAAAATACAAATATAACTTCTACAGAAATTTCGGCAGAGTCTCTTTTATAATTGGATGAAAATTCAAAAATACAATCTGTACAAAACCTGTATAACCAACCAGTACAAGCATACAACTATCTATTTATACAATAATTTTTCTACAACACGCTTTCATAGGACCACAGATGCCATTCATAGCATTAATCCATCAAATTATCTACTACATTAACAATTCATGAGTGAGATACCATTTAGGACCTGTATAGAATATCCAGAAGTATAGAGTGGAAGCTGAACTATTAACCTGCAGAAGTATAGTTTTTTCTTTATCATCGCACGCATCACTTGCATTTCTATACAAAATTCATACATAAATGTCTATAGGAATAAAATCCATATACAAAATCACATATTAAGTCAAGTCTTTATATCCAACTGATTCTCCAAAATGGTTTCAAAATGCTTTAGATCCTCAAAAGTCTTCAGAAGATGCTTTAAATCACTCTTTCTCGTTAGGTACTAGCTCTACGGTCTCATCTAGAGGAAAAAAAAGTAAAATAGTGTGCCAAGTCCTAGCAAGATACATGCAGATATGCAATAAATTAGTTATGCATAACAATTGTGAAACCATACAGAAACAAAATGGTTAAGCAGAATAGAACACAGAAAACAGAAAAAGCATATTTGACTATAATTAAACTCAAAAATCAGATATCAGTGCAATTCAAAAAGCAGAATCAGAAAGTAGAGTCAGAAACTTTCTCTTTTATATCAATACAGAATAGTAATCGGTACAGAACAGTAAAGAACAGAACAGTGGTATAGAACATAACAGTAACAAACCGTGTCAGTAGAACCTACTAGCTGAGGGGGCGAATGATCGATGATAGATTGTGTACATCCCTTTACAATCCAAGGCTATAAACAGAAATAGAAGATCCCGTCCCATGGGATCAGTACAGGTATGCCTTCCGAAAGTAGGCCAGAACCAGAATCTTTTCTTCTGACCGTAATGTCCCGAGGAAGGGCGGACTACATATAACTCCAAGGACAGACTTATCCTTGATCACTACCGCAACGTTTTAAGGCATGTTAGAGAACCTAACCTGACTGTAATTAGTTTTATGTTTTAAATAACAGTATAAAAAATAACTTCTTAACCAAAAACCTTCTTTCGTATCAGAATTTCACAATTACCCCTCGGTTAACTTCAGAATGTTCAAATACACAGTAACGGTCTAAAAATCATTCAATTTTACTTCAGAAGTGCACGGTGATTTATCTGTATAAGTCCATATAAAATTTTTAAAAATAAATTATACTAGGAGCTTTATTTTGGTGCCAATTAACTTTTATATAACAAATGCTACAGTTAAAAATCATTAAAACCCCTTTATTTTCATACCTAGGGCTTCGCCAAAACTTCCGGACTCAAATCGAACACCAAACATATATTTATTCATGAAATCAACGCCATAAATCCAAATACATATACTAAATCATGCAATTAAACAAAAAGTCCCTAATATTTTCGAATTAGGGTTTCATCACATGCTTCCGAAACCAAAACGAACACTAATTACATGCTTGTTCATGAAATGAAGCTAAATCTTGCAATACACATTAGTAAACATAAAATATAACCGAGCAATTGAGGGAAACATGCTTCATTTTCTTTAAACATGTAACAATATAATTTTAGAGCATTTTCATCGATCTTAAGACAAGACAAAATGGTAAAACAAAAAACAACATCCGAGGTACACTTGCCAGAGCCCGATCTACCATTAAATTTACCCGAAGTGGATCAGAACGAGTGATTTTCCTTTTTTCCTCTTCTCTTCTCCCTCATCTTCCTTCGTGGTTCAGCTGCTTTCCCCATTCTCTATTTTCCCTTCCCTTTATAACAAAAACGAAATCAGAACGCGGGAAAAAAATGCGACCGCACTCAAGCACGTGGCGAGCCCACAACAAGCGCGCTGCAATCTGCCAGTGTCCGTTTGAGCGCCCAGCGAGCACGCGGCGAGCGCAGATTCTCTTGCAAGGGCTCGCTCAAGCGCACCTGGCACACAGCGAGCGGCTATGCACTGGATTTTGCGCTCGCTGCCGCACCTCGAGCGCGAAGCAGGCGCAACCCTTCTGCTTGCTGAACTCGGGTATTTTCTAACTTTTTACTTTCAACCCTCATTTTTCAATGCATGATTTGCCTCTTATAAATTATCATCATTTTAATTATTCCAAATTATCATGTTTTCAGGTCCGGGGTCTCACACAAAATGCTCGTTGTGATGCGAGCGCTTACCAAATGATTTCTTCGAGACAAAATTTTGAGGAGTCGACACTGAAAAAAAACAAAGGCAATAAAATAAGACAAATTGGTAAAGGTACATAATAGTGCAACCAAACGGATCAACCCAATGGCAACCCATGGAAAGCCGACACAATAGGGCAATCCAACAGCAGCCCAACGGTAACAGAGCAACCTAACTGCGCAACCCAATGACAATAATGCACCTTTGGAACAACCCAACGGCAACAGTGCAACCCAACAGCCTAACCCAATGACAACAGTGCCGTTGGCACAACCCAATGATGATTTCACATTGGCGCAATAGTGCAACTCAATGGGAAACAAGGCATATAGTCACAATGCCATGAATGGGAAACACGAGGGCACACCAGAGGCAGCACCATTGGTGCAATAGTGGTCACCGATAACCTCTATTAACGGTGACAAGAGGAGCAAGAAAAAAGGCAAGGAGGGAAGAGAAATTACCTAAAATGTGGCCAATGTCTGATCTATAGGACAACAGGTTGAGGAGGGGCAAGAAGGAAGGGAAATCGACAAGCGGCGCGGAGAGAGAGATAGATGGCGCGAGGGTTTTCGGGCAAGGAAGGAGATGATGGAAGAGAGAGAGAGAGAGAAAGAGAGTTCCCAGAGAGAGTGTTTTTGTTTTTGATTTATTTAGTTATTTGTTTTTGTTTGTAAAAGTCTCATGTTTTGGTTTTTTTCTTATTAAAATGAAGATAAATCATTTCTTGGGAGGAGAACTAATACCGATGGCTGTTCTCAAGAATTCAAAATGCATACTATCCAATGGTTTAGTGAGGATGTCGGCTAGTTAATTTTCGGTCGACGTACATTCAAGAGAGATGATATGAGTTTCCATGAGCTCATGAATGAAATGATGCTAAATATCAATATATTCGGTTCGGGAATACTGAACTGGATTTTTAAAAATATTAATAGTTCTGGTATTGTCACAGTAAATGGTCATAGTGTCCTGAATAATACCGTAATCAAGAAGCATTTGTTTCATCCATAGGAGTTGCATGCAGCAGTTGCCTGCGGCAATGTATTCAGCTTCCACAATAGACAATGAGATGAAATTTTATTTCTTACTCATCCAAGCCACTAGGTTGGATTCCGACATAGACACATCCACCGAAGGTGCCTTTTCGATCATCAACATTTCCAACCCAATCAGTATCGGAATATCTAGCCTAGATAAAATTTGAGTCTTTAGAGAAGAAAATCCCATAATCAAAAATCTCGATGATTTCACAAATGATATGCTTAATTGCACTCAAATGGGATTCTTTTGAATCAAACTGATGTCAAGCGCAAGAATGGACACTAAATACAATGTCAGGTCAGCTAGCGGTTAAGTACAGAAGACTACCAATCATACTTCTATAGAGAGTTGGATCGACGCCCTTTCCTACAAGATCACAGCCCAATTTTTATGAAGTGCTCGTGGGGGACCGAGTATGTTTGGAATTATCAAGATTGAAACGTTTCGCAAGGTCTTGGCATATTTGGCTTGAAATATAAAACTACCGTAAGAGAGTTGCTGAATTTGCAACCCGAAAAAGTATGTAAATTCTCCTACTATACTCATTGCGAATTTTGAAGCCATACAATCAACAAACAAATGAGCATAGGAGTCAATGGTAATACCAAATGCAATGTCATCAATATAAATTTGGGCTACTAGTATATAATTTTTTGATCATTTTTACAAATAAAGTTTTGTCAACACTACTCCGAACGAACCATGGTCACCAAGGTATGAGGTGAGACGCTCATACCAAACTCGAGGAGCTTGTTTAAGACCATATAGGGCCTTTTTAAGTTTGTGCACATGGTTTGAAAATGCAGGATTTATAAATCCCTTTGGTTACTCAACATACACTTTCTTTTGAATGATACCATTTGGGAAAACACTTTTCACTTTCATTTGATAAAGTTTAAAACTCATTGTACAAGCAATAGACAGAAGGATACGGATAGATTCAGGACAAGCCACGGGAGCAAAAGTCTTATCATAATAAATACCCTCCACTTGTGTATATCCTTAAGCAACAAGGAAAACTTTATTTCGGTTGATATTCTTATTTTCATCGGTTTTATTTTTCAATATCTATTTGGTCCCAATGACATTTATATGTGTAGGTTGGGGAACCAAGGACCATACATCATTCCTTACAAATTGATTTAATTTTTCATGCATGGCATTTGTCCAACACTCATCGGACAAAGTCTCTTCTACCTTTTTGGGTTCGATGTGAGAAACATAATAGGTATAGACGAGTAGGTTTAGAACACGGTGGTACAGTCTTATACCTTCACTCAAGTCGCCTAACATAAGGTCTTTTAGATGATTTAATTTTACTCTAACAGAAGGTTCCTTTATAGAAATAACATTAGGAGTCTCTTGTGACATACCAGGAAATGTTGAATCAAGTGAAGATTCGACTTAATCATCCTCTTTTTTAGAACAATCACGGATTTCAGGATGCTCATTAGGAACATCATTCACAACAACATTAATAGATCTATAATGGTTTGAGTGTAAAAATTATAAACCCGATAGGCTCGACTAGTTAGAAAATATCCCAAGAACATCCTTTCATCACTTTTTGAGTCAAATTTGCTTAGAGTTTTCCTATAACGTAAAATAAAGAATTGACTACTGAAAATATGGAAAAACTTAATGTTGGGCTTCTTGCCTCTTTAAAGTTTATATTAAGTTTTTTCTGTCTCGAGTCTTAAGTAGACCCGGTTGATTATGTGACAAGCCGTGCTCATGACCTCGTCCCAAAAGTGCATGGCAACATTCTTACAATGCATCACTTTTTTGGCCATTTATTGAATAACCCGATTTTTTCATTCTACAATACCATTTTGTTGAGGGGTAATAGGAGATGAGAATTCATGGTAAATTCCTTCTTGATTATAAAAATTTTCAAAACTAGAATTTTTGAATTCCTTTCTATAGTCACTACAGATTCTCACGATAGAAGTTCCTTTTTCATTAGTTAGTTTTTTACACAATTTTTACGTGATCAAACGTATCAGACTTTTCTCGGATAAGGTATATCCAAGAATATTTAGAAAAATTATCGACAACCATTAAAATATATTTTTTGCCCCTAAACTTTCAGTTCTAGATAGCCCAATAAGGTCCATATGAATTAGTTTAAGGGGATGCAACGTGTGAATGTTATTAAAAGATGAGTGACTCGATCTAATTTGTTTTCCTAGTTGACAAGGGCCACACACATGATATTTGACATTTAGCAATTTAGGAAGTCCTTCAACACAACTTTTCTTCAAATTTTGGATAGGATTTTAAAATTTAAATGGTCAAGGCATTAATACCACATTTCTGTAGAATTAATTTTAGAAGAGTTGCACTCTAGAATGTGGTTTGGCTCGATACCATAGAGATTGTCGGGAATTATCTTGCCCTCTAAGACAATCAAGCCACTTTTGTCATAGATGCAGCATTTATGTTGAAAAATCAGACTTTAAAGTTTTCATCACAGAACTGGCTAACATTCAAGAGGTTGAATTTTAATACAAAGACATACAAGATATCACAACGCTTTGTGAGACCAAAAATACATATCAGACCCCGACCAAGAATGGGGGCTCTAACGCCATCACCAAAGGCAACCATCCCATCAAGATGGTTCGACAATGAGAACATGACTTTATTTCTACACGTGTCAAGAGCATCTACTATCTAAGTACAACAGAGACTGATTCTGGGCTTTCAATGCACTATGAGCAACATTATATGAATAAGTTTTAGAAAAGTTTTTTAGCTCACTTTTCTTAATCCATATTTTTTTCCAAATTTACTTTCTAATTCAACATTTTTACTTATTCATTCAATTGTTGAATATGATTTACAAATTTGTTCATTTTTGTTTCTTGTCTTTAATTGTATAGAAGATTCATGGTATAGTAACGGGGATGAATGTAACAAATTTTTTCACATGCATGGCAAGTAGGCACAAACTTAGGCATGGAAGGGGAATTCCTAGATCTTTGGTTAAAATAGGTATTTACTTTTGTTGATTGGTGAGTTTTAATGGATTTATTCATGACCTTTTGGCTATTTGGATTAGACAAGGGATTTGAGTCAAATCTTTTCTCCACACATTGAGGCACTGACTTAGTAATTTTAGAAGTGTTAATATTTTTGTATGAAATTTTCTTGGCGAGAACAAAGATAATTTTAGGTTACAAGCCGTGTTGTAAAATAGTCTCAACATACCCCAAACCCTTTTTATTTCTAGCAACTTTCCCAAGATCCAACATGTGATCAAGTTTTTGTATTCCATTTGAAAATTTTTTCATATCGTTCTTAATGTTTTCAAGCTTTAACTTTAGGAATTTAACTTTAGGAATTTAATTTTAGTAATTAAGGAGTTATTTCGCATTTCCAGTTCACAATGTATAATAGTGGCACTATTTAATTTGGTCATAATTTCTGCTTTTTCTTTTTCTAATTTGATGAGTTTACTGTTTAAAATTTTATTTATTTTCTTTACTTTTAAGGATTCCGTAAAAAGTTTGTCATATACTTCTTGAAACCCATCAAATTCATTATTAGATTCTTCATTGGAAGAATTTGATTGTTCAAGCAGCGCACTAGTGGCTTCATCACCACTAATAATAGATGTCTTAAAAATCATATAATATATTTTATCATCTTCTGAGAATTTTTTATTGTGATTTTCATCATCTTCATCGTCTGTTAAAGATACATTTAAAGATTTTCCTTTCTGACATTTAAAATTAGGGCACTCAATCAGGATATGATCAAAATCGTGGCATTCATGGCATTGGATTCCTTGGGGTTTCTTATTTTTGGAGTCTTTATTTTTATTTTTCTCTTTCTTAGTTGAGGTATGAAATAAATCATTTCCTTTGGAGGATCATTTGCTATTCTTATTTTTAAAAAAATTTTTAAAATTGTTTACAGATATGGTAAAGCCCTCATCACTATATGACTTTCGTCTGAGTAACGATATCTCTCTTCATTTACAGCTTTCAAGGCAATTGATTTATTTATTTTTTTTGATTGGGAAAGAGTGTGCTCAAATATTTGTAAAGACCCAACAAGCTCTTCTATTTTTAATTTATTAAGATCTTTACTCTCTTTAATAGTAGTGACATTTGGTCTAAAACATTCAAGTAAAGATCATAGGACTTTTTAAAAAATTCTATTCTTAAGAATATGTTCTCCTAAATTGAATGTAGAATTAACAATGTCATTTAATTTTACATAAAATTTAACAAACGTCTCATGGCCTTTCATCCAAATTTCTTCAAACTTAGTTGTGAGCATTTACAATTTTAAATTTTTAATCAATTTAGTTTCTTCATAGGTATTCTCAATGATATCCGAAGCCTCTTTCGATGTCTCACATATGAAAATGCGTTTAAATTTTATAGAGGATATAGCCATAAAGATAGCATGTAACCCCTTATTATTCAAATTGTATACATCAAGTTCTTCTTTAAATTACAAAGATAAAGCTTTTGATTCGTCACCCATGGTGATTTTAGTGAAGTCCACCCAGTTTAAGTACTGACCCAGATACATTCATCCATTGATTTAAAAAATACCCTCGTACGTACTTTTTAGTACATGTAATTGCTCCCATCGAAATAGGGAGGAATAGATAACGATTGACTAGCATGTATCTAGATCAGGACGCAGATCGATGTGAGTCTCTGATACCAATTGAAGAGAACTTTTCATTCCAAATTATATAAAAGTTTCAACTCTTGATAGATTAGTGAAAGTAATACAAAAATAAATATTTAATATACGTAAAGAATATTTCAATCTAATTAATATATATGATAACAAGTCTAAAGAGGAAAGTAATAAATAATAATAATAATAATAATAATAATAATAATAATAATAATAATAATAATAAAAGATAATTTTTGGTGCCGAAAAAAAATCTTGATAACCACGACTATCAAATAAAACCCTCTGGGTTTTATCAAATAAAAGATATGTTGTGGGAACGGATTTTTTTTTTTTTCAAAAGTTATGGAAGATATGTATTTAACCATCTAAATCTAAATTAACAAGAGATCATGTGATAACTGGATGAAAACCTAAAAATACAAACCCGTAATATTCATTCATAACAAGCACACATCTATCCATCATTCACAATTCCTACAACAATCATTCAAGGGATCCTATGTGCCATCCATGGCACAATTTCATAAAACAATTACTACTCTAACAGTCATATAACGAGATGCCATCTAGGACCTCGCATAAGAAATCCAAATGCCTTTCAATCTGCGAGAAGCGTTAATATTCTCTTTTACTATCATACATACATTTCACATGCTTGTTATATGCCTCCACATATTCTATAACATCGGGACCAAAAGAGCAAAAGATAAAAACAATGTTTGTAGTCAGCCTTTACATCAAGAAGAGCTCCAAAATAGCTCCAATAAGGGCGGTCCTCAAAAGTCTTCACAAAAAAATATGAAGCTTTTCTCAAGTGGAGCACGATGTCTTAGCTCAAGCTAATAAAGCTCTCTTTTTGTCTCATCCGGAAGGAAAACACTAAAATGAAGTATAGGCAATGGTTTGTCTTTTTGTGTCTCAATTCTCTTTATAACTATGCAAAAAACTCAATCAACATCATCCGAAAAGAAGAAAGACATGCTATAACAATATTAAATCTCATGCTTCATAAAATAACATTTTAAATCAGAAAAAGAGCTATAGACATGGAAAATCAGTCCAAAACCATACTCTATAATCGCTTTATCATCTTTCTTTACCATCTTTTCATTATCATCTTTTCAGATGATACTCTATCATCTTTTCACCCTAATCCATTTTCATCTTTTACGGTGACATACTTTAATAGTTTCAGACCGCCGGTGTACCCTCTAGGAAAATCGAGATAGATTGCACCCACACAATCCAAGGCCTATCATGTCATATTCGATATCCCATCCCGAGGGATATCTATACGTGCACAGGTAGTTCCTTGGGCACTCATCGACAACTTATCCCATGAATCGCTCCATGGACAGAGCTATCTCGTTATGGAGAACTCAAGGCCTCACCCAAGAACTGGCGCCCTTGGGTGCTCGGGTCCCAAAATAATCAGAATTAAATCCATTTTATCGAAAAATCCCATTACCAAATCAAACTTTCACAACACTTCAAAGACTTCTTTAAATTTACATGAAAATTTTGTCAGATATCGATCCCAAAATTTTAGAAGATTTCATGTAAACTCTTTAGCATGTAAAACTCATCAAAATCTCTTCATTTTCGGCGCCAAAACTTTGAAACTAAAGAAAATCATCTTGCAAATATGTTGTCATAGAAATCAAGCCATAAATCCAAATTCATACTTAATCATGTCATTTTACTCAAATATAAAAAACTCATCAAAACTCTGCTTTCAAGCAAAAACACTATTTAAACACATTACTCTAGCAATTTAAAGAAAGTTCTTATACAATCTTTTTCATTAGGTATAGATTAATTCCCATCAAAATAGAGAAAAAGTATAAATACTTTAAACATAAAGTCATCAACATTTAGAATTTTCAAATCTGGCCTTAAATCTTTGAAATTGCTTCTTAAAAGGATTTCCATGCTTACACCTAATTGACTATGGTTAAGGCATTATGATAAAATAAAATCACAAATAATCCAAACATTTAACTCATGCTTTAGAATACTTTTTTTATATTATACAAACAAGAATTAGTTTAAAACAAAGCATTTAAACAAAGAAATAATAGAAAGATTCCAGCAATAAAGCCAAATTGAGATTCTACATTATCCGATCGATATATACAAAAAATTGGGACATGGGGATTCAATTCTAGTCATTTCAAAAGCCAATGAAAAATAGACATTGCAAAATCCACCTTCGCATCCCAATGCAGCAGAAGTGATAAATTTAGATGACTTATTTATAACATGCAGGTCCAAATCAAAAACTTTTTGAGCTTTACATCCACTGGATTCAAATATGTTTGGGACATGGGGATTCCAACGTTTCTCAATCTATTCATCAATTGACTCTAAATTTCATGGAAGTTTGAACCCCCAAAGTATTTTAAGATTTGAGGATAAGAAGACCCAGGCTTTTGAATCTCAAACAAATATGGACAACTTAAGGAATTTTCATTCACTTCTTTACATGGGTTTTCAATTCCCATCTTTGTGGGTGTGATGAATAAATATTGAACTAAAATAACAAAAATAGGAAATTTGTGTTTTGAAATATGAGAAAAAAAGCTACAGTTAAAGTTCTTTCACTAGCTAGAACGTCACTCAATGCTGGGTTTTTCATCCACAACATTCAAACATTGGTTCAAGCATCACCAGGATGCCATGTTTCAAACCCTAAAATTGCAAGTGGAAATGAGAAAGAAAGAGCTAGAACGGGTTTATATTTTGTTTTAGACCATTTGAACTCCATCTCAAATAAAGCCTGCACATCTAATACGAAGTCAGAATGTCCCACATTAAGCGGGCTTGCGCGTGAGTATAATAGTGCACTACGTTATGTTGTAACTCGTAAGAGCATGCTTTGAGCGTCGAGGGCGTGGTGATCAATAATGGAAAAAGAGTCAAATACAACTTCACCATTCTAACCCAATCTTTCACATCTTTGGCCCTTATTTTTGATTATATAACCTCAATAAGTCATGATTATCACAATTTAAAACCTGAATCTTGTCAACGAATCAACATTTCACCACTTACGATTTGGTTCCCGATTTACTAGTTGATGAATATGCATGAGCTTTCCAATCCATTCCTCCCTCATCTTTTGAATACAATTTTGATATTTTAACTTAATTATCTCCCAATTATCATATTTAGGAGCTATATTCTAACTCCACATGTTTTGTAGATAAAGGAAAATTAACTTATAGATCATGTGAAAATAACTCAACATATTAAGATATTCTTGCATAGAGTTTTCTTGCTTTCGACAACATAGTATTTAAACCAAATGTGATTGATCTTCACGTTAATCTTCCCACACGAATCATTATAGTTCAATTTTCATGCCTCCCATGTCATTTACGAGGGTTTGTAGGCAGAAAAAATGATGTAGTCAAATAATATGAGAAGAAGAGAAAGCTTTGGAAGATTGGCACATAAAAAAATATGAAGCTTTCTCCAGTGGGCACGATGTCTTGGCTCAAGGTAATGAAGTATAGCAATGGTTGTCTTTTGTGTCTCAATTCTCTTTCTCAAAAACACTATCTCATAAAGAAGAAGGACTCATATATATGAAGGAGTCCAAAACAAGTATAAATTAAAAGAGTCGTTAGACATATCTAAACTTGACCGCTTGAGTTGAGTCATTTTGCGCGGTGGGCTGGGTGAATACATCTAGGAAAATACAATTCTAGTAGTGTTCGATTTTGGAAAACACTTTTAGGTAGTTTTTGGCAAGTAAGTATTTTGGATTTATGGAGAACTCAAAAATGGCACTTGGGTGCTCCATTAGCGCCACTTTTGGGAAATTTGACTTGGTTATAGGAAGGCATAAAAGCTAAGCATGTGGCGATGACGGCCTTCAACCATGAAACTAAAGAAAATCATCCAGGCAAATATGTTGTCATAGATATGTAACAAAACTAAGAAAATATGCCAATATAAAAGATTGGATGAATGAAATAAAAGTTAAGCACATTACTCTAGCAATTTAAAGAAAGTTCTTATACAATCTTCTCATTAGGTATAGTTATTCCCATCAAAATAGAGAGAAAAGTATAAATACATTAACATAAAGTCATCTAGACAAATTATAATATCATGATCAGGGTAAATCTTTGATGCTTCCTAAAAGGATTTCCAACCACACCTAATTGACTATGGTTAAGGCCTTATGATAAAATAAAAGCACAAATAATCCAAACATTTAACTCATGTTTAGAATAATTTTTTTATATTATACAACCAAGAATTAGTAGTAAAAAACAAGCGTCATAACCAAAGAAATAATAGAAAGATTCCAGCAATAAAGCCACATTGATATTCACGCCAAAAAAAAAAAAAAAGCGCTCAAGAATCAACTAGTTATAAAAGCCAATGAAAAATAGACTATTGAAAGTCAACTCGCATCCCAATGCAGCAGAAGTGATAAATTTAGATGACTTATTTATAACATGTTATCCAAATCGAAAAACTTTTTGAGCTTTACTTTCACCACTGGATTCAAATATGTTCAAACGTTTCTCAATCTATTCATCGATGTGACTCTAAAAGTTTACAGTTTGAAATAAGTATTTTAAGATTTGAGGATAAGAAGAGTTAGGCTTTTTGAATACTCAAACAAATATGGTTCCTCTTAGAGGAATTTCTTATTCACTTCTTTACTCCTTTTGGCTCAATTGCCTTCTTTGTAGGTGTGATGAATAAAGATTGAAGTGAGAAATAATAGAAATAGGAAATTTGTGTTTTGAAATGTGAGAAAAAAAGCTACAGTTAAAGTTCAAATACTAGCTAGAACGTCACTCAATGCTAGGTTTTCATCCACAACATTCAAACGTTGGTTCAAGCATCACCAGGATGCCATGTTTCAAAATTGCATTGTTCGAATGCCAGCTCAAAAGTTGCTAGAACGTTATATTTTGTTTTAGACCATTTGAACTCCATCTCAAATAAAGCCTGCACATCTAATACGAAGTCAGAATGTCCCACATTAAAATGCTTGCTTTGAGTATAATAGTGCACTACGTTATGTTGTAACTCGTAAGAGCATGCTTTGAGCGTCGAGGGAGTGGTGATCAATAATGGAAAAAGAGTCAAATACAACTTCACTAGAATAATCATTATGTTGTGAAATTTGGCCAATATAATAGACCTAACAACAAATACATACATTAGTAATCCAAATAAATCATTGCATATTGTTTCAACTTATTAAAGGTATGACTGAGCCTATATTCGTCATGAGTTATTGATACTATGATGAATATGCATGTGCTTATTTAGAATCTATTTACTAAAATAACTCAACATATATATATATTTTTTGATAAGTAAGTAAAATTGAATTAAAATAATAGAAGGTATAGAAACTATATTCTAACTCCAAATGTTTTGCCTACTTAAAGGTAAAACATATTAAGATAAGTAAGTAAAATAACTCAACATATTAAGATATTCTTGCATAGAGTTTTCTTGCTTATCGACAACATATTGTTTATACGAGTTATGTGATTGATCTCTGGATATGATTACCATAGCATCTTTATGTTGATAATTGTATTTTGCTAACACTATTATGTGTGTATTACTTTAATGTAAGGTGATAGTGATTGGGTATAATCCAAGGTATATGGAAATACTTATATGATTAAAAATGGAGATAGTTAAAAAGGCATAATCTATGGTTCTACTCGAGCTTGGTTAAGTAAATTAAGTTTGAGATGAGCTCAAGCTTGATGTTTTTTACTCTCAAACCGAGCTAGAATCAAAAGTGCAAGGCTTGACTAAAGCTTAAGCCGAACTAAACATGACTCAAACTAAGTATGAACATATCTAAACTTGCCCTTGAGTTGAGTCATTTGCAACCAACGTACATCTAGAAATACAATTCTAGTAGTTAGCCTTTTAATTCATTTTTTTTTTTTTTTTGGTAAGTAAGTATTTTGGATTTATGGGAGAAAAAAATTACACAACCTATGCATTAAATCCAAGTAATTTGACTTGGAGATAATGCATAAAATGCTAGGGCATTCCCCGAGCAGTTCGTACAACAAAAGAAACACCCAACCTAGGTTGTGTGTAACAAAGTGTAACAAAAACTAAGAAAATATAAAAATAGACTGATTTAGATGATCAGCAATCCGAGTTGATCAATTTACAATCAACACAATCCAAGCCAGGAGGAGCATAAGGACAGGATTAGCTCTCAGCCAAACCATTAGAGGAGCCAAGTCCAGCAAGGCTCCAGTAGCAGAGGTCAAACATCCAGGATTCCAACAAGTTCAACATTGGAACTCGCCAGGAAACATAAGCTGAATCACTCTAGTGGCAGCCCTCGGACAGCAGCATTCCAATATGTTCGCAGACAGCAACCCGACCCAAGCTCCTCCGGTTACACAATTCTCCAACTCGGTAAAAAGACTCCACTTAGGAAGCCTTCACTGAACGACAGCACCGGCTGGAGCTTCAACCAGCGCAACATCCTCAAAAAGCTACTCAAAATTTGGCGGAGCAGCCCAATATCAGTCTGGAGCAGCGGCAGTCTATACCACAACTCCCAGAATCCAACGGCTGTTGAATCAACAACTTGACATCACAACAAAAAACACGACCGCAAGCAGCAACCCGGGGCTTCAGCAAGGGAACCATCAAGGCATTGCCACTTTAGCTCCAAGCAACACAAAGATCAACATCCACTATCATCAAACCAGCAGATGGTACTCAAAATGCCAAAAGCAAGATATACTGCTACAGCAGCCTAACCTCAAAATTGGGCTCAGCAGCAAGAGCAACCAAAATTTGCAAGCGGGAGGGCTTGACAAAAGCTTCAATGACTCTACATTACCCATCAAAGAACTAGCATTCGTGCATAGTTTCAAAGATCACCGAAGTGGAGCTCCAAACCATCATAGGCACGATAACCAAAGCCCGAGAACCAAAGCTCACGCATTTGATGAACCAGAGCTAGAGTTCCATCGCGAGAATGGAACCGCACAGCCAGCAGTTCAGCCACCTCCCCAAAACTACTACTCTACAATTGACAATTCAAAAGATATAAAGAAAGAGGAGGTTATCACCTCACAAGAGCCCATGACAGCTGATCGTAAGTTAAACCAACCACAACCTAAGCAAGCGGCCAATCCGCCCAAAGCTACAGATCCACGAAGACCTCAAAGAGTAAAACAAGATCGGCAACTTAGGAGCATAACCATCACGCGCACCAGCCAACAATGTTGGACCACGGCAACGCCTCAAGATCAAACATTCATCATCTTGCCAAAGCAAGAAGAGAACGGATCGGATCAAGACAATGAAACCCTCTACAAACAAGAGTGGTCGACCAAGTAGAAATGTTGCAACGAATAAAGATCCACACAAACGGTGTGATTAGCTGACAACATCGGGCACCACCATCACAAGAAGGAAAATTTGTAACCAAAAGGTACCTCATCCAAGAACTCATCCCTCGGCCCGGACCCAATCCAAACACATGGGCTCCCCCTACCCAATCAACAAATGGGACATAGAAAAAATTGATCGGCAAAGCACGAGAGGACCTTCGGCTACCTCAATTCCTTCGAGATGAGGCAAAGAACAGAAAATAAAATAAGGCTGTTGCAAAGCAAAGACAACAACACAAGCGAGTTGTTGCAAAGCAACAAGATCCACAAAATGGCTCATCGAGTAGTCATCGGTGGCGGAACAGAGCTACAAAGGAGCCCAAACATCGAGAGCGAGACCACACTAGGAGACTAGAGGAAGCAGCTCCCGAAGAAACACATTTGAGAGAGACCAAGCAAGTCTCCAAAAAGGAAGCACGGGAACGAACCCCATCGCACTGGAATGTTCGAAGGCACCGGGAAGTCTACGTCCGGCTCTTGAGTGCATCACCAAGCATCACCATATCCCGGCGAGACGGAATCTCCCAAAACCGTTCGGAGATGGGAACGACAGGTATAGGCACCTCGAGCCAGCACCTAGACCATCGAAAGCCTCATCCCAATCTGAATGGTAGGGACGAAACAAGAGCAAACCCTAGGCGCACACCGAGGGGAAAGGGAAACGAACTGAAGATAGATGCGAGAGCTCAAAGGATGAGCGCCGACGCACTAACAGAGGCTAAGAGCCCCATCAACGCATTCATCAACAGATGAAGAGCCTTCGCCCAAATCTGAAGACGAGAGTAGAAGATAAAACACGCAGGCCGCATCGAAATCATCGAGGGCACCGTGAACGTCGAATCCATCGCGGGGACACGAAAGGGTGGAGACGGATAGCCGGAGGAGGGGGGGCCGGGCCAGCAACCGGGAGGCCGGCCATGGCGGTCGCCGGTGCCACCCGGCACCCTAGGCGAAACCGCCGAGGACGAAACCGCCTTCGAGATTCAAAATTCAAATTGAAATTTGAATATGGTAGAGAGAAGCGAGAGCTTCTCTCTCTAACAAGGCCTCAAACGCACCTTTGATGTAAAAGCCAGAAGGGTAAGCTTTTAACGTGATCGCCTACCCATGGCGGCCCCATACCCTTAAATCCCGAAGGATTTTTAGGGAGGCTCAAGTCTACGGGTGCTTCCGCGGAGATTCGAACCCGGGTGGAGAGGGAAGGCGTAAGCGTTACTAACCACCAGGCCGAATTCCGCTTCGGCCTTTTAATTCAACTTAGCTATTGGAGCAAACAACTTTTATTTAGGCTTGGTAAAATTAAGTTATAAACCGTTGTGTAAGAGTATCTGGTGGTGCTTTCTTATTGACATGATTGCTTTTGGCCTTTTCTTCATGTTAATTATATCTAAGCATGAACGATCATCATTAAGCAATCAAATTATCTTTATTTATGCTGCAACCAATAGTCAATAACCAAGTCATAGTCCAGTGAGCCATGCATATTTCAGTAATTAAAAAAATAAAATAAAAAAGAAAGGTTTTGTTCTGAAATAAATAGACTATCTCGTTCGATTCAAAAATACTATGAAAACGTATGGGCAAAAACTAAAATCATAGATAAATGCTTAGAGAATACTGTTCGATTACTCTTACATAGCATTTTATCTATCAATCCATACTAATTGATTAATACAATAATTAAAAAGATATTTAAATATCAACCATGTAACATTTCTCTACAATGAATAACATGTGGGTGTTGCGCATATTTGTCCCATTGGGGGTGTTCAAATGGACCAAGGGACCACTAATCACGTGAAGGGGTGGCTGCTAAAGGCCCTCTTGATAATAAAACAAAGTGCATCTGTAATATATTAAAAGCGCTGTAAATATTTGTATTTATATCTTCTATGATTATTAAAAAATAGATAATTATTTTATATTTTAAATATTAGTTAAATTTTATCTCTGAATGATTATATATTTTTTCACTATTTGTGATATTATATAGCTAAAATATTGCTGTGTAATTTTTTTTTTTTTCAATGGAGGAGATGGATCATCTAGACAAAATCTCCCCCAATCCGCTCACAACCAATTGCAACGTACCTCCCACGTGGGATATCAGGCCCCACTCGTTCCAATACAATCGCCCGTATGTTGATAAATCCTCCTACATATAATACAATACTCACATTTAATTGACCTTTCAGGGTGCAAGTGTGATCCATCACATACATTCTATCAACAACTGCCTTCTCTATCTATATATCTATCTCAAACTCGATCAATTCCTCTCCTTTGAAGTTCTTCCCGATTAAGAAAGCAAACGGTGGCCGTCGACATGGGTGATTCCTCCGCCTCATACATATACATGGTATGTCATATTTGAAAGCCATAATCCAGTATACGCATTTCACGTGTTCTCGAGAATGCCTAGAATTAGGTTGCTTTTGTCGTTTGATCATCTCTCTGAGTAGCAGTTGGTTTGATTAGGTTGAATTTCGTGTGTAAATAACAATAATAATATGAGTTTGACGCCGGTTGCATATTTGCAGGTGCAACACCTGATAGAGAAGTGCTTGATCTTCCACTTGACTAAAGAGGAGTGCATGGAGGCCTTGGCTAGACACGCCAATATCAAACCTGTCATTACCTCTACGGGTTCATACTTCTCCTTCCTCCGTTTTTCTATGACCGTCTTTTATATTTACATACACATCACAAACATACATAAATAAATGTAAAAATATTTAATCTTTTACTTTTTATACTTCTTACGTTCCACGGGTTGGTTACCAACTCTATATTTTTGCACGTATTACAATATCATATAATTTTATGAATTGATCTTTTGTGATACTAACTAACATTACATTAATCTTATCTTTACCGATTATAAATGCACTTTAGCAAAGTGTAACTACTGACCTATTTTGGGTATTGTGTTAACCATTCTATTCCATGCAGAATTCACATTTGACTTCTCAACTGTTGTGATCATGTAAGCACAACATAAGAGAAGAAAAATATAGTGTGGCGTGTATACCCTTTGGGCATCCAATCTAATGCATGAACCGGCAAGTATTTTAGAGGTATTTAACGGTGTTTGAGAGGATGTCTTTTAAGCATGAATCATAGTTGTATGAATTATGGGAAGAGAGAGCCCACGAAAGGGGTTGAGATCTCTCTAAAAGTGTTATCAAGAGAAGTAGAATATACCATATCTAGTTTATTAGTTTTGGCACTTACGACATAGAGGAGAAAGTCTGTAATGCATTCTCCATGATCGGATAGTATGGCAAGTTTCTAACAACAGGTGGCGTAGACTATGAACTTGATAGTTTCGTTGGCTAGCCAGTTTGCCCCAAAATGATCCACATAGTAAGCAAGGCAGCGCCACAAAGGATGGTGGGTGATATAAAGGTTCTGGCTGCCTCATAACAGGAGTCACAAAGTAGCATATATCAGTCAACTTCTTTAAAAAAAAAAAAAACAAACAAACAAATAAACAAAGATCATGGAATTTGAGACATGGAAGATGGGATTACAATAGTGGCACAATGACCCACCCTTATTTTATATATTTTTTTAAAAAAATTAAAAATATATATGTGGTAAAATATTTTTTTTTTGATCGATTTTTTTCATAAGATAAATATTTTAATATTTTAACATTTAAAAAAATTTTAAAAATATATTTGCTCCACTTACTGTACGGAAGCCCTCTAGTTGTAAAAAATTCAGTCTAAAATGATGATAGGGTATGCCAGATAATTCAAAGGCCAATGCCTCGTGCATGAGTTGTCATTATCAAGTCCATATTTTCTAAGCCAAGATCATCCTCTCTCTCTCTATTTTCTTTCCGTCAGACTATTTTAACTAAGGCAAATCTTATGAAAACTAGTACAACTAGAAGAATAAATGGACCAAACTATAACAACTTCAAATGAACACAAGAAAATGGAAACCTATTTGAACTTTGAGTTAGGTTATCCATAACGGCCCCGATTCACATCAAGATATGATGTTATTCTTAAGATACACATTTTTCACTATATGGTATATGATACTATTATTTGATCTTTCTCTGTTTTGTTATTTTAAATGATTGCATCTTTTTTTTTTGGTTAGTAAATAAATAATTACATCTTTATAATTCAATATTTATATGCTAAAAATACTAGTAAGTATTATATCGTAGAGTATAGTAAAATAGCATGTAGTATCACAATCACTACCTTTTTCTCTTTTATTATTATTATTATTATTATTATTAAGTTTTGATCACTTTTTTTTAACTTATCCTATATTACGTGAGTGTAGTGTGGAATGAGTTAGAGAAAGAGAATAGAGAATTCTTCGAAGCGTATTCTCAAACACCAAGCAAGGACAATCGGATGTATGAGGCAAAAGCAAGTGAAACGATCCGAAAGATGATCATGGATAGCTCCAAAGAACCAGACAACTGACATTACCGCAAGCAAAGCCATGGATTGAAAGCGGTGGTTGATATGTAGTTGGGTTAAAACGCAATATGGCAACTTGGCATATAGGGCCAAAATGCAGATGGGTTAAGCAAGTACTAGAAGTGATCTCGTGGTCTTACCTCCAGCTTATATACAATGGAACCTCGAGAAGCTGTAGGATAGCAAGATATTTAGTGGTCTATATTAGTTCATGTCAATAAAGTGGATGGCATTTTATAAGATTGTAATGTTAAGATTGGATGAGACGTGTATACATAAAGCACGCCTTATCAGTAGTGTCTACCATTATTGGGATTCAAAGATAATCCCACGTAGTAAATTCTCTTCTTTACTGTATATGCATGAGTAGATCCTTGGGCTTACAACTAATAAGGCTACGGCAAAGTGCCGAAGTGTACTGGTGATTTGTTTTCCCTTAACCTATGCTAGGTTGTGCTAGTTATGTGTGACAAAAGGACAACCGTGGGAACAAATCTTAAAATTTGTTATATTTTTATTACTTTTTGGAGAAGGGAGATTGAGAAAAATTAGGAATGCCATAAAATTATTCTTTTTCTATCTTATTTTTGTTAAAATCGTATTCACTTTAAATTTTGGACAAAAAGGTGACAACTTAATGTGTGCATTAGAGAATGTGCACCCAAATGACAGAGATAAGCCAACCCAATTTTGAGCCAAACACAACCATGACATATTTGACCACTGAAGAATGTTACATCCACTAAGTCAAAACTAAAGATACCAACAGGAGGTTGAGATTAAAAAAAAAAAAGTATCAACAATGTTATAAAGTTATTATTTTTTATCTTATTCTTATTGAGATTATATTGATTTTAAATTTAGGCAGAAAAGATAACAAACTGAAATCTTATCAAAGGACGTACACTCAAAAAAACAAAAAGATTAGTCGATTCAATCCCAAGCCAGACACACCCGAGATATATTTGATCACTTAAGAAGGATACAACTAAGTCAAAACCAGAGACACAAAAAGAAGGATAAAAAATATATTGATTAAATACAGCAGTAATACCCAGCAAAAATCAGTGAAATAGTACAACGAATTTCTAGCGCAGGACATGTAACCAACCAGTGGTCAACCTAGTCCAATAGTTATTTTTGGCATCTACCCTATAAATATGCCACCAACCACAATTACAAAAAATAATATGATCCCAATCGAACTAGGAAAAAATCACATAAAAAAAGGAGAAGTAACTCTAATGCATTTAAGAGGAGAGAGAAGAAAGCATTTACTCCAACAAATGCATCTAGCTACCCTGAGACAGAAGTGTCAAACACTCTTTGGAGAAATCAATCGGCCAAGAGCAAACCATTCATCCCATCTCTCGAAAAAATGAGCATCTCCTAGAATTTGGATCGCAATGGAAAAATCTTCCAAAGGCTAATCATCTCATATCCCATCAAGCTTGCCAAAGCACTCGACCCTTCCATGTCAAACTACCTGACACATGAGACTTGAAACATAATTCATATATAGTTGGTAGCTTTTTAACTCTCTTTCTCTACTCAAATTGATATTGAGTTAGATATCAAAAGAAACTTTTTATAAAAAATTTAAATTTTTATTAATTTTATTATTTATAGTGTGCAAGATCAAAGTAATAATATTTAGGCTCAGATCTCACACAGGATAATCATTGGTCAGAATAGACATCAGATATATATTATTAGTATTATATATGAAAATGATTAGCTAAGCCTAGTGAATGATATGACTAGTCATCCCATTCTAAAAAGAGAGAAAGAACCAAATGTTCACTCGTGATTCATGGGGTGCCAAAGGCAGCAGTGCCCTTCCCCGAATACACACACATTGGACAAGAATCTTCTATATCCCAAAATAAGATGGTCCTAGAAATGGATGCCTTCCTTGGCACAATGATGGCCCACATGGGCAAAATGGACATAACCATTAGGAGGCTCAACTGGATGGCATAGCCCCAACCAATCAAAGTAAGACCACTAGGTCCTTCAATATTTGCATCGACCTAACATCAAAAATAAAACATAACAACATTAGCACAAAAGGTGCTACAAGAAGAACAAAGTCAACGAGAGACAAATAAGTGTGTCGTATAAATAATGCTATCTCAAATGTAGAATTGCCTTGGTAACTAGTAAACCAAGGGAACCACCAAAAAAAAGCACCCCACATATTGAGATTCTATGGTAGCTAATAACCACAGCTAATACCAACCTTAGAACTATGCTTGACACCCACAGATAGGTGTTAATGAATAGGATTGAGGAACGCATATGAAGGATTGAGCAGAGGTTCTTCAAAGAACTAAGCCGAGCAAGCAAGGCACCAGTTGGTGCACTAACCACTTTTACTGATCCCATTTTGGAGTCACTTGTTGAAAAAATTCAAGGCTCTATAGAACAAGCAATACATTAGTACCTCGGATCTTTGAGACCTTCTTGATTACTTTCACACTCTTCTAAGATTCTAAAGACTTAGTGATGCATCCCTATGCCAAAGGTTCCGAATGACATTGAAGGGCCGTACTTGAACTTGGTTCTATTAGCTCCAAACCCAAAGTATTGGCTCCTCTAAGGAGCAATCCCAGAGCTTCTTGTCTCGTTTTGCCTATAATAGAGTACTCGAGAAAGATCCATGGCACCTAGTCAACATTAGGCAACATCAGATTGAGAGTTTAAAGGACTATTGCACCCATTTCAGTGCCAAAGCTTGGGTTATCCTAAATTTGGTAGACAAGAATAAAAGTTAGGATATTCTACAGCACCCTATAGGGAGGAGAGTTCTACAATGAGGTTATGATGAGACAACCCGCCTCCTATGAAAAGCTAGTGAATATAGTCCGATTTTACATCTTATCAAAAGAGGTGAAGAAGCAAGACTGGCATATCGAACAATTGGAGGCAGACCCGACCACCCCGTAAGATACAATTGTGAAGGGAGCTCATGAGAAGGATCATGTGACCCCTAACCCATGAGGTCTTCAACCAAGGATTTGCCATAATACCAAAATATGATGCTTTTTAATGAAATGCGTATCAATATCCTGATATAGATCCAAAATTAGTAGCCTCTGAAGTAGTTCAAACTTATGGGTCATCATAACTCAACTGACTAGTCCAAATGTTACCACTTTCATTGATGACCAAGACATAACACACAAGATCATAGGAACCTCCAAAGATAAATCAAGGCCCTCATCAAGAGGGGTTGTTGAAAAAGTTCATCCGGGGCGATCAACACCCACCTCTAACCAGGATTGGAGTGCTGAAATTTCAACTACTTCATGACTAAGTTATTAGCAGCATTGTCAATATGATAAAATCCCAACTAGGAAGAGAAGAATAAGCTAGGAGCAAGAGGAGCCAGCATTGAGTGGTAGGGTATCACTTTTGGCTGTAATGATCATGTAATATTTCGGATATCATTTTAATTATTTTAATATTAATTATAATTTTGAATATTTCGGACGTGGTAAAAATAAATTAAAATATTATAAAATTTTGAGGAATGATCGGAATTTTGGAATGGGGCCCTAGAGTACACTCATATTGTTGTCTGAATACTGAATTTGATTTTAGAATTAAAAAAAGAAAAAATACAAAAATATAATAATATATAATAATAATAATAATAATAATAATAATAATAACTAAATAAATAACAAAATAAAAAGAAAAAAAAGAAAGAAGTGAAAAAGGGGATAGGGGAGAGAGGGGGAGAAGAGGAAGAGAGATGGTCCGTGGGGGCTAGGGTTTTGTGCAGAAGGAGGAGGAGGAGAAGGAGAGAGACTGCAACGTAACGGCGTCGGCACCGGCGGGGTGATGCAGGGGAGGCCAGCAACGGCCACGTGAGGCGGTGCGGTGGTGGAGCGGCAACAGAGGAGCGATGGCAGCGTGCGGCAGCAACCGACGCGGAGAGGAGAGAGAAAGTCATGCCAGCAGGAGAGAGAATGTTCTATTCGGGTGTTTCGAGACATCTTTTCTTCAGATTTGTAGAGTATAATGTTAAGGCAAGTATCATCTACCTCTATCCTTGGTCTGATTTAATTTCTAATATATTTTGACCACTGTTAATGATTTTATTAACATATATTTATTTTTATATACATCCAATTTATTAATTATGTACATGCATGTATGTTTTATCAGTTGTGAGGTGGTTTTATACTAGTATTTATGATTTAGAGAACTTTTGAATAGCCGGACGGTATACATGTATATTTGTGTATCCATATGTTGTGGAACCATGAATTAGGTCGTGCGTCGGTCCATACGTACGCTATCGGGGGCTGGTTCACTATGGGACCATGGCGGTCAAAACCTAAGGGGTTGTTATGTGTGATCCAATGCATAAGATATTGATACCACTCCCAATGAGGAGGCTTAGTCCTGACGGGAACGTATATAATGTGGCCCCCTTTTGCCAGCAGGAAGGTTGAGGCATTTAATAGTTGATTTGCCCCACTGTATATTTAAATGAGAACCATCGTAAGAAATTGACGGAAAACTAATATATTCGGACGTTCTAAGATATAACTAAAATTTGATATTGCACCCAAAATCGCGAGTAGTAAAATATCATAAGTTTCTAATCTATGAGAGATAGAATACATGGATAGTCATGAGCTACTGGCCTAAACCGTAGCTGAGCCTTGAGCTACTGGCTTAAATTGCAGCCAATATAGCTGTGATTATCGGATAATGGTAACCATTCCACAAGTTGGTATTATTTATCTTTGATTCTCCGATTTTATGCATACTTCATATTTCTGCATGTATTTGGGTGAACTATAATTCAAAATACGTGGTGTTGCCCACTAATGGGCAATAGGAATGTCTCGTACGTACTGATGTGTTAAGCTTCGGAATATGTTTTATATTTATATATTTTGGCTCCGGTATTTCATTTGATTTCAGTATATGATATATCAGATTTGCATTTGGACAAGGTATGTGTCCCACACGGATATGGTGACATCGCGATTATGTTATGTGACCTTGGATCATATAAAATGATATCGTTTATGAGATTTAATTAGAACGTTATTTATTATGATTATATCCCGAATGGACTGTTTGTGTAGCCACCCGAGCTCGGATCCCCGAACCCGACCCGGACCGTTACGGTAAAAGTCTCAAATCATTCCAAATTTTAAAAATTACACATCATTAATTAACTCAACATCATCAAAATATCATCAATGATCCTCATAAATGTATCATAAATTAAACATCCATATTAGCAATAATAATAACTTTAATAAATGACATCGATATCCCAAAATATCAATTCTCATAAAAAAAATCTAACACAAGTTGAACAATAACTAAATCAAAATCTTAAATCCCCATTCGGAGAACCTCGAACTCTGATATCACCTCTATCTGGTGGCTACCCAAAAGTCACGTGATCTCCTTGATTCTAATATCAACCTGTCTAATTTGGAGCCAATAAAACACAAGAGTCAGCCGAATGCCCAATAAGTAAACATAATCAACAATAGATGAGTACAATTAAGCATCCCGAAAATAAAATAATAAATAAAATCAATAATAGCATGTCATCGATCAATCATTGTCCGAAACTCAATAACATGTCATGTCTACAACTCGAAGGCCACGTGAACAACTAAGTATCAAGGAAACAACATGGATTTCGTCAAATCCGATCATCAGCTCAATACGATGTCACAACTGTATGAACGAAAGCAGTCTTTAGGGACCTTATTCTACCATAGTGGACCAAAGGCCACGTATTTATGCCCCTGATGGCTGAGTGAGTACCATGAGGTTACCTGGTACCCATGATATCCTCACTACTCCTACAATCCTTCCAAAGGCTGTACACGTAACATACTCATACCATCTCCGATACCCCTCGCCAATGATATCCCATACATTATCCTTTACGATGGTCCCTAAGTTATAAGCATCCATTTCAACTAACTGTACAAGATAACAAAAATCTGAATATCAACTCAATTTGATGTTACCACTGTACGAGATAATAAGAATCTCCCTGGACCTTATTCTACCATAGTGAACCAAAGGCCGTGTATTTACGCCCCCAATGGTTGGGTAATACAACGAGGTCATCCATGGTATCACCACTACCCCTACAGTCCTCTCAGAGGCTTTACCCGTAGTATACTCATACCATTTCCGATACCCCTCACTAACAATATCCCAGATATCATTCTCTATGATCGTCACTAGGTTATAAGCATCCCTTCTCAATATCAATGACCTCAACCTCCGGAATGGAATCAGTATTAGAAAAGTATAGACTACTCTACGGTCCCACAGACTCTTATACGCCCAGATACCATAGAGTCTTCGTACACCCTCATTTACTTATCCATAAAGTACCAATAAAATATACACACACACTCATAGCCAACACAAAGATTGATCGCCACGGGATAGGGGAGAATCCAAGTAAATATCAGAAATTCGGCCAACCATATATATATATATATATATATATATTTTATCGGCCCTCCCAACGTGTTGAATCTCACAATTTTATCGTTATTGTACTACCCTGCGATTCTCATCTTATTTAATTATCTCAATTAATTCCACAAAATCCACCTGAAATAATAATTACTGATAACTTTCTCTTCAATTACTTTATACTTTCAATGTGTGTATATATATACATCACTTACTTTCAAACACACACACACACATATATATATAAACCTATATACACACCCCCATAAAGCAGCAACACTGCCAGCAGACACAAGCCTTCACACACACACACCCACACCCACACCCTGACACGGCGACAACCCTTCTAGCAGCCCAGGCCACACGTACGCCCAGCAGCTTCCTCCTTCGAACATCTCATCGCTTCACAAGGCTTCACAACAGCACTGCATAACCACCCCCAGCAGTACTCTCACCAATACACCACCGCACATCTACACACAACCACACACACGCAGATATACATATATATATTTACACATATATGTTTATACATAAATGTACACGCAGATACATACACGTATATACACATACACAATACACAATAAATATATGCATATAATCTGCCAGTATACACTGCCATACGCCGCCCACACACCGTGCACAGTGCCGACCTCCACCTGCACAACGCCGGCAACAATCAACCAACAGAGCATGGAGCTCTGTTTTCTCACCATTTTAGCCGAGCACGAAGAACAGAGCATGAGGCTCTACTCTTTTCACCCATTTCGACTTCCCACAATTAACCATGAAAATCTCAAATTTTCATAATTCAACAGGAAACGCCACAATTATACAGCATAAATAACATTATTTCCCGAACCTCATACTTGCGTAATCCCCTCGAACAAATCCTCTACTGTTCAAAGCCAATGCTCTGCTCAACCGATTTCCATTTACAACAGAAATACAGTCGGTTTCCAAAAATCATCGTATGATAATAAGAAGATTAGCATCAACAATTAGAAAGAAACGATTTACTGACAGAAATTAGAAATTATACTTGCAATGAAGGAAGAAGTAAAATAATCAGGATTCATTTGCAATTAGAGGAGAAATCACAGTAAAAGGATTTCACTTGCCTGAACTGTAATACGGCTAGGGTTTTGTGGCAGTGGCAGTGGTGGCGACGGCAGCCAAAACCTACGACGGCGGTGTTGATTACTGACGTGATGGCGGCTTCAAAATTTACGGCAACACTCCCTCCGGCTGCTTTGGCTCGGCCATAGCTTTCCCCCCTCTCTTCCCTAATTCTAAACCCCCTTAAATAATGGGAACACCGGTTAGGGTTTCCACTGAAACCTTCCTCCTTTGCTGCGCCACTCTTCTCTCTCTCTCTCTCTCTCTTCTCCTCTCCTTCCTTTCTTCTTCCTTTCTTTCTTTTTTCTTTTTCTTTTCTTTCATTTTTCTTCCTTTCCTTCCTCTTTCCTTTTCTTTTTTCCTCCGTCTAAATACTATTATTATTATTATTATTATTATTTATTAATTAATATTATATTAATATATATATATATATAATTATTTATCATTATTTATTATTTTATTATTATCACTCACTATAATTAATAATATTTATTATTATTTATATTTATTACTGTTATTAAAGATATTAATTATCTCATCACCCTTACCATAATATTTAAATTTTTAATTAATTATATATTTATTTATTTATTTATTTTATTTTCAGTCAATAAATTTTGATACACTAAGATTATCTAATATTAATTCATTAAGGTTGGTTTGTAATTAATTTAATCTAACTCACTAACTAGTCTAAATTTAAGTAATAGTCTAATTATTTAAACCTAAAAGTAATTAAAAATAATTATTAAAACTTTATTTATCAATTTTATTTTCTTAAGATAATAAAAATATTTGGAACATTACAATCTTCCCCCCTTAAAAGATTTTTGTCCTCGAAAATTAACACACTCATCGGACATTTTATCTCTAAATTTTTCTTCTAATTCTTTCGCGCATATATATATATATATATATTTATTTATTTATCAAGTCCTAAATTAGTTTAAACCCATATCCTGACAAATCTAAAAAATTAAATCCTGTACATACTATTTTCATTTTGTCCATACAATTTTCTCTAGGACATTGCAGTTCCATCTTAGTCTTAGGTTAATTGATTTTATATTAATACTCAGCACATCGTATTTTGTATTGCTTATTTTGAAGTCATTGCCGGTAGATATTTGATACTAGTTGTTACTTTTTTTTCTCATTTATTTTATTACTATTATTTTTATTTTTTCATATGTCATATTAATTCTATATATTTATAGGATAAAAATTAATTTTTTTTATAATTACAAAGTTAATGGACAATTTATAATATTGGAAAAAATTCATCCTGACATTTAAAGGAACGATTTAAACAAAAAAGGTCGGGGTATTATATTCAAAGTTGAATAAAAAGTCATATGAAAAATTCTAGTTAGATATTACAGTGAGTATGATAGAAGGTTGAATAATACTGAATTAAGAATGTCAAATTTTAAAATTCAGCATAGTGCATGAAGTATCAAAATAATTTATCAAAGGGTACTAGTGATAATGATAAACTTGATAGCACATATACAATAATAAGAGAAAAGATAGAGATAACCAAGTACTCGTTAGAAGGGGATATCTGATACTACAATGACGAAGACATGTGGGAGAAAGGAACCAAGGAATCCCAGCCCCAATGTTTTTTTTTTTTTCTAATGGAACTTTAATATTAAATTGAACACTCATTAAGTGTACTAAAAATTTAAATTGTATCATCATTTTATTATAATATTCAATTCAAGCCTATTGATAAATATTTTCCTTTAAATACCAATATCGGTTTTCAAACTCAAGTTAAGATATACTTTCCTATATGAGTCAATTTCCCTAATTTGTCCACTGTAACTATTTAAAACAAATGCCACTTTCTCCCTACATGAACATTTTAGAACGTCATTTCTTCAACAAACAACTCTCATGCGTTAAATTCTTCCAGGGTAAATAATTTGGCTTGATGACGATGTAATACGATTGTCATTTCAATTGCAACCTTAACTCTTTAAGTTCCATCGGTGCCATCCCATGAGGTCTTTGGAGATCGATGCGATTATTCCAGTTAGCTTGATCAAGAAGTTGATCTTCTATACGGTGTTTATACCAACAATATGGTCGTAACGCATTTGGGAATCTTTTGAGTTGATAATAACACCTCTATTTGATAATTCATCCCACTCCGATGTACATGTGAGAGCCCTAAATCTTCCAAGAGTATACGGCTGGCGTGCCACACTACAACAGTCGGAGTCGAAACTCTCTTGATTGGGAATAGTGGAAGTTCTACTTGACTCTACGATTATCGTCGGTCGAACGGAGTTGGTTTCTTCTTCTTTGGCATACAACAATGCACGACGCATTGTCCCAAGTTACAAAGAACCCGCTAATCTTTTGTCGCTTATCCATTAAGAAAAAAAAGGTGATGGTCCGATCTTGAAATCTGCAGCAATAGGTTTTTGGTGGTCCTCTTTTTTCAAATAGCTGAACGATAGAAATTTACGCATTCACCGCCTAAGATTCACAAGTCAAGATGTTGAGAGCGTGTGCCGTGGGATGAGTTACTTCGTATGAATGCCATTATAAGTTTTATAGGAGTCTCCTGTACTCGTATTTTATTGTCTCGACAACCTCTAAGATGAGAGAATTTTGAACCTAACCAATATTAATACTCTAGCCTACCAATTTTCTCCTGATCCCAAAATATCCTAGACCCTAAACCCAAAATATAAGATAAATTTCACGTCACAAAATCACCAACGATTTTCTAAGTCCTCAAAAAAAAAAAAATACTATAAAATTCTCTTAAACTCAAAACGATTACTAATATCTCAAGTTCTCGAACAACTTAGTGAATCAAAATTTCCAAAATATCAAGCCCCAAAATTCCTCTAAAATACATACTATTCTTCACTTCGACTTACAAAACAAATTCAAGTCCTCAAATATCATTGATTTGCCTAACATCCTCATCCATTATCAATTTCAAAAATTATCAAGTATTCACACAGAACCTTAATTCGCTGATACCATTAATTGTAATGACCCGAGCTCGAATCCCCGAACCAGACCTAGACCATCACGGTAAAAGTCTTGAATCATCCTAAATTTTAAAAATTACACATCATTAATTAACTCAACATCATCAAAAGATCATCAATGATCCTCATAAATGCATCATAAATTAAACATCTATATTAGCAATAATAATAACTTCAATAAATGACATTGATGTCCCAAAATATCAATTCTCATAAAAAAATCTAGCACAAGTCGAATAATAACTAAATCAAAATCTTAAATCCCCATTCGGAAAATCTCGAACTCTTATATTACATCTATCTAGTGGCTATCCAAAAGTCACGTGATCTCCTTGATCATGATATCAATTTATCTAATCTGGAGCCAATAAAATACAAGAGTGAGTCGAATGTCCAGCAAGTAAATATAATCAACAATAGATGAGTACAATTAAACATCTCGGACAATAAAATAATAAATAAAATCAATAATATCATGTCATGGATCAACCACTGTCCAAGACTCAATAACATGTCGTGTCCACAACCTAAAGGCCATGTGAACGGCTAAGTATCGAGGAAGCAACATGCATTCCGTCAAATCCGATCATCAGCTCAATACGATATCACAATTATATGAACGACAGTAGTCTCCAGGGACCTTATTCTACCGTAATGGACCAAAGGCCGTATATTTATGCCCCCGACGGCTGGGTGAGTACCATGAGGTTACCTGCTATCCATGGTATCCCCACTACCTCTACAGTCCACCCAGAGGCTGTACCCGTAGCATGCTGATATCATTTTCGATACCCCTCGCCAATAATATCCCATATATCATCCTCTACGATGGTCCATAGGTTATAAGCATCCCTCTCGACTAACTATACGAGATAACAAGAATCTGAACATCAGCTCAATTTGAGGTCACCACTGTACGAGATAATAAGAATCTTCCTTGACCTTCTCTACCATAGTGAACCAAAGGCTATGTATTTATGCCCACAACGACTGGGTCATACAACGAGGTCATTCATGGTATTCCCACTACCCCTACAGTCATCTCAGAGGCCGCACCCGTAGCATGCTCATACCATATCCAATACCCCTCGCCAATAATATCCCAGATATCATTCTCTACGATCGTCACTAGTTTATAAGCATCCCTTCTCAATATCAACGACCTCAACCTCAGGAATGGAATCAGTATTGGAAAAGTATAGACTACTCTACGATCCCACAGACTCTCATACGCCTGGATACCATAAAGTCTTCGTACACCCTCATTTACTTATCTATAGAGTACCAATAAAATATACACACACGGTCAAAGCCAACACAAAGATTGATCGCCACGGGATAGGGGAGAATCCAAGTAAATATCAGAAATTCGGCCAACCATATATATATATATGTATATTTTATTGGCCCTCTCGACGTGTCGAATCTCACAATTTTATCGTTATCGCACTAGCCCGCGATTCTCATCTTATTTAATTACCTCAATTAATTCCACAAAATCTACCCAAAATAATAATTCCTGATAACTTTCTCTTCAATTACTTTATAATTTCAATGTGTATATACATATACATCACTTACTTTCAAACACACACACACACACACACACACACATATATAAACATATACACACACCCCCATACGGTAGCAACATTGCCAGCATACACAAGCCTTCACACACATACCCACACCCAGACACGGCAACAACCCTTCCAACAGCTCAGGCCACACGCATGCCCAGCAGCTTCCTCGTTCGAACATCTCATGGATTCACAAGGCTTCACAGCAGCACTGCATAACCACCCCAATAGTACTCTCACCAACACACCACGGCACATCTACACACAACCACGCACACGCAGATATACATAATATATTTACACATATATACACGTATATACACATACACAATACACAATAAATATATGCATATAATCTGCCAGTATACACTGCCATATGCCGCCTACACACCGCGCACATGCCGACCTCCACCTGCACAACGCCGGCAGCAATCAACCAACAGAGCATGGAGCTCTATTTTCTCACCATTTTAGCTGGCCACGAAGAATAGAGCAAGAGGCTCTGTTCTTTTCACCCATTTTGACTTCCCACAATTTATTAATATTTATATTTATTACTGTTATTAAAAATATTTATTATCTCATTACCCTTACCATAATATTTAAATTTTTAATTAATTATATATATATTTATTTATTTATTTTATTTTCAGTCAATAAATTTTGACACACTAAGATTATCTAATATTAATTCATTTAGGTTAGTTGGTAATTAATTTAATCTAACTCACTAACTAGTTTAAATTTAAGTTAATAGTCTAATTATTTAAATCTAAAAGTAATTAAAAATAATTATTAAAACTTAATTTATCAATTTTATTTTCTTAAGATAATAAAAATATTTGGAACATTACAGTTTGATACGGACAATAATTCAGTACAAGATATCTCTTCAGTTTTTAGAAATTTTACGGGTCTTGTGTTTTATATTTTACACGGTTGTATTGTATTATCCATTCCCTCTGATTTATATGCACTATTTATATATATATATGATACTTGTTGAACTCTAAACTCACATTTTCATATTTTATCCCTTCAGACCAATGGCTTGGATACGCTTATAGAGTTTGACGTTATCTGATGTGGCAGGTTTCTATCGGTGAGTAGAGATATTCATATTGGTTATATCTCTTATCTCGAGAATATATTATGATTCTGTCTTTGATCGGATAAGAGCCTTGATCCATGTATGAGATATATTGGAGTTATAGTATTATACTGAATACCTCCATTGCGATCTTGAATGGTAGGTCGTGTATTATATTGTCCGGATTCATATTCGATGAGATCTATTGCGGGTTTTTTTATGTCAGATCCTGTATATGTAGGGATTGTCACGCTCGAGTTAGGTTTTTATGATTAATAAAAATATTATTATGAATTTTATCTAAATCTAACCAATTCATTCATTGTAAGATCATCAATAGAATTGATGGCTCATCAGTCCTCATTTCCTTCATTTACGCCTCCAACTCTGTGATTGCTCGGAGATCTCTCTAGGACAACTTGCGCGCCATCCATCACCGCTTATCTAGTGCCCCTTGGGCTATGTTGGGCGACTTTAATGCCATTAGAGCGCCTTCCGAGAACCTGGGCGGTTGCTGGCATGGTAACAGCGCTAAGGACCTTGATAGGTGCCTCATCGATTGTGATCTCCATGACCTGTGCTTTGATGGTGCTTTTTTCACCTGGAATTACGGCCGCAATCCGGGACCCCGCATCTTCCGCAAGCTAGATAGAGTTGTTGTCAATGGCCCTTGGCTAGCGGAGCTTCGCTACACTGCCTCCTTCCCTCCGCCTTGCCTTTCGGATCATTCTCCCTGTTTGCTGAACCCTATCTCCTCAAGGCCCAAAAAAGCGGGCTGCTTTCGATTCAATAATTTTCTCACCCAACATCCTTGTTTTGTCTCCACTGTTCAACAATGTTGGGACAGTAATATTCAAGGGGTCCCCATGTTTCGAGTTGTCTCTAAGCATAGGCTCTTAAAAGATAGGCTTAAAGACATCAATCGCAACATGGGAGATGTCTCTGAAGGTGTCTCTCGTACACAGCAGGCCCTTGAGGACTTTCAAAAGAATGGTTCGTCCAATGTCCCTCAAATCGGGGCTAATGTTGAGGATATTCTTCTCGCTGACTACCGTAGAGCGTTGAGACTTGAGCTTGACCTCCTTCAACAGAAGGCGAAAATCCGTTGGATTAGGAACGATGATCAATGCACGAAATACTTTTTCCAATCAATTGCTGCCAATCACAATAAAAATCGGATTCTCTCCTTAACCAAAGAGGATGGATCGTCTACGAACAACCTGGAGGAAGTTCAGCAATTATTCATCGATCACTTCACTCATCTTTTGGGATCCGATCGAAGTGAGCCGTTCCCAAAGGAGCGGCTCCGTCCTTTCATCTTACACTCTGTCCCTGCCGGAATCCGTCAAGAGCTCTGCAAGCCATTCTCTGATGAGGAGGTCCGGATGATGCTTTTATCCATTGATGATAACAAAGCTCCTGAGCCGGACGGATTTTCTGCCAAATTCTTCAAAGAAGCCTGGAACATCATTGGTCCCTCCATTATCGAAGCCATTCTTGACTTCTTTCAGCATGGGAAGTTATTAAAACAAATTAATGCGACCTTGTTATGCTTAATCCCAAAAATCAAATCCCCTTCAAAGGTCTCTGATTTCCGCCCCATCGCCTATTGCAATGTTCTTTATAAGATCATCTCCAAGCTCATTGTCAACCGCATTAAACCCTCTCTTCCTTTCCTGGTTGCAAAGGGGCAGACTGCTTTTGTTCCTGGCCGGTGCATTGGAGATAACATTCTTCTTGCACAGGAGCTTCTCCATAAATACCACCTGAACAAGGATGTCCCCCGTTGTGCTATTAAAGTGAATTTGATGAAGGCTTATGACTCTATTCATTGGGATTTCATCTTAGCGGTTCTTGAGCTGATGGATTTCCCTCCACTCATGATCAAATGGATAAGCCAATGCATTTCCACTACATCTTTTTCGTTAAGCCTTAATGGTGAATCGGTGGGCTTTTTTCGTGGTGCTAAAGGGCTAAGACAGGGGGACCCGCTCTCTCCCTATCTTTTCGTCCTTGGGATGGAAGTCCTAAATGGCATTCTTGAAAGAATGACTCAGACTAATCCGGACTTCCAGTTCCACTGAAAATGCGCGGATACTAGAACCGTGATGCTTGGCTTTGTGGATGATATTCTGCTTTTTTCTAAAGCAGATTGTAAATCCATTCAGGCCCTGCATGAGAGTCTCTTAATGTTCAGTTCTCTATTTGGGCTTACTCCTAACCCGGATAAGAGTGCGGTCTTTTGTTGTTCCACAAGCAAGACCACTAGAAGGGGCATTCTCAACATTCTCGGTTTCGGTCTGGGTTATCTCCCTGTCAAATATCTCGGAGTCCCCCTCATAACCACGAAGTTGTCAGCCTCGGATTGTAAACCACTCCTTGATAGAGTTGATCAACGTATTTCTTCTTGGAAAAACCGCTGGCTCTCCTTTGCGGGTAGGCTTCAATTGATTTCATCTATACTTTCCACTATCCATCACTACTGGGCCTCCCTTTTCATCCTTCCAAAAGCCATCTTGAAGCGCATTGAAAAATCCATACGCTCTTTTCTTTGGCATGGATGCTCTGCTGGTCTCTCCTCCGCCAAGGTTGCCTGGACTGATGTGTGCTCCCCTAAAGAGGAAGGCGGCTTAGGTTTAAAAAATCTGAGCGCGTCTAATAAAGCTCTCCTGGCCCGTCATTTCTGGAGGATTATCACTAAGGACCCAAGCTCCATCTGGGTCACTTGGTGTCACGTCTACCGTATCAAAGACCGTTGCATTTGGACCATCAAAGTTCCTGATTCTGTCCCGTGCAGTTGGAAAAAGTTAATGAATCTTCGTGTTACCCTTCGCAATATGATCCGGCACCATATTGGTAACGGACGCGGCACCTTTCTCTAGCTTGATTCTTGGCACCCGCTAGGTTCGCTTCATGAAAGATTTAATGAGAGAATCAGATGTATCACAGGCTTGCCTTTGGATGCCAAGGTCAAGGACATCATCAGGAATGGAGTATGGAACTGGCCAAACCCCTTTGATATGGAGGTTGATAGGATTTTGAATAACATGCCTAATTATCTCCCTGACCCTGCTCGCGAGGATGTGGTGGTATGGACTGCCGATCGGAGTGGGCTCTTTTCTTCAAAATCCGCCTTTGAGCTTTTTCGTGAATCGAAAGGTGTGGTGGAGTGATTCAGCCTTGTCTAGAGCCCCAAGTCAATCCCGGCTCACACATTTATTCTCTGACTTGCGATCCGCCAGAGACTTAGCACTCTTGATAGAATTGCCAATTACCTTCATATTCCTGCGTTATGTATACTCTGTTCCTCTGGAAGGGAGTGTTATGACCACCTTTTCTTCAATCGTCCTTTCTTCTCGTCTGTCTGGAGGCAAATGCACCACATAGCGGGGTGTAGATGGCCCCACACTAATTGGAATTCTAATATCTTGTGGGCTGCTAAACGATGGAAGGGTAAAAATCTCAAAGTATTATCGTTTCGCCTCACTCTTGCTGCTTCTGTCTATTTTATCTGGAGGGAGAGGAACCATCATATGTTTAAGGATTCGAGGATTCTTAATGAAACCCAAATGGTCACCCAGATCTCTGCGGCAGTCCGGGGGAAAATTGAGGCTTCCCACAGCGCCTTTACTGTGCAGGACAGGCCGATTTTGGAAAGGTAGAACATTTCCTATTCTAACTCTCATCCGGAGGACTGGACCTCTGTCTGACATTTGGAGGTGTGCTGGTGTATCTCATTGGTGGATCTTGAGCAGCTGAAGGTGCGCTGAAGGTGCAGGACAGTGCGCTGAAGGTGCAGGACAGGCAAATATTGGAAAGATGGAACATTCTTTGCTCCAACTTACACTCGGATGTCGGATTTTCCGGATTGAATTTGGAGGTTGTGACTTGATTCCGGAGTTGATTGAGGTTGACATATCAGGTTTCGGAGTGGATTGAGGTTGGCGGCTCTGGATTCGGAGTGTTTTTCTCATCCTTGTTTTTGAGGACTCCGAGTCCGGTGTTTTAAAAAAAAAATCTCTGTCCTTGGTTTTGTGGACTCCGGATTCTAGAGTGCTTTGTGCGTTCCTTTTTTCGGCACTTGTTGGATTTCGGTTCCTTCTTTTTGTGCCAAAAAAAAATCTTTCTGTCCTTGCTTTTGTGGACTCCGGTTCCGGAGTGCTTTGTGCGTTTCCTTTTCCGGCGCTTGTAGGATTTCGGTTCCTTCTTTTTGTGCCATAAAAAAAAACTGTCCTTGTTTTTTTGAACTCCGGATTCCGGAGTGCTTTGTGCGCTGTTGGTTTCCGGCGCTTGGAGGACTCCGGTCTCCGGAGTGTTTTTGTTTTGTGGCGTTGGCTCTTTCTTTTTGTGCTTCCCAAAAAAAAAAACAAAAGAGTAAGCGGTTTCTGTCGCTGTGCTGTGAACTCCGGACTCCGGAGTGCCTTTTTGTTCGCTGCTTTATCCGGCGCTCTTGTGGACTCCGGATTCTGAAGTTCGTATTTGTTCGAGTTTGGCTAGAGTGCTTCCTCTTATCCGGTGATCATAAAGCCGGTCCATCTTTTTCAGGTGCTCATAAATCTGAACTCTCCAACTTGCAAGCATTCCGGAGTCCATTTGCTTCCCTAATAGGAAGGACGGAGTGGCTTCTGCGCCTTGCTGGCCGGAGTGCTTGATGCTTCTCTTGGACGGAGTGGATTTTCTTGGCTGGAGTGTCCTCTTTGCGATCATTTTCGTAGTTCCAGTGCTTCACAAAAAGAATTTCCAGGACCATGCTCATGCTGATGGATGCTGATCTGTTGGGAACTCCTAGTCTGTGCAGCTGCTGCTGATTTTTCGCTGGCGTTGGGGCTGGGGTGTGCTGCTGTTGCCTATTGCTTCCTGCTGTTGGAAAACTAGGGGTGCAATTAGGTTTTAGCAGCATTGTTTTGCTGTAGTAAGTTCTTCGGGGCGATCGGATGTTGTTGATCCAGTCGGCTCGGGAGTAACTGATTTTGAATCTACTTATGTATATTGACAGAGTTCATATTCTGTTTTCTGTTGATCGTTATCCTCTTAGAGGTTTTTTGAGGTATTTTCTGATATACCAGTTGCTCGGGGCATGCCCTAGTGTTTTATGTTCTAACTCCAAGTCAAAAAACTTGGAGTTATAACATTGATTTTGTAAATTTTTTTCTTTAATCCCAAATACATATACTTACCAAAAAAAGATTTTATTTTGACCTGTATATATTGTTTTCCTAGATTGTAATAGATCATATCCATATGACCTCCCTCACTCGAATCCCCTCATTGTAAGTACATGAAGCAAATAATTGCTATTTAAAGAGAGTATTTATTAATGATGGAAGCTCCAAAAACCTTTTATACTTTGATGCTTACACCCGACTTGGGCCAACTTGCCAATGGCTTAGTCTCTCGAAAGGTCCACTGTATGAGTTAGACAACCAACTAGCCAAAGTCAAAGGTTGATAGGCCTAGAGATAACTTGTTGAGATTATTCCATGATATCATCTTAAAAGCTAACAATGCTTATCGTAAAACCACCTCTGGCTAATAATACCATCCTCAGGTGACCAATCCCAATGAGATTTAGAACGGTCACCACGTTCCTAACCTCAAAATGAAATTTTCAACCTTGTCAAAGATTTGTGAGGTGAAAGGCCACCAAGTGGTATTGAGGCATTACTACCTAACTAAGCTTTGAGGACCTAAATCAACACAACTACTAAGGGACCATCTACGCAACAAGGGACCCCATTGAAAGTTGTCAACGAGGTACACCTTGGACCCATCCATGGTAGAAAAATACATGCAAGTCAACTTGGTGTTGGTGGAAGTGTTTAATAGAGTGCAAATACATTAATTTGATATTAACAATTTTTTATTGCATGGTGATTTGAATGATGATATCCACATGCATAAGCCATTGGGATATAATAGAAGAGAACCCACTGAGTGTGCAAGCTTTTGAAAGGAATTTATGAGCTCAAAGAAGCTTCTAGAAGATGATACTCAAAATTTAAAATCATTAAATATCTATTAAAATTTTAATATTATTCAATTATAAAATAATTACCTCATAAATATATCATGTAAATATCTAAAAAAAATACAAATTATTAAGAGTCATGGGTCACAACCCAAGAGAAAACTATCAAGCCTCTACCATAAAGCTACTACTTTCTAGAGTCCTCTCTACCTAGAAGTCTCACATCAAATGTAGGATCCCCTATTAATTCTATGTACTCAACTCAAATTTAGATGATGGTAAATCAAACACCTAACAAATAATAATAATAATCAATGATGCATAGCAATCATCAAACATTTTGAATATATAATATCTAAAATATAATAACCATAACAGTAATATAAAACTCAATAATAACCTCTATCTGAGAATTTATAATTCATTATAGCTACCACTCAAAAGTAATAACAAGTATAGGTTCCATTGGACCCTCATACCATGAAGATAAGAGGATTTCATAAAATTTGAATCTTATCAATAAGTGAGAATCTCCCAAAGTCCAACACCACGAGAAAAAAAAGAAATTTTCTAAATTCAAATATTAGTAAGAACTATCTAAACAGTCCAAATTTGAATAGCAATAAATCATCATAAATTTCATAGAATTTGAATATCATTGAATCCAACTCATGGATTCTACTAAATATAATCCATGAATGTTACTAAATTTCGAACTTAAGAGGTATCAATAATAATGGCATATCATGAAAATTCTCTTAGATCTTATTCTACTAATGTAAACCAAAGTCACATATGTCGTCTCCCATAAGCTGATTATGTATTACAAGATAACTAATACTTTTAAGTTTGATACGCAATGAAATTTATGGTCTACTAAGACTCTATTAAACAAAATACAAACATCTCACCAGCGTATATTTTTTTCTACCCGCAAAGCATAGAAATTTTCTCAACAAGTCAAATCTAATATCCTTTACCGTGATATCCATTAATAGCATACTATACAGTAGTATGCCTGATCCATGCATGAGTGCCATTTCTTGAGTGGCAACACTCGAGACACGCTCGTGGTACGCCTGAGGCGCCATTTGCTGAGAGCGAGTGCTCGAGGCACTCCTAAGGCATTCTCAAGGTGCCATTGGTCGAATGCCAACACTCGAGTAATGAGGAGCAGACCTTGTGCCAGATTGAGCGTGCCTGATGTGTACCCGTGGTGCACTCAAATGCCGAGGTGTGCATTTTTAAGCGATCATATTTTTTAACCTCGTTTTTTAGCCTTTTTATAAATAGCCACCTTTTTCTCCTTATTTCTAACTTTTGGAGAAATATTTTGACAACCGTTCAGTGAAAAAGTTCTCACTTTTGTACTTATTAATTGCTCCATTTGAGAAATGTAATGACCCAAACTTCTAAAATATGATAATTAGGAGAAAGATGGGCTTCGTAAGGGTACCAGCTCCTAAAATATGATAAAAGATAAGTAATTAACTTAAAATAAATGAATTAAGGTCAAGGGGTATGGGAGGAATCGGATCAAAAAGCCCAAAGATCCGAAATTGATAAATCAAAAATCGAAATTATAAACCGAGAAATATTGATTTGTAAATAAGATTTCAGGTTTTAAATTATGATAATCATGACCTATTAAGGTTATGTAATCAAAAATAGGGTCTAAGAATGTGAGGAATTCGATTAGAAGGGTCAAAGCAGGTCCCGGATGACAAAAACGCAACGTTTTTGTGCTGCAGGCTCGATGTGCGCCTGACGAGTGCTCGAGAAATGCTTGAGCTTCGGTCAGGTGCCATTTTACGAGTGTGGCACTCGAAGCTCGCCCAATGCAAGGCGGGAGCGAGGGAGGTTACAAGAAGTGCACCCGAGGACCACTCGAGCGCTATCCTGGGCACACATTTGTGAATGCAGCACCTGAAGGGCGCTCTATGAGCACTCAAGGCGCTGCCGTGTCCGAAAGGAATGCTTGAGGAGCGCTCAAGCGCCCCGACGGTTATATATATATATATATATATAAATGGCCGTACGCATTTTTTCAACCATATTTTAGCCTCCCATTAGAGAGAAGAGGGAAAGGGAAAGAGGAGAAGAGGAATTCGCCCATTCCACTCTGATCCAAATAAAAATAACGGTAAATCGGACTCAGGTAAGTATACTCCGGACATTATATACCGTTTTTATAGTATTTTAATATTACTAAAATTATATTTGTACCCTAAAAGCATGTTTCTCCATGTTCTACATAAATAGAGCCTATTTCTGTAAATTAATCGGACAGATTTTATATTTATATGTATATATTGCAATATCTGATATCAATTTCATGAAAATGCACGTGTTAAGTGTCCATTTATTGTCCGATAATTTTGGCAATATCCTAAGCATGAAATTGAAGAAATTTAACTATTTTTATCCAAAACCTCTGTTATATAAAAGTTAATCTATACTGAGATAAATCTCCTGATGTAATTTATTTCTGAAAATTTTATACCAACTTATACTAATAAATTACTATAGGGTTTTGAAGTAAAATTGAAGGATTTTTAAATCATTACTGTATATTCTGAAATTGATTGGAGAGTATTGTGAAACTCTAACCAATTTCTGAAATTGAAAAGAGTTTTCAATTAAGAAAATGAGAAGAAAACTATTACTGATACTGCTAATTAGGACCCATGGCTGATATACAGTCAAGTTAGGTTCTCCGGTATGCCTTAAAACGTTATGATAGTAATCAATGATAACTCTATCCATCGAGTTATATGTAGTTCACCATTCCTCAGGGCGTTAAACTAGAAGGTAATTATTGTTACTGGCTGGCATTATTGCACCGAATCCCATGAGAAAGGATGTCGCATGGAAGGGACTACTGTACTGGCCTTGGATTGTGTGGAGTGAACGTAATCTATCCTCAATTATTTGCCCCCTCCACTAGTAGGGTTTACTGGTAGGGTTCTTCATTGATAGAAAAGAAATTTTCAAGAATTTATAGAACTAATACTGTTTTTCTAATTACCGAAGTATGTTTTATTAATTTATGATTATCGAAGCATAGTTTCACAAATTCATGATTCCAACTCATGTTTAAATAGTATTATGCTTTATCCTTGTTTCATGAATGCTCCTGTTTTCCTGATGATATCATAGTTTCCTACTCTAACGAATATATATTTTGTATGAAAGTATAAATGATGATACTGAAACATGTTTGTATAGAATCATGCTTTTCTCATGACTGTTTATCGGTAATTATATTATGTATGAGAACATTATATTCTACATATTTTAGTACCTTATTGGGTTTCGAATCGCTATTTTACTATTTTTTTTCCCTCCAGATAAGACTATAGAATTAGTACCGGACGAAGAGAAGTGACCTAAAGCTTATCTGAAGACTTTTGGATATCTGAAGTATTTTGAAGTTATCTTGGAGACACAGTTGGATGTAAAGATCTGACCTTGATATATGGTTTTGTATACGGATTACATGTATATGGATTTTATGTATTGTGGATCTCGTATTATGAAAAGCATGTGATGCATATGATGAAATAGAATATGATACTTTCGTAGGTTTATAGTTCTACTTTCACTATATGTTTTCTGGATTTCTGCACAAGTCCTAGATGGTATCTCCTATACGTATCTAATTTAGTGGATAGGATTATGTGTAAACCAAGATGGTATTCGTGGTCCTATGAAGCGTGTTGTCGGAAAAGCGTGTTTTCAAGAATAAAGGATAGTTTCATAGTACAATATACCTTGTTATGCAAACCATAATAGTGTAGCTAAAAATAAAAAAATTGAACGTTGTTGAAAATGGTGTTGAGTATACTTGGCAATTCTAGTCTCTTAAAATCATTGTGGATTGAAATTTTTAAAATGATAGTATATATAATAAATCATATTCCGATGAAGGCTATTCCATTTTTTTTTTCCTGAGTTAGGAAAATGTTAGAAATTGAATTTGCGACATATGTGCATTTGAGAATATCCATCTAAATTAAGAATTTATGATACATAAAGAGAAAAAGTTTGATCCAAGGATCATTAGTTGGCATTTCATTAGACATGTTCAAAAGTTATAGATTCTACTATTCATTTCAAAATATTACAATTGTAAAATCAAAATATACAAATTTTTTTAAGAATAACTAAATCAGTGAGAATAATTGATCTAAAAATATAATTTTTTTAAAAAATTATTTAGATTTTTAATCATTCACTTCAAATGTTAGATTGATTATTATACATAGCACTCCTCAAGTTTAAAATAGTATTGAATAACTAATCGATATGATTTTATAAGTTGCTAATATCATTCTAGTAGATCAAATTGCTCAAGATTTACTTGAAATAGTTAAATAATCAGTTGAATAATATGCTCTTGTTAAAAATGATGCTACAATAGTAAGAAAATCTACTAAAATAACAAAATTAGTAATTCCTAATAATTATATTATTTATTTTTAAGACTTTAATTATAACATTGGAGTAAAAAATGATCTTAAAATATTTTTACAAGTCAAAAGTCACAATGAATCAAATTTATGGTGTAATACCATCAAAGAAAAGATAAAATTTCATGAGAAGTAGTAGAATTTGGGATCATATTAAATTGTCTAATAGGAAAAAAGTCATAGGATACAAATAGATTTTTAAGATAAAAAAAAATTTATTAGACAATGTTAAAAAATATAAAATAAGACTCATTCCTAAGGGATTTATTCAAAAGAAAGAAATTTGTTATACAGAGTTTTTTCTTCTATATTTAATAATGATTCTCTTTGTATAGTTTAAGTATTAGTTGCCTATTTTGATATAAAATTGTCATAAATGGATATAAAAATAACTTTTTTTAATGATGATTTAGAGATTGAGGTGTATGTAAAATAATCAGAATAATTTTCCTCTAATAATGTTGAACAATTCATATATAAGTTTAAAAAATTCATATATAGATTAAAACAAGTATCCTATCAGTGATATTTAAAATTCAAAGATGTCATCTGTTTTTTTAGTTTTGAAGAGAACATTACGGATTAATATATACACTAAAAAATTAGTTGGAGTAAAATTTATTTTCTTATTTTATATGTAGACGATATTTTACTTACATCTAATGATAAGAGTTTATTATATAATATGAAAAAGTTTTACTCTAATAAATTTAAAATTAAAAATATAAGTGTTACAACTTATGTTATTGAAATTAACATCTATCGGGACAAATTATGAGGTATTTTAAATTTATCTCAGAAGACTTATATCAATAAAATTTTATAAAAATTTTGAATAAATAATTATTCACTAAGTATAACATCCATTATGAAGGGTAGGATTCAATTTAAATCAATGCACGAAAAATAATCTTGAAAGGTAACAAATAAAAGATATTTTATATACTTCAACTGTTTGAGGTTTGATGTATACTCAGTTATATGTAAGACTTGACATCACTTTTATTGTGAGAAAATTAAGATATTAGAGTAATATGGGAACTCCGCCTCTGAGCAAGGCAGCAACGCAAGACCTTTTTAGGGAGTGGGGTGGGGGTGGGGAAATCAAAATGAAGATAAGGGAATCAAGGCAACCGCCATTGTGCAATGCTACGCCAGAAAAATCGAGCACAGCAGCCAAAACAACCAAGAACAGGCTTCTCACCTGTTTTTTTTTAATAAATAAGAGGAGCTAGCCCGGGGAATTACATCACCACTGAGCATTCTGCAGCACCAAGCAGACGAGGGTAGCCGCAGATCATTGCAACAAACTAACTGGAAAGCCATCATAAATCTGCAGCAAGCCAAAGTCACCCTCGATGCATACATCCACTACAGTACCCAAACCAAAACAGCCAAGTCCCACACAGCCAACCTATTTCCCAGCAACACCTAAAAATTGCTTCCTCCTTAAATAGTTTTTTTAAAAATAAAAAAATATATATAAATATATATATACACATCCACAATTCCACAATTATCCAGCATGCCAATCTCAAAGTTGCACAGACCCATTTGGAGGTTCAAGAGAAACCAGCCATTGAACTTGAGTGAGCAAAAAGAGATGGGCAAACATCAAAAGGGTAACAGCATGAACAGCTATACAGGACCCAAGACTGCTCACGATCAACCACATTGCAATACTCTAGCCATCCAACACCAAAACCCGATCTTACAAACCCAGAGCCAGAGTGCAATCTTAGACCAGAAACACCAAAACTCACAAGTAATCATAGACAGGCAACGCGCATACATAATTTACAAGTAACTAATATTATAGATGGTAGATTGATTTTCGTCCAACACAACCTCCAACTAACAAGGTTCCATAGAAGGAAGAATCTATCCTTCCAACTCTTAACAGTAACAGGGTTGTGTCCCTGAACCAAACGCAGTCCTTAGGCTAAGATAAAACCACCCAGGTTTGCCTTAGGGTGAAGCAAAATGCCCAACGGTGTTAAACAGTCAAAGCCAGGGATACCTTCAGGAAGTGAAAGAAGGTGCAGAGAGCGACTAAATACCACACAACATTCAACTGAAAACAAATGAGAGGGATGTCCGCAATATTTGAAATATCTTTAATCTCATGGTAGAGGAGGAATTTGATCCTGTTTATCAAGCCAACTTGTGAACAATAATGTCGCCCTCTGGCAAAGCATGAGCCCGATGTTTCTACACTAGAATCATGGAGCCATACTACTCGAAAATTCTGAACTTCTCCCTACAAAAATCTCTAGTTAAAAGTGTCATAACAAACCCTATCTGCTAAATAGAGACTGGCTTTGGTGGGAGAAACCTACAAAAGGTGCCTCGAGAGGGGCCCATAATGATTATTAAAGAGGACACTGTGGCCATGACAAGAAATCTAGAGAATAGGGAAGATTTGGTAGAGAATAAAGATACTCTGGATGAAGAAACGACGGTGTAAGCCCTAACAGAGGTGGCAACTATCATTTATAGAGAAGCAACGCATGAGCACCAAGGATGCATGAGAACTGCCACCCTAGAAATTACCGATGTGTGGCATCAAATTAGAGACATTGGTCTACTTAAGGAGCATGAAACCTCGTCTTGATTCAGATGTAATGTTGCTAGCGGAAGTGTCAACAATGCACAAGGCAATGGAAATGAGGCAACTCTCGACAACATAGTTCTTCGGACATATGTTGCGTCTTCGGAGTTAGGGGTTGGTGTTGGGATTGTGTGTGCCTTAGGCTTAGGTAGAAAGGATGGCAGCTCTAAATGCTCCTTAGAGGACGTGCACACAAAAGACAGAGATAAATTGACTAGATCCCAAGCCATACACGAGAAGATTGACTACGGAAGAAGATTAAAACGACCAAGTTAAAATCAAAGACACGTCAGAAATTAATACGAGTAAAGATCATCGATCACTCTTTAGGCAAATGGATGGAATCTTGACCTAGTATTCGATGATATTAACCCTACAAAGGCATCTAATACATCTGGAAAAAAAAAAAACAGGTGAGATCCTGGCATAGTGTGAGTAAAAATGACCAAGAAAGATTGACTACAGAAAAATATTAAAATGACCAAGTCAAAACCAAAGACACGTCAAAAATTAACGAGTTAAAAAATATTGGCCACTCTTTAAGCAAGTGGATAAGATCCTGACCTAGTATACGATGACGTTTAACCCTAAAAAGGTATCTAATATACTTGAAAAAAACGGGCGAGATCCTGACATAGTATGCGGTAATGTTTAACCCCGAGAAGACATCTAATACACTTGAAAAAAGACCGACAAAATTGATGTTAATTAAACAAAGTAGCAATGTTTGGCAAAGATTATGGAAATGGTACAACTGATCTTTGGTCTAGGATGTGCAGCCGACCAATGCTCATCTTCATCCCAACTATTTTTCTTTCTCTCACCTATAAATATGCGACCAACCTATAATGAAAAAGGATGGATTTGATCCTAATTGAATCGAGAAGAAAAACACATAAAAAGGGAGAGAAAAAACTTCTCCAAATTCAAGAAGAAAGAGAAGAAAGCATTCACTTCGGCCGCTACATTCGGCAACCTTAAGGAAGCGTCATACACTCCTAGGAGAAGGTAGCTAGCGAAGGGAAAACCATATAGCCCCTCTTCCAAAAAAATCCAAGCAACCTTCAGAATTCAGTTTGCAAGGAAAATATCTCCTAAAAGTGGATCATCTCCCATCAAGACAGCTAAAGCACTCGACCCCTTCATCTCAAACTGCCTAGAGTAAGAGCCTTGCAGCCGAGTTCATACAGTTTGTAACTTCTCAGCCCTCCTACTTTGTTCAACCTAATACTCACTTAGACTATCATTCATTCCTAAAAATAACTCAGACCCTTTAACTTTATTATTTGTAATATACAGGACTGCATTCACATCATTCAGACTCGAATCTCACGTTGGGTGATTATAGCTCTAGATAGACCTCGATTTAGGTGTACATCAACTATGAACTTTTTTTTAAATTTTGTTTTCAACATATCTTAGTACCAGTTTCATACTGGGTAAACTTTTCTGCTAAATTGACTAAACTATGAAAGTACAGGAGTATAACAAAAAATATTAAATATATGTTTACTTTTGCCGTTCTTATGAATATGATAAACGGAAGAATAAATTGTGGAAAAAATAATAGTTGATAATCAGGTTGGACCAAAAAAAAATGACATATTTTAAATATTTTTCTCCATTTTTTAAACAACTCAGTTCCTCTTAAAAGTCTTCAAATAGCTATGGGTCTGGTACTCCTTCGAAAAAAAGTTTCTCCATTTCAAATAGCTACGAGCGAGATGAACATTAATACCCATTTATTTTGAGAGACCACTTCTGGCACTCAAGAATAGGTCTGTGCATGCTCAGGCTTGTGGGAGTATTCATAGTCGAGGTGAACAAAAGCTCGCTCTATCTCAGGCAGTAGTTCGAGTTTCTCCTGTAAGGATTCTCCAATGTCATGAGCCTCCCGCAAGGGCATGTCGGCTGGCAGTACTATGTCCACTTCAACAAAGTAGTGAGACCCAAATGTATATGCCCTAACTGTGTCGATGTGCCTTATGGCTTTGTGGTGGTTCCAGCAAAGGTAGGTGAGTTTCTGCAGATATTCTGGGGCAGCAGTTCTTCCAACTAATGAATTCACGTTTTCCAATACCGTCATTGACCATGTACGGATCGTGTATAATGCCAGCTGCAACAGCCACAAAAACATTTGTCAGCACCTGAAAGTTAATTAACAGAGTAACAAGTTCATTGTCCAGTAAATTGCCAAATGTTCCAGAAAACTAAAATACCAATCCCAGCCAGACTTAATTTGCAAGATGGAAAAGCATCACGATCACCAGGAACATAAATTTGGTTCTAAAATCATCCGTTATGATATCAATTGCAAAAGACCCACTATTAGATATATCAGTTTAACATAAACAATCAAGCAACTTCATCAACTCCTATCCACAAGTTTATTTGGTCGAATAAGGAAATTTGAACCAACCCAGATCAAAATTCGCAGCACAACATGGCTAGATCAAAATCAAGTTCGATGCAGTCTGACATTTGTATCAAGCCACAAACCAAAGTTCTATATTCCATTATGCAAATGTGCTTTACCTACAAATGCAGAAAACACAAATTTTGAAGTGTCCTTGAAACCGAATATGAGGTACATAAATAGTATTTTACATCATATTTGTAACTAAGCAGTAATTCAACTGACACTTCAACAGATCAATATTGTGCACTGCTCAATAAATGCAAAAGCTATGTCTGCTCCACAGCACCCCAATCATGGATGAAAATATTGCCCGTGTCCACATCGGTATCGACTACAATCATATATTTATAAGCCGTAGCCATATTGGTATCGGGTATACAAACACAACATATTGTTATCGCTATTGGACACATTGAAAGAAAAAAAATCTACAAAAAGCGTAAGTTGGCATGCAAAATCAGCCAAATATTCAATATATCATATAATATTTTTAATTCGGTCAATATATTGAGAATGCAAAAATATATCACAATTTTACTGTGATATAAAAAAATATCGATATTAAAAGCCTGATATTGACATATATCCGACAGTATCTCATTCCATGTACCAATTGACACGTCTGATAAATAAGTACAACAGTAATCAAGCACTGTACAGTAAGGTGTCTAATCAACAGCCTATCTGATGGGATTTCAAACTTACTATAGATGTAGTAAGAAAGCTTAAATTAAGTCCTAATTTTCCTTTAAACTTGAAGACATTGGACTGATCCCAACAAGGAAGAATATCATTTTGTGCTGTCAGAGTCTATTCACAACAATACAGATTGAATATCCTCCACGTGTTTTTGACTGCTTTCCCAAAATATTCTCTATCTTGTCAGTAAAATTTTATTATATCATCTACCAGGATATCTCGAAGAAGATATCAAGCTTTTCTTTGACATGGGTGCTCAAACAACGGAGACTTTAATACGCCAATAGAGGACGTCATTAGATTGGTTTTCCTTTATCATGGTTTCTTGCTGTCGTTCAAAATCAGTCCGTCCATTTTCCCAGTAAGCTTTTGGTGTCCTCTCCATCTCTAAGAAACTCATTTAAATCAATTTTTCACCTGCAAACAGTATAGTACCGATTCCTGATGGACTGCGTGACGATTTGTGGTCCAATCCACTACCAAAATAAAGCTCAGTTCAACCAACATGATGCAGATATAAAGCAAAACAAAGTGCAAAAAGGTAATGTTTCCACTTACAATGATAGCTCCAACAGGGTCCATCCAATCACTCACATGATTAGCCAGGAGTGCAGCAATGAGGCCAATGATGTTGGTAATCACATCAAAAAAGTGATCCTGGGCATAGGCTTTGACAATCTCATTGGTAAAAGTGCGGCAGTACATAACCAAAAGAAGTTTTACCAATGTCACTGACAGCATGATGCCAACAAGCCATCTCTCTTGATCTTTGGTCAACTTAAATTCATTCTCCTGGAATGAAAAGATTTACTGTCTTATTATACAGGGCTAGAAAAATGACAACAAGATTTAATGCATGAGACAAATAATCCAAATGCATCGACAGTAATCAAGGTCTACAAACGTAGAAATTGATTATTCTTTCCATCGAAAAGAGTTGAACTGTGCCATCCACTTACATCAGATAGCAGCTGCTGCACTGACTCCAATATAATCTGCAGTCCTAAAGTTGCCATGACCGAAGCAAAGACAAGAATTCCCTACATATGATTTCAAAACATAGGATATTATAACTGGGACTTGTCAGAAAAATCCCAACTAACAGATAAGGTTGTGGAGAAGAAACCAACGGAATTGTCAATACTAGAAGAAAAGATAATATGACCACTATGGGACCCAGTAAAAAATAATAATAACATAAAAAGAAAGGAGAGCTGCCCCTCTGCAGCAGCCTGCAGGAAATGGAACAAAACAGAGAAGGGCAGCTAAAAAAAAAAAAAAAACAGCAGGTTAAAAAAACAAGAGAAGATGAAGAGAAAGGAAAGGAGAACAGGAGAAAGAAAAAAAGGGGAAAGAGAAAAAATAGAGAAAAGCAAATAAACTTGATATTTTGAGGTAATATTTCCAATTTCACGATAATTATCTACATGTACAAATCTGAGTTATTAGATGAAAATTTACTTAGGAGTGTTAGTCCTTAATTTAATGTTTTCTTGATATTTATAAGAATTTTAAGTGTACTATGATTCACAATTGGAGGAAATGATTGTTAGAATTATTTTACAGGTTTGGAGATTCATTTTAGGTAAAATATAAAAAATTAGAATAGGGTATTATGGAATTAAGATATGATAAGGTTATTAAGTGATATAATTTAAGTGAAAAAAGCTAAGCATGCTAAATTGAAGGTGATTATATTAAAAAGCTATGCAAGTTGAATAAGAGAAGGTAGATAGCAAAGTAGAGATTATTATTAAAGTATCAAAGTAAAAGAAATATCACGTATTTATTTATTCTTGAATTATTACTTAAACTAAATTAGTTACTAAAGTATATCATAATATATTTGGCTATAGGGGAGGATTGGATGCAAGATTCTACCTTAAAAATTTCAGGAGTAAGCTAAGTATTATACTACAAGGTCCAAGTGAGTAGATGACAAGATCAACACAAATATTTTACATTTAATCGATCATATTTGCAAATGGGTTTCAAAATATGAAAAATAAATAACATGCTATTATATTTATGAAAATACCTATATAGTTTCTAATCATTATTGTTTGGGAACATGATTTTATCATGAGTATGTTTTATGTTCATGGACATGAGTCTTACATGTATCATCCATACATTCATGATATGAGATCTTTGGGACTGCATTTGGAATATATGATGCATTTGGGGTATATGCTTGATGTCTTTACTCTTTAAGAGTGGTGCTTTGCACATGCATGTGACATGATTAACTAATTCTAAATTTTATACAATGTTTTCATACTTGGTTCAATATTTATACTAAAACAATAGCCTTCCGAAGTATGTGTTACCTTTAATTATGTCTATATAATATATTTCAAGTTAAGACATGAAGATTGCTAGTAATGGTGGGTCCCACGCTCATCTTAGTTTAGCACCGGTCATGGCCTATCCAGATATGGGTCATAACATTCACAAACTTCATATATTATTCCATTTCTTGACACATACATACTAATTCACTCACAGCAAGTGCTTTTTCCTTCTCTTGGGCCAAAGGGCTCAAGTCAGAGACTTGAGCGGGCATCTCACCCATATCAAAGAAGTAGAAGTTCAAATTTATAAAGACCTAAGTTGCTTACTACTAACAGAAAGAACAACTCTACCATTTATGGGATTAATTTAGGGAAAGGGGGGCAGGAGGGTTTGCTTGCTGGGTTAGTGACTCACTCTGGGCATTATAGTAAGAGATTAAAAAAATCGATAGATCTAGTCAATATCACATACAATCCAATAGGGTGAAAGTGAAAGTTCAAATAATTCAAGCAATGTTCTCAGACATTACCAATAACAATCCAAGACATGCATAGAAACAGTTTTGCCCTACTAAAGAACACTTGAATAAAGCCAAAACAAACTCCATCTAAAAATGGGCATGGGCAGTGCTAAGGATGAAGGCAATAGAGCTTTCCTTGTGGGCTGTTTTTGCCCATGCTTCTAAATATGCTTCCTTCAAAAGAAAATGGGTAGGGTGAGTGCAAATTATCATGGAGCTTATATGGACAGGCAACCACACATGCACACAGGTCAATATTCAGAAAAAACAATGCTTTGTATTCACCGCTGAGTATTTAACATGAGACTAAAGCTGAAAGGCTTCCCACACATGTGATAACATCACTATGCAATCTCCACAGCCCAAAATATTTTAGGCCAAATTTTATCCAGCAGCACATGAGAAACAATCTTTCCGAATGCCTTCTGGCCAATCCTACATATTATTTTGCAGATTATCTGATTCCTTTCATACTTCCATGTATTTCATTGTCAGCCTTGGACAGCCATAGATTATTGACCCAATCCCAGGCAACATAGTGCTGGAAAAGCATGCAATCAAGGTCACCAGTAGACACATAAAGCATTACAAAATGTTGCATAAGAGGTGATCCAAGTCACAAAACTTTCCATATTAGGGGGGCCCAGTGGAGGGTCAGATGTACACAGACTAACCCTCACATTATAGAGATGGTATTCTGACTGTTTGAGCATGTGACCTTCAAGTCATGGTAGAAAAAACCTTACTATTGAGCCACTATCTTTCAAAGCATTAGCTGAAACTATCATAACGAATAGGTCGAGGAATACAAACCAATGGCTGCATTCTTTTCTTTCCAATAGGGTACTTGTATGGGTTGGGAGTGGACATTGAAAATGCAGTGAACCACAGAATAAAGCCAGAAAGAAGATCAAGAAGTGAGTCCAATGTGGATGCGATGATTGCAAGAGAACCACTTCTGATGGATGCATAAACTTTTGCAGCAAATAGAAACATGTTGGCAACGTTAGATATTCTGATAGCAAATTCCTCACTCTTAGCCAACTTTTCCTTCTCTTCCTGTAGCAAAACAGCATTGAATTCAATCTGAGACATTTTACTCTGTGAAAATAGCATCAACTCTGCTATACAGTAATTACAGAAATACAAACCTTAGACATTCCAGGAATAAAGCCACGTTCTGCCAAAGCATCCATTTCATTAAAGCCCTCCAGCATTTCTACTTGTTGCTGATAGTAATCAGCTACGTCATCTTCAGGTCCTATAGCCATCATCAATTTTTAAAAGCATGCGTATTATTAACTAAAACAGCACGTGCCTCCATCACAAGTCCATTGCCCATTTCACTTATCATGTAAAGCACGAAAAAGTAAGACAAAGCCAAAATGGTATCAGCATTCATGAGGTTAACAATTAACTGGGTTACCCTTCCACACAATCACAAGTTGAAACTAGTGGCTCAAGAATAGCCAATGAGCTAGAGGGCTGAACCCAGCTCCCACTACATAAGACCAGCTTAAATGTCCTGCAAAATTGTAGTCTCAAAAATTCTATGAAGTGCCATCTTTTTGCTTCAAAATACTAGGATTTACATGTTCCCTCTTCTAAATAGTAAAGATTACACAACCTCTCAACACAACAGGTCATGGATCTGGATCAACAAGCATGTGGATGGTGAGTTAGAATCAACTAAGCATACAATCCAAACCTTGACAGGAGCTCGCTGGACTGGCTACATCTTTTGCCCTCTCTTTCACTCTATGTATCGGAACGAATGTGTGAATAACCATCTATCCATGTCTCTGTGTGTCAGTGAGCCCTTACTTGCAAGTGCCACTGTACAAGTACTAGCATGGGGACACAAAATGAACAATGGAGCAAGTTCACTACTTCAGACATCACAACCATGAATCTTTTCTAAAAATGTCATGGAGTGAGAAAATCTGCACTACACTAATTTTTTTAGCAGTCATAGGACTGGAACAGTCGCCCCACATTTGGGGAGTGGGATGCCTAGTCACCTGGTCGTAACCAACTGCACATTTAATAATTATTCAGATGTCCTTAACATCGCAATAGCATATCATGGCACAATGTTACTTCAATACCACCACTGAAGCTCTTAATAGCAGTTTCATCATGCACTATGATTTATGCAGCAATCAGTATATACTTAAACCAAAATACTGTAAAATTATAGAAAAACCAGATGGATTATATAAATCATCTCCTCATGAAGTGGCCTATGGTCACAGTATAGACCATAAAAGGCAATTGATATTTGTGCATTAGTTTCTTTCTCTTCTATTTCCCATTTCTCGATTTTTTTAAGTTATTCACTCAAACAATTATGATCATAAAAGGATTGTTCAGTCATCACATCAAAAAGAACCGCGGGATAAATGGAATTAACAAATATTTCATATGCCTTTCATGCCCATAATTCAACCATATACCCATATAAATTACCATATTTTACACGCTATATTGTGAAGAATTGGGAGAGAAAGATCAGAGAGGACAAAGAGGGGAAAATATAAAAGAGGCAACAAGAAGCCAAATAAATTCCCACAGAAGAGAACGTAAAAGTCAAAATGCATCAAGCAATCCACAGAGGTACCATTTTTCCCTACTCAGTCTGCAAGTTCATTTCCCCAAAAAAAAAAAAAAAAAAAAAACGATACAACAATCACTACACTTCATTGATGGTAGAGCTTAAAGAACGTCCACGTGGGGATATGGAAGTCCATACTATTTCAGATGGCATTTTATGCTAGAATTGAGGAATCAAACCATGTAAACACATAAAACAATCAGATAACAAAACAGGAAAAACAGTAGAAGGAATACTATAAAGAAAAAATTCCCACGCAAGAGTATCTTTTGCTTTCGTAGGCAACACTTTTCCGCCCCCATGTAGTATTATTGGATGCAGTAGAGGGGAACCATCAATGGTTCCCAAAACAAGAATAGATTGAATCACAAAGCAACGGTCAGAACAGAGAAACTCCGTACAAATCAAGCAAGTTCTTAAAGAGGAATGAACAGTCAATCAAAATCGGAGGAGACTGGGAGCAATTACAAAAATTACCTAAGACCCCGAGGCAATCATGGAGTTTACGCGGCGTCATGTCCTTGCGTACCGGAGACAACTGAAAGCCGTCGAAGTTCAGCCGCCACGACCGGTCGCCGCCAATGTCGATCTGTTGTTCGCCTTCCGCCCACAGCAGCCGCTCCTCGGAGCCGTCTTGATCAAAATCGAGTTTCACCGGCTCCACCATATCTTTCGCCGCCAACCGCACTGCAGAACCCTAGCGATGAGGGAACACTGAAGAATGGAACATAAAGTAAAGACGGAAGGGTCTTCCGAGAGACCTAGAAAAACGGAAGTTGATGTGGTATTCGTTGCCGGAAACTTTTGAACCCCAAGGAATTATTGGGCGACGTAGAAACGGACAGAAATAGCATTCCACCTTTCCACGCCGCATTACGTCCGTACTGAATCAATTGGATTAGGCCTCTGGGGACCGACATCTCTAAAATATCCATCTTAGAATGGACACATTCAGAAAGCATTAGGGGGAAAAATTATACGGATAAAATATTTTAACAATATTTAAATGTTATTCTTCTGGGTAGCTGTCCTTAGTTACGTGATGTGGAGAACCACCACATACAGGTCTTGCATATGATGATTGCAAATGCGTATTGGGATCTTGGTGGGGTAGGATTCGGAGTGCATAGGATGAGTTGCACTTATAGGTGATAGCACTGGTTGATGGGATGTTTCGAAACGTCTTATAAAGTATTTGATGCACCGCAAACCGTATTTTACTTATTTTTTATATGTAGTTAAAAATATGATGCATTTTTATTAAATAAGTTGAAATCACTTGTGAAAGGAACTGTATTCTACGCGGTAATCCATGAGATGCTTTCAAAGTACAGAATCTTATATCTACGAACTCTAAAAAAAATATAACCGGGATTTTGAAGTGTTTTTATTAAATCGGTCAATATGTTGTGGATTTGGGTAAAAAAAAGGCTAGCTCACTTAGCCTTTTATCCGATCAATGGTGAGCGTTCACCATCTAGGCGCAAATGGGCTGTTGTGGATTTGGGTCATTCTTCCTTCTTGGACCGACCCATTACTGACGTACCCATCATTAGCCTCCCATATTAGTAGTCTAGGACTTTGACCTCCAATATGTTCAAGATGGGATGCAAGTAGTTGGGTTACCTGCCTGAGGTGACCTAATGACCCAACTGGCGATGACTCTTAGTCTGCTGATAGTATTGCCTGCAGTTGTTGACCCTAAAGTCAAGATCCGAAAGACTAGCTGAGAAGTATTGACTCGATTGGTTGACCGACTAGGCCGAAATCTGGAGAACTTCTAAGGAAGTATTGACCAAATTCGTTAACTGCCTGGGTTAAAATTTGGAGAACTGTTGAAGGAAGTATTGACCGCCTAGGCCAAAATCCGAAGAATTGTCGAAGAAAGTATTGACCGAATTCGTTGACCGCCTAGGTCGAAATTCGGAGAACTTCTAAGAAAGCGTTGACTGGTTTTGTTGACCTTCTGGGTCAAAATCCAAAAAACTTCTAAGAAAGTATTGACCGCATTCGTTGACCGCCTAAGCCAAAATTCGGAGAACTGCCGAAAGAAGTATTGACCAGATTTATTGACCGTCTAAACAAGAATCGGGAGAGCTGGTGAAGGAAATTGAAATGCTGTCGGACTGTCAATTAAAAAGTTGGCCACGTGTTCGCACGCAGTGAATTTGCGATCCCGATAATTAATGCACCAGAGGATCTGATTCGACTGCACCCATTCAAAAAGCAACACGTGTCAACAATGATGGGCACACGTTTATGAGACAGTTCTCCTTCTGTGGCATTCACATTCCTTTAAGTAATTTGTCTATTACTTTTCAAACTTCCTACACTTTCTTTCTGAAAATGTTTCTAAGTGTCTCGCTTCCTTCCTTCTCTTTCGTTTCCATGGCTCCCTCTGTGATGGAGATTACTTCTGTGCTCACAACCAATGAAGTTAGAGAGTTATACATGGAGTTTAATATTCCACGAGAGATCGTTCCTGTGATGCCCAACGAACCGAATAGGGCTTGCTTCTCTCCTGAGGGCTACATCATTTTATACGAGGCTTATTTGAGGAGTGGACTTCGTCTCCCAGTCCCTCAGGAACTGCTCGACATCCTCACTGTTATTCAGGTTCCTATCGCACGGTTTTATGCTAATATCGTGCAATATCTTTGCTCTCTATGCATCTTCATGCGTCATCACTCTGGGATGATGACGATCGACGCTGTCAAGGTGATGTTCCATTTTACATAGGGTGGGGACTAGATTTTCCTATCCCCCAGCGACCTTCCAGTCAACGATGCTGTCTATGACTCATTGAAGAATTGGAATGATCACTTCTTCTTTGTGAGCATTGTTGAGACGTGGCCCTTTTCATGGGTTGGGGCAAGGTTCCAAAGCTTTCACCTGGATGTCAGAGATGGTAAAGATTGCTACTGTGGAAAAATTTTTGGAGTTGGTGAGGGAGAATGCGTCTGAGTTTAGGATAAATCACTTCGTTTCTCGGGAGGAAGCCAAGAGAGCTCGTTGGGGGACCTCCCTCTCCAGTCTATAAATTCATGACACCATCGCCGGAGGCCTCGCAAAGGAAGAGAAAGGCTGGTGCTATGATTGGCGATGATGCCAGTGTGCATTCCATTAACGCTGCTCCCTCTAGTCCAAAACAAAAGAGGGCCGCAATGGTGGAGCCTTCTTCGTCATCCTCGGGACTAGACTATGTGGCCACTGGATGTTTTAGGGGAGTGGGTGATCACTCAGGAGTCAAAGTGGAGTTGGCTCTAGAAGAATATAATGCCATGTTGCGCATCGGAGCGAGCAACATCGTTGTTGTGGTGGAACCTGCGTTGGCGGCACGGGAGCCGGAAACCATCAGGGTAGAGCCTTCAGGCGAGTTACAAGCTGAGCTGCTAGAGCCAGCAGTGGAGTCACGAGCTGAGCTGCTGGAGCCATCTTTTGAGCTATAGGAGCCAGCTTCAAAGCTATTTGCTGTGCCGGAGGAGCCAGCCGCCAGTGAGCCTGCTGAGGCGATAGGCCCTTTTCTGAAGTTGTCGACGGAGTCTGTCGCCAGAGAGCCTGTTGAGGCGGTGGACCTCACGGGGGAGTTGCTTGAGGAGTATGCGGTGGAGGCCACTGCTGAGCTTGTTCAGGAGATTTTTATCTCTAATCCTCCGCTGCCAAGCCTAAGGTCACGGAGCAGGCCAGCGAAGCCGGTGCACAAAGTCTGGCAGGTAAACCTTCACAATTTTTATTCTCCTTTTTCTCTCCGATGATAATACTTAGCGTTTTTACAATGGAAAAAAATTATGAATGCAGTTATCAAGGGAATACACCAGTGGGACCTGGTGATCTTTGACCGAGATAAGGAGATAGCCTGGTTCGAGGAGGAAATAGAGTTGCTGAGAATAGAGCACCAGGAGGACAAAGCTACTCTCCAATCTGTGCTGTCAAGTTTGGAAGAGAAGAATGCTAGATTGAAAGAGGAGAACATCCAACTGAGAGAAGTTGTGCTGTCAAGTCTGTAAGAGAAGAATGACAAACCGAAAGAAGAGAATGTCTTGCTGAGAGAAGAAACTGACCAGGTAGTGAGCTGCATTGACCAACTCGTGGGAAAGATAACATTACCGAAGAATGAGTTGACTACTCGTATACTCCCCCATGAGGTCTTCAATATGCTAGTGGCACGGTTGTGGGAAGGTGTCAACTTTTGCTGACGCATTGCACGGTTAGTTGACTCTAAATTTTTAGTGGAATATCTTGACACATCAAACCGTTCTGCCCAGCGTCGTGAGAACTTCGTGGGACAGTCCCAGAGTGCTCAGGGGCCGCCACCTCCTCCTCCTAGGAGTTCTGCACCTCCGTAAATTTTATACTCTTTGCTTTTCGAAATTACTGTAATTGTACAGATTTAATCAATAAAGTTGATGTTTTATTAACGTTCTGTGTCTTTGCCTTTGTTGTCATTTTTTCAATTACTTGTCATTGCACTGTCCGGCTGACTTGGTGCATTGCATGCAAGTTGGCTGTTTGCCTTCCTTGAGACGTTTGTGGCGCTCTCTGATGGATTAAGTCCTGAGAAGACATCAAGGTGAATCTTGATGTCGAGTCAAGCCTATTCTTCACTCGTACCGAGTAGAGGCTTAGTGGCGCTACCCAAGTGTGAACTTGGGCGGTCAGCTTTTGGATGGAGTGCTTTCGCTCCTATCGATCGTCGTTGACTGACCACGCTATCTCCTTTAGTAGGAGGTTGTGACATGTGCTGTTTAAGCCTCCTAAAATTTTAATCGCAAACGGGCTAATTAAATGACCAAGGTTTAATTTGACGTTAATAGATCTCCTGGATGACTAGAGTTTAATTATAACCGTTCATGGGCCACCTAGATGATCAGGATTTAGTTACGACTGCTTATAGGCTGCTTGAATGACCAGGGTTTAGTTACAATCGCTTATAGGGCTCCTTGGATAATCAGGGTTTAGTTACGACCGCTTATGAGCCACTTAGATGACCAAAGTTTAATTACGAGCAGGTAAAAATTTGCCTGATTTAGGAACAATTTAGGTCGTATAACCCTACAAACAGACACACATGCATATGAAATAGAAAAATAAAGAAGAGACGACATAGTGCAATGGGAAAAACATTCTTTTACTAATAATAAACATTATGTACATTTACAAGCATACACACGAACGACCTACCTGTGCCTTTATTGGACATAGCACTTGAGGTGGATTGCGTTCCACGTCTATTGAACCAACTTGCCGTTCTGGGTTCAAAGTTTGTATACTCCATTCCGCAGAACGGCTGAGATTAGAAAAGGGCCTTCCCAATTCGGAAAAGTTTATTCCGGTTGGAGGTCTTGCCTGTAACCTCAATGCTTCACAGGACCAAGTCCCTAACTTTGAATTGCCACTCTTTTACCTTCTTGTTGTAATAGTGGGTGACTCGTTATTGGTAGGCTACTGTCCATATTCTGGCAGCATTGCGGGCTTTCTCCAACAAGTTTGGGTGTTCCCGAAATTTTTAGGAGTTACCTTGTGGGTCGAAGGACTCAACCCTAATATTTGGAAGCCCAATCTCAACAAAAATTACTACTTCAATCTCGTAGCAGAGATTGAAGGGCTTCTCATGAGTCGGTTCCTTTGGAGTCGTCTAGTAAAACCATAGAATGGAGGGAAGCCTGTCGACCCAAGAATCCTCTGTATCCGCCAGCTTGGTCTTCAGACCGTAGAGTAGCATGTAGTTTGTGACTTCTACCTATCCATTGGCTTGCGGGTACGCCACCAAAGTGTGGGCCAATCTGATGCCTAGACTAGCGCAATACTTGGTGAAACATTTCCTGGAGAATTAGATTCCATTATTAGTCACAATGACATCGGGAATGTCAAATCTGCTGACTATGCTCTGGCAAACGAATTCCTAAAGCGTTGTGATCGGTGATCTTGGCCAACGGGGTGGCTTCCACCCACTTAGTAAAGTAGTCGATGCCCACGATGATGAACTTTCTTTACCCAGTCGCAATGGGAAATAGGCTGAGAATATCGAGCCCCCATTGCGCAAAAGGCTAAGGAGTTTAAAGAGACCTCAACTCAACGGGCGGTTGATGGCGAAGATTACCATGAAACTGGCAATTTTCACATTTTTTCACAAAGTCGAGGGCATCCTTCTTTATTGTCGGCCAGTAATATCCCTGACGCATGATCTTAAATGTTAAGTTTTTTCCACCAATATGTGATCCACATATCCTAAGGTGGACTTCACTAAAGGCGTAGTCTACATTCTCAGGAGTTAAGTGTCAGAGGTACGGAGTCGAGTAGTTACGGCGATACAATCCTCCATTGACTATGGTGTACCAACCGGCCGTCTTCTTGATCCGCTTGGCTTCATCCGTATTGTATGGCAGTGCTCCATCCGCTAGGTATCTCTGGTAATGCGTCATCCAGTTCTCTGCATCGGAGATTTGCATTACTTCCTGTTTCTCCGTGCTGAGAGTGCTCAAGACCTCCTGCATATCCCTCAAGTACTGTTCTGGGTTTTCGGCTACTGCTGCCTTGGCAAGTTGGCCAACCTTCTAATTCTCAGTTTTGGGAATATGGACCAGGGTCACCTTGTCAAATCTCCGAGTGGCATCCTTCACCTTGGCCAAGTGAGGGTTGCACGCCTCGAAGTTTTCGTTAACTTGGTTGATGACCTGCTCAAAGTCGTTGTAGACGGTCAATCGTCTGGCTGAGCACTCTTTGGCTCGTCTTAACCCAGCCAACAGAACTTCATACTTGGCAATATTGTTAGTGGCCGAAAAGTCGAGTCTAAGGGTGTACTTCACCTCAAACCCATAAGGGTTCTCAGGACCACTCTGGCACCACTGCTTGAGTCCGTGGACAATTCGTCTATATTGAGGACCCACTTTGACTCTTTTTCGTGTCATTCTACATCCTCAACGGGCTCTTCATCTAGAATTAGTGTTGTAATCACGACGATAAAGTCGACCAGAGCTTGTCCTTTGATGACTGGTCTAAGCCAGAATTCAATGTCGAACTCTCCAAATTTGATAGCCCACTTTACCACCCATCTAGAAACGTCAGGTTTCTGGAGAATACTTTTCAGAGGCTGGTTGGTCAGAACTACCACGCGATGAGCTTGAAGTAAGGTCTCAACTTTCGGGTGGAGAAGACAAATGCCAAGGCTAGCTTCTCTGTGTGTGGGTAGCGCGTCTCTGTGTCGATCAACGTCTTGCTCACATAGTAGACCGGCCGTTGAGAGTTAGAGTCCAGGCATATGAGGACAGAGCTAAGGGCCACCACCGACACTGTTAGGTAGAGGTATAGCTCCTCTCCATCCTTAGGCGACGTTAGTAACGGTAGACTGGCCAGGTACCGTTTCAATTTGTTGAAGGCTACTTGGCATTCTATTGTTGACTAGAATTCATTTACTTTCATCCTCCTTTGAACCTTAATGAAAGGCTAGTACCTGTCCCCCGTCTTGGCCAAAAAGCAAGACAAGACAGCCAGTCGTCCGGTTAGCCTCCAAACATATTTGACACTCCGCGGTGGAGTCATGTCTATGAGGGCCTTAATCTTCCCCAAGATTTTCTCGATCCCTCGTTGACAGACAATAAAATCCAAGAACTTTCCCGAGGACACTTTGAAGACACACTTTGAAGGATTTAACTTCATTTGGTGCATGTAGAGTACCTTGAAGGAGTCAGCTAGATCGCGAATATAGTCATTGGTGGTCTTACTCTTGACGAGCATGTCATTGACGTACACCTCCATGTTACAGCCGATCTACTTCTTGAACATCTTACTCACGAGTCTCTGATAAGTGGCACCCGCATTCTTTAAGCCAAATGGCATGACCTTATAACAGTAGGTGCATTGGTCTATCATGAACGAGGTGTATTCCTCGTCCTCTGTAACGACCTAGTTTTTGAAACATAATAATTCCTAGTTATTTAGTTAAGATAATTAAGTTTAGGGTATATGGATTATGGAAAAATGAAGAAAAATTTAATTCGGAAGCGAAATTAGGCATCATGGATTCGGCACCCGAGCTACGCCTAAGGCGCCACTCTAGCAGATTTGACAAAATAGGTATGCCCGAGCAGCGCCCGAGGTGACACCCGGGCGCAAAAGATAGAATATCATGCCCGAAGAGCACTCGACGAATGCTCGAGTGTGACCCACTAGTTTGCCTTAGCACTCAATTCGCGCTTGAGTGCCGCTCTAGCGTGATCTAGAATCTTCCACCAACTTCCTTTTTGTTTATAAAAGGGAAAAGAAGGGGGAATGGAGGAGGCACGATGCAGAGCAGTATGAGAAGAGGGTGTGAGGTCCCAATCCCATAATATGATAATTAAAATGTAATTAAGTCAATAATGACCAAGGATTGGGTTTAAGATGTGGGAAAAGTGAGTTCGGAAGTAAAAGAGGAAATTGAGTTTTGTAAGGTACTGATTTTTAAGATATGATTAATATGGGTGAAGAGATTTTGGATTTTCAAAATATAATAATCGGGAGATAATTAAGTTGAAACAAGTAAATTATGGTTAAAAAGGTACGAGAGAAATCGGATTGAAAAGCCCGAAGTTTCAGAATTGGTAAATCGGGAGCAGAAGTTGTAAACTGAGAAATGTTGATTCATAAATAAGATTTCGGATTTTAAATTATAATAATTATGACTTATTAAGGTTATATAATCAAAATTGGGATCTAAACGGGTCCTTTTCGTGCTGCATGCTCGATGTGCTTCTGACAAGCACCTGACGAGCACCCAGGCAGCGCTCAAGCGTAGGTCAAGCGCCATTTTAAGAATGTGGTGCTCAAAGCTTACTAGACGCGAGGCGGGAGTGAGGGAGGTTATGAGAAGTGCACCCGAGGCCGCTCGAGCGTCGTTGGGCGCACATTTACGAATGCAGTGCCTGAAGGGAACTCAATGAGCACCCGAGGCGCTGCCATGTTCAAAAGGAGAGCTCAAGCAGCACTTGAGCGCCCTGACGATTATAAAAAGGGGACGCGCGATTTTAGCAGTATTTCGGTGACGTCCTGCAGAGAGGAGAAGAAGAAAAGAGGGAAAAGGGAAGAGAAGAGGAAGAAATCCGCACGTTCCACTCTAATTCAGATAAAAATAATGGTAGATTGAGTTCAGGCAAGTGTATTTCAGACGTTATATACCGTTTTTACAGTGTTTTAATATTTCCATGTTATCGTTTATCCTCTGGATCTCTTGATCTTCGATATTTGATATGAATAATGCATAAAACTCATGACTTTTGGGCTAAAATTCATGTTTATGTATACATACTATGATAGATAGCTCTGATTTCATGATTTGGCTCACGATTTGCCTCCGTTTCGTGTTTCGGACCGTATATTGTAAACCCCAGCTTGAAAATTGGAGGTTTTTGGTTTAAATGCATGATTTTGTATAGGTATTGGAATTATAGCATCGATTTCATGAATAAATATGTGTTTGGTGTCTGATTTAAGTTCGAAAATTTTGTATCGAACCCTAAAATGAAAATTTAGGAAATTTTATTGAAAACTTGGAATTTTAATGATTCAATCGTAAAATCGTTGCCCTGTAATATTTATCGAATGATTTGTATTTGAAAACTCTGTATGGAACTATATTATCAAATTATGGAAACCCCCGAGGAATTGTATTATCCAACTATAGAAGTATTACCGAACTATGGAAACCTTTGAAATCGTCTGAAAGAGTAACTGGATAAAACTTAGACTTAGTCTTGAAATATGATGATTTTGATTATGGAATTTCGAACAAATGCATCGAGTTAAGCTAATCAGTAAGAAGAACGGACCCAGAACTATTGAATAGTTAGATAAGTTTATTCGACATGCCTTAGAACGTTATGGTTACGATAATCGAGGATAATGTTTAACCATCGAACTATCGAAATGAGAAATGTACCATCGAACTATCGAATTGAGAAATGTACCATCAAACTATCGGCCTTTAATTGTGTGGATTGAATACAATTTATCTTTGATTATTAGTCCATCGCCTAGTAGAGTATACTATGTGGGTCCCTAGAATATCGAAGATAGAACTTTTGAGAAACAAATGAGCCTTGAAACTATCTCATAGATTTTGGCACGTGTTTAAATAGAAATATGCTTCATTCCCGTTTTCCGTTAATGCTTCTGTTCTTTTGATTATTATAATTTCTGTTCTAGTATAGTTATGTTTTATAGAAAGTGTGAATTATGATTTATTGAAACCTATTCACATAAACGCTCCATTTTTTCTGATGTTATTATGGTATTCTGCCTTATCGAATATATGTTATATATAAATGCATTACGTTCTACATGATTTGGTATATTGTTGGGTTTCGCCTCACTGTTTACTTTTTTTCCCTCTAGATGAGACGGTAGAGTTGGAACCAGATAAGAGAGAGTAATTTAAAGTTTACCCTGAAGAGTTTTGGAGACCTGAAGTAATTTGGAGAATTTGAGAAGAAATAGTTGAATGTAAATCCTAGATTTTGTATATGGATTATGTATATATAGATTTTGTATATGAAATGTATGTGATGCATGTGATGAAACAGACAATATGCTTCCGCAGGTTTATATAGTTGCTTCCGTTATATATTTTATAATTTTCTGTACAGGTCCTAAATGACATCTCTTGTCTAAATTCTGGTATAGTTGATAGTGTTGTTAAATTAAGGTCATGAATGGCACTTGTGATCCTGTGAATGCGTGTTGTAGGAAAATTGTGGTATTGTGGATAGTTATGTGCTTGTATTGATCTTGATTTTGTATTATGGTCAAGATTTTGAGGTCTGGATATTATGTATGCTTTGTACTGATGTAAATAAGCAGGTCATATATTTAGATTTTTGTCCAGTTTTTGATAAACTCTGTCAAAATTTCTACAAAATTTAGTGATGTAAATTTATGATTCTGTTTTGAATCCGTCTGACGGAGAGTCCTATGAAAATTAGGACCCGTTTCGTCACAAAGGGAGATGAAGAAGAAGGAGAAAAGAAAAAGAGAAAGGATTTTTAACGATTTCTAACCCGATCAGAGTAAGAAAAATAATAAATAGGTTGAGGGAAGTGTACCCTAACCTTTCTTCTCTTTGTTGTTTTTTGTTAGCTCCAAAACTCTCCATTTTTAAGATTCATATTAAATACTGCATGTTTTTTGATTCCCTCATGATATTATGAATAAATTTTATATTTACGCATGAATATTATGAATTATTGATTTGATTGTATTGTATTATTCACGTTTCATGTCTGGATTGTGTCAGTTTACTATTCACTAAACCCTAGAATGAAAAATAAGGAATAAATGCTGTGAAAAATAAATTATGACATGGAATTATGATATTGCAAAGTAATTGAGTTAATGGATGCACTAACTGTTCTATTGCCAAAAGTTATACGATTAATATCTCTGAGGACCCCAAGATTTATCTGAAGAATTTAATTATGCAAAGAAATATGAGATTTGAAGAATAAAGAATTAAGATGAAGATGCAATGATCATGAATCATGAGTTATGATATATAAAGGTTGTATTATGAAGCAATAACATATATTAAATGATTTTTTATGCAATCTGATTTGAAGTTATTCTAAAAGATTATCTAAAAGATATAATTATGTAAAGTAAGTAAACGAGTTGATATGAATGAATCAGTTCAAGTGACCATTGATGATTGAGAATCAAGGTTAAGAATCATGAACCAAGAATCAAGATCCCCCAAGTTAAGTGAAAATAGTAAGAAGCTGGACTAAGGATCGTTCAGTAGGTAACATTTTTTGGCTTGTCATAAATATTGCGGGGGAGACTCAAGGGTACTTTAGCCACGTATCCTGGCCGCTTAGTGAAGCGGGTGATATTCTTGACAAGCCTTAGGATGTTACAGTGATAATCGAGGATAACTCCGTCCACGGAATTATACGTGGTCCGCCTTCCTCGGAGTGTTACTATCGAGAACAAAAAATCAAGAATCATGAGAATATGTATGCATAAGAAAGAAAGAACCAAGAACTAAAAATTTAATATCATCCTAGTTCTCGAAATGTAAATAAGGAGGACATCCTGGTCCCCAATATATAAATAAGGAGGAACCATGAGATGATATATGGATATGAAAGAATGGTCATCGTGATGAGGAGGATGTATGAGATGAAAGAAAGGTCCCCAAGATAAGGAGGACACATAAGATGATACATAATGATGAAAGAACAAGAACTAAGGCGCCTCTATTATGAAAGAAAGAAAAACTAAGGCCTTTGATTATACACAATCTATTCTCGATTATTTGTTCCCTCCGCTGGTAGGGTCTACTAGTCCGATCCCTCAAGATAATAAGAGTTCTAAAAGATAAAAAAGTTCTAAGCTATTTTACGATTTCAGCAAGTACCTTAGACAAAGAAATTAGAATGAGAATTATATAAAAGAAAAACATAAAGTAATCAAGATAAGATTTGGCTCACAATCTCATAAGTGATGCACCATTTTATGCATGTGCTTTTTCCTATACATATTGACACTTTGAGCATGTTTCTCGGACTCAAGAATAGAGGAAGAAATAATTCAAGTTCATGAACCAAGACAAGAATTTGATCCCAAGTTCATGTTCACGCATTATTTTATGCATTTGCATCCTCAATAAGCTTATTTGTTTCCTAAACCCTTCTATGTTCCTTAACAATATATATATATATTTTTGTGTATCACATGAAAGTTTGCATGTTTTATTTTCGTCGTACTTTGCTTAACTTAAAACTCACTCTTGCTATTTTTATTCCCTTCCAGATAGGGACTCATGAGCCAAAACTTGATGAGAAGAATAGAGATAAATGATAGCTAAGAAGGTAGCCGGATCTCAGAGACTCGAAAGTTTTGGATATCTTGATGAAATGTGAATGAAAACATTTCATGTATATTGTGTATTAAATTATGTAGTATCTTATTATGTTATAGAATGCTTCCCCAAATATGCAAGTGGATCTAGTTATGCTTCCATAGATGTAACGTTGGGTTGATACAAGTACCTAGATGACATCTCTCTTTTTGGATTTAATATAGAAATTGAAATATTGTGTTGGAGCCACGGAGGAATGGCATTGATGTTGATCCTGTGTATAAGTTTTGTGGATGCGTTATAGGTTGAAATTTCAAGATTTATTTGTTGTATAATTTGTAATGGTTGTGTTATTCAGATTGTGTGTATGGGTTTTGTCCATACTTAGGGAAGACTCTACCGAAATTTCTGTAAAAATTAGTGAATAAGATATCAGTCTTATTCAGATAAGTAAGATAATTAATGGAAGGTCTTATAGGAGAAGACCCGTTCCGTTACATCCTCTGGGCTCATTCGGATGTGATTGTAACCCGAGTACGCATCCGCGAAGCTCAGTAACTCGTGTTCAGTTGTCGAGTCCACTAATAGGTCGATCTTGGGTAAAGGGAAGCTATCTTTTGGGCAAGCTTTGTTAACGTCGGTGAAGTCAACGCACATTCGCCATTTTTCGTTGCTTTTCTCTACCAGGACGACGTTGAAAAGCCAATCTGGATACTAGACGTCTCCGATGAAGTCGGCATCCAGCAACATCTTCACTTCCACCCAGATGGTAATGAGTTTCTCCACGAAGTGACTTCTCCGCTTTTACCTGATGGGCTTACGGTTGGGATCGAGACCTAACTTGTGGACCATTACTCCAACTGGAATCTCAGGCATGTCAGTGGGAGTCCATGCAAAGACGTCAGTGTTCTGTCATAAAAACGCGATCAGTTCGTTACGCAGTAACCTGGTGAGTGAGCATCCAATCTGCACGCACCTCTCCGGGTCCTATAGATTTAGTCGGATTAGATCGATAACCTCACTAGACTATGCTTGTTGCAGAGTTGTTTTGTCTTTATTGTCAAGTTCTCTTGCCATCTTGGTGCTGTCACTCGGTGTGATTTGGGATATGTGACATATTTGTCCAATGACTTGGTCACCTAGCACTTCGTCTATACCGCAGGCTATCAGAAATTTCATCTTCAGGTGCGGTGTTGATGTGACAGCTCCGAATGCTATTAGGCACGGGCAGCCTAGCATAGCGTTGTACACGGAAGGTAGGTTAACGACCAAGAAGGTGAGTGTATGACTCGCTATTCTCAGGTACATGCTTAGGGTGACCTACAGCTGGATTACTCCTTGAACGGCCACTAATTTGTTGTCAAGGCCATAGAGCGGGTCTTCGGCAGGTTTCAACTAACTCTTTCTTAAACTAAGTTTAAAAAATGTATCAAGGTAAAGCAAATTACCAGAACTTCCATTATTAATGAAGATTCACTTCAATTAGTACTCGACGCTACTTTCTGAAACGAATATAGATACAACAAGGGGATCTGCATGGGAGGAGATTACATGTTCCATGTCATTATCACTAAAGCTAATGATATTGTCCTCAGTGCGCTACTTCTTCCGCCCAATCTGCTACTCCTTGTGATTTGTTGGGGTCTTAGCCGGCTGGATTGTAATTATGTTGACCATTCTAACAGCGACCCGATTCCGTGGCTAGGAAATCTCGGGTCCTTCCCTGCCTAAGGTGCCAAAGCTCTGCCCAGGGTTCCTGATGAACCTGGTAAGGTGGCCCCTCCTAATCAGCTCCTTGATCTTCCATTGAAGCGTCTTGCAATCTTCCATGGAATGTCCAAGAAATTGATGGAAATTGCAGTACTTGGCCGGATTTCCTCCCTCCGTTTCCTTAAGTGGTTTGGGCCACTTAAAGAACTTCTCCCCTCGGATTTGCATAAGGACGTTTGAACGTGTGTCAGTTAGGGGCATTAGGTTAATCGGCCAATAATCCCTTTGTTTTGGCACTCTGGTCCTATGCTGCTTCCTGCAGGAGTGATTGCCATCGTTGTACTTCCCCATTCCCTCAGTTGGAAAAGAGCGAAGCTGTTCAATCCTTTCAGGATACTTAGTCTTGTTGGCCTCTTCTACTGTTGCAAAGGCCCCAGTGATAGATTCTACCTCTAGGAAGGTCTGCAGATTCTTATGCGCCATGTGCCTAAAGAAGTCTCCATGCGTTAAATTAAAGATGAAACTACTAAACTTTATCTCTTCTATGAGCCTGGGAATTTTTCTCGCTTCTGCCACGAAGCGATCCAGAAACGTTTGCGGATCTCTCCCTACTTCTGCTTGATATGGGAGAGATGTCAAGGCTACATCTCTTCCCGACGGTTGGAGGCATATTACACTAAGAAGAGGTCAGTGAGCTCTCTTTAGCTCTGGATCGAATCTGATGGGAGACGATAGAACCAAATGCGAGCGTCTCCCATCAGCGTAAGAGGGAAGTAGCAGCACATGGTTGCATCCTTCAACCCTTGCAGACTCAGATGGATGCGAAAATGATTGAGGTGATCCATGGAATCAGTACTCCCATCGTAAGAGTCAAGAGTTGGCATCTTGAACTTGGCCGGTATGGGACGGTTCAAGATCTGTGCTGCGAAGGGAGATACGTCCTGTGACGGACCGTATTTTTTGTCAAAAATTTGATAAAATTCCCTCAATAATATGACTGTCGAGCTGATACAAAACCTATACAATTACCTGTACAACACAAAATACATCTAACAATCACAACAAACAATAATATATAGCATCAACACAAAACTACACAGGATCCGAATTGCCACTATGTAGTTTGGCTCCAACATTGTGTATCTATACACAATATCAGCCAAAGACAGATGTCACTAGGCACCTGTAATAAACCACAATATGCTGCGGAAGCATAAATAATCCAAACGACAATGAAAATTAAAGTACCTAATCATTAGTCATTTGTACAATATATATTAATAAACCAAATTGAAATATGAAAGTATACATTTAATTACAATGTAAAATGTATAAGTCTTCTGATCCAGTTTTCTAAATTTTGAGCCTAGTTCACTTCTAGTTTCTATGCTATCTTATATGGTTTAATAGACCTGTACTTAACTGGAGACAAGGAGAAGCAATAGTGAGTTAAAAAGCCCAGAAAGTGCACCATAACGAGGACGGTAACCAATATGAGCAAATAGAGCAGAAGCATAGGCGAAGTAGAGCAAGAAGGAGACATGATCATATTGTGGATGCACAAATATAAAATATGATCGAATGTGCTTTAGAATACAATTGGTTTATCATATTTGTCCTTCTTTTCTTTGAAATATGAATTATGCATTATTACTCATCTTTGCGAACCAAGGTCAGTAGGCTTTACTAATAAAAGGTGCGGCAGGACGAGAAAAGGATCATGATATCCAACATTATCTAAGGTCACACGACATAATCAACGTCCAATATCAATTGCCAACATAGGCATCGATTAGCTAACATAGGCATAGCACCATGTGGCATATCACACGCTACCCTTGCCTCCTGCGGTCCAGAAGTAGTCATTATCCTTCCACAGTAATATCATAAAGTTTAACAAGAGTATCACCCGTTTCAATAAACGGTCAGGATACGTGGTCAGAGTAATCCTTGCATCTCCACTATGATACTCATGTCATGCCCAAGAATATCACCCATCTTAATATAGTCCATGATCCTAGTTTTATTATTTATATTCATTTCAGGGAAAGTCCACCACATCCAATTTAATTCACATTATCTCCATTCGGGAGAATCAATCGTTCACATATCACATTGTGGATTTTTCTCCGACCACACATACGATTATTATCTTTGATTCAGATAATTCATTCATAATATCTCCAGTTCATTCACAATATCTCCAATTCATTCACAATATCTCAAACCAGGAGATCAATTCAATCACATATTCAATTATGGTTTCCCCCTCTGCATACTTTGTACAATCTTAATCTTTCATTCGGATTGAAATCTTTTCATGATTTCATTTGCATATACGAATATCGTAAACATAGGAGATTCTTATTGCCGAGAGTCCGATTCGACTTTAGGGCTTCCGGTTAACGATTATCTTCACAATTAGTTATCGAATACATTTTTTAGGATAAGGAATTAAACATATGAATTATATATACAACTTAATTAACAATTAAACATGCAAAAATTATGCAAAATTCTTCCAAGGCTTGGTGAACAGTGCATGAATGTGTATATCGATTAATTAACAGAATTTCAACATCCAATGGGTAATCTAGCGAATCCAACACATGGGTAAACATATTCTCAAGTCAATTTATGAATCAATTTCAAATTTCATGCTCAAACGAGGTACGGGTTCAGGTTTAGGGTATCACGAATGGAAATTCACAATAAACTTCCAAAATCGGAAATCCAATCGGTAAATTAACTTACATAGGAGGATATGGATAATGATATTCTAATCTCAATTTACGCAAAAACCCTAAAAATCGGAGGCCAAAACTACCCGGACATTGGTGAATAGTGTGCGCGGTAGTTAGGGTTTTTGAGTTGCAAAAATCAGATGAAAACTAAGCAATTGGACATGCGATTCACATATATATATAATTAGGCTATAGGTATTACATATACATGTATGGGTCGAGTATCGGGACAATAATACCCGAAGGATAAGGAATGCAAATTGTCAGGGACAGAGAAAAAGATATAGATTTACTTGTCTCAACCCGATCTACCATTTCTACAATTAGCTCAAGCTTGAAATTAGACCCGAAGGCCTCCATTTCTCCTCCTATCCTTCGTGCGGTCTCCCCCAGCCGCCTCACCCGTGGCCACCGCTGCCTTGCCTGCGTGCTGCTGTCATCTGAGAACCATCGTCAACCACCGCCGGCCACCACAAGCTGCCGGCCATGCCCACCGCTGCGCCACGGTCGTGGCAAAACCCTAACCCTCACTCCCTCTCTCCCCAATTTCTTCTCTCGTTTTTCTGCTTCAGCTTCATGTTGTTGTTATTATTATTATTATTATTATTATTATTATTATTATTATTATTATTATTATTATTATATATCATTTTTTAATTTCAAAATTTAAATTGATACTCGGACGATCGAACGAGCGCACCTCGGGTACCGGCCCAATAATTCCAAATATTTTCTAAAATTTTTATAATATTAAATTAATTTTTATCACACCCAAATTACCCAAAAATAAAAAAATAAATCCAGTTAAATCGAATAAAAATATTCGAGATATTACATTCTCCACCACTTATAAAAATTTCGTTCTCAAAATTTAACGGATCTCAAATCTTAAGAATAGGGAATAGTCCTTCCAAATTTCGCCTTCGAACTCCCGAATCACTTTAATAGACAGACGATTATTTCTAGCGAACCTTAATCGTTCAAATCATCCTGACCCTTAACATCTAATACCTTTTATCTAAAATCGAGATTGAAACCTTATCATAAGACAATTCCTAATCTCCCACAATGGCTAAACCCGATTACATGCTTACTTTCCCAATCATCTATACATGGGAGACTCTATGAAAATCCATCAACTTCGAAGACAAATCAAAATTCCAAATGGGCCTATCATAAATCTTCAAATGGCTAATCGAATTTTACTTCGATTCATCCTAAACCTCGAGAATGATCATTCACACAGAACATTAATCCTATCCTGCAATCTATAGCCCATGGGCCTACACGGCCCCGCTGTGTTACTCTGATTAACAATCTATCAGGATACTAAGAATCCTCTTACAACGCATGCCTATTAATTTAAATTAGGCTCCTAGGTTACCTTGCAATTATAAACTTAAGGAAAATCCTAAGGATAGTGATAGGACTGAGGCAAAGCCTATAATCTTTAAACTACAATCAACCCAAAATTTCAAACTCGAATACTTATCTAACTCATCGTCCCGTCAGCATACCAACAAGCCGTCCGATCCTACCCCCACGTTTCATTCAAATCACGATAAATAGGCCATCCTAAACTACCAATTCCATAATTATCCAAACAGTATCATGATTCTTACTGCCCTATCATCCTTGAAATCGAAATGGCGAGGGCTTCTCATCTTATAGTTTATTGGCCTCATACTTAGGAGGTAGTTCTCTGTCCTAGAACCAAAGGCAGAGCACTCCCTTCGCTTAAATATTAGAAGTCATTTGAGAGTCATCCTGAAACACCTCCTATAGAGTATCAAGACATATTCCAACCAAAAATTCTTGGCACAAAATATTAGCAATACTACTCGCCTTACTTGAAGGACACAAAAGCACTCCTTTCAATCCTTAAGCCAATTAACCTGTCTGGGCAGTCATGTGGCCATCTCTTCCTGCAAGATGACCTCCTAGCCTCTTTTTGGATTATTTAAGTTTGGTTAGTTCCACAAGAGACACCTATTGATTCTCAAGGATAGAACCCCAATGACCAACCTCAAACTATAGGTAGGGTGATATTGATTATAGGCTTCTACATCCTCTTTACCAAGGATAACCACTCATTCAAGACAAGAGGTGTACACAATCCTAGAACTTCCTCAAAAGAATCTCATTCTCCATAACTTACTATACTCATCAGGGGTCAGCCCAAACAATAAGGTCAACAAGTAACCCTTAATTCCTCGGAGGATATCCTCGCATGACCCATTCCGAAGAATATTGTTTGTCTCCATGGCAAACGCCTCACGTCGCTGCGGTCTTTGAGAACACTTATCGGATTACCCTTTCGGAATTAGCTAGGCCCAAGAAAGCCTCACAACTTCAAGACATTAATCAATCTTCCTACAAATGAGCCATCGTTCTAAACTCTAAGGAATCACATTCTTGCTATCAGAGAAACCGCATGCCTAGCATAACGCTTCTCCTTTTTCCTTTCATACTTGAACACACGGCTAACCGTCTTCCTCAATTCGAGGTAAGATCCTCAAATAGAGTTCACACTTCCCATTGATTCTAAAAATTCATCAATGAGGCTAACCCAAAAGCATTAAAGCGCCTTACGACGAAATACTCGATCAATGTCTCATCAGTTCTTTATAGAGTCCTCAAAATCGGGTGCCAATCCTTGGCACAACTCCACAGCAACCATCACTTTAATGATCAGGAAATGATTTGAGCTGATCGTTTCCTCTAGAAAGCGTCCTCAAACACTTACACCATCCAACACTTTGGTGACCACCAGATGATTCCCAAATGAGGTCTTATATGCCAACTAATCTTAGCGCTTATATTCCTTAAGTGGCTTGTTGGCAAAATAACATCATATTGTTGCTACTCCACCCTCTATTTTTCATATTCAAGATTTCAAAACTTGAAGGCAACTATTATATCCAATCGTCATAATTTGTGCTAGCATGACAACTACCCCCCTAAAAATTTTTTTACAATTTACCCCCCTAAAAAAATTTTTTTTGGTCCTCGAAAATATACCTTGATTCTTAAAGAGTTTGGGATACTTTTCTCTCATGTCCCCTCTGTTTCCCAGGTTGCATCTCCTTTATCTTGATGGTCTCGTACTACTTTGACGAGTGGTATCACCTTAGAATGTATAATTTTATCTATTTGATCAGTAATCCGCACCTGCTCCTCTGAGTAGGTCAAGTCTCCTTGAGTTTTCAGCTAGTCTTGTCCGATAATGTGCGACTCATCATGGACATACTTTCTCAACATAGATACATGAAAAACGTCATGCACATCTAATAAAGAGGGCGATGAAGCTAATCGATAATCCACTTCACCAATCCGTTCCAGTACCTCAAATGATCCAATGAACCTCGGATTCATCTTACTCTACTTCCCAAATTGAATGACGCCTCTCTACTTCCCAAATCGAATGGCACCTCTCGTGGAAGATACTTTAAGAAAAACGGCATCACCAGCATCGAAACTAAGGTCACATCACCTTCTATCAGCATAACTCTTCTATCGACTTTGGGCTAGTCGCATTCGCTCACGTATCAATTGGATCTTTTCTGTTGTCTCTTGCACAAGATCAGGACCAAGAATTTGATGATCTTCAACCTCTTCTAAACTTACCGGTGGTCCGTATTTCCTTCCGTATAAGGTTTCGAATGGCGCCATTCCAATACTAGTCTGGAAGTTGATGTTGTATGCGAACTCTGCGAGTGATAAGTATGTGTCCCACTAGCCTCCTAACTCTAGAACCGAACTCTTGAGAATGTCCTCGAGTGTTTGGATAGTTCTTTCTGTTTGGATGTCATTCTGAGGGTAAAAGGCAGTGCAGAAATTTAATCTCATCCCTAACTATTTGTGAAAACTCCTCCAAACCTGTGAGACAAATCTCAGGTCTCAATCCGAGATGATACTAGTTGGTATCCCATGCAATCTGACTATCTCATCAATATAAAGTCTAGCAAGTCGATCCAATGAGTGCATCAATTTCATTGCAAGAAAATGTGCCGACTTAGTCAATCTATCCATGATGACCCATATAACGTCACTGCCTTTAGCGATCCTTGGTAGTCCAACAATGAAATCCATGGAGACATGTTCTCATTTCCAACTAGGAATTGGCATTGATTGAAGCTTCCTTGGTGGTTTTTGTTTTCTGCCTTGACTTGTTGACAAACTAGGCATCTAGAAACAAAATATGCTATATCTCTTTTCATACCTTTCCACCAAAAAGTCTTTCTTAAGTCACATACATCTTTGTAAATCCCGGATGCATCGTATACTTAGAACAATGTGCCTCCTCCATTATTTTCTTTCTCAATTCAGTCAAGCTAGGAGTACAAATTCGGTCATGAAAAATTAAAGCCCTATCCTTCCTGACTCTATACTCTGCCAGAGACTGACAAGGTAGTTTCTTAATAATACCTAAAAGTTCCGAATCATCCTTCTGAGTAACACAAATCTGTTCCAACAAACCTTCTTGAACTTTAAGGTACGATACTATCATTTGGGACCACTCGAGTGTAGCCGAATGTCACGATCCTTGATCTCCTCCAACATCTTCCATTCTCTCATCATTATGTGAGCTAAAAGACCGGCTGATTTCCTACTGAGCGCGTCAGCCACTACATTCTCCTTGCCTAGTTGATATAATATCTTTTTTAGTAAGTAAAGTTATATTAAAAAATAAAAATTTACAAAAAGCCTATATTCTAATACCAAGTGTTTTGCCAACTTAGATAAGAACATAGAGTCCAGGGCATCCCCGAGCACCGTGAAATAAATCAGTAAAAACAAAGACCCAATTACAGTATCTTCGTGGAAATTTGATAAACCGTCTGATCTCATAACTTTGGACAGACAAACAAAAACAGCAGTTGAGACATCAGACTAAATTACCCAAGCTGAGTATCTCAAAAAATTTCAAAAAGCAAGAGAAGGTACAAGGCCCTTCCATCTCGATTGTTGGCATCTCGGCACTTGCATGCCTCTTGGCCAAAAACACATATCTCGGTCATTTGTTTGCATCCCGGCTCTCTACAAACTTCGTAGCCAAAAGCAAATATCTCGGCCATTTGGGTCATTGCAGCTCACCTCGTCCATTAGGAACGATCTCGGCTCTATTCAACTCCCCGGCCATAAGGATACCCCAACCCTCAGCATAGCTCACCTTAGGCATTTCTTCCTCTGATAAGACAACCTCCTCAGAGTTCTCAGACTATCCTCAGGCATCAGAGAAACCCATGATCAACGCATTCCAGATTTGCTCCAAAAAAATAATTGGCAACCAACAATTACTCCGTCGAGCATATTAGCCTATAGTGCACTTAGGATTCTTAGGAGTGGATTTCCGATGTCTCTGGGATTTGGATTGCTTCAATGATCCTGCTTGCTTGGACGAAGAGGGAGTTGTAACCTGATCAGCCACCTCCTGACCATGATAGGAATGCGCTCCACCCTCCCTCTTGTCGAAAGGCCTCAGTGGGCTATTGGAGGTTCTAGGAGCTCCTAGAATGATCACTGCAGGGGCAGATTCATCAACAATATGAAAGCCCTCCACTAAGCCACGCAATTGGCTAAAATGGCAATTCAAAAATTCAGTCTCTACTTTCAAGAGGCTATCCAGAAAACCATACACTACCTACCTCCCATCCGGACATAAGAAAGTAATATATGGCTGAGTAGTCTTTGCTACCACCAACATCTTGATAGCATTAGATAATGGACCTTAAAATCTATCCTGATCTGCCACTACCAGTGAAGAAGATTTGAACTCAGCCCTCTCTCCACTATCAGCAAAAATTGGTTGCTCTTCAACCTTATCAAGCAAATATTTTTCCAGGAGACCACTCACATCCTGCCTCCCTTCCTGAGTTAAAGATGCTAGATATGTCTAAGTAGCTTTTACCTCCAATAACATCTGGAGAGCATCAAGTAATGTATCGTGAAAACCCTCCTGATCAACCACTACTATAGTAGGAGCCTCACGCCCTACAGAAACCTCACCTGGAGCAGAACTTGTGAAAGAGGAGATCGAGTTAGAATGATCCAGCAGTAGCTACTGTGGAGACCCGAGAGGAGCAATAGCCACGCAATGATCAAGACATGAGGTATCAGAGTGGGAAGGAGTCATCTTCGTTCCCGCGATCTAGTATGCCATACATAGTCTGACAATCATAGTCTTTAAGAAGATCCATCCACCATCTCTGCTACATATTAAGCTCTTTCTGTGAGAAGAGTTATTTCAAATTTTAATGATCAGTATAGATAATGAACTCCTCCCCATATAGATAATGTCTCCAAGACTTTGTGAAAAGACGATTGCGGCTAACTCTAGATCATGAGTCAGATATCTCTTCTCGTGGGGCTTTAACTGACAAGACTCATAAGCGATTACCTTTCCATGCTACATCAATATATAACCTAGGGCTTTCTGCAAAGCATCACAATATACTACAAATCCACCTGATCCTTGCAAAATCGTCAAAATAGGTGTCGTTGCCAATCTCTACTTTAATTCTTGAAAACTTTGTTCACAATCATCAAACCAAACAAATTTCTCATTTTTTTGTGTCAATTTTGTCATTGGCCTGGCAATACTAGAAAACCCCTCCACAAACCTCCTATAATACCTAGCTAAGCCGAGAAAACTCCTTAACTCAAACAGATTTGTTGGATGAGCCCAATTCATTATTGTCTCAATTTTAGATAGATCCACAGATACTCCAACTCCTGAAATGACATGGCTCAAAAATATGATTTCTTTCAGCCAAAACTCGCATTTTTTAAACTTGGCATACAAACATCCCTTGCACAACTTCTGAAGCACGATTCTCAAATGCTCCCCATGCTCCACAGCCCCTTTAGAGTAGATTAGAATATCATCAATGAAAACTATAATGAAACTGTCCAAAAAGGGTTTAAATACCTTATTATTAGGTCCATAAATGCAACCAGTGCATTTGTCAAACCGAAGGGCATCACTAGAAACTTATAGTGTCCACATCTTGAACAAGAAGCCACCTTCGACACGTCACTCTACTTAATTTTCAATTGATGTTACCCTAACCTTAGATCAATTTTTCAAAACACACTTGCTCCTTACAACTAGTCAAAAAAATTATCAATTCAAGGCAATGGATACTTATTCTTGATGGTCAATTTGTTGAGCTCCCTATAGTCAATACACAATCGCATCAAACCATCTTCCTTTTTAACAAATAGCACATGTGCTCCCTATGGTGAAACATTAGATCTAATGAATTCTTGATCAAAAAGGTCTTGCAACTGAACCTTTAACTCCTTTAACTCAGCAAGAACCATTTGATATGGTGCTTTAGAGATCGGTACAGCTCCTAGTAACAAGTCGATTGTGAATTCAATTTCACGGTCAAGGGCTAAGCCACGTAGCACATCAGGGAAGACGTTTACAAACTCTTGAACTACATCAATGTCCTCAATCTATCGTTCCCCCAACGTTATTGAAGACACGAAGGCTAAGTACCCCCGACACCCACTATGAAGTAGATGGTGAGCATGTAAAACTGAATCATAGGAGCCACAACACGAATCCCAATGCCACAAAACTCAAACTCCCCAATTCTATCAATAGAGAAGGTTACAAACTTTTGAAAATAATCCACTTGGGCATGATAGCTAGCTTGCCAGTCCATCTCTAAAATTGCATCTAAACTCACCATCCCTAATGGAATGAGGTCAACTCGGAAGTCACAATCATCAACATGAACAATGCATCGAGGGTACATCTAAGTGAGTAGAATAGTCTCGTCAACCGACGTCAAAACTTATAAAATAAAGTGTAAGGGTACCATTTTCACCCAAGTCTTGTGGCAAAGGCCAGTGCCACAAAAGAATGAATGGAACTAAAATTGATTAGCACATGAGCAAGTATAGAAAAGATAGGAAGAATACCTTCCACAACTGTCAGGGAAGCCTCGATATATTGTTCTGTCAATGCGAACACTTTTCCTAAAATTAGAGCCTTTGACTTACTTTGTGGTGCAGATTTTTCCTACAAGGTACCGATTTTTAAATATTGTAGTCACAAATAATTAAGATAATATAATCAAAATTAGGCTTAATACATATAAAAAAAATTAGATTTTGGATGCAGTAAGAGGTAGCGCCGGGGGCGCTCGTCGGGCAACCATCCCAGGGGACCAGCGCCTACCAGGTGCTTGAGTGCCCATGGCAAGTGCCGGTTCTAGGGATGGTGTGCCTGAAGCGTGTCGGGCTGGCGCTCAATGGTCTTCTTCCGGGTCATTTTTCACATGGAAAGAGAGATACGAGAGAGAGAAGGCGAACGAGAAGAGAGACAAGGAAGAGATCGAGGCTCTCAGGTTTGATTCCGGCTTGAAACAAATTAGAGTAGTTATAGATCGGCCAAAGGCAAGTGCGCCCATATATTTTTCTTTCTCTCTTTGCACTCTTTATTCCACTCTCTTTGGATATTTTCATTTCGATTCTCGTCTGAATTTATATTTTATGAAACCCATGACTTGAATATATTCATGTCCGATTTCTATGATTTGTGTGGTTTATGAGTTCACAAAACCCTAACTCATGGCCCCTTTGTTTTCACCCGATTTATTTGAGATTTATTCATGATTTGACCTTAAAAACTTGAAACTCTAACTTTATGGACGTAGGTACTTTGATTATTTAGTATTTGTTCACATATATTTTGTATATGTTATTTTATATATTTTAAAAATATTATCAGATATAAACATAGATATTTATTCACATGTACATTATATATATTATCTTGTTCATACTCTGAAAATTATGTTATATGTATTTGTGAAGAGATTTATTGTCCAAAAGTTTTAAAGTTATATTTGGCTCATGGTGGTAAAAATTTTTAATTTTTTCCATATGTTATGTTGATTATGCATGTAATTTAAGTCATGTGAAGACTTAAACTCATAAGAATTATGCAAATATAAAAAGTATAAGAAGAGAATTCCATGATGTGATAAGTTTGATGAATCGTTCTCCCGGTGCAAGAATAAAATGTTATAAATGAGTATGAAATTTTTCTAAGAATAAATAATCATGAGATTGGACCAAGGATTTATATTTCAGAGAGTAGTATTCTCTAACATGTCTTGGGATATTACTGTGGTAGTACGATAATTGCCTCTGGGCCACGAGGGTTATGGTGACATATATTTTATGGTGTTGTATACCAGCGATAGGTATACCACTCTCCACGGGGTGTTGAATTGTGCGGGTTTGTGCCTTAGAATGTGTAAAAGTATACATATTCCTTTCCTCGTTCGATCATACCATTAGCTGGTAAGGTCTATTGATCATGATCCGCAAAGATAATAAAATTTCTACATGTTTTAGAACCTAAAAGAATCAGAAATAAAATGAGAAAGATAAATGTGTTCTGAAAAGGTATTTGTTCATACTTCATATTTATGCATTCATATTCTACTTTTATTCCCTTTCCTTTACTTTATTTTATATATATTACTTACCGTCCTTAATTATATTGTGCCTTACTGAGTATTTGCTTCACTCATTGCTATTTTTTTCCTTTAGATGAGTACAAGCTTATACCTAATGAAGTAAAGTAGAGGTTTAGAAGTCGGCTAGGTAGAAGACTTGGAGGATGATCTTATGGACTTAAATTTTATGATTTTATTACTTGTGGAGTACTTTTGTATATTTTATGATTGATTTGTATATTGATATAGTTATATGTTGATAATGTATATGTAATTTAGTTTTACTATATTTGATGGATGTATATACTTTTATAGATTTTATGATTTGTTTAGGTAAATAGTGGCATCTTATCTAAGCCGATGTTATAATCAGAGTTATGATGTTGTTCCACGTGTTTGTTATAACGTTTTAGATCCTTTGTTGAGATATGTTGTGGTTATATATTGTGCTGTGCTAGAATTTTGTACAAGTTGTATTAGTTTGACAGCCGTTTTATAGCCGAAATCATGTCGACTTTCAATTAGAAAATTTGGTCCGTCACATCCCTGAAGCCCGGCAATCTCGAGAGTAATGACTGGCCTTTCCACAGTTGTAGCAGAGAAGTTGTCCAAACTGTCTATCCGATACAGTCCTAACTGGTTGTGTCTCTGATATCTGAGGAAGAGTCACAGTCTTCATTGGCATCGAAGGAGTCAATTGCTTAACTCGGCAGTCCCTAGAGACATGTCCCAACTTTCCACATTTGAAACAAGTCTTGCGTTTCTTGGATTGATATGTCAACAGTCTAACAATGTTATTAGTACTAGGCAAGCATATCAGAGCCTTGCTGCTCAACTCCTGCACAATCAGAGCCCTCTGAAAGATCGCTTGTTACGACCCAAGAATACAATATATATAGGTCAAAAATAAAATCAATAATAATGTTTCTATTAACCATAAAAACCGATCCTGTGCATAACAATCCAAACACATACAAAACTCAACATAATAAAACTCGTACAAGATCTTATCAATTATAAATTCGGACAAATATAATACATGACTTGCTATTTAAATATCGCAATGAAGGTGTCCAAATATACAACTCATTAACATAAAGTAATAATTCAATATATCCCATACAAAGATCAGGGCCGTCACTCGGCCATAACTAGCCATCCCAACATCATCTCCTCGCCACCGTGCACCACCGCTACCCTCTCTCTCCTCTGTGCAGTTTCTCTACCACATGCCACAGTCGTTTCTCTCATGACTGTGGTTGACCACCGATGAGACACCTCCTTCTTCTCCTTCCTCTCTCTCCCTCCTTCTCCCTCTCCTTCATCTTCCTCCGCCGCACCGCCCTCTCTTTTCTCTTCTCCATCTCTCTCTCTCTTTTCTTTCCTTCTTTTCTTTCCCCTACTACTTCTACCCGATTCCAGACTCCCCCTTATTTCCCCCCTTTTCCTAATTCTTTTATAATAATAATAATTATTATTATATATTTTCTATTTATTTTTCTTTTATTTTAAAATCTAAGTCAGTGCTCAGATAATAGTACGGACATGCTCTAGGTGCTACTCCGCAATTTTGATCATTTTTTAAATTTTTAAAATATTTAGTAAATTTTCACCACACTCAAATTATCCAAAATCATAATTAATATTAAAATAATTCAAATAGGATCCGAAATATTAGATCGCTCCAAAGTCCTGAAGCTCAAATGGTGCAATAATATAACGAATAGGGTATGCTAATCCTTGCTAGAACCTTTTTGCCTTCTGGACCTTATCAATAAAAAAGTGCAGAATATAACGTGATAGCTCTATAAACTTGGCCTCATACGGAGAAACAGTCATTGAACCCTGCTTTAAGAGAAGAAACTCCTCCTTTCGGGTCCTTAAATTCTTAGGAAAGTACTTGTCGTTGAACATTTCTCGAAAAGCATCCTAGGTGATAGAATCAGCCTCAAGTCCAAGCTTTCACAATCTCACCTTCCACCAGTGCTCCGCCTCACCACTAAACTTATACGTAGCAAAGCGAACCCAATCCATAGAAGGACACTTAATCACTACGAAAGCCTTTTCTAACCTTCCCATCCAATAGTTAGCTTTAGCAGGGTCTAGCTCCCCCATAAACTCCGGGAGTCTTTGATCCATGAGATCTCTTAATAGATTCCTCTTCTTCTTTTTTGTCAATGCACGTCCTAGAACTTGTGCCCCAACAGTGACCAATCTAGTGAGTTGCTTGAAAGCACCAACTACCCTAGCCAAATCGGCAGGTGCTGCTAACGATTCGGGCCTCTTGCTGAACTCCCCGAGTGGATACTAGCCTTGTCAAACATCGCTGCAATAGAATAAAATAACTTAGAATTTCATCTAAATTAGTTTTTTTTCATATAGCCCTTTATCCTGACCGAGAGCTCTAAAAATGATCCTAAGTCCTCCAACATTATCAAATTGCCTAATATTCCCAAATATTAAAAATTTTTAAAATCCTCAAATACTCTCACAAAACCTTAACTCTCTAATACCATAAAGTTGTGATGACCATAACCCGATTCGTAACTATTATCCAAATTTGATCATATAGGAAAAATTTTAAGCCTCAAATCAACATATAATACATCCACAGCTGATAAAAATATAACTATAATAATCTAAATATCTTCATACCAAAAATAAATTTAAAAAAAATGCATAATTTTAAAATCCCAGCAAAATAAAGCAAAATATTAAAATGTATCTCTAGAGTATAAAATCAACACTCTCTCCCGCTAAACCTCCACCTCTCTTGCCACAACTTTTTATCCAACTTTAGAATTATCATCGTCTAATCCTACTACTCTGAAAGAAAGAGAAATATCCAACAAGTGATAACAAAATAAAAAATAGTTAATAATAATATATATCTCACATATACAATACATAATATATGCTAAGAGTTAAGAACAATAATATAATATCTAACAAATAAATATATATCCAAGAATTTGTATTTCATTGTATTTACGACTCAAATGCATAAGGTAGGTCACTCCGGATCCTAATGCAACAAAGTTCATAAGATTTTACCAATAAAAGGCAAAAATTCCTCGAAATCCGACTTCATAAGAAATAAAAGGATCCCTGGTCTAAATATCAGCGTCACTGACCTGAATATTAAATAACAATGAACAACATGGATCTCACTGAATCCTAATATTATAAAATCTGACACATAGATTCCACAGAATATAACTCGTAGATTTCACCGAATTCCAAACTCAAAGATATATTATCATTGACGAGATATCACAATCAATCTCCTTATACTTTATTTACTACTGTAAACCAAAGGTCACATATTTACGCCCTCAATGGCTAGATAAGTGACATAAGGTTATCTATGATATGTTCACAACCCCGATAGTCCTCCTAGAGGTTAGACTCATAATATGCCCATATCATCCATGATACACCTTGTCAAATCATACCCCTGATATCATCTCATACGATTATTATATGGCTATAAGTATCCCTACATAATAAATAATATACATCATTATTACCATGGTACAGAAATCAGTATCGGATAAGTATAAACCACATTAAGGTACCGTAACTTCTCATTTAATTAGATACCTTAGTGTTTTTATACGATCTAATCAACCTTGACCGTAGGAAGCTACAAATTTAAATACTCATACAATCAAATATAAGCAAAGAAGGCTTTACAATTACAACAATAGAATTATCGTTTGGTATTGATAAGGACCGTACTCGTACCATCAAGATTATTATAAAGGAATTATCACAAAACGATAAAAAAATAAAAATGAATCGGGAATAACATATTTCTACCAATTTAATATTTAACTAGTCTTCCATCATTTTTCATATACAAAACCTATTATTAATACAATAATTAATTATCACTTGTCACTTACAAACAAAGCCCATAACAAATCAATTGGTCCCAAAAAATATATCTATGTATATATATAATACCTTTTTATTTAACGAGCTTTCGACGAAATTGGATCATGTTCTCAAACCCACTTTCTAAAGTTCAACATTCACGGCCATATTACCTAATTCTCTCACACACAACACATCCATATATACAAATACTACTAGCACACATAGCTATACTATTAACACACACCCTCACACTACCAATATACACTATAACAGCACACACATTGCACACACTAGTACACACCCATGCACACATAATCAGCACACCCACGCACACAAAGCAGCACACACACACACCTACACACACACAATAGCACCTCCATTACACCGCCGGCATACATAGCAACTCTTTCACACACTACTTACACTGCCAACACATTTCCTCCATTACAAACACTCCACAGACTCGACTATACACACACACACATAGACTGCAATACACACAAGTAATACACACACGCACCTACTTATATACATACAATATATATATACACACCCACACATATATATGGCTACTCACACCCACGCTGCCACATATACCGTTGCCATAATCGTTTCGCAAAGTAGAGCACAGTCCTCTGTTTATCCAATTTTCATTCGATTCTCATATAGGCAAAGGAATTCTCAACTTTTACTTCCAATTATACAAATAAAGAGAAATTATAGCATAATTTTACAATTTATGAAGCCCCAATTTTTAGTGACAACCCTTAATTTTTCGATTTTTTGTGTCATCTAAGTCGTGGATCTGTTTTACCCATTTTTTTACATAACCCAACCATTTCTACCAAACCACATGAAATCGGGATATGCGAGTATCAATAATAACTTTTCAATGAAGGAGGAAGAGATTGTTTACACAAAATATAAATATTACATGTAAAAATAGGAAGATTACTTTCAAAGGAGTCTCAAATTAACTTGCCTAATTAGCGAGAAATGCCAATGTGGTGGCTTCAAACAATCCCGTTGACAACCCACGGCGACAGCAAAGGTGACGGCGGCGACAGTCATAAACTTCCAACTATCTCACTGGTTTCACTCATAACAACCCCCAAAAAAAGAGAATGAAGGCAACACATTCTTTAAAACAAATGAGGGCAACAGAAAGGGAGAAAAACGATGCTAGCAACCAAGAGGAAGAAGGAAAATGTAATATCCCAGATTTTATTTAGACCAATTTAATATTAATTGTGATTTTGGGTATTTTGGGCATGACAAAAATTAATTAGATATTGTGAAATTTGAATTGACATTTGAATCAGTCGGGATAGCACCCGAGGTGCGCCTGCATTATTACCCGAATATCAATTTGGATTTTAGAATAAAAGAAAACTAAAATGGAATATACATATATATATATATATATATATAATTAAAAATTAAAAAAAGGGGGATAATGAAGAAGATAAGAATTGGAAAAAAAATAGAGAAAATAAAAAAAAATTGAGGAGATAAGATTGGAAGAGATGGATCGGGGAGAGAGAGGGTGAGAGAGGGAGTTAGGGTTATGGGTTTGCAGCGGAGGAGGAAGAAGAGAGGAGGAGGGAGGCGGCTGTTCGACGGCAGCCGGCGACAGCGATGAGCGGCGAGGGCAACACTGTGCCGCTGGTTATCGGTGGATAGAAGCTTGGCCGGTGGCGGTGTCGGTGGCTGTGAGGAGAAGCCATCGAAGCTGACGGTGGTTGTTGTCGACAGTTGCAGCTGTGATCGGAGGTGATGTTGCGGTGGTCGATGGCGGCCGGTGGTGACTTGCCAGTGACCATGAAGGCTGTGGGTGAGCAACGGCCAGAGGCAGAAGCCCGCGAAGAGAGAGAATATTGCACGGGAGGGGCTCGCCGGGGTGGACGGCGGCCAAATGGGGGTAAATCGGAGGCAACGGTGGTTGTCGAGCAGGCCGGTGAACGTCGTTTGAGGCGGTAATCGACGGTGGTAGCAGCACGGGAAGCGCCACGCATAGGAGAGAAAGGGGAGCTGTGGGCAGCTCGCACGGCATGAGGGAGAGGGTGCCGATCGAGTACTTCGGGACATCCTTTCTTCAGATCTGCAAAGTATGAAGTTCAGACAAGTATTTGTAAACCCCTCTTTGGTCTAATTTAATTTCTGACATATTTTGGATACTGTTTGAAATTTTTACTAACATGCATGAATTTTTGGTACACCCATTTATTTATTCTGGACATGCATGTATAGTTCATTGGATGTTTTGGGGATTATTGGACTGGATTTTATGATTTTAGAGAATTTAATATTTTTAAAAATTTGAATAATTTATTAGACAGTGTATATTTTTATATTAATATATTTGTATAAAAAAAATGAGCACGAAACTTTGATTGGCCGTGCAGTCATATGCACGTGCCGGGTTGTGGTCACTACATTTAGATTTTAATTATTGTACTCTGGCCAGCTCCCGATGGGGAGATTATTTTGTTATTTGGAAATCCCTTTCCGCCGGCAGGAAAGGCTTAAAGTAGTGATCCTTCCCATTTGGATAATTTGATTTGACTTTAGAATATATTCGGATGTCCTAATATATCTGACAAACTTGAGGATTGCATCCAAAGCCGCGGGTGGCAAAACATAGTGAGCAACCTTATCTATGGGTACACAGTACATAGATTTTGGCCTAAGGTTACCGGGATTATGTGTAATCCTTCCTCAAGTTAGTCTTTAAATAATTAGAACCTAGATTTGGTGCATAATTTGTATTTTTGTATTGATTGGAATTGGACTTTGATTTGGATATGGATTTTTGGATTTGGATTTGAGATTCGTCGATTTTTGCCTATAATTGGGCATGGTATGTCTCGTACAAATGATTTTGATTATATGTTTTGATCCGAACCTTTGGAATATCTGCCGCGGTACTGCTTCGGTTTCTGCACACGCTATTAGATCATCCGCTATTGGATTCTGCCCCAAATCACAAGCTGATCGGGCATTGGATTTGGACTTGGACTCTGATTCGGATTTGGACTCGGATATGGACTCGGATCGACATCAATTTTGGAATTGGTTCGGATCACATTTGTTTTGGTTATATATATATTTATATATATATACGTCCCGATGAGGACTATTTTTGAAATTTGGATATTTGTTTGGACTTGGATATTTAATTTGAGTACGAGACTACCATTGGATTTTGAAATTTGGATCTTAGATTTCGATTGAATTTGTCGTATCGGTGATTTGGATTTATTCTGAAATTTGATTAGATTTTCATCCATTGACCTCTCATTTGATTTATTGGACTCCTTTTTGACTAAATATGATACTTGTTGGGCATTAGGCTCATTTTTCTGTTTTGTCTCTTCAGAGTAGAAGGTTCGGATGCAATACAAGAGTAAAGACGTGATCGGTCAGATATTCGTCTGTTTTGATGAGTTTCAGTTTTATTATGGTTTATATGGATATTTGTTGTATTTTGGACTATAGAATTGGCCGGATATGAGCTTATTGTTATATTTCAGAAATAGTTTGAATATTATGTCATGTTTGATAATGATTTTTGGATCGGATTATTACCTCCCTTACGATGATTATATAGCATGTCACATTTATATTATTCGGACGGTTGTTCGAAGAGGTCTTGTGAGGATTTTAATTTTATTGAGTGTATATTTTGATTTGTCACACCCGAATTTTGGGACTTAGTATTATTTGTTTAAAATTATTTGGGATTTTAGATTTTAGAAATTATAATTAATCATTTAAATTAACCTGTTTGGATCGAGTTCGTGACAGAAAAGTGACTATTCCAACCAATCAGCAAGAAAAGGAGAAGTCATCATAGCAAAATCGACCAGCAGTTTCTCCCACTTTTCTCTCCTTCTTCTCTGTTCATTTCTCAACTTGTTTTCCTTATTATATTAATAATAATAATAATAATTATTATTATTATTACTATTATTATTATAATCTTTAAAATAATTAAATATTTATTATATAATTTATATTAAATTTAAAAATATTTAAAATGTCACAAATGATATACGAAAAAACAAAATCATATTTTCAAGTAGCGAAAACTAAATAACATAAAATAAGGAAAACTATTGTCCATTATTACAAAATAAATTGTGAAACCAAACGTGAAAAAAATGATTTTTAAAATAGAAGTAATGAAGAGTGCCAAGCGCAGTTCAATCGAATTATGGGCTGACTAACTCGTGGCCTAATGTAAACTAAAATATTAAACTATAATACAATACGACTCAATTAATACCTCTATTGTACGTTTGCAGATACTCACACCGGCATTTCATCCTCATTTTGATGACGCCCCTATGTTATCTCTCTCTTTATTATTTATTTATTTTACTTTCCTTCCTTTTCCCTGATGTGGCATGACGTCGTCTTCCAATCTCTCAACTTTCATTTTTTTTTTATTAAATTATCAACAAAGAAATTAAGATAAAATATATTTTCATGTGTTCATTAATTCTTTCCTTGTCGCAGCTGCCGTGGGCCTTCCTTTTATTTCAGCAAAATCTTTTTTAAAAAATTAATCAACTGAAAATTGAAAAATTATAACTAATATATAAATACTAAAAACAACATAATCAAGTACAAACTAATAATAATTAGAAAATTCAAAAGTAAAATTTTAGTGTTGGGTCCCGTGCCAATGCCCACGAGCATCTCAAGCCTAGCCCAACTGCGTAGGGAACCTACGTGGCGCCCAGCTGGCGGAAGACGACGGGCGTCCTGCAGCGCATTAATGAGTTGCTGGAAAACAAATAGGAGAGAGAAAATCAGCCAATGGAGAAGCGGCCAACGCTACGACAACGGCTCAGGCGGCCGCCTGCAGGCAGCCAGCCAATCCTAACTCGAAGGGAGACCGGGCGTGGCCAGCAGCGCTCAGGAGCCTACCACCACCGCAAAGCAACAGCCGACATGACCGGCGATTAAGAACAGTGACCAACGGCCAAAGAACCTTGGCAACGGGAGTTCTCGTGCCCAGAGTACACTGGGGAGGAGCCTATAAGAGCTCTCTTGCCCCGCAGAGAAGAAGAGGCTCATTCTTCCTTCTCCCAGATAACAAAGAGAGAAAGCAATCGAACTAAGACAACATTCAAGTCTTGAGGCTACAAACGGGCCCGCTTCTCTCAAGATCTCGATCCCCCAACCTATTCAGGCAACGACAAGTTAGCCAGCCACTGCGGTGCGCCAAGAAAGCCAGGCCTTCCGCTACCTGCCCATTGCATTTTCCACTCTGGTACATACACATTACTCACGTATCATCAGCACACATCTGCGCATTGACTAGCGCGTGCATCATTTCCATTTATTGCAGGAACTTGCTAACTTGACCGTCGGAGTGACCGTGGTGGGAGAAATCCCGTCGGACCTCTGACCTCTTATTTGTTGATTGTGTTGTGCAGATCCAGGTTAAAAGATACAGAGACCGGACCCTCATTCTGACGCTACAACGTGATTGGGAACTCGGAGGACCCCTAATCCGTACAGCAACCGCAGACCCGGAACGCAACATTGGCGCCGTATGTAGGAAATTGATGAGAAGCCTAGTGTCTCTTTCCTACCTCCCCCTCAAAACAAAGAGAATGGTAAACACCAGAGCACAAACTAGTGCTCCAGCAATGAACGTCGTCGCTCACAGCGAGGACCCCCCCACCTGGAGTCACGTAGATGCCCGTCCGGAGCCCGACGTTCACCGCTTGGCCGCGGATGTGGGCAACATAAAGCTAGTACTCCATGCCCTGTGCGATCGAACGGGAACTCCTTGGCCAGGGGCTACCCCCAGGGTCTCAAGCGTCCTCCTCCAAAATGAGAAGACGCCACGCGGCGGCCCTTAGGAGAGGATCCAATAGACCCAACGACGCCACGGCCTAGGCGGTCCCCAACAGAATTGACCCTTACAAAGCTGAAAGCCATCCCGACCGCAGCGATCGGGGGGATAGCCTTAGGCAGCGTAAACGCCGCAACTCTCGCCGCCGCGGGAGACTGACTGTGGCGAGCTCCAACAGTGAGCAACCTCCTCAAGCGAAGAACCAACACCACTGACTAGCTCTACTGCACCTCCAGGACCACACGGAGCTCTGCGATGTCATCAATGTGTGGAGAGGCGCCTCGACCCGTCGATGGAAGAGAAAGTTAAGGTGTTGTCGGACATCCTGCACAAGGAGAGGCCCACGCGATCCTCCATCGACCTTTGGAGGTCGCCCTTTACCACGGATCTGCGAACCCAACCGTTGCCGAATAAATTCAAGATGCCTGTCCTGGAGGGGTACGACGGAAGCAACAATCCAATGGACCATCTTAACTACTTCTGTACCCATTTGTCCCTATAGGGGGCGAGCGAGGCCCTAATGTGCTAGTGCTTTCCCGTCACCCTCAGGAGCGACGCGCTGCTCTGGTTCTATGGCCTCCTTTCGAATTCCATACGCTCGTTCGACGAGCTAGCTGACAGTTTCCTGAGCCAATTTGCCTCCAGCCGGAAAGAGGAAAGGCAACCCTAGCACCTGGTCCGCCTCCACCAGAGATCGGACGAAAGCCTGAAGCAGTTTCTCAACCGTTTCATCACCGAGGCACGGCGGATCACCTAGCTCTCTGACGAGCTGAAACTCAATGCCTTTGTCGCCACGCTGGCGGCAGGGGATTTCTTTAAGCACTTGTCGTACCAGCGCCCTCAGACCTTCCGGGAGGCCGAGGCCATCACTAGGGCCTACATCATGGCCGAAAAGGCCAACGAAGCAAAGCACCCCATGCAAGCAGACCAGCCCCCGGCAGCCCCCAGACTTACTGACGGACGGAAGAGGGACAGTGACAGCCACCACTTCCCGGAGCGCCGCAAGCAGCCGCGGCCTCTGCCAGGACCTAGGAAGGACCATGGACGGACATCCCTGACTCCCCTGAATGACACTCGTACCAACATCCCGATACAGATTCAGGACGAAAAGTTTTTTAAGTGGCCAAAAACGACGAAAGGTCCCAACAGCAGCAATCAGACTAAATACTACCAATACCACCGCCGCCTAGGACACTTGACTGAGAACTGCCGGACCCTGCAATAGGAGATAAAGGACCTAATCCGCCGTGGACACCTTAAATGGTTTGTGAAGAGTTCGGGGCAAGACCCCACAACCTCAGACAGTAAGGCCTGAGAGCCACTGAGAGGCCGCACGTCCACCGGCGTGGTTAATATGATCTCCGCCGCAGCCGCCGGAGACACCGGGCAAAGGGAGCTGAGGCCAACTTCCAGCAATAAGCGAGCAAGGATAGGGGATAGGAGTGACGTCATTAGCTTTAGTAGCGACGATATGGCTCATGTAACCTTCCCCCATACTGATCCCCTCATTGTATCCGCCCTCGTTTCATATGGTAAGGTTGACTACCAGCTGAAACGAGTTTTCATTGATAATGAAAGTTCGCAGAATTTACTGTGTCTCAGCGCTTTCTTTAGGCTTGGATTGAGGCAAAGCCAGATGAACGCTGCCGGTAGACCTTTGTACAGCATGGACAATGAACCAGTCCCCGTACAAGGGATAGTCCGGCTGGAGGTCACTATGGGAACCCACCCGTGCTCTGTGACGCAGGAGCTGGCATTCCTCATCATTGACCTATCATCATTGACCTTTGGAGCCATAATGTCGATCCCACACCTAAAGGTGAAGTTCCCCACCCCGTGGGGTGTGGGGGAAGTGCTCGGGGACCAGGAGATGGGACAAACATGCTACCTGTCCCAGGTCAGTCCCGTGGCACGATACCGCCCGGACGAAGATCTTGACCTCCGCGACGAAACCCTGCTATAGCAAGCCCAATCGGGAGAGGCTACCGAAGCGGTCCCTTTGAATCTCTTCGAGCTGGAAAGGTGCGTCCACGTGGGCAGATCCCTCCAACCCATGGAACACGATAAGCTAATTACCTTCCTTAGGGCCAACTCCGATGTGTTCGCCTGGGTTCCCGCTAACATGCCCAGGATCCGGCCGAAGTAATCGTCCACAAGCTGGGCCTTGACTCGAGCCAAAAGCCCGTTCGGTAGAAGCGTAGGAACCACTCTATCAAAAAGTTGATAAGTTGATCGCCATAAGAGAAGAGGTGAGGAGACTCCTGGACGCCGGGTTTATCCGAGAGGTCCAATATCCGGAGTAGTTATCCAACGTCGTGCTAGTAAAGAAGAACATTGGCAAGTGGTGAATGTGTATCGACTTCACCGATGTAAATAAGGCTTGCCCCAAAGACAGTTTCCCTCTCCCCTGGATTGATCAACTCATGGACTCCATGTCCGGACACGAACTCCTGAGCTCCATGGATGTGTATTCCGGTTACAACCAGATTCAGATGCACCCTAACGATGAGGAGCATACCTCCTTTATGACTGACCAAGGGACGTACTGCTATAAGGTGATGCCCTTTGGCCTTAAGAATGCCGGCACGACCTATGGTGATGCCCTGGTAAACAAGATGTTCGAGGCCCAGATTGGAAGAAATACGGAAGTGTACGTCGACGATATGCTCGTAAAGATCAAAGTCGCCCACAACCACATCAGCGACCTTGAGGAGACATTTCAGGTCCTCCGACGGCACGGGATGAAGCTCAATCTCGCCAAGTGTGCCTTCGGAGTGACCTCAGGAAAGTTTCTGGGCTTCATTGTGTCCCAGTGCGGCATTGAAGCCAACCTAGAGATGATCAAGGCCATCCTCGACCTAAACCCCCGCGGACGATAAAAGAAGTGCAGAAACTCACCGGGCGAATAGCGGCCCTTTCACGGTTCCTCGCCAAGTTAGCAGAGAAGTATCTGCCTTTTTTCAAGGCACTAAGGGGCACTAAGTTGCTTGGGTTCCTGTGGATCGAGGAATGCGACAAAGCCTTCAAAGAGTTGAAGATGTGCCTCGCCAGCCCGCCTCTCCTGAGCTCGCCGCGCGAGGGCGAGGACCTTTACCACTACTTGGCTACGTCAGCAGTGACCCTCAGCTCCGTGCTAGTCGAGGAGCACGAGGGAGCGCAGCGGCCAGTGTACTACGTAAGTCGGGTGCTGACGGATGTGGAGGCCCGCTATCCGCACGCCGAAAAGATGGCGCTGGCCCTCATCTATTCGGCGCGGAAGCTACGGCCCTACTTCCAGTCACACCGGATCGTCGTACTGATATATCAACCCTTGAAGTCAATCCTGCAGAAACCAGAAACTTCCGGGCGGTTGGTCAAGTAGGCCGTTGAGCTAGGGGAATTCGACGTGGAGTTCTGGCCCCAGTCAGCCGTGAAGGGACAGGCCCTGGTTGATTTCATTATTGAAGCAACGACCCCAACTCCAGAAGACACTGACTATCCTAGGAATATGGACAACCACGGCCCTCCAGTGTGGACCCTGAACGTGGATGGGTTGTCCACCCTGGGCAGCAGCGGAGTCGGAGTCGTGCTAAAGACGCCGAAGGGCACAAAGATTACGTACTCTATCGCGCTAACCTTCCCAGCCACCAACAATGTGGCAGAGTATGAGGCCCTCCTTGCAGGCCTGCCCCTGGCCAATGAATGTTCCGCAAAGTCATTGGTCATGCACGACGACTCCGAGCTTGTAGTAAACCAAGTATAGGGGAACTTCGACGCGTCAAACCCACAACTCGTGAGGTACTTGATAAGAGCGAAGACTCTGATCCTAGAATTCGACCGATTCGTGATCAAGCACATCCCCAAGTCTGACAACGGGAAGGCTGACCGACTGGCCCGTGACGCAGCTACCGGATCCCCGGAACAGTACTCCAGGGAGCCAAGGGAAATCCTAACTGCGCCTAGTATTGAAACGGCAGACCAAGAAATACTATGGGTCGACGCTGGAGGCAATTGGATGACGCCATACATGAAGTACCTAATCGAGGGAACCCTCCCCGATGATGCCAACGAGGCCAAGGGATTCAGAAGACAGCAGGTTGGTACACACTCCTCGACGGAAGGCTATACAGACAGGGATACTCCACTTCTCTCCTAAAATGCCTTACTCCAGAAGAAGTCGAGTACACTCTGAGCGAGGTACACCTGGGATTATGTGGCTCACACATAGGAGGTAAAAACCTCGCGTTCAAGGTCATGCAGCAAGGATTTTATTGGCCGATGATGAAGCAAGATGCTATGGAGTTCGTTAGAAAGTGTTAGAGTTGCCAGGTCCACGGCCCCATGGCGCATCAGCTGCACACAGAGTTGCACTACCTCCAGTCCCCATGGCCATTCGCGCAGTGGGGACTCGATATCCTTGGACCGTTACCTTTGGCTTCCGGGCAAAGGAAATTCCTGATCGTTGGTATTGATTACTTCACCAAATAGGTAGAAGCTATCACTCTGGCCAAGATCACCGAGCAGAACGCGACAAAATTCCTCCCTCAGAGTATCATTTGCCACTTCAGGATTTCTGAGGTCGTAGCAACCGACAGCGGGACCCAGTTTACTGGCAAGCAATTCACGAGGTACTACTGCGACCTCCGCATTAAGCTTATCCACACGCCTGTGGCCCATCCCCAGACCAACGGACAAGTTGAGGTCACCAACCGCACGTCATTGCACGGATTGAAGACCAAGCTGGAAGATGTAGGGGGCTCCTGGGTCTAAGAGCAGCCGTCCGTACTCTAGTCGTATCGGACGACCCCGTGGGAGCCGACGAGAGAGACACCCTTCAACCTCTGCTTTGGGGCTGAGGCTGTAGTCCCCGTGGAGGCGGGGATGCAGTGCCTGTGGGTCGAATGTTTTGATCCAGCCACAAACTCACAGAGGCTCCTGGAAAGCCTAGACCTGCTCTCAGAGGTTCGGAACATGGCACAATTGTGGACCGCCTATCAACAGCGCATCGTGCGATACTACATCAAGCGGGTGAAAGCACGCCCTTTCGAAGTTGGAGATCTAGTCCTCCGAAGCGTAAAAGCTGCGGGAAAGACCGCGAACAGAATAAGCTCTCCCCTGGGTGGGACGGTCCATTCCTCGTTCCGCAATCCTCCAGAACAGAGTGTACAAGCTGCGCGCCCAGAACGGCAAACTGATCCCCTGGACCTGGAACGCCGCCAACTTAAGGAAGTATTACCAGTAATGCCACGCCAGCCCCGGTAAGACACGCATGCGCACCATGTTGAATTCTTGTACATGCGTTATACTTTTTGTTAATAAAATTACTTTTCCTGTTATTCTGCATCTCCATTTGTGTAAAATGTTGGCATGCATAGCATGCTTAAACCAAAATGATCTAGACTGCCCCTAAGTCGGCAGGACCATCGTCCGTCTGTAAAGCAAACCCTTGGCCATGAGCCAAGCGGCCCATAAGCTGCCACTAAAAACATCACCCGCATGACGGGCAAGTCCGAAAGGGAACACATCTATCATGGCTCTGCGCCAGTGGACCCAAGCGGTCAAAATATTAGGCCTGGGGGCTTTGGAAGCTTCCCAATTCTCGGCCAACAAAAACCTTAGGGGGCAAGTATCGCAGGCGTGCGGTGACCTTCTCACGAAGAAGAGAGCACCCTTAGTCTACGATGGTCGAGGGCTAGGACCTTAAACACGGTGGTTATGATGCCTTGAGCAGGGGCCACACACCTCCCGCGAATACCACGCGACTAAGACCTAGGCCCAAGCCAGGTTGCCTTAGCTTGAAAACCCGACCGACCCTTAGTGTGGTTCCACGGGACTCGCAATGACATCCGCTTTATTGGATCGAGCTTCCCATCAAATGTGCGAGATGCGGCGATATCCTCTGACGATGGAGAGGATCGAGCTTCTTCTCACGAAGAAGAGAGCACCCTCAGTCTACGATGGTCGAAGGCTAGGACCTTAAACACGGTGATTATGATGCCTTGAGCAGGGGCCACACACCTCCCGCGGATACCACGTGACTAAGACTAGACCCGGAGCCCGGTTGCCGTGGCCTAAAAACCCGGTCGACCCTTAGTGTGGTTCCACGGGACTGCGATGACATCCTCTTTACCGGATCGAGCTTCCCATCAAATGTGCGAGATGCGGCGACATCCTCTAACGAAGGACGAGCACAGTGCAAGAAGGCACCTGACTAGGGCCTTGGCGACAATAGCTCTGCGAGCTTAGCATTCAAATACGGGGCATAACCCCACAGATCACATTAAACGAAAGGTGCGGTCTAATATACCGCGTCAGAAGACAATGAATACGAAAGAGAAGGAAATTACCCTTTATTCATTTGCCAAAAATAAGTGAAATACAGAAGTAGAAAAAATAATAATAGGGGGCGACCAAGCAACCTATACAGGGAAAGACTACTTTGGGGGGCAGGACGGACTGGCTTCCTCAAGGAAGTTCCTCAAGCGGGATGCTTCCCTGATCCCGGTGTTTCCAGGATGAAAAACTCCTTCGGGTACATCAGGAGCCACCAGGGAAGCGATTCTACGGCACAGACAAATACCGTCTCAAAATCGGGCCTCCAACAAGTGCTCCGCCTCCGATGGGATGATCCAGCCAATCATATCCCTAGTCAAGCGTGCATGGTTGTCCTACAGAGCGACCAGTGAAGCTTTCAAGTGCGCCACTTTCTGCTGCAAGCGCCTGACCTTCTCTTGCGCCCGTTCACTGTCCCCTCGAAGAGAGCCGACCTGGGCTCTTCTGTGATGAATGGCTTGCAACCCACGATGGAAGCCCCCGTGGAGGAGGGTGACCAGTCCGTTGAAAGGGTCGACATTCCCAGGAATCTACAGAAGAAGAGGAAAATATCAGAAGAATCCCTGAAACATGTAGCAGCAAGGAAGTGCCAGATCGGGACGACCATACCTGAGTGGGAGCGACGCTCGAGGGATGTGCAAAATCACCGGGCGGAGGCCCTCCCCAGGGCTCTTCCTATTCAGCCGCGGGGGCCAAGCTAGCCGGAAGGGTGGCAGACGTAGGAGCGCTGGGGGGCTCTGACCCCGAAGACGTCCCGACTGCCTCCGCTCCAGCTCCCGGCGGACTGGCGACCAGTACGACTCCGGCCTCCGAGGCTGTAGGGATGTCTTCGACAATCCCACCCTCCAAAATGGGCTCCACGAAAATGACAGTTGTCTCCAAGGATCCCCCTAACTCCGACGTTGGCGCAGACGTTGCTGAGCGTGATCCCACAGGGTCATCAAGGTCCAAGATGCCGCCCGCCATTTCCGAAGCTACATCCATGAATACATTGGCGATGGAATGCGCGGGGGGCCCCTCAGTGGGTTGAGGCTCCACCTCGTCAACTTCGAGCACGGCTAGCCCCACAGCCCGAGTCGACGGTGATCCGGCGGCCTCCCCATGGTGCCCTTCACTCGTAGCCGCCTCCCGGACCACGTCCTGAGTCTCAACAGCAGAACTAACAGCTTGCCTCTAGGACCTCCGTGTCAAAGTACCTCCAGCTTCCCTCAACCTCTTCAGGGAAGCCTCAACCCCTTCTTCATCTGAGGACGACTCCAACAATGAGCAACTTTACTCCTCGTCCCCTCCGAACCATTTGGGAGTGAAACTCCCCTAGGCTCTCTCTTACCAAGACCGGTGATGTTCCATCCCGACGAAGGCCCCCACTTGGTGGCCTCGAATGTGATGGACGTCAAAAAGTAGCCCTGGACAGAGAACTTCACCACCTGGGACTGGATGGCAGTAACTAACTCTGCCGCCTCCACAGCATCCTCCGCTGGCGGTTTCTCGAGCAAGAACCCCAAAATCGGGCCCCACACGTGTGAAAGCTCAAAATCAGAGGGCTCTTGCAAGAAAAAGTATCAGTCTTTCCAGTTCTTAACCGAATCTGGATTGGTCCCTCAAAAATGGAAGCCCATCTTGGGCGACATAGACACCCAGTCCTCAGACTCCATAAAGTGAAAGATTAGTCTGGCTGCCTTAGCATCAAAGGAACAGCCATGAAGGCCAGCGAAGATGCACAGGGGCACCAGATAACGCAAAGCGTTGGGATGAAGCCTCGCCACCAAAACCCCCAATGCCTCCACCACAAGCGCGTACAGCGTGCATGGCATGGGATAACGAAGTACTCCTCTCAGGTGGTGCTCATAGACCGTGACATAGCCCCCTGAGGGGGGGCACTGGCTCTATCTGTGGAACCAGGAGCACGATAGCCCCAATCGCTGGGGATGCTGTAATCCACCACAAGGGCGGCGATGGCGCTAGCCGTCAGGACGGACTTTGTATTATGAACCCCCTGATGACTCGCCCTTGGAGCCTGAGAAGAAGAAGAACTCTCTCTCTTCTTTGCCATACCTCTCCCACGATACATGTCAGGAACGGGAAAAATCTCAGCACAGTGAAAAGCCGTCTCGGTTAGTTTAAATAGACAACGGGAGGCCAGTAGGCAAGAAACCTAAACGGCGCTCACCACGAGTGACTGGGACACGTGCCTGCCCCGTGGAGCATCACGGGGCCCGAAGTCACCGCAATCATGGCCATGCGCCAGTCTGATGAGTGGGTCACATCAGCCGCTTGACGAAAGTCCACACTGGCACCTCCACATTAAATGCAGGCTTACAATAGCGAAGCCCACCAAAGTGGCACATGGGTAAAAAACAAAAAAACAAAAATCCAAAAAAGCAAACTATGGGAGATAAAGCAGCACGACAAAACGATGAGTTTTATTGCAACGATGGATTTTGTTATAATGACTATCAAAAAATAATTACAGTAGCCTGTCGCGGTAGCAATCCGCTAACGCCCCGCACATCCGTAGAGGAACTCGGGGCCAAATAATCAACGAGCTGCGCGTGCGTTCGGGCGCTAGGGTTGCAAGAGTCCAGGATGCCGATGCGGAAGTTCAGATCCTCTAGTGAGGCTAGCCTCTTGCTGAGACGGATTTCCTCATCGTAATTCCTCTCCAGTCCAGCACCGACTTCCTCCAGCAGGAACCTCGACCTCAGCCCCGTCCGCAACCACGCGACCTCTGCCCCATGCTGTCGCAGCAGCTGCTCGTTCTCTTCTTCAAGAGCCCGTATGTAGGCCTGAGCTGCCACATTGGCGCTAGTGAGTTGGGAAGCCCTCACTTCCGATTCAGTCCACGCGTCGTCAAAATGCTCCGCTCGGGCCCTCAGCTGCTCCATCTCGGCCACTGCGGCTTGCACACGTGCCTCAGCGCCCTCAAGCCTCCTGGTGATTTGTTGGAGCGAGAGGTCCCCCCTCCTTGGAGCACGCTCCCGGGAAGAGGCGGAGCCCTCCACCCTCTTAAAGCTTGGAGGCACCCACAGGAATCGAGCAGGGCCCACGGTAGTGGCTTTGGAGTGACCCCCTCCTGGTGCACCGGCGCCCGAAGCCCTAGGAACGTGAGAGCCAGTCTTTGACTCGCTGGAAGAACGTTCCGATTCGTATGATGACTCCTCCACAGAAATTGTGGCGAGAACACACACAGGAAGAACGAACGGCTATCGAGTACACAAATGCAGGAAAGTGCAAAGTCACAGAGTGGAGTGACGCGTTTAAATAGGCGAGATTTTCTCCTGAGAACGGCTGCGCTATGAAGACAAAAGGCGCCAGAGCTTAGCCAACGGGCGCCTTCCGCGTGGAGAATCCATGAGGCCTCGCGTGTTTCCAAGGCAGGTATGGCACGGCACCTCTTGACCTCATGAGCATTTAATGCGCCAGACAAGCCAAGGGACGTGACCGCCAATAGTGGCCTCTCCGTCCCCACGGGACAGGATGCGGATCATTGGGAGAAAATACTCGATAAAGAAAAGAAACATGCATAGTGAGAAGGAAAAAATGAAGGCAAAAGGGCTACTTCTTTTATTAATCAATGCTTTCTTACAAAGTACAAATTTCTACATGGACAAAAGTACGAGAAAGACGAAGAAAGACGATGGTGCGAGGCCCAAGAGCCCCGGTGACTGCACCAGACAAGCTTGGAGAACGTGATCTACATGAGATCACCATGGCTGGGAGCCGCTGGTAGCTTAACAAGCGAGCGGAGGCAGCCACACGGGCCTCCCCCCGAAGTGGGGGCGCCGCAGCGCGATCCACCGGGGCAGGATCCGTACCAATACCGAAACTACCGGGGAAATTAAAGGGAATAACCCCGCAATTCCCTCACCAGGGCTCCAGCCTCTACCCCCTTCATGGTCCGTGCTCGAACTCAGTGAACTGGAGACCATGAGCGGCGCAGCCCGCTAACAGGAAACATCCCCGCGGAGGTTTCGCCACGGTCCCACCGCACTCCAAACGAGTCACACCACAAAGGGAGGGCACATGACGACAGCAGAGTGGTCGAACCATCCTCATTAGCATGAGGAGTGAACCGCAGTGCGGGAGTTAGAGTAGCCTTCATCAAGGACTTCGGGCATCCAACTAATCCATCCAACTCCTTCTCGGACCCCCACTAAGGGCGGGATGAGCCAGAATCTCCTCATTGCTCCTCCAAAGGTGGTCAAGGAATGTGCTCCACTAGCTAAGGAGCCCTCCTATTTATAGGCAAGATGGGAGCCATTCGCTTGTCCAGCAACGGCACGTTCCGGCAAACGTCTTTTACGAAATAGGAAAAGTCCCCTAACCAGATGCAACCCTGAGCATGTGAATCCTGCCAATCAAAGCATTGAACACGGCAGCGTTAGAGAAGCCTGCGTAGTCACCCGGGGAAGGCGCGAGTCCAGGAAATGACGAACGATGACGTGTCTTAAGGAAGACTGTCAGGCCGCAGAATGGACCCAAGGGACATGCCAGGCCCGACCATTGGCCGGCCCAGGCATGGGGGGCTAGTGTTGGGTCCCGTGCCAAGGGCCACAAGCATCTCAAGCCTAGCCCAACTACGCAGGGAACCTACGTGGTGCCTAGCTGGCAGAAGGCGATGGGCGTCCTGCAGTGCATTAATGAGCTACCGGAAAATAGACAGGAGAGAGAAAAAACCAGCCAATGGAGAGGTGGCCAACGCTACAACAACGGCTCAGGCGGCCGCCCGCAGGCAGCCAGCCAATCCCAGCTCGAAGGGAGACCATGCGTGGCCAGCAGCGCTCAGAAGGCTACCTACCACTTCAAAGCAACGGCCGACATGACCGGTGGTCAACAACAGTGACCAGCGGCTAAGGAACCCTGGCAACGAGAGTTCTCGTGCTTAGAGTCCACTGGGGAGGAACCTATAAGAGCTCTCTTACCCAGCAGAGAAGAAGAGGCTCCTTCTTTCTTCCCCCATATAACAAAGAGAGAAAGCAATCAAACTAAGACAACATTCAAGTCTTGAGGCCACAAACGGGCCCGCTTCTCTCAAGATCTCGATCCCCAAACCTATTCAGGCAACAGGAAGTTAGCCAGCCACTGCGGTACGTCAAGGAAGCCAGGCCTTCCGCTACCTACTCATTGCAGTTTCCACTCTGACACATACGCATCACTCACGTATCATCAGCACACATCTGCGCACTGACTAGCGCGTGCATCATTTTCGTTTATTGCAGGAACTTGCTGACTTGACTGTCGGAGTGGCCGTGGTGGGAGAAATCTCGCCGGACCTCTGACCTCTCGTTTATTAATTATGTTGTGTAGGTCCAAGTTAAGAGATACGGAGACCGGACCCTCATCCTGACGATACAACGTGGTCGAAAACCCGGAGGCCCCCTAATCCGTACAGCAACCGCAGATTTGGGACGCAACATTTAGTATTGATGAGAACCATATCTATTCATTGTTAGACCTTTAATATTATCAAAAAATAAAAAGAATACTGAGAACTATCTTCACAAAATAAAAACTCTTATTCTTTTAGGTTTTATAATTACATTTAACACATACAACAAACCTCTAAACTTCTGAATTGTCCGAGTGGACAAATGTGGTCTCGTAATGGCCTCAAGTAATGAGATCTTTTCAGACATCTAAAGTTCCTTACGAAATATTTATGAACACTAAGGTTTCAAACCATTTATATGACAAATAATCTAATTCAAGTAACTCTAACAGATAAATACATTCATCAATCTATTATTAGACATTTAGAGAGATCAAATAAGTATAAAAATATATATATATATATCTTTTCAGACTCATCGTATGTCAATACACACACCTTTAAGCCTCAACTGTGAACATTGTTGAATATATGCTCTAAAATAAATGTCAAACTCACCGCCTGCTATTAAAAGTTATACATAAATTGGATTAGGTAAGAATCAAGATAGATACGGGACAACTCGGTGTAAAGAACGATATAATTAAATAATTCATTTGTCAATCCCTCATGAAAGAAATTGAAATCAAGTCAAAGGAAGCAAGCAAATTAAATTTACACATACAGATCATGTCTCACCATGGCTGTTTCACATGTTCTGTGATTATAATGGAGTCACAATTTTTTACTATAATGAAGTCATAAGGCTCGATTAATTGTTTAAAAAATTAATCAATAAGAAAAAATTGACTATGATAAAACTTTTACACATTAACTAAAATCGATTTTATCAGAATGCTTTTAGCATTTACTTGCTATTATATCCGACCAATGTTAAAAGTGTATTTTTCTAAATTTTTTTATCATAGAAAAAGTATATGTTGAGCAACGTCTTGAATTTAAAAATTATTTTTTAGAAATAATATGTATTTAAATTGTCTAAAGGTCATTACGGTTTGAAACAAGTACCTAAAGGATGGTATGAAAGATAAATAATGGCCTTAGTATGAAAAAGCTGACACTACTCTATATTGATGATATTATTTTTTTATAACACTAATATTGGGATGTGCGATAAAATTATCAAATGCATACAAAATGAAGTTAAAATGAGTGTGGCAGTAGGTAAACTTAATTTCTTTTTTGGACTACAAATAAAACAATGTAAATGTGGTATATTTTTGATGGGTCCCTAATTCTCGAATTATGGTACAGATTAATGAGCCTTTCATTCTTTCGCTGCGGTTGAATTGGAGCGGGTCCGGTCTTCATCGCTATTAATCTATAACCTGCACACTACAAACTACAAATAGGAGATTAGAGGTTAGTGAGAATTACTTCCACTGTATATCTTCTGACACTCAAGTCAGATATCATTCTCAAAGAATAGAAAGATATTAGGAGGATGTGATGAAAGCGTATGTGCATATAGTGGTCGATGAAGCGTTTAGATACGCCAGCTGATAGCGGCTTAGAGGTGCGCCCGCAGAGGAGGCGGCTTAGAGAAGAAGGACTAAGCTACACTGATAGGTCAACATTCTTATTACTTGAGTGGATGGTTAACTCTTAGACATCGAGCTCTTGGCTCCAGGATGGAGGGCTCATGGCTCCAGGACTGACGGCTCATGGCTCCGAAATGGTGTGCTCCTTGCACCGACCGGGGTTCTCCTGACTCTGAGATGGAGGGCTCTCATCTTCGGGGCGGAGTGTCGTAATTTCGGGATGGAGGGTTAAGGGCCTCCTGACTAGAGGAAGGCCGAAGGGGCCTCTGGGTCTAGAGGAGAGCTGAAGGCCTCCTGGCGGGAGAAGGTTGAGAGCCTCCCGGACTAAAGGAGGATTGATGGCCTCCAGACAGCAGGAGGGCTGAGGGCCTCCTGGCTGGTGTAGGGCCGATGGCCTCAGGATGGGAGGAGGGCTAAAGGCCTCCTAGCGATGGAGGACGGATAGCCTCTGGACGGGAGGAGGACTGAGGGCCTCCTAGCTGGTAGAGTGTTGATGGCCTTTGAAAGGACGGAGGGCCTCCGGACGGTGGAGGGCTGATGGCCTCCTGGTGGCGGAAGGCTAATGGCCTCTAGACGAGATGATGGCCAAAGGCCTCCTAGCGACGAAGGGTCAATGGCCTCCGAACGGGAGGAGGACCTTCAGACGGCGGAGGACTGATGGCCTCCTGGCGGCAGAGAGCTGATGGCCTCTAGACGGGGGGAGGGCTATTGGACTCCTTGCGGCAGAGAGCTGATAGCCTTAGGACGGGAGGAGGGCTAAGGGCCTTCGGACAATAGGAGGGCTAAAGTCCTCATGGCGGGAAGAGGGTTGGTAGCCTCCTAACTAACATCCCACTCTCGTTGGAAATTGGCTCACAACGGTTATGCCCTTGCCATCTAGAGCCTCATGGAGCTTTTGGAACTTCTTCTTCAGAACTTGAGGGTGCTTGCTTTTATAGTGTGTTCTATAAATATACTTATCTTACAAAAGCAATGTGGGACTCTTCACTTTCAAGAAATGATGTTAGATTGTGGGCCTAATCTTATTGGGCCCATTGTAGCTGGACCCATCACTAGCCCCCCATATCAGTGGTCCAAATTTTTGGCCTCTAACATGTTCATAATGGGATGAGATTGGTCGTGCTATCCCCTAAAATCTGACCTAGATTCATTGACCGAAAAGCTTAACTCTGTAGAGAGAGGATGGAACCGAATGGAAGGTTGACCAGCTCGGTTGACAGCATCGCTTGATTCCAAGAGCGGAACAGAGCCAAAAATATGGCTGACCAGTTTTGTGGACCAATGCGCTCAAATCCGAAGAGCACTGCAGAGTGGAAAAAACTAGTTGACTGGATCCGTTGACCAAATTTCTCGGATTCGAAGAGTAGTGAGGAGCTGAAAATCTTTGTTAATTGGATCTGTTGACTGACAAAGTGCTCAAATCCGGAGAGCTAGGCAGAGATGAAAACGCTGGTTGATCGGATCCGTTGATCGAATCCAGAGAGTAGAGCGGAGACGAAAATGTTGATTGACCAGATCTGTTGACCGACGAAGTGCTCGAATCCGAAGAGCAGAGTGGAGACAGAAATGCTAGTTGACCGAATCCATTGACGGGCAAAGTGCTCTAATCCAGAGAGTAGTGTGGAGCCGAAAATCTTTGTTAAACAGATCCGTTGACCGGCAAAATGCTCAAATCTAGAGAGTAGTGTGCAGCCAAAAATCTTTGTTGACCAGATCCATTAACCGATGAAGTACTCGAATTCAGATAGCAGTGTGGAGCCAGAAATCTTTGTTGACCAATTCTGATCGCGAGCAGTCCTAATCTCAAGCAAGATCCAGGAGCGCGCAGAGTGAAAATCTCAAGCTCGAGATTAGATCTCCTCGCTGTAAGGACGTGCTTTGAGAGGTCAGGAGACGACTTTCCTTAAGATAGCCGATCGTTCAAGTTGCGGCAATAGGATGCACCTTGTGTTCCCTGGAAAGGTTCTTCTCGTCGTGCATTGTTGTTGGCGAGTCAGCCAATGGGACTGGGAGTGAGGAGACACTAGCGAACTTAGTTGTTGGAGTTTGGGGACCCTTTGGCTCTTTGGTCCAGCGAATAGGTCAACACCACGACCACAACCAAGGCTAGGATCCCGATTTCATTGACTCCTTCTTTGGGGATGCTTTTTTTGCTTCTTAGTGGAGTGTCAGGGCTGCTGGGGGATGACTTGCGTCAGATTCTAATCATTCTCGTGAAGGGAATTTCTGGCCCTGAGGAGACATGGTTGTCGTCTAAGCCTTTTGGCTCTGATGAAAATGTCTTGTTAGTCGCTCTCGCCCCTACCAAGAGGAGGTCGTGGCACTGAAAGATGTGGTTGTCGGATGAGCTTTGAGGCTATCATTACCAGTCGTTTGGTCGTTGAGTACGTCAATGCTCTGTCCTCCTTGAGGACGTCGTAGCTTTCATGCGTCTGATCCTAGTCCACCGACCGTCGTTGACAGATATGCTTTCTCCTTAAGGAGGAAGTTACCGCACGCATGCTGAAAAGCCCCCTGAGGTTTCAAATTTGACCGCACATAGGCCGCTCAGTGATAAGACCGACGTTTAATTCGACGGCTGACGGATCACCTGGATGACCAGAGTTTAATTCGACCACTTATGGGCCGTTTGGATGACCAAAATTTAATTTGACCACTTACGGGTCACTTGGATGACTAGGGTTTAATTGCGAGTAGGTAAAAACCCGTCTGACTTAGGGGCAGTCTAGCTCGCATGATTTTATGCAGTGTTATATAATCACTTATATGAGTAGATATTATTACTATCCTATTAAGGGAAACATGATTCAAGCAAACGATATGGTGTTTGCAAGACTTACCTGAATTCGGCGTGGAATCGTCGGCACTTAAGTGGTGTTCTTGTGATCGGCTCACCCCCCGAGTGCACTGCTGGCGTGCACAGCTTCGAAGGGTCATCATGGAGCTTTGATAGGTGACCTGGCCTATGGCCCCTATGCTTCGTAGGACTTGGTCCTTTGCCATGAATTGGTTGGATAGCATGTTACTACCGCGCTTGGTAGCCAGTTGGTCATTAGTTTGAGTCCTATTGTCGGCTGATACTGCCCCGAGTGACCCGGACCGGTGCAGCGCTTGGCCAGATAATGTTTTCAACGATGCAATGGGTGGTGGACTGAGCACGTTGAGCCCCCATTGCAAGTATTGCCATAACTTTTGCAAGGTCTGCCACCATGCAATGGGTCGACGAGAGGCATTGCAGCTGAATCAGCCTACTGACTGGTGCGTTTTACTCAGGAGAATCATTGAGGTCGAGGACGGCCCATGAATAAGGGAATGGCTGCTCGAGTTGGTATCTCACATTAGTAGTCCTACTCTCTAAAAGGTCTGGTTTGCATCACCGAGTCTATAGGGTTCGAGGTCAACACCTCCTAGCGATATTTGGAGCGGTGTGGATCATGCCGCCTTAGGCCATCACCTACGCTTCATGGCTTTCCTTGCCTTCGAGCCGCCGCTAAGCCATGTCACTTGTGACCGTTTAGGCCTCGAGTTTGTTAAGCCACCAGCTCTTTTGTAGATATTTGTCTGCTTTGTTGGTTTAGGAGTCGGAGGGCAAATCCCCGAATACAATGTCTTTGGTTGGACACGTGAGGTCCTAAAGTTGCAGGGTAGGCTCCTAGCTTGGCGTCTTTGGACTGGCCCTGTTGTGTCCGCGGGCTATACTCTTCGCTTTAGCGAGGCAGCTCATGAGTGTAGGATCGGGCAGTGGCTTGTCTGTTGATTATGCCTGGGACCTCTCCGGGTTTGTGGAGGTTGCCAGTAGTCTTGGGAGTGACAAGGGGTTGCCACTTTGGGCTTTGGCCTAGCTCCCGAGGATCGGATCGATCATTTCTTTGAGAGTGGGCCCCATCACTTGAATCCTCCCAAATACCGAGGTCATCGGGCTAATGAGATAGATACTAGGGGCCACCTAGGTCCAAAAGTTGTCGGGCCGATTGATCCTCTGAGGATACTGACATTCTCGGATCGCTTGAAAGCTAATCGGTGAAGCCCCCAGTGTTACATCTTTTGACGGGTGCAGACAGTCTAGGGATAATAGGTCCAGAGCACCCGACTAGACAGCGAGCACTTGCATGCTCAAGATTAATTCTCCGTCTGCATGACTACCCAGCCAGGGATCGTTGCCATGGGTGACTTTGCCTCCGGTTGATGCAATAGCTCGTACTCGAGATGTTGATCTTCTTCATCTATTCTGGAGTTAGAGGACGGAGTCCTCAGTATTGCATCTTCAGACGAGCACATGTGGCCAAGAAGAGGGTGCTCTTCTTAGTGCCAGACGCCGTACATTTGGCGTCGATCACCTATTGGCATGGCTACCCGATGAGGGGTCGTCACCATGGGAGGTGATATCTTGAGCCAACATGCCGAATGGAGCATGAGTATTGACCATATTTGTTTTGTTGTTGTGAGGTAGAAAGACTTTTTTTGTCATTCCCACAGACAGTGTTAATGTTGCGTCACTGGTTCTCAGGTTGTGGTACGGATTATGGAGTTTTTCATTCTTTCACTGTGGGTCGAACTGGAGTGGGTCCAGTCTCCATCGCTATTAACCTAGAACCTATACACCATAAATTACAAATAGGAGGTCAGAGGACAGTAAAAATTACTACTACCATATATCCTCCAACACTCAAATTAAAAATCTTTCTCAAAGAATAGAAAGATATTAGGAGGATGCGATGAATACATATGTGCATATAGTGGTGGATGGAGCATTTGGATGCACCAACTGATGGCAGCTTAGAGGTGTGCCCGGCAGAGGGGCGGCTTAGATGTGCACTCACAAAGGGTAACTTAGAGGTACACCCAACAGAGGAGTGGCTTAGAGGTGCGCTCGACAGATGGGCGGTTTAGAGGTGCGCCCGGTAGAGGGGCGACATAGAGGTACACCCGTTGAGGGATGGCTTAGAGATACTGTCGACAGAGAGACAGCTTAGAAGTGCACCCACGGATGGTAGCTTAGAGGTGCGCTTGGTAGAGAGGCGACTTAGAGAAGAAGGACTATGCTGCACTAGTGGATCAACATTCTTGTTACTTGAGCGGAGGGTTGACTCTTGGACATCGAGCTCCTGGCTTCGGGATAGAGGGTTCGTGGCTCCACGATAGAGGGCTCGTGGCTCCAAGACGAAGTGCTCCTTGCTCTGACCAGGGGGCTCCTGGCTCCGAGACAGATGGCTCCTGTCTCCGGGGTGGAGGTGTCGTGGTTCCGGGATGGAGGGCTCCTGAGATGGAGGGTGGAGGACCTCCTGGCTGGAGGAGGGCCGAAGGGACCTCCAGGTCTAGAGGAGGGCTAAAGGTCTTTTTGCAAGAGGAGGGTTGAGAGCCTCCGAGACTAGAGGAGGGCTGATGGCCTCTAGACAGGAGGGGGGCTAATGGCCCCTTGGCTGGCGGAGGGCTGAGGGTCTCCTGACTTGGGAAAGGCTGATGGCCTCCAGACAACCACCTCGCTAGTGAAGGACTAAAGGCCTCCTGACTGGTGCAGGGTTGATGGCCTCCGGACGGGAGGAGGGTTGAGAGCCTCCTAGCGGCGGAGGGCCGATGGCCTCGGGACGGGAGGAGGACTGAGGGCCTCTTTGTTGGCAGAGGGTCGATGGCCTCTAGACTAGCGGAGGGCCTCTGGACGGCGAAAGGCTGATGGCCTCCTGGCGGCAGAGAGCTGATGGCATCTGAACGGGAGGCGGGCCAATGGACGAGAGGAGGGCTGAGAGCCTCCGGATAGAATGAGGCCTAAAAGCCTCATGGCGGGAAGAAGGCTGGTGGCCTTCTGGCCGCCATCCCGTTCTCGTTGGAGATTTGTTAGTCATGGCTACGCCCTTCTCCGAGCCATCTAGAGTATCATGGAGCTCTTAGAGCTTCTTTAAGCTTCTTCTTCAAAGTTTAAGTGTGCTTGCTTTTATAGTATGTTCCACAAATGATGTAACATCCCAAAATATTTTTATCCGATTAAATTAGAATTATTTATTATTTTGGATAATTCGAACATGATAAAAATTAATTAAATATTATAAAATTTTGGAGGATATTTGGACTTGTTAAGCCGGTATCCAAGGTGCGCTTATTCGATCACTTGAGTATTGATTTAGGTTTTAGATTAAAGAAAATGGAATATATATATATATTATTATTATTATTATTATTATTATAACATTAACATGGAAGCTGGACAGATCAGGGGAGAGGGGGTTTCAAGGCGAGGGTTTGAGAGAGAAGAAAGAGAGAGAAAGAGAGGAAGGCGGCGTGGTGGTCGAAGTTGGCCGTGCGGCAATGACCGGCTGGTGCGGCAGGGTAGGGCAGTGGTAGCAACTGTGGGAGGCTAGTGTGGAGGGAGAACTGCGCGAAGGAAAAGAGGAGGAAAAGGAGGTCCCCGAATTTGATTCCGATTTCGAGTTAGTTAAAAAAGTTGTAAATCGGGTCGAGGCAAGTGCACTCATACTCTCCATTTTTATTTTTATGCACGTTCATTTCGGGTCGGCACCATTCACCCGAGCCCCGAGTGGTTTCAGTTTTTTATTTTTGGGGCTTTTGATTAAATTTGCTCTGGAGTATTATTACCCATAACCCTAGCATGAAAATATTTTGATTTCGTATCCGATTTGTGAGATTATTTCGTATCCGATTTGTGAAATTTATGTGGATTTTCACACCCGGTACCGTTCACCCACGCCCGAAACAATTCACACGTTATTTTGGAAATTATGCATGATTTGGCCTTACGTAATTATTACCCATAATTTTAGTATGCAAATATGTAAATTTTGTACCCGATTTAGTAGTTTTAACCCGTTTTCATACACGAAATCCAAAACCCACGCCCCGAAGAAGCCCACCGATTAAATTGGAATATATGCATAAATTAGCTTGAGAATATGGTTATCGCATGTTGAATATATTAATTTATTAATTGGGTATTCAAATTGATGATTTTACATGGTTTTATACTTATCAGAACCCAAACCCACTGTGACGGACCGGCCACATTTTATCCCATGCGGCCGCCCGTCGGTCGAAACCGATCATATACTCTGGTTAAAAGGGTGGATTTAAAATTTTTCTTTTCTTTTATATGTACTTTACATCACGTGCACAGGATCACGTAAGGCTCAACTTCGTGAGTTGACGGCCAGGGAGCCATGGTTTCTCTCTTGACCGGCTAAGACGAGGTCGGTCGGACATGAAGGTCCCAAAAACAAACTGAGATGCCACTAGAAATCACAATTCACTCAAACCATAACAGTGTACGGAAGCATACTAATATTCATTAACTTTTAGCAACAGAGATATTTTACAAATCTTTCCCAAAACATCAAAAGCAAAAACATCAATTTTACTCCTCACTGCTTAAATTCCGGCTAGCAATCCTGCCTATCTAGTCCATCGGACCTCATTCTTTTTCATCCGGTATAAACTCGTCATCACCGTCATCTGAAAAATAAAAGGGGTGAGTTAGAGAACCTAGCAAGGTACTCATGCATAAATCATGCATAGTCATGAATAGTAAACAGACAGAATGCAATAAAGGCGTATATGCAGGCAGTTTCATAAAACATGGCCGGAGTCAATGCAACATATTCCAAAGTCATTTTTATGCAATTTGATGTCCAAAAACATGCTTACGTTTTCAAATTTATTTCCGTACAAAATCGGCTACATTTAAGGTCTGCAGCTCTCAACCATCATATCTCAATAATGGCTACATTTAAGGTCTGCAGTCTTGACCCTCTGAATCATCAAATTCCATAACGCTACATTTAAGGTCCGTAGTCATGACCAAATCAAACGGCTACATTTAAGATCTGTAACTCTCGACCATCATATCTCAATAACGGCTATATTTAAGGCTTATAGCTACTCGGCCATCATATCTCACTAACAGCTACATTTAAGGCCTCCAGCTACTCGACCATTAAATACTTAGTTCCGCAAATCCAAAGTTAAATTATGCAATTAACATAAGGCCCTTCTTTTAAAGTCTTAAAAACAGGGGTCATTTTCATCAAACTGCCGGAGGTCCTTTAATAAAAGCCGGAGGTCTTTTATCAAAAGGCCGAGGTCATTTTATCATAAAGTCGTAGGTCTTTTAAACACGAAATAGCCAAACTTTTTAGAACATGCAAATATCAAATCTCATGCAGGTCAGCATTTAACTAGATTTCATACATTTTAAGTCAAATAGCCAGACATCATGAAATAGCAGGGCTTCCTTTAAACATGCGGTTAATTTAGAAGATCAAAGCAAATTACCATAGCATTACTTTACGTAGAAACTGATAATATTCCTTTAACATAAATTCATCAAAGTCAGGTATATTTGCATTTCAAATATAAGCTTTAAAAACAGGGAATATACTTGCCTGGATTGGATCTATGAACCCCTTACTTGGTTTTGGCCTGAAGTTCTTAGCACCTTCACCGGGTCGATTACCCAACTTCCTATCCTAATTCCTGGGGCCATTACTCAAAGACGTTGGGGTTGGTGGTAGTGGGTAGAATAGGTCAACTGCTTATACTTCTTCACTTGTTTCCCCTTGCCTTCCTGGAAGGTCAGCGGGGTAGTTGGGAGTAGGTTACCTATACAGGCATGGTCATCCAAACCTTAATTAGTCATCACCAATCAATCGGACGATCAACTCTTCCTTGGCTTCTCTTCACATTTTCCGGTCAATGGGTGTTGAGCGGATTAACTTCCCTTTTTTATCTCCTCCGAAATTGTATCCTAAGGACGTTTTTGGAATTCGCGTTCATCATCTCCGACATCGTCTCCGAAAATTGCGTTCTTCGTTTCCGGAGAGTTACTCAATCTTCTCCGAAAAACTACCTCCGGAGACTCCTCAATAGCCTCCGGAAATAGCCTTCGGAAAACTCGTCAGTCTTCTCCGAACTTCATCTCCAGAGAATTCCCCAATTGTCTCCAGAAGTCTCTCCCCTAACCGTCTCCGGAGATCAAGGTCTCCAAAACTTAAGTCTCCAAATTCAACATCTCCGGAGATCAAGGTCTCCAGAACTTGAGTCTCCAAATTCAGCATCTGCGGAGATCAAGGTCTTCGAAAATTTCATTCTCCAAACGTCTCCGGAATTTACTGTTCCCTCTTTTCTTCAGGAGATCAAGGTCTCCGGAAACTTCACATATAGCCTCCGGAAATCTCCTCCGAAAGCCACCTCAGTCTCCAGTCCTCAACGTCTCCGGGAGATCAAGGTCTCGAAAAAATCACTGTTTCTTCTTGTCTCCGGAGATCAAGGTCTCCGAAAATTACTGTTCATGGTCTCTGAGAATATCACACCGATTGAAACTTGGTCGGACGGCCTTCATGGCTTTAACATCTCCGGCCTCCTTCTTCCCTTCCGGTGAACGGGTGTTAACCGAATAACCTCCCTTCACATTTTCGGTCAACTAGCGTTGATTGGTTAAATTTTTCCTCAAGCTTTTCAGTCAACAGGCGTTGACTGGATTAATTTTCTCATTATATTTTTCGGTCAATTGGTGTAGACCAGAAAACCTTCAATTTCCCTTCACTCCTTGATTATATTGACTTAATGACTTGGATTTTCAATGTTTTAGAATCTGGGCCGTTACACTCACTCTCCTTTGGATTTTACCTAAATTGATAATAATCTATGCATGATTTGACTTTGAAAATTTGTAATTCTTGTTTTATCGACACAAGCACCATGTATGTTTGGTATTATGTCAAGGGATTTATATATGATAATATTTATGTATCCCAAAAATATAGTCTGACATAAACAATGATATTTAATCGCATATATGTCAAATGTATCATAAAGTAAATGCTCCAAAAGTTATGTTGCATGCTTTGAAAATCATTCGATGTCCCGATGATCTAAAGTTACTTTCGGCTTGCAGAGGTAAGAATTTCCTATATATTTCAATCTTTATGATAAATCATACACTTATCATGAACATATTAATCTGAAATATTTCGAAAATCATGTTACAAATTAATTGTCATGAAGTATCAATCGAAAGCTTTAAGAATTATGTCTAACATAATATTAAAAGGAAATCTTAAATTTTCCTAAGCTCCAAAGGAAATTATCCACGTGAGGAACCAAGCTCACAAGAAATATAAAAATCTGTATCGAAATGTTAAGCTCCAAAGAAAAATTGTGCATGAACTATGATCGCGTGAGGACCTAAGTTCACGAAAATATGAAAATATGTATTGGAATACGGATATGGAAATAAGAAAGGAAATTCGATGATAGAGAGAATTCTGTAATCGTGAGATGCACTTTTGGACTAATGGATTTTTGGAATGTTCTCCAACAAAGTAGGAACAATAGATTTTGTGCTTGAGAACAGAGTTCTCTAATAAACAAGAACTCAAGCCTAGGGTTATGGATAACAAAATTAGACATGCCAAAATATTATGGTGGAAACTTGAGGATTACTCTGGCCATGTATCATAGGCGTGTTTTATCGTGAGTGATATTCTTAGTATATCTTAGTATATTATAGTGAGATATCGTGGTCTATTTTGGAGCCATTGAGCGGCAGACGGCCCTATTTATATGGATTGGTATGTAGATGGTCTGCCTCTGGGTCTAAAATAGAAAAAGATTATACTTTTAATTGTGTAGGTGCATACAATTTGGGCCACGACCAACTGCTCCTTTGTCAGTGAGGCCTACTGATCTTGGCCCCCAAACGAAATAAATTTTCAGTAAAAAATTAATAACTAAGACAAGACAAATGAATAAACCAAACAAATATAAAACGAATCATGAAAGCATTCCTTGTTAAATCATGAATTATGGTCTCATATGCATCACTGTCCTTCGTACACGCATTATTATGTTTTGAACCTGAACTGTGCATGTCTTTTAATACTTCGTTACGTTTTTAATATGAACATGCATATTTCTCAATATTTTTATGTGCCTTATTGAGTTTTTAGCTCACCCTTACTGTTTTTCTCCCTCCAGATGAGCATGAATTCAACCGTTAAGGTAGGGTAGAAGATTTGAGTCAGCTAGGCTCAAAGGCATTAAAGATAACCGTATAGACTTAGTTTTGTAACCTTGGTATTTCGGATAGAATATTTTGTATTTCTGATGAATTGTGTTCTTCGATGTTTGCATATGATGAGGTTGACGATAAGGAACATCCATAATATAGTTTCCGCTATATTGTTGAATATATATACTTCCACATGCACTTATGGTTAGTTTTGGATACCTAGTGGCATCTATTCTGAGCCAATATTGTATCGGAGTTATGACGTTGGTGCCACGTGAAATTTTGTGGCGTTTGGATCCTGTGTGTTGTTGATGGATGTATTGTAGCAGATTTTGTGGATTATTTTTAGGTCCCTGGTTGGGATTTTTTTGTGGATTGTAATTATTGTACAGAATATTTACAGGTTTTGTATTTAGCCGATATCCATATTACAACCAAAACTCTGTCGAATTTTCGGTAGAAAATGTTAGACGTCACAGTTGGTATCACAGAAGAGATACCTTATGTTTGATCAGAATATTACACAGAAGTTTAGGATAGAATAAGAAAGATTGAATACGTAGATGAAGGCGTAGGATGATTAGGCTAGATTGGATAGCTTTAATCATCCTAACTTTAATGGCTTAGGTCGGAACTAAGCCAGAAATAGGAGTTAGATTTGATTTGATAGTTGAGGTGACCCAGTGTCCGGGAGTATAAAAGATACATTGTGGTGTATGTTCGTGGATGAATTATGGATAAATATCTTCCCGATGGGATTTTAGAAGTGCATTTTAAGTTGTAGACAGTTCGGTCCCAGGATTGAGAATTAACCTTATATTGTGGCTGGGCCGCAAGGAGGTCCAGTGCCTTAGATCGGAGTTTTGTGGTGATGGCGCATAAAACAAATGTGTTGATTACTGTAATGGAAGGCAAGATTTCTAAATTTTGATGTTGGAGGACCTACATCGTTTGGGATCCCGAATACATAATTTTATCATTCCCAAATTTATTTGTTTATTTAAGGATTTAGGCTTGATATAGATGGTATCAAGGTTTGCGACATTTGTTTTAGGTTCGTAGATAAGATTGGCTGGGCTAAATTAATTTATTTTGAGGTATCCAGTTTTAATCTGATTTTGGTAGTACTTTGTTGGGCGAACCGCTGTGCCAGCGTGAATTGGACCGGTAATTATATGATATCTTACAATTGGGTTGTATGATTTAAAGTATAAGTCTGAATTGATCGAGGTATCAGAAAATTATTGTCGTCTTTCCTACAAATCATTTATTGAGAATTTGCGCAAAGTCCAATTCTTATATGCGATCACATCTAGAGGTCATTTTGTAGTCACTGAGTAGTTTCAATCATGTAAATATTTGAGGATGTTCTTAGAACGAAGAGTAGGTTGATTTATCTTTTAATTGGTAATTCAAGTTTATGTCAAAATCAACGCCGATCATTGAGGATTCCATGTAGAGCCAAGGAAGTATCAGTTTTGTAATGTTGTGGGATGCTCTAGAACCTTCGAGATAAATAAGACAGACCAATAAAGTCGTCCATGGATTTTGAAAATGGGGTTGCCTAGGAGATTAACGATGTGATAAGCGAACAATGTGAATGAATAGGTAAATTACTTGGTCTGTTATAAAGGTTTGATGATTTCTAAGATCGATTTATATCTATAGCGTTGTTGATTGTGGACAATTGAGAATTATGCCCGTGGCGACATTTGGGATAAGGATTCAACTATTACAAATTTTGGTAACTCCATTTGGGTCTGAAGATTTATTGGTATTTTAGTGAATATAATCGAATGGATGTTTCGACCAAATTTGGGTTAATTTTGTGGAGGCCTTATTAAGAACTTCGTAGGATCGTGGGAATGTATGAACTTGGTTTGAGGATGGTATCCTGGATTAGGATGCCGCTAACCGTGTGCTCAATTAAGAAAGAAGGTGAGAGGATTAAGGAAAATGTTATGACAGACCTATGGATTCTTCGATGGCATGAATGTAGTCCCGTAGGGATTTTAGCAATGGCTTGATTGGGAAATATTGATTGAGGTCGCAAAAGTGTGTGTTTCTTTTAGGACTAGGTAAATTCAAAATAATTACCATTAAAGCGTTCCTCGAGATTTTGTAATGTCTGTGGGGCTTTTGGTTTGGAGGCGTTCAATATCTGTTGGGATGAGATATATGAAAATCGTTTTCAAGGAATAAATGATAAATTATCGATTAAGTCGTTTGGATTGATCCCTGATGGATCCAGTAAATTATAGCAGAATGTAATGTTTTAAATAAAATCTAGGCTTATGATTTTCCTATGTTGTATATGGGTAGATGCCCTTGGATTAAATGGGAAAAAAGTCCATGATCAGAGTTACTCCACCCGTGATTTGGAGTTAGCAAGTAGAAGTCTTTAAATTTCGAATGTTTTCAAAGCTCCATAGGAATTGACAAGGTGAGCAGCGAGGGAGTTGGCTTGTCGGTATGCCGGCGGGATGATAAGTTACTAAATGCTTGAGTTTTGAGGGTTTGATGGTAATTTGAGGCTGCACCGAAATCTTGGAATAATTGCCTCAATTGTATTTCCTATGCTATTCATAATCTGAGGATTATGGGTTTTATCTTGGATATATCGATATCTTTGAAATTTTTTTGAATCTATAACTACTGTGTGATCAAAGTGTTTGACGAATTAATGGACAAGAATTACAATTTATTTAGTGTGCAAGTAAATGGTTAATTAGAGTAGCACAACTAAAGCGTTGTGGGCCCATAGCCTAGAGATTTTAGAATGAGGTTGAGGTCCCATGTGATCGATCATTTTCAAGGCTTGGAATGAACTGAAATAGAAATTCATTGGTTCGTTCAAAATATTGAATTAAGTTGGAGGAATGGCCAATATTATTTTAAGTCGCTTTTTGAATTCTGTGGATTGTTGTGAAGTCTCCCTTGTATCGATAGCTGAGGAAATCAGTAAGTCATCAGGTTGAGCCGTTTCAGAGATTAAGAATTCATCTTATGATAACAGTTCCCTAGGATAAGTCGTTTGATTAAGGATGTAACGTAGGATCGTGAAGAAGGAATTCTGAAAGGATTTTTTCTAATTATAAATCTTAAGGTTCGTCAAATTTTGAGAATGAAATTTTTATAAGTAGGAGAGAATGTAACATCCCGAAATATTTTTATCCGATTAAATTGAAATTATTTATTATTTTAGGTAATTTGGACGTGAGAAAAATTAATTAAATATTACGAAATTTTGGAGGATATTTGGATTTGTTAGGCCGGTGCCCGATGTGTGCATGTTCAGTCGCCTGAATATCAATCTGAGTTTTAGATTAAAGAAAACGGAATATATATATAATAAATATATATATATTATTATTATTATTATTATTATTAACATGGAAGCAGGGGGGATCGGGAGATAGGGGGTTTGGGGCGAGGGTTTGAGAGAGAAGAAAGAGAGAGGAAGGTGGCGCCGGGGGAAGCGGCATGGTGGCCAGTGATGGCCGCACAACGGTGACCGGCTAGTGTGGCAAGGTAGAGTAGCGGCAACAGCTGTGGGAGTTCGACGCGGAAGGAGAACTACATGAAGGAAAAAAAGAGAAAACTGATGTCCCCCAGTCCGATTCCGACTTCAAGTTAATCGGAAAAGCTGTAGACCGGGTCGAGGCAAATATACCCATATTCTCCATTTTCATTGTTATGCACGTTCATTTTGAGTTGGCACTGTTCACCCATGCCCCGAGTGGTTTTGGTTTCCAATTTTTAGGGTTTTTACTTAAATTTTCTCTAGAGTTTTATTACCCATAACCTTAATATAAAAATATTTTGATTTCGTGTCCCATTTATAAGATTTATGTAGATTTTCGCACCCGTTACCGTTCATCTGTGCCCCGGACCGATTTCACCCGTTATTTTGAAAATTATGCATGATTTGGCCTTAGGTAATTATTACCTATAATTTGAGCGTGCAAATATGTAAATTTCGTATCCGATTTAGTAGTTTTGACACGTTTTTGGACACGAAACCCTACACCCATGCCCTGGATGAGCCAACCGATTAAATTAGAATTTATACATAAATTAGCTTTAGAACATGGTTACCGCATGTTGAATAAGTTAATTTATTAATTGGGTGTCGAAATTGGTGATTTTACATGGTTTTGTGTTCATCGGAACCCAAACCCACTCTCCTTTGGATTTTACCCAATAGTATTTATGTATGTTTGGTATTAATGCCAAATGAATTATATATGATAATATTTACGTATCCTAGAAATATAGTCCAACATAAACAATGATATTTAATCGCATATACGTCAAATGTATCATATAGCAAATGCTCCGAAAATTATGTTGTATGCTTTGAAAAGGCATTCGATGTTCGGACAATCTAAAGTTACTTTCGGCTTGCAGCAGTAAGAATTTCCTATATATTCCAAGCTGTATGATAAATCATGTATGTATCATGAACATATTAATCCGAAACATTTCGAAAATCATGTTACAAACCAATTGTCATGAAGTATCAATCGAAAACTTTAAGAATTCTGTCTAGCATAATATTAAAAAGAAATACTAAATTTTTCTAAGCACCAAAAAAATTATTCATGGAATCAAGAACACGTGAGGAACCAAACTCACAAGAAATATGAAAATTTCTACAAAAATGTTAAGCTCTAAAGAAAAATTGTGCATGAACTATGATTGCATGAAAACCCAAGATCATGAAAATATAAAACTTTGTATTGGAATATGGCTATGGAAATAAGAAAGGAAATTCGATAATGGAGGGAATTCTGTAATCGAGAGATTGACTTTTGGACTAAAGAATTTTTAGAATGTTCTCCAACAGAGTGGGAACGATGGATTTTGTGTTTGAGAACAGAATTTCTTAATGAACAATAACTCGGGTCGAGAGTTATGGATAACAAATTTAGACATACTAAAATATTACGGTGGAAACTTGAGGATTACTCTAGTCGTGTATCCTAACCTCGTTTTATCGCGGGTAATATTTTTGGCATGCCTTAGTATGTTATAGTGGGATATCATGGTCTATTTTCGAACCGCTAGGGGGCAAATGGTCCCATCTACACGAATTGATATGTGGATCGCCCGCTTCTAGGTCTAAAATAGAAGGAGATTGGACTTTTGATTGTGTAGGTACACACAATCTAGGCCACGTCCAACCACTCCCTTGTCAATGAGGCTTACTAATCTTGACCCCAAAACAAAATAAATCTTCAATATAAATTAATAATTAAGACAAGACAAAAGAATAAACCAAAGAAATATAAAATGAATCATGAATGCATTCCTTATTAAATCATAAATTATAATCTCATATGCATTACTATCCTTCATATATACATTATTATGTTTTGAACCTGAAATTGTGCATGTCTTTCGATACATTGTTACGTTTTGAATATAAACATGGATGTTCCTCAATGTTTTTATGTGCATTGTTGAGCTTTTAACTTACCCTTATTGTTTTTCTCTCTTCAGATGATTATGAGTTGTACCCATTGAGGTAGGGTAAAAGATTTGAGTTGGCTAAATTTGAAGACATTAAAGTTGACCATATGGTTGTAGTTTTACAGCTGTTAGAGTCATGTTTCTTATTGGCAATTTTTGTGACGTTATGTACTAGTGTATCGGTCCGTTCCGCCCTCCCGTCGCTTGAGCCCGTCCAAAGCCTCCGCGCCGTCTGTGCGCTCACTGCCTGCTCGACCCTAAAAAACAAAATGGACCCCGCTCGCCGTGCGCTTGATACCGGCTTGAGCCTAAAATCCAGAATGGTGCCCGCTCGCTGTGCGCCTTCCAGCGCTCGAGCGCACGTAGGGTTTCTCTAAAAACCCTCTGTGCGCCCACCGCGAGCTCGAGTTGCGCTCGAGCGCCGGTTCAATGGGCAAGTTTTAAAATAACATTTTTGAGCACTCTATAAATACCCGACTTATATTTTGGGAACCCAAAAAGAAGTCAGAAAGAATTCTGGAGAGTTTATTGTCGTGCCTCTTTTGAGAAGAAAGTTCCTTATGCTCCATTGATATTGCTCCTTTTGAGAAAACCTAAAGTTACAAGATTATTCTTCATGTTCAAATAAGTTTTCTCATCACCTTACTTTAACCATTGAAACATTGCCTTCTACCTTCGTTGGAGACGTTGGTTCGTGAAGAAGGAGATCCGATCGTGTTCGGCTATTCAAGTGGGCCAAGAGGGAAGATTGACGTGAAGACCGGAAGGTGTCCGGTTCCGTTGCCGCGGGCAAATCCAAGGAGTTCCTTCGTAGGGATCAAGAGACGGGAGTAAGTTGGCTAGGTTAGCACGTCATTACCACCCGGTCTGTAAGTTAATTTTCATAGTACATTGCTTTTCTAGCCGTTGAAGCCCGAAGGATTTTTCTCGATTATCGTGGGTATCGAGTTTTCTCGTTGTTACCAAAAATCGTGTCTTTTTATTATTGCTTATACTTGTATATACTTTGCATGCTTGTAAGTATTATTGGCATCTAGAATTAAATATTGTTTACGTGTATTGAATATTTATTTTTACTACTTCCGCTACTTTTATCGGGGTCAAAACTTGAGTGTATCTCGTTAGCACAAAAAGTGCTTTTTCAATTGGTATCAGAGACTCACCTCGATCCGCGACCCCGTTCTAGATGTATACGAGTGGATCGCTCTCTGTACCTCCATTCTTTGATGGGAACAACTATGACTATTGGAAGGTCCGGATAAGAGCCTTCCTAAAATCTGTGGATGAGCGTGTATGGGCTAGTACCCAACTTGGGTGGACTTCACCCAAGAATGGTGATGAACCAAAAGTACTGCCTTTGTGGTCAAAGACGAACTTGATGCGTTAACTGAAATAGTAAGGGGTCACATAGTATTTTTATGGCTGTGTCTCCCGATGAGTTTAAACGAATTTCAATGTGCGAAATTTCTAAAGATGCGTGGGACATTCTAGAAATCACTAATAAAGGTACTAAATTAGTTACAAATTTAAAATTGTAAATGCTCACCACTAGATTCAAAGAAATAAGAATGAAAGATGACGAGACATTTGATGAATTCTATGCGCAATTAAATGATATTGTAAATTTCACGTTTAATTTAAGAGAACGAATCCCAAAAAATAGAATTGTTAGAAAAGTTCTACGATCTTTGCCTGAACGATTTAGACCAAAAGTTACTGCGATTGAAGAAAGCAAAGACTTAGACAAATTAAAAATTGAAGAATTGGTAGGATCCTTATAAACTTTTTTTTTTTTTGGTAAGTAAGTAAATTTGTATAAATAAAAAGAAAAATATACAGAAACAATGTTCTATCCCAAGTGTTATTCCGACTTGGAATTAGAACAGATATGCTAGGGCATACCCCGAGCAACGTTATCCAAAATACAAAACCAATATAAAGTAAATAAAGAAAATAAAGACGGCGAAAACAGCATTACAACCATCAACGCCGTCAAACAACATAAGAGAATGACACGCCTAAATTCAAGGGAACGTGAGAAGATTAAAATGAGAGAAAAAAAAGGCCAGATCATCACCGCTGGTGATTCCGCAAGCACATTCCTTACACAAGAAACGTGTCTAGCAGGGAACCCCCCACGGAAGAGCTGTTCACAACCAGATTTCCAAAACAAGGGAGCTGCCCGGTTCAATCGAGCAAACCCCCCAACTTAACTAACAGAAGCGAATCATTCTGAACTCAGCCAAAATCAGGGGCTCCAGCTTCCAGTCTGCAAGCAAAGTTTTCCATCCTAGAAAAAGCAGCCCACACTCCTCAGCCGAACTGAGCCACAGACCTTGAAGCTCAGCCCGATGCATTCCATGCCATACCAGGCACAATCACAAGCCAAGTTGCGGCCTCACTCGCCCAGCAGAACCGGCATGCATCATGAAACAAACATGGTCTACAGATATTCCATCCAACAGTGAAGCAGACCACAGGCTTAACCTCAGACTAATGCAGTAAACAAATCCACTCTGCAGGCAACCAACAGTGCAGTAAAATACCCCACACCAGTGTAGCAACCTTCAAACCACAACACACCATCTGCACCCACATCCAAACTGAGCCTCGGCCCCCGCAACGAATCCCGTAGCATTCTGCCACAGACCAGGCACTGGCCACCAGCAATTTTGCATCCCCACACGCCCAACAGGACCAGTTTGCATCAGTAAACAACCAAGGACAGATTTAATAGGTCACAGCCTCAATGCCCAACCACAATCTAATGTAGTAGACAGATATCCTATGCACGCAACCAACAGTGTATCATAACATCACACATCATTGCAGCAACCATCAGCATACGCCACAGCAAATGCACCACCTCATCAGAGAGCAATGCACTTCATCAGCCCACTACACAAGATCCGCGCCCAGAGCAGCTCGGAACAAGGAGCAACTCCCAAAACTCAGATGGTAGCTTTGAGCAGTGCAGATTAACAGCCGGATACATGAACATAGGCAATCGACCAAAAAACACCGCAGCACCTACTCAAATAAGTGCATCATTCGAACCACCCACTCCCACACAGGACCTCCGGCAGATGCATTTCAGCCGAATCCACAGCAAAGCAACTAGCTCCAACCTCAGAACAATGCACCAGGCAAGGCAACATTGCAAGCAAAACCGTGAGAGTGCAGTACAAAAGGAAGCCGACCTCAACCATCTACCTTCAGCATTGCACCAGGACATACCACCACCATATCTAGAACACAATAGCTTAACCACCGGGCCCAATCAGCTGAACCAACTGCTCCAAGCACCCAGCTGCTCCAAGCACCCAGCAACACACAATACATACTCACCACCCAAAAACCGAACATACACAACACAAGAGAGCCCAACCGCTCGATAGGCAACAACCACACTCACAGCAGAGAAGACAAAATCACTCTAGCTAGAACGCCAGACGGCGATGAAATCTTTTCCTCCTCTTCTTTTTGTTTTCCTCTATTTTTTTTGGGGGGGGGAGGGATGACGGTGCTAAAGGGGAACAACACAAAACCAGAAAAAGTAGCAGAATAAGACCTGCTCAGACACCCCCTTTTTTTTTCCTTTTTTTTTTGATATACAAAAAAGTGACCATTGCACCGAATAAAACAAGGTCTAACGAAACAAACCGGGAACCAAGCCCACAGGAGGACCGGCCAGGCCTCTTTTATTTTTTTTATTTTTTTATTGTTTATAAGCACCAACTGATCCGGATCGGGCTAGGTGCACGAAAGTCAGTATCCGTGACAGACATCAATTTAAGTCGCACTACATTGACAATCCTAGAAAAGATTTGGGAGATATCTTGGGGGGGACTTTTGAAAGATACGATTATTGTGTTCCTTCCATATATAGTAGACCGAGGCCGCTAGAGACAGGCGTTTAGAGAGGGCCGAAAAACTTTTTCCTTTCCAAATAGATACAATCCCTACAAACTTATGAGTACACACTGCCACAGTCAAGGAAAGATAAATCAATTACTCTAAAATCAAGTAGGGAAGAGAGAAACCGGGATTCTGATGAAGAATCGTGTAGCGATGGCAAATTTTTCCTTATTTGTTAAGAATTTCAAAAAGTTTTTAAAGACTAATAGATCTTCATCAAACAAATCTGATGACAACCGTTCACCTAAATTTAAGAAGAAAGACCGACGTGGACTTAAGGACTTCAAATCAAAAACTACTCAAGGAGTTCAATGTCATGAATGCAAAGGGTTTGGTCACTATCAGGCTGAATGTCCAAATCTTAAACGCCAACATGGTCAAGCATTTAAAACTAATGTGACCTTAAGCGATGATGAAGAAGAAGATGGTGACAAATGTTCAGAAGAGGGTACTATCAAGTACATGGCTTTTATGACCTCAATGTGTGACAATGAAATATAGAACGTTAATCAATCTGATGATTCTGATGATGAGTTCGAAGCTGAATTTGATGGACTTCAAGAAACACATAATAAATTGTTTAGGGAATGTTTAAAAGTAAAGAAACTAAATAAAATCTTAAACAGTAGGATCATAGATCTAGAAAAAGAAAAATTAGCTCAACAGTCCAAGTTAGATGCTAAAACCCAAGAAATTGAGAATTTAAAATTTTCATCTACTAAACAAACCACAACTCTAGAATCTAAACTTGAGGCTACTAGAAAATATTTGAAACAATTCTTAAAAGGGCCCACAAAATTAGATCATATGCTCGGGTTGGAAAAAATTGATGAAAATAAATATGGTTTGGGGTATGTTGAGAATAGTTTTCAAACTGGCGTGAAACCTAAAACAATTTCTTTTCCACCATGAAAATTCCATACCAACACGCTAATACATCCAAAATTACTAGGCAACCGTCTCAACGTGTGGAGAAAAGATTTGGCTTAACTCATTTGCCTAATCTACATAATCAAAAGGTCATGAATAAATCCTAAAAAACGTTCAAGGCCTCTACAAATGTCAATCAAAGATCGATGAAAAACTCTTCCAGGCCTAAATTTGTACCTACTTGTCATGCGGGTGGAAACGTAAGTCACATTCGTCCTCAATGCTACACCATGAATTTTTTGTACAATCAAAGACAATGGCCAAAAATGAATAAACTATTGATCACATTCAGAAATTGAAAGAACAAGTTAAAAGGCTAAACCAAGAAAGTGAATTCGGGAGAAAAATTTGGGTAAAGAAAAGTGAGCTAAAATTTCCTACGTTAAATGTTTGTTAAATGACGCCTATAAATCAAACATTAAACAAAAAATTACAAAATAAAAAAAAGGGGGAACACAAACACGCATCTTTGCGCTCGCTTGCTGTGGGCTTGGGCACCCGATGCTGGCATTTATCATCCAGCGCGCAGCGTGCGCCACTCACACCCATCAAGTTCTTCGCTGCCTTTATCCTCTCCTTGCGTCGACCGCCTCTCTCCCTCTCACTCACCACCAGATTGGCCAGATCCACCCTCCTTCTTCTCCTTTGCGGGCGTTCTCAAGGTAAATCTTCAGTCGTCCCTCTCTGTATTTGGTTTACTGTTGCCACTGCCGTTCATGGTGGTGTCGGCCCCGTTTTCCCTTTTCTTTTGGTTGGCTGATTTCATGGGTCACCAACTGCTCACCTCCTTCCTCCAAATCCAATGGTTCTTGTGTAGATTTTGAGCGTCGTCCATGGACTCCGTGTGTCCTTGGTGTCTTTTGTCCACGGCCGTTCATGGCGTTTCTGGTGTCTTCTCCCACACCACTGGCCGGGTGCTCCCATCCATCGTGTGGGTGATCCTTCCTGCTGTCACAATCGGCTGGCACAGTGGGTGCCGGAGGTGGTCCTCCAGTGGCCTCTGGCGCTGCGTTCCCCTGCATCTTGCAGCTTGCCTTGCGCACTGTGGGTGTCTTCAAGCCGCCGACGACAGGTGAGCGGCTCAAGCCGCCGGCTGAAGCCGCCACTGTGCACGGCTTCAGGATTCACGTGCCCGGCTTCCCACACAAACTTATATATATATATATTCAAAAATAAATATTTTTTTAATTGTAGTGTCCTTATTTTTTCCAGATGTCGGCTCCACGAAAGTCTATGTCGCATAAGCCAAGCGGCAAATGCTCTCGGCCGAGTGGGATCTCCTCTCCCGATTGATTTATCAGTCTCGATGCCGAGACTCTCTTTACCACCCACTTGTCACATCGCCAACTCTCCCTTGAACGAGAAGTCCGCCTTGACTCTGTCAACCCTTCCATCTCGTCTGTCTTCACTGACCACGGTTGGGCGCCGGTTCTCATAGGTTGGATTGCTCCATCGCTTATTCTTATTCAACAGTTTTACTCCAATATTCATGCGATTTCTTACGATTCTTTCTCCACTTTCATGCGGGGGGCACGCCTTCACATTATTGCCGATATTCTTGCACGCGTTCTTGGTCTCCCTCGGGTGGAAAACCCAACCTACCCTTATTCTTCATTCTCCCGGCCTCGTTACAATGAGGTTGCCAATTTTCTCCATGGTGCTCCTCTGGAGTGGAATGGCAGAGCTTTCCAAACCTCCTACCTCTCCCCTCGGCGTCTAGTCGTGAGCTTTATCATGCTCACGAATCTGTTTCCTGTTTCCCACTTCTCGTCCATTCCCCAGGAGAAAGCATTATTTTTGTATGCTCTCTTGAGTGGTCAGCCGATTGATTTACCGTCTCACTTCATCACTCACATTATTTCCCACTTCAATGGCCGAAAAGAGGACAACCTTCCTCACGGGTGCCTTATTCAGCGGTTGCTTACTGGGCTCGGTCACCCCTTCGCTGATTTTCTTCGTCTCCAGCTCGGCCGTCCCATCACTACAACCACCTTTACTCAGAACCGGTCCCACGCTCGTCGCTTTGCTGCCGACCACCCAGAGCTGTTCGATGACACTCTCCCTAACGTGCCTCCTCCTCAGCCGGACGACAGCCCCTCTGGCTCTGCTTCCTCATTCCCTGACCCGACGGGTCCGAGACCGTCTGCTCCGCATCGGCACTCCACCTCTTCCTCAACTGCTCTGATGGGTCAGATGTCTCGTCTTGTTGACCGCTTTGAGCGTCTATATTCCTCCCAGGAGCGGATTCTTGCTTCCCAATCTCAGCTCCAGTCACACCTACTCGCTGGTTTTGAGCGGTTGGATGATCAATTGGCTATCCAGGAGGCTGAGCTTCGGTGCTGGCAGTGACATTATGGCACTCCACCCCGACGATTCTTCCGCTTCCGAATGATCCCCTCTCTTTGGCTCTTCGTGACAAAAAGAGGGGGATCGAGGTTTCTTTTGATGCATGCTATTAGGGGGAGCTTAGGCGAGATATACTTATTTCTGTTAGGGAGAGATTTACTATTCATGTTATCTGTTGACTTGCAATTTATGTTATCTACTTTTTCTGTTCCACTTTAGTACTGCCTGTATCTTAGTATTGTTCCTACTATTGCATGTTGTTCTCCTTTATTCTACTCTATTATACTATGTATTGTTGGTACTAACCCTGCTTGATCAGGTAACTCTGTTACACTGATGCAACTGTCACTACATCGACATAGTAGTACTAGTGTAGTTTTTTTTACATTTTTTGTATCTCACTAGGCGTAGATTTTTATGTACACGGGTTCTATCTCGATGGTGTCTGAACCGGTGATTCATTTATATTTATTTACTTTCTGATTTTTATCACAAAATTGCCAAAGAGGGAAATTGTTAGAGTCATGCTTCTAATTGGCAATTTTCGTGACTTTATGTACTAGTGTATCGGTCCGTTTCGCCCTCCAGTCACTCGAGCCCGTCCAAAGCCTCCGCACTGTCCTTGCGCTCGCTACCCACTCGACCCTAAAAAACAGAATGGACCCCGCTCGCAGTGCGCTCATACCCGCTCAAGCCTAAAATCCAGAATGGTGCCCGCTCGTTGTGCGCCTCCCAGCACTGGAGCGCACGTAGGGTTTCTTTGGAAACCCTCTGTGCGCCCGTCGCGCTCTGGAACTGCGCTCGAACGCCGATTCAACGGGCAATTTTTTAAATAACATTTTTGAGCACTCTATAAATACCCGACTTATATTTTGCGAACCCAAAAAGAAGTCAGAAAGAATTCTGGAGAGTTTATTGTCGTGCCTCTTTTGAGAAGAAAGTTCCTTATACTCCATTGATATTGCTCATTTTGAGAAAACCTAAAGTTACAAGATTGTTCTTCATGTTCAAATAAGTTTTCTAATCACCTTACTTTAACCATTGAAACACTCCCTTCTACCTTCGTTGGAGACGTTGGTTCGTAAAGAAGGAGATCCGATCGTGTTTGGCTACTCAAGTGGGCCAAGAGGGAAGATTGACGTAAAGACCGGAAGGTGTCCGGTTCCGTTGCCGCGGACAAATCCGAGGAGTTCCTTCGTAGGGATCACGAGACGAGAGTAAGTCGGTTAGGTTAGTACGTCGTTACCACCCGGTCTGTAAGTTGATTTTCATAGTGTGTTGCTTTCCTGACCGTTGAAACCCGGAGGGTTTTTCTCGATTACCGTGGGTATCGAGTTTTTCTTTCGTCACCGAAAATCGTGTCTTTTTATTATTACTTGTACTTGTGTATACTTTGCATGCTTGTAAGTATTATTGGCATCTAGAATTAAATATTCTTTACGTGTATTGGATATTTATTTTTACTACTTCCGCTACTTTTATCGGGCTCGAAACTTGAGTGTATCTCGTTAGCACAAAAAGTGCTTTTTCAACAGCCTTGGGATTTATGATAGAATATTTTGTATTTCTAATGAATTTTATTCATAGATGTTTGCACATGATGAAGTTGATGATAATGAATAGTTTTCGCTGTATTGTTGAATATATATGTTTCCACAAGTACTTATGGTTAGTTTTGGATACCTAGTAGCATCTATTCTAAGCTATCGTCATATCAGAGTTATGACGTTAGTATCACGTGAAATTCTGTGGCGTTTGGATCCTGTGTATTGTTGATGGATGTGTTGTAGTAGATTTTGTGGATTATTTTTGGGTCCCTGGTTAGGATGTTTTTTATGGATTGTAATTGTTATATAGAATATTTACAGGTTTTGTATTTGGTCGACGTCCATATTATAATTGAAACTCTACTGAATTTTCGGTAGAAAATATCGGACATCACTGATACGCTCATCTTACAAAAGTAATGTAGGACTCTTCACTTTCAAAGAATGATGTTGGATTGTGGGCCTTGTCTTATTGGGCTCATTGTAGCTGGACCCATCAATTTTTAAATCAATCTAACTATACAAAGGATCTTTCAAAGAAATATGATTTGGTTGATTGTAAAAATTATACAGTCCCATGAATTTTTGTTTGAAATCAAATGTTGATAAAAATATAAACAAGTTGATTTTATATTATATAGTGAAATGAAGTGAAGTGTATTATATTAGACTGCCAGCAGACGGGATATAATATTCAATATTTGTTTATGTACTCATTTTCAATCTAAGCATAAAGAACCTCACTTAATTGCGGTGAAAAAAACTTAGATATGTCAAATGTAGACCTAATCTCGGATTATGGTATTTTAAGGGATACTTTTTTAATCTTATAAGTTATAATAATGTGAATTTTATCAGTCGCAAGATTGATTAAAAAAAAAAAGTAATTGCAGTACCTGTCATTCCCTGTGACATTCTCTAATGCTATGGTCCAGTAAGAAACACAACTATGTTGCTACATGCACCGTTGAAAACGAAAGCATGGCTGCTAGACCTATTTGTGCACAGATTTTTTAGATGAACGCATACTTAAAAATTATGGCACTTGTTTGAAAAATATGCCTTTAAAATGTGAAGACTGCAATTAATTTGTCTAAAAGTCCACGCAAAATTCTAGGGCGAAGTGCATAGCTATTCGGCATCATTTTTTTTTTTATTAGAAATTATGTTTAAAGGATATGTAGTTATTAAATATATTGACACAAAAAATCTGCTTTCTGATGCTTTTACAAAACCCTTATATACGAAGAGTAATTTTATTTTATTAAAAGATAAATTGGTATGTCTAATATATGATATATATTTACATGCCTAATTTTTTTTATAAAAGAGGTAGTTTTGTATGCTCTCATATCTATGTTGTCCATAATTCTTACAATCGGCCAAGAATTTACTATGCTATAAATGATATATGGATCTCTTAAACGACGTTAAAACGGCCTATAATTTTATGCATTTTGTGCCCCTATTAATTATTTTAATATTTGGTTGCTAGTTGTTTGAATTTTAAAGAATTTTCAAAAGTACTATTTAAACATATTTATGAAGTTGTTCCATTCTTTATTTAACTAATAATACATCAACGAAAATAATTCTAGATGATCTAAATCCTCTTGTTTTAAAATAGCACTTATATTTCTATTCATATATATTTTGGCACGGAAATTTCTTTGTAAAAATTATTATTTTATACCAATGCACGTTAATGTTAGGAAGGTAAAATTTGTACATGTTATAGAGTTAATTAAATTTAAGCTTTTGCAAAAATTATAAATTCTAAAAAAATTACTTCTTAAAAACTTCACATCATAATGTTTTCATGGGTATATTATAAATTATGAATTACATATTAGAAGTCATAATTCTTTAAAATTAGATAATCTACAAGTATAGATATCAGAAATTTAAATTGATAGTACTGTAGTATTTTTTATATATCTCAATATAAAAACTGTGTTCTATTATATTCAAATTTTAAATAAAAATAGATCTAATAGTATTTTCGAGGAGTTGTAATTTATATCTTTTGAACCTGTCAACCATTTGTTACAATTTTTGTAAAATTAAAAATATGCTATGTTATAACAGTAAATACATATCAATGTAAGTCTAATATTTTAAATTTATCTCTTAAATGGTGACTTATATGAAACTAATTTTTTGTGACATGTAACTAGGCATAATTATGATACATCATGATTTTTTATAGATTTTAAACGGCAAAAACTACTTTAGAAATTTTTAAAATAATATTTTAATTCGAAGATGGTCCCTCCTACGTACAAGCACTTTGATCTGTTATTCTATATAAAATATATTGTTCACACTTGAATAGACATTTCTTTTACATAAAAATCAAAGTTAATATCAAAAAATATTAATCTTTTTTTAGTATAAAGTTTTCATATCTTTATTGAAAAAAATTTATTTTTTACAGGATTATATTTTCTTTGGAAGAGAATTTCATAATCATATTTTTGTAGCATTAAAAAAAATCAGGGTATCACTATTGAAAAAACTCCTATTAAGTGCTGAATAATATTATAAGATTTATTCTTTACAAAAAAAAAAAAAAAAAAGATCGAATTAGTAAATTTAAACTCCTAATCGTAACTTAGGGACCGCATATAAATGCCACTAAACCATTATAAATATAGTATTAAATATTTATTTTTCTACTATTTATTTATTCATCATATTTTATTTAACTTGGCAAAACTAATATTAAAAAAAACAATAAAAAACTTTGGAATTAATAGCAACCTAATTGGTTTCCCTCTCAGGTTGGTTATTGAAAGAACAGTATGGATTATCCAAAGACTTTGAGAACAAAGATTTTTTACCTCTCTTTGACTTGTCACAATCCCTAATTTTTCTCTTTTCATACACAGCTAGACCATAAGATTTCTTTTTTTTTTGGTTAAGTGCTAGACCATAAGATTTCATGGTGCCTTCTTTGTGGAGCACAAAATTATGTAACACTTCTTGTCTTCTTTTCTCTATTTTTTCCACCATGCACTGTTTTTTACCCCGTCTGCAGTAATCAATTTATCTTAAACCATAAGGGTATAATCAATGTCCTGCGGATCAACCAGAAAACAATTACAAAATTAAATTTGTGTACAATATGCTCAATATGGTTCTACCTGGTATTTGTGCAAAGAGGAAAGTGTTAAGCTTCAAATATGCAAAAAAAAAAAAAAGACTTTTAGTCACCCTTAAGATGAGTAATCATAATCTAAATGTAGAAAATTAGGTACTTAATTTTGGTTGATTCAAATAAAATTATAAGTTCAAAGCAAATATAATAAAACTATCCAAAGATTAATGTCGAGAAAAAATAATCTCTACTAAAATAAACATTAGTACCACTCAAAGATGAAGAAGAATAATCTCAAAATCTTATTTGGATATCAAATCACCACCATAATAAATTAATAATCTCTATATTCTAATAATAAATGGATAAACACATGACAACTATATGTAATATGGTTATTCCTATTAAAATAAAATTATTGGATGTTACGAATATAAAAAAGGTAAATAGACTAATAGCTATTTTAGGTAAAAATTAAAAAGTCTAGCTTTAATATTATTAGACTCTCTCAGGTAAAATATATCACTAGACTTAGAAGCTAATTTAGGCACATAACTAGTTAAGTGTGTGATATCGCGTTGGTTGCAGACTAGAGGGTAGAGTTTGCTTGACCCCTGAGACATGTAGGAGAGGCTGATCACTAGTAGAGGATAGTTAAGCACGGTTTTAGCACCATAATAGAGGAGATCACTTGGCATGAGTTTGTGCAGTGCTTCAACAACAAATTCTTTCCACTCTGTGTTCAAGTAAACAACAAAGGTGAGTTCTTGATGCTCACTTAGGGACTATGATGGTAGCTTAATATGAGGGTCATTTCACAGCCCTCTCGTGTTTCTCCTCCTATCTCATCGCGGATGAAGAGTGGAAAGCAAGGCGCTTTCACAATGACATGGCAGAGGTGATCCAAATGCAACTTGTACCTTTCCAACCAGTGGAGTACATCATAATTCTGAAGCGCGTGACATTGATTGAGTAGGCCTTGCTCAGGAGGGGACAGCTCCAACAGATTATGACCATACTGCCGAGGAGTAGATCTGTAAGTTATTTATCCTAAGTGAACATTTTTGTGAGTATTAATTTAATTAAAATAATAAATTCTTATAATTAATTAAAATTTTAAATTAAAAATTAAATTTTAAATCAGACTAACTTATGCTAAGTAGCACATAAGCTGTACCTATATCATATACAAGCGTATTTTAGAGAGTAAGAGTGTGCTTGACAGATATTTCTAAAACGTTCATATACAGTTTAGATATGATATCCCAGTTTGTTGTGCGCTCGATCGGTGTATGTGTATGTTAGAATAGAATATTTATAATATTCTGAATATTTTTAATTTTATTATTTTTAAAATAAATTATCTAATTAATTATGATAATTTTTTGACTATTTTTAGTGATTATTTAGACACAAAATTTTATAATTGGGTTTAAAATATAAATTTAGAGTATTTAAACTGTTGAATTGAGTTTAGATATTTGAGATATTAATTTGACTTTAATTTAATAGTGGATTAGGTTATTGAATGAACTAGTATATATTTAAACTAAGTGGATATTAAAATATTAGATGGATCAATGGATTGAATCTAGATACTTAGATTATTAATTAAAGTTTGGATTAAATAGCGAATCAAGCTAATTTTGAACCAAACTAATTAAATAAATATTTATCTAGTGAACTTTAGTGTATTAAGATTCGTTGACTAAAAAAATATAATTAAATTAAAAAAATTAAAATATTTGAAATTTAGACTAAAATTTTAAATATTATTGTAGGGATAGTTAGATAACTAATTAAATAATTAATTAATATTTTTAATGAGAGATAAATAAATATATAAATATATATATAATAATATATAAATATAATAATAAATTAAATAATAACAATAATTTATATAACATAATATAATATATGTAATATGATATAATAATAATAATAATAATAATAATAATAATAATAATAATAATAATAATAATAATGTGCGGGAGATAAAAGAAAGGAAAAGAAGAAAAACGAGGGTAGGGGAGAAAGAAAAAGAATAGAAAAGAGAAAAGAAAAGAAGGACAGAAGAAGAAGAAAGAAAGAAAGAGAAAGGGGGGAAGGCGGCGCGATGGTTGCAGCGGTAAGGAGAAGAAAGGAAATTGGCATAAAAAATGGAAGCTAGGAAAACCCTAACATGATTTACCCTCCATTAGTTAAGATATGCTATGGGGGAGAGCAGGGATGGAGAATGGAAGCTGAACAGAGTAACCGTTACCGTCGTCGCCATAACCAAAAGAAAAGTAAGAAATTGAGACAGGTAAATTCTTTCATTCTTTTAGTTGATATTTATTTTCTTGTTGCATGTTTTGATTTTGTAGGGATCAGTTGTATTTTTAATTTTGGAGTAGAAAATGGAAAAACAGAGCAACGGCTCGATTTGGTGAAAGGCTCGAAATTTTTTAGTGTTCACATTAAATTTGGAGACGAAATTTCGTGGGTTAACACATTAAAATCATTGTTTGTCATATTAAGAATTAAAAAAATTGGATTTGTTTTGAGTTCGGTGGGTAATCTCACAGAGTCAATGAACCAAGTGATATACTCTGTTTGAGACATTAATCTGGTTATAGTAGGGTTGAATGACTGTTCATTGATTTGGCTGATATTAAAGTATCCAATATTTGAGTATAAATACAGGATTTTAGAAATTATTTTCTATTGCTTTGGTATTGCTCAAGGAAGAGCAACGGCTGCTAAATTTTGTATTACTTGATTTAGAATACTTGGTACTAAATTTGGAAGCTAGAAGTTGCATAAATGTAAATGGTTGTGTATATACTTGAGTGTATACATATATATGTAAATATTGGAAAGTGTATATGAATAATCATTGACGTCTTTGAGGAGCACTGGTTAGTGAGAGAAGCTCCCCCTTCTCTCTTCTTTTCAAATTTCAAATTTTAAGAAGGTGATTCTCGATCGATTTTTGCCGATCATCGGCAAGACCAGCTCCCTAGGGCCTTTGGTTGCTCCTTCCTAGGATTTCGCATTTGAAATCTACGAAGATTGCCTTGTTTGGTTTCCTCATTGGTGCCGGCCATGGCCGATCCCATGTGGGTGCAGACGAGCCCTCATTCGTCTCTGTCCCACAAAGTCTCTTCTTCGTCGGTATTTCCTTCTTATCTCTTCACCCAACCCTCTCACCCCTTTTCCTCCATTGAAGAAGGATGCTTTGCTTCCATCCCCTGCCTCGGATGCATCCTTCCTGGAGTGTCTAAAGCCAATGGAACGATGCCATAGTCACTTGTTGGCGCCGACTGCCTCTCTCCCTTGAGTCGTCTGCTGGGGTAACCGATCGATGTACGAATTTGCCAGGAAATGGTGCCTTGGATGTATTGGGGCCAGAGGCTTCGCCTAATGTTGCTGCTCTTGCTCTTGCTGCTGCTCCAGATCTGAGTTTGATTCCTGACGCGGCTCTGGCTACACCCGCTCCTACTTCTAGGGTCAATTCATCTGGTGAGCTTCCACCTATCCCAAAATCCTCCTGGGCTGAAGTTGTTCTGACCAATGGCACTTGTCAGAGTCCTCATCTAAAATATTACCCTCCCCAATCTTTGGAAGGGATGTCTCCATTTCTCTTCCTACTGATGTTATTCAGCGGTGCCAAGACTTATGGGGAGTAACGTTGGTGGGTTACTTCTATAAAAATTCATTACATTTTCAGGTGGTTAACTTCATTGCTCGTAAAATCTGGGCTACATTTGGTCTATGCCATGTCGTCGAGAATGACAAGAGTTTCTTTTTCTTTCGGTTTGATATTGAAGATCACTTGAATCTTTGTTTGGCTAAAGGTCCTTGGGCCTTTGGAAGGAAAACCATCTTCCTAAAAAGATGGGCGCCCAGTATGGCTTTGTCTAAGGATTCTTACCAAATGTTCCCAATTTGGATTATCTTGTTCAATATTCCGATTGAATATTGGACCCCCTTAGGCCTTAGTTGGATAACAAGTGGAGTTGGCAAACCTATCCAATTGGATCCCAGCACAGCTAGGATGGAACGAATGCATTTCACCTGGGTTTGTGTTGAAGTGGGTAGGGGTGCCTCTCTCCCTACAAAAAATAGATTAAAATCAAGTGCTGACATTTCGACCTCGGTTATTGAGGTAGAGGTTGCTTACCATTGGAAGTCGGTGTATCGGGTGAATGGCTGAAATGCCAGCCAGAGTAAACATGAAAGGATCAACCGAACGGGTAAGTATGAGCAGGATGCTACCCCTAAGATCTTGGATCCGGATGATGCTTCGATTGGTGTTGTGGCTCCCATTACTCTGAATGCCCAAGCTGCCGATGACAAATCAGTGTTTCTTCGGAAGGCTACTAAAAACCTTTCCTGCCAGACTGCTGCCATAGGCCAAGATCATACTACTGATGCGGATTCTCTAGAGTTAGTAGTAGATAACCAAATGGTGAGTCTGCTACCTGATGAAAAAGCTGAGGAGAGTCATGAGGATCCTGTGCTTAAGGAGCAGGAGGAGTTGAAACCTGTGATTGAGCCACTTTGCGGCTCCGTTTTACAGCCCCCTTCATTGAAGCCTGCTTCCGAAGTATGTATGCTTGCATCTCCTGTCTTACCTGAACATACTATAAGAGATTGTGAGCCGCAGTGTAATATTGTATCCCCCGTACGGCAGGATGCAATTTGCTTAAGAGCTGTTGCTTCATCTGAGGATGCGAGTATTGATCCTAGAGGATCATCAAGCAGTGGAGAGTATGTCTCTTCTTTCCATGATCTTTAGGAAGATGACCAAGACATGGATGTTCCATATGTTGATGCTGTGGAGTCGAAGATGGCAATGATTGAGACCCGGACTGCAGTTAAGGAGGATTCGCCTCCTTCTGCCAGTAGGATTACTTCTAAAGTAGAGCATTTATTTAGGCAATTGATGGAGCTTAAAGATAATCGTTGCCTGGCGCTGACACCACGGCACATGCCTAATAGCACCCAAGCAGCCTGTATTGCATATAAGGCTTCTCTGAGTGTGAGCCTACTGCTTAAGTCTTTCATGGTGCTGTTGAACCCCCCTGCCGTCCTCAAGGGCCTTCTTTTGCTCAGCAGGCGGTACCATGGATGAAATCTAAGGCCCGGGGATGACAAAACCATCTCCCAAGACTCCAAAGGGCTTGGGTTCTACCCCCTTTTGAGTCAAAAATTAGAGATGACAGAGAAATGGCAGTACCAGAAGTATCGGTAGCTAAATATGCCAAGTTTTGGATTCTTCAACTTGCACCAAGTGGCTACTGAATGCTGCTGCCGTGTGACTGAATTCTACTAGTGATCTACTGTCTTCTAGCTGAATGATTGGATTCCTTTGTTGACTTCAGTTGCTAATGAGTGGGAGATGATTCCTACTGTCTTGGATTTGTGCTGAATTATTCAGCAGCTGTGCCTTGCTGCTACCCAAGGGTTGCTAATGCTATTATTTTGGCTGAGTATGAGGATGACGTTTTTATTTGGTTGTCCCTTGCCGAGTTGTAAGCAACGGGATGAGATGCATTTGACCGAGGTTCTTTATGGCCGAGGCGGTGTTTTGTCCAAGTTTTGGACTTTACTGTTTGGAATTCATGGCCGAGATGCATACTGCCCGAGAAAGGGAAAGAATTTGTTTTATGCTGCTGTCGTGAGCCTTGATGAAGCAGGATGGAGATCCATCGGTGTATGCACTGGGAAGTGATGATTTTGGCAGTGCACTCTGCATCATGCTGGCTTGGCTATTGTACCTTTAGCCGGGATGAGATGAGCAAATGATTGTGGCCCTTTTTTTCCTGAGTTGCTTACAGTTGAGATATTGCTTTTGGCCGGGATGTCTACAAGGCTAATGCCGCTTCAGGTAAATGACCAAGGTATGCATTGCCTTGCGCTGTGTTGTAGCCTTTCTAAATGACCATGGTGGTGCCAATGACCGAGTGAGAATTGTCCACCAGTAATTCCGAGATGCCATTGACCGAGACCTCACCTTGGCCATGATTGCACTTTTTGAGATTATTTGCTTCTGACAGAGTTGGTGATCCAGCTTTGTGGCCGTTTGAATGCTGAAGTTGCTTCAGCTTTGAAACTGGACCCTTTTCTGGTTGGGTTGATGGCTAATGGTCGATTGGCAGATAACTTTTGGCCAGTTTCTTTATTTCCTTGTGAAATTTCCTTTTGTGTTCATGATTGTTTTATGGTGTGCTCAGAGAATGCCCTAGTGGCTATATTTTATATCTAAGTTGGCAAAATACTTGGAGTTAGAACATAATTTTGTATACTTTTTTTCTTTTAATTAAATTTTAATTACTTATCAAAAATATATATATAAATAATTATGTATAGATTTATACAAGTGTGTGTTGGTGCTGTGTGTGTGTGCATTATATAAGTGTGTGCTGTCTGTGTACTGTAGTGTGTGCTGTCTGTGGGCTGTAGTGTGTGCAGCTTATGGGTAGTGTGTTCAGTGTGTGTGCTGCGGTAGTAGCAATATATGTGTAATATATTTATATATATATATACATATTTATGTATGTATGCATTATAGGGGTGTGTATATATAAGATAGGATGTATATAATGATATATATGTGTATAATTATTTGGGTTGATGTATATGTATGGGAAAAATAGATGAACATAATAATATGTATGTATACGTATATTAAAGAGAAAATTAATAGTAATTATTATTTTAATTGGCATTCTTTGAATTAATCGGGATAGTTGGATAGACAAGAATCGTGATTAGTTCAATAACGACAAACCGAAGATAATTTATGCCTCAAAAATGAGATTTGATATATTAGAAGGGGCGGTTATGATCGAATATAACATTTAAAAATAGTCCACCGAATATTCTGAATTTCTTTAGATTTGCTCATATTCCTATGATGATCGATCTTTGTGCGGGCTTTGATCGCGTGCGTATATTCTATTAGTACTCTATGGATAAGTAAAGGAGAATATATAAAAACTCTATTGTATCCGAACGAATAAGAGTTCGTAAAACCTTAAAATAGTCTATACTTTTTCGATTCTTATTCCATTCCGGATGTCAAGGTCATTGATATTGAGGAGGGATTTTTATAGCCTAGCGACTATCGTAAATAATGATATTAGAGATATCATTAGTAAAAATATCAGAGATGGTATAAATATGTTACGGGTACAATCTTTAAGAGAATTGTAAATGTAGTAGGGATACCATGAATATTGAATAATATTGTGATATTTACCCAACCGTTGAATGCGTAAATACGCGACTTTTGATTCACTATGGCAGAATAAGATTTATAAAAATTATTGTTATCTTGCACAATGAAGATTATTATTTTCTCATATAATTGTGACCTCGTATTAAATTGATAATCGGATTCGGTGTAATCCATATTGTATTCATGATATTCAATTGTTTATATGGTTTTGGATCGTAGACACGACATGTTATCAAATCTCGAATAGCAAATTATATACCGCATGTTATTATAATGGTCACGTATATGATTATGCTATGAATTTGATTTTGGTTTTTTTCTCACATTTACGATTTTCTATGTGGCCGGATATGAGTAGTATTGTGGGTTGGGTTTGAGTCACCACAAAATTTATAGTAATATGCTCTCACTTTCAGTGGGGAATAAGTAAATGCTTCAAAAAGTCTTGGTGGCTTTAGGTGCTTAGCTTTGATTTATTTACAAATAAGACCTCTTCCAACAAAAATTGCCATTTTTCTCTTTATATTTACCAAAAGAGCTTTTTCAACTCTTATAAATCTTATTGATTTCTTTGTAAATGGCATAGTTGGCTCTAAAGACTTTATTCAAAATTTCTTCTTTATTTTCTCAACATCAAACACATAAATTCTCTGATGTATTTTGAATACTATTTAAAATTTTTATAAATAGAGATTCGAAATATTACTAATTTAGTCACAAAACCTAGGACTCCATCAGCCTAAATGTTGAAATCCACTCGTGATTATCTGTCTAAATCTCTCGCAATATCCATCTCTTTTTATCTTCTCAATTATCATTATAACACCAACAAATACAATAAAATCATATTGATACCTTGCAAATGCAACCGAATATTACAATCATTTATTCCATCCAACATTTACTATTTCTTAATCATCATGTGAGCCATCATGCTAGCTGATTTTTGACTTAACACATCCACAACTATATTTCCTTTCCAAGTTAGCATTGAACCTTGTAATTTAAAGATTTAACCAATTCTAACCAACATTGTTACCTCATATTCAAATCCTTCTGGGAGAATAAATTTTTCAAATTTTAATAGTCGAACTACATAATAGTTTTTTTACCATACAAATATTGTATCCAAATCTTTTAAAGTAAATATAAATACTATCAAAACCAAATCGTTCGTGGGGCAGTTTTGCTCATAAGTTTTAAATTGTTTGAATCAATAAGTGATAATCTCCCCATTTTGTATTAATATATAACCTAATCTTTTCTTCGATATATCAAAATCGACAGCAAAGCCTCTTGCTACTTCAAAAATTGTCAAAATTGATGCAAAAGTCACATGACTCTTCAGGTCTTGAAAACTCCTTTCTCATTCATCATCCTCCTAGGGAAACACCACTTTTTTTGAATTAAGCAAGTTAGAGGCACCGAAATCCTTAAAAATTTTTCAGCAAATCTTCCAAAATATCAACCCATCCCAAGAAAACTACAAGCATCGGCAATATTTATTGATCGCACCAACTTTATAACTGCTTCTACCTTCTTTAGATCAACTATAATTGCAACCTTCAAAACAATGTGATCTAAGAAGGATACTTCCTTGAGCTAAAACTTGTATTTCTTTAATTTCACAAACAATTGTCTTTCTCTTAGATCTTGCAATGCATTTCATAAGTGGGACACATACCCTTCACAATTCCTCTATTAGAATAGAATATCATTAAATAAAACTACCTGCAATGATCTAGCACGGTTGGAATTCATGAATGTTGCGAGGGAATTAATCAAACCAAAATATATTACTAAAATTTTATAGTGATTATACCTCATCCAAAAAGATGTCTGATGTATGTCCTCAACTTAATTCTCAAATATTAGTACCCTGAACAAAAATCAATACTAGGGAAAAAATTTATTATAGTTCGTCAAATAAGTCATCAAATCTTAGTAGGAGATATTTATTCTTGATTATGATCATGTTTAACTTTCTATAATCAATATACAATATCATCAATCCATATTTCTTATTTACAAACAACATAGGGGCTCTCAAAGGCGACATATTGGGTCAAACAAATTTTCCTTTAATAATTCTTACAATTGCTACTTTAATTACCGTAACTCTAAAGGGACTATTTTATATAGAACTTTAGAAATAGGTGCAAATCCCAACTCTAAGTCAATGGAAAATTCAATTTCTTTATTTAATGGCAAACCATGTAAATTTTTCAAAAAAAAAAAAAAGAGACATCTTCAAATTCTTGCATTATTGATATCTCCTTAATTAACACGTTATAGCTCTTGGCAAAGGTAGCATAAGTCAAATAGGGTTGACACTCATCTTGTATTAAATGACATACATGTAAAATAAAAATTAAACATGTTGTCACCTTCCTTACACACCCTTGAAACTCAAATGGTTCACATACCAAAATAAGGAATTTTAACCTCTTAGAAAAATAATTTACATTTGAATGATAACACATTAATTAATCAATCTCTAAAATGACATCAAAATAACTTAGTTCTAATAAATTTAAATCTATGGACAACTCAAACTCATTGACCTAGACAACACACTTAACGTACATAATGTTTGCTATCAAAGACTTTCTCATTAGAGTGAACACCACTATCTAATTGTTGAAAATTCTAAGTGAGATATGCAAATGACAAATAAATTTATAGGCCAATAAAGAATGTGATGACCCTGGATCGATCAATGCAAGCACTGTCTACTTAAAATTATCATATTACCTTCAACAATCAATGAAAAGTTTTGAGCATATTACGCAATTACTGGATAAGACATCAGCACAGTCACCCTCCATGGAAGTTCTTGCAACGATTGGTGCTCCTTGTATTTTGTTTGACTTCCCCATCCCCTTATCATTGGACTTTAGGTTTCTTGTGAGGCGCTCTCTATCCCGAACTCTACCCTCCATAGTTACCATTTCTTTTTTAAAAAAACTTAACTCTATCTAGCTCATACTCAACAAGCAATGCCCAATCAAGTACTTCTTCATAAGTCCTCAAATGTAATAGCACTAAAAATCTCATTATCATATCTTCTAAGCCTTGAAGAAATTTTCTTACCCTTCTTATCTCATCCATAACCAAATATGTGTTGAATCAAGAAAACTCAGTAAACTTGGCGTGATACTTTGCCAATATAGGGTTTCTTTACCTCAATTGTAAGAACTCATCCTCTTCTACTTGCAAAAACTCACCAAAAAGTATTTATCAAGAAACACCTCAATGAACATTTCTTACAAAATTTCTTATTTCTCTATACCCAAAATCCCTTCGTCATAGCCCACTAATGCTTATCCTCATCATCTAACTTGTAGGTAGGAAACTTGACCTTCTCCTTAGGATAGTTAATCACCTCGAGCATCTTTTTCACTCTACAGATTTATATTTCAGCCTTCGTCGGATCTAGATCCCCCAATAATACCGAAACTCACTCACTTGTAAATCGATCATATGTGATCATCCCTTCACTTGGATTCTCACCTTGCTTTGTATCCCATCATTGCACCATCCGGTCCATATCATCCGCTATTTATTTTTTTTTTTATGATAGCAAGATAGTTACCTTCCAAACTAGACCCAACACCATCTTGACCTCCTAACATTTTGTACCTATTACATCATAAATCATAAAATTTAACTCTTTTACATCATTTATGATGTTTTTCTAATGACTTGTCTAAATCGGATCACATCAAGTTAAATGACACTTGACCGACACCTAATGTGCTTACTTATGTGTTCTAGCGGAGAGATTGTGCCTAGAGAACACTTGACCGAATGCGTAAGTATACTTTTAACAAATTGCCAGCACCTGATGCACCCTCAATGGATGCTGATGCACACTTTTGTTAGATTTTCCGTGTTTAATGTACATCTGAATTGACCATCATGCACCATAGTGTTTTGCCGTGGCGCCTAATTCGTGCCTAACGAGTGCACATGTGCCAATCTTTTATAAAAGTCACACTCTGCTGATTTTTGATGATTTTCTATCAGATTTTAAGAGAATGAAAATAGGAGAAAAGAGACACGTAAAGAGAAAATGCTAGAGAAGGTCATTTAAAGTGAATCAAATAAAGATTTTGATAAATTTAAAAATAAGGCAAATACATCCTAAGTCTATTTTCTTTGTCACTGAATTTTTCTATTATATTGAGTATTTATTATTTTAAATAATCATACTTGATACATTTTTATAGCTAAAATATTTATACTTTATATGCATAAATTCTTATTCCTACTCTTTATAATTTTCATAAAATTTATGTCTTTAATTTATAAATATAGTGTTGCCAAGTTAGTTTCTATAATTATGTTCATATATGTGAAGAAATTTTGATTTAATGCTTTCATATGTTTTGATTTTCTTATATAATTTCAGCATGTTTTAAATTCTTAAGTGTATACCTTACATGTCTTGAAATTATTCTAAATTATCCCTATATGCTTGACAATTGAAAGTAGTTATTAGAATCACAAAATTTGTCTAATTTTGCTTTGCAATTCTAATTATAATTAGTTTCACTTGTTTGAAATTTTCATGATATAACTTTTATATATTTTAAGATTTAAATATTTAAATTTCTCTAGAATTTTTATACACTACATGATAATTATTTTAAAAAATTATGAAAAAAACTGTACAAATTATAAAAGGACAAGAATATTTTTTTTTATATGAAAAAATATAAAAGATTATTTGTATTTGGATAGAATTATTTATTTGTATATGAACGGACTATTGTAGAAATTAGCGGAGATATATTATAACATATATTAATATATTATAGTAGCAGTTAATGTTCAAACCTATCATCCACAGGATGAAAGTGGTATTCAATCCCGTGTGTAAGGTTATATATTTACGATCTATTTACGGATCTTAAATAGTAGCGTGAATCCTTTAGTTGTGTAAAAATAAGTATAATCCGAACTTTGATTATTTACTATTTTATCATTAAGGCCCTACTGGCCATTAATCCATAAGAATTAGTATAATTTGAGCATATTTTTGGTAATATAATGTAGATTTAGAGTTGGAAGAAGAAATTTAAAACATTTTCATAATTGTTATGAAAATTCATGATCTTCTAAACTTTTGATTATTATCCTTTCAACATATTTTAATATACGTTGTATATTTAATTATAAAAAATTTACATATCTTATTAAGTATTTAATTCACTCTTACTTTTATTTTATTTGTTGACCCCTTCAAATTAGCAAATTTGAGACACAGTTGTAGGTTGAGAAGGTTGAAATGAGGCTGTTCAAGAAAAGTTAAAATTTAAAATTGGAATGATTGGATATTGCACTATCCCTCAAGACATTAACTTAGGGTGTATAATTTTGTTTGTATAATGATTTTGTATTACATAATTATTGTGATGTTCACATTGGCTATGTATGTCGAACATTTGTTATCTTTTTTTTGTAGTTAAAATTAAGTCATGATTATGTGAATATTTTAATATTAATAAAATACTTATCCTTACACATGTTTCAAAATCATATTATTGTCAAAAATTTCAATCACTTGATAATATGATATTTTAGATCCTATAATATGATTCATTGCTCTATCTCCAAGTCAACGATTGATGTTTGATTTTCAGATTCACATTAGATGTCGATCCGATTTGGGATTTTAAGAATGTTTGGCAACTTTATTTTCTACAATATCTTTTTATGGATTTAAAATAAATCAAGATGATAATTAGATTGATTAATTAATATGAATTAATTTCATTAATTATTTTGAAAATGATAAGGAGGTGACAATTAAAGCACCCCAACCATCTTGAATAAGGAAACACCCCAAATATTTTTCTAATAACAAAGTAGAATTCTAAATACAATAATGAAAAAAATATCTAATTCTAATCTACAAAAATCTCCTCCAATCCAAATACCCTAGGCGTGATCTTTGCCAACTAATTTAAAATGTTACAAAATATGGCAAAAATAAATCTAAAACTCAATATATTTATTAATATATTAGTGTGTGTAAGAAAAATAATAACAATAATCAAATATAAAATAATAAAAGTGAGAACAAAATTAAAAGCCAAAGGACAGTATTAACCTTACCAACTAGGGTCAAATATTAAATGTCAAACTACATATTTTTGCTTCATAATCTGAGCTATATATCACTATTTGAAATTTATGGATAAACTGATTATATATTATATCCTATAGATATGTTTAAATGTCACTTTTTAACTCATAAATGCTAAATAACTAACTTTATTTACAAATTAATTTACTATAAACATTCAAATATATTTTGTTAATTATGTATAATACTTTTTATTTAGACAAAAGAAATATTCTACAAATTCCATGACTTGAAAAGCAAATATCTCAATTTTAACTTAATTTTATAATGTTTCCTACTCTAGCATAAAAAGGGCACGCAAGATCAAAATACTCAATAAATTACCTTCCTTTTCTTTCTCCCTCTTCTTCTATCTTTTCTCTTCTTCTTTCTCTTCTCTCTCAAAATTTCTACAAAAAAAACTGAAAAAACTTAGCTAAAGTCTTTTAATACATATACTAATACACAAAAGCAAGTTGTGGGCCCATTAGGTATGAGGCTATTACTATGCTGGTGCACGAGTGTCCTTCATGTGAAGCCTAATGAGCACAACTGCTACCATACACACATGAATGTGCATCATGCATGCATCAAGTATAACTCTTACTCCCATGCACGCATAAGCTTTCCTTTCTATGCTTCTTAGGCAACCCAATGCTTGTATCTAAATCCGAGCAACAGTCATATGTGGCTCAGGCACTAATTATTTTTTCTTAATTATTTGATTTCTCACCTGAATGTACAAATATTTTCCACAATTTGCTTAATTTATCAATTTCTTACACAATAAAACATTTTTTTTGTGATTGAGTGTTACAAAAAGATAATAATTTACTCAACAATAGATTTAATACTATGTAGTAGATACTAAAACATCTGTAAACAATAAAATAAAATATTTTAAAAAATATTTAATTATTTAATCATATTTTAATCAATATCTATAATCAGCTTGGTAAATGAGATCTTTTTCATTGTAAAAGATGGTAAAAATATAATAGAAAGGCTATGCACAGTTGATATTAATCTTCTTGTAATTGAGGTTGTTATGGTTGTATATCGTCCTAGGTATTATTCCCATGAAAAAGATATTTTAATAAATATAGTAATATTTTTTAATTTATTCATATAAAAAATAAACTGTAAAATATTATTGATACAAAAGTTAATAATATTATATGTACATTTTATATAAAATAATTTACCATTTAAAATTAAAAAACTATGATTTAAATAAAATAATAGCATAATTATTATTTAAAATATCATCAAAATTAATAGAATTAATTTTATTAAATATTTATAATTTTTTATAATAGTATTAATTACTTTAAAAATTAAAAAATAGTGTTTGATTGTAAAATAGACTTTAAAACTCACAATTCATTTTTGTAAGTTTAAAATTTTAGGAATCTAGTATGCATAATATAAATATAATATAGGTTATTATATGATCACTATACGTCACAATTAAAAAATATGAGATTTTATTTATCTTAATTCTAAAATTAATTCTTATTTAAATAATATCCAAATATTTTACATACTTAGGTTGTAATCACTTCTACATGTACATTTTAAACTTGTGATTTTCACTTCAAAAATGACATATCTTAATGAACGATATATTTTGTCAATACTTTTGATTTAACTCTTGATCATAAAGAAAAACTCATAATATTGTACCTTTTGTAAATGTTAGTTAAAATTGAGTTGATGATAATCAATACTTTTTATATTTTTTATGTGTTATTTTAAATATCTAGTACCTTATAAATTTCAAACATATAATTTTTTAAATATATCTTTTACAAGCAAACCCTTCTCTGTCCATAAAATAATTTAATTTCAAAAGGTCATCATAATGTACTTGTTACATCCTTGCATCTGGATTGTGATACGGATAGGAAGATATTAAATTTTATCTGTTGAGTCTCAAATACATTTGGTCTCCGTACGCTCTAAATTTGAATCCTGTATAATACAAAAATTATAGTCAAATTATTGATAGGATTCGCTCCCCGATATATCTTCCAACATTCAAGTTAATATTATTTTTATTAAAAAAATGAGAAAAAGATGATGTCAATATAAATACAATATGAGTAAGTTATTAAAATTTATTTGGGAGTTGCACTTTTTTCAAAAGCTTCTTGGCATCGGAGAGAGTAAGAGAGTTCTTCCCTTCTCTAAAAATTTGTCCTCCTTCTCTTGTAGGAAAGAGGATGTTTTTATAGGAGTTGGGGGTAGTTGACTGAAAACTGACTAGTGGATAAGACCATGCACAAGTAGTAATTGCAACTAGCGCCCGAGGTTGTTCAGATAAGAGTGAAAAATTGCCTAGGCAACTGGCATTAATTTCCTCTTTATCTAAGTCGTTGGTTGAATTCTTGATTTGGGCCCAATGAGAATATTGGGCCTCTACACTACATGGGCTAAATACGTGATGTGAGCTTTTCATATTAGACTACTAGTAACGATACCAATCACTAGCCTCCTATACTAGGAGGCCTAAAACTCAGCCTTCTGGTATGATATCTAAAGACAAACTTTTGCCAAAGCCCATACTCTTAGTTTGATGAATGGCAATATCTATTCGAGAATTTACTCTTATTCCCATGGCAGAAAGCATTTATCCAAGGACTTACTCTTAGTCCGATGGCTGACAGCATCTATCCAAGGACTTATTCTTAGTCTGGTGGCTGACAGCATCTATCCAAGGACTTACTCTTGGTCCGATGGCTAACAATATCTATCCGAGGGCTTACTTTTAGTCCGATGGCTAAAAGCATTTATCTGAGGACTTACTCCTAGTTCGACGGCTGACAGCATCTATTTGAAGACTTACTCTTTGTCCGATGGGTGACGGCATTTATCCAAGGATTTACTCTTAGTCCGATGGATGACGGCATCTATCTAAGGACTTACTCTTAGTTTGATGGCTTTGATGCATGTCACCTACAGATGCATTAAATGCGAGTCCCTTCAATTGTGCCATCACCTTGGAAATGCAACAACCATCGCTGTTTCATGGCCTATCAGAGGATGACACATGCCTTGGCCATGATGATGATGTACGTCTTTTTGAATTTCTTTTTCGTTTAAATTAATCTCACATATTTGTTGGGATTAATTTTGATTGTTTTTTTCTCTCTCTCTCAAACACTCCAATCTCCAATCCACACTTTGCTCTTCTTCCTTCCCAAATCAATCCACTCTTTCCCATGAAGAAGTCGAAGCCATTCGTGCTAGATATAGGATTCCGAGCACGGCTGCATTTTTACTACCTAGTCAGACGATAGGGCATGCACTCCTCTAGATAGATTTGTCACCGTATATGAAGTCCATCTGAAAGGAGGTCTTTCCTATCCCATGGCGTTGGAGTGTTATCAGATTATGAAAACTCTACAAGTTCCAGTGGCCAGGTTACAACCTAACGCTGTGAGGTATTTAATTTCTCCCTATGTTTTTGCACGTCATGGTCAAGTTTTGGACATTACGGCCATGAAGATTATTTTAAGATTTTTTCATAGGTAGGACTATATTGTGATTTTCCCTCGCCGAGAATTTGATGTCAGTGGAGGGAACCAAGATTCCACCAAGAAGTGAAAAAATAAGTATTTTTTTCCTTGTGGTTCCCCCTGAATGGGTCATATCTAACGAATGGGGGTGTGTAATCTAGCTTCTGTGTAGAAGCGTCTAAATAAGAAAGGGAAGCGGTGAAGCATTTCATCAACTTGTTTCAGGCTAACATCGGTTCTTTTAATGAGAACAAAAAAACCGATGGTTGAAGATTGAGACCTTTGAATAGGCAAAGTGGGAACCTCAACCTAAGGGTTTAGGCATTCTTGATACTTTTTTGGATAAAAAAAAAAGAAGTTGAAAAGAAAAGAAAAGCCATTGAAGATTGGCGAACCATCCGATAGGGTAAGAAAGAGCCGTCGGATGGAAACGTCTAAGCAATCGAAGAGTACAGCTAATACCGCCTCCTCCTCTGATGATAAAACTGTTATCAGCCAATTAGTGAGGAGGAAAAGAATATCAGGAACGGCCTGAGTTCAACATATTGAGATTGTCAGACCTCCAAAGTTTAGCGAGTCTGCTGTTCATCTTTGTCCGTTCAAGGGTATACATGTGTGTAATGTCCCGAATTTTTAACTGATTTAATTATAATTATTTATTATTTTTTGGGTAACATGGATGTGATGAAAATTAATTAAATATTGTGAGATTTTAATGAATGATCAGAATTATGGTATGGCACCCGGAGCGCACCTAAACTATCATCCGAGCACTGATTTAGATTTTAAAATAAAAGAAAATTAAAATAAAAAATATAAATATAAATATTATAATAATATAATATCTCAAATTTTTATCCGATTTAATTGTAATTATTTATTATTTTTGGGTAATATGAATATGATGAAAATTAATTAAATATTGTGAGATTTTGAAGAATGATTGGAATTGTGGAGTAGCACCCTAAGCGCACCTGTACTGTCGTCCGAGCACTAATTTAGATTTTAAAATAAAAAATAAAATAAAAAATATAAATATAATAATAATAATAATAATAATAATAATAATAATAATAATATTAATAATAACAAAAAAAAAGAAACGAAGAAAGGAGAATCAAGGATCGGGGAGAGAGAAAGATGGAGGGAAGAAGGAAAAGAGGGGAGAAAAGAGGTGAGAAAGAGAGTTCGACACGGCCGTCACTGTCGTTGACGCCAGACTTGTCGACGCTGAGAATAGAAGTCGGCAAAGCCTTTTTCATGATGTTACCCTCTATTTTGTGCATCGGTGTGAGTAGAGAGAAGAATCTTGAATCGAAGTTAAATGTGCCACCGTCTATTTGTCGCCATTGTCAGAGGAAATCTGTGAAATTGAGACAAGTAAATCTTTTTTATCTCCTTGTGGATGCCGATTTTATGGTTGCATGTGCCGATTTTGGAGGAATCGGCCTAAATTGTGGGAAAGAGAGAGAAAGGGGGGTAGGGTTTTGCGACCGTTCGAGCGACGTGGTGAAGGTGAAGGAGAAAAGAGGAGAGAAAGGAGAAGGGAGAGGGAAGAGAAGGCAGTGTGCGGGTGGTCAATGGTGGCGAGCTGAGGCAACGACATGCGGTAGTAGCGCATGACAGGAGAAATTGAGTGCAGGATTATCATTGGCAGCCAAGAGAGGCATTGGTGGCAACGACGGTGTGCGAGTGGTCAGCAATGACCAGAGATGGCATGCACAAAGCCATGTGGCATCGAAGGCAATGGAGCAGGAGAGAGAAAGCAACCTGGTAAAGAGAGAAAGGCACAGTAGGAGAGAGAAATGTGCCGTTCAGGTATTTCAGAGTATCCTTTCTTTCAATCCATAAAATATAAGGTTAAGGGAAGTATCTTCTAACTCTATTCTTAGTCTAATTTCATGTCTGCTAATTTTTAGTTACTATTCAAAGATTTTACTAACATGTATATTATTTTTATATATCCCATCTGTTTAATATGTACATGCATATATGTTTTACCAATTGTTTGGTAGGTTTACACTAGTATTTGTGATTTAGAGGGTTTTTGGACACCTCGACAGTATATATGCATAATTGTGTATTTGTATATTGTAAAACCATGAACCAAACCATGTATCGGTCCACATGTATGATGCCAGGGGTGGGGTCACTACAAGGCCATAGCGGTTCGAGATCCGAGGGGTTATTATATATGATTCGAGACATGAGATATTTGGTACCGCTCTCGATGGGGAGATGTAATCTTGATGGGAACGTATGTGATATGTGATCTCCCTTCTACCAATAGGATGGTGAACTTTGTTGTAGTTTGCTTACCCTACTATGTATTTGAATAAGAATCATTGTAAGAAATTGACAGAATAATATATTCAGATGTCCTAATATAAAACTGAATTTAATATTGCACCCAAAGTCGTCGATAGTAAAATATAGTGAGTAAGTTTTCATTTTATGGGAGACAAAGTATATGAATGGCCTTGAATTGTTGGCCTAAATCCTAACCGAACCTTGAGCTGCTGGCTTAAATTGCAACCGATATAGCCGTGATCACCAAACGAGGGTAACCATTTCTTAAGTTGGTATTATTAGTCTTTAGTTCTTTGATTTCGTACATAATTTGTATTTCTGCATGTATTTACGTGGATTATGATTTAATATATGTGGTTTGGCCCATGGTTGGACGATAGGAATGTCTCATACATATTAATGTGTTAAGCCTCGGAACTTATTTTATATTTATATATTTTGGTTCTGATATTTTCTTTGATTTTAACATATGAGATCTAAGATTTAGATCCGGACGATAGTATGTGTCCCATACGAATGTGGTGACGATCGCGATTATATGATGTGACCTCAGATCTAATAATATGATCTCATCTATGATATTTGAACGGATTGCTATTTGTTATGATTATGTCCCGGAAGGATTGCTTAATACGGCTGATAATTTAGTACGAGATATCTCCTCAGTTTTTAGGGATTTCACGGACATTATGTTTTGTTTTTCGTGGTTGTTATGTGATATTCCTTCCTTTAATTTATGTATACTATTTTATACGATGATAGCACTTGATGAGTTATCGGCTCACATTTTCATATTTTATCCCTTCAGACTAGTGGTATGGAACATTTGTAGGAGTTCGGACGTGATTCGACGTGACATATCTCTATCGATGAGTGGAGATTTTATACTTAGTATATTTTTGATCTCGAAGATGTGTTATGGTTATTGTTTATGGCCGAATGAGGGCATTGGCTCATGTATGGAATATATTGGAGTTGTATATTTAAATACCTCCCTTATGATATTTGGATAGCAAGTTTTATATTTTATTATTCGAATTTATATCCGATAAGGTGTTGTATAAATTTTATTATGTTGAATCATGTATGTGTTTAGATTGTCACGTTCGGATTGAGTTTTGATGGTTAATGAAATATCTTATTTTAGATTTTATTTTTGATCTTCGTATATTTTGTTCCTAGGTCATGACAATGTAGTTCCATTCGTCGGCCCTTCATCTTATGAGGAACCCATGCCTGATCTTCTGACTATTTTTTCTAGAGAGGCTTGGACTGGATTGTTGAGAATCTAGCTGAGGATATAACTAAAATCCCAGTCAAGGAGGCAATCAAAATTTCAACTAAAATAGTCGAGGCCGAGGACTTAATGAGGGCCACTGAAGTGCCCAATTTTGAGCTCCCCTTGCCCGATGTCCAAATTCTCGAGGAAAATATCAGTTCATCTGAGGCCTTTCAGGATGCCACAGCCATTGGTGATATAGAAAAATCTAAAGAATCCTTTGAGGTTCAAACTAAAATTGGGACTAAGGTACACTTAGAAACGGTTCAGCCCCCAGTTTCTAATATTCTAGAGGTGGCTCCTGAGACTAAGGTAGCTACCTAATTACCCGAGGCCGAGGAGGTGGCCATCGGGGCGGATGTGGTGCAGTTGATGGAGCGTTTAGAGTTTAAAGCCCAAAGATGGGAAAGCACCTCATCTGGAATTTCTCCTCTATCCAAGGTGTTAATCCATAATGATCTTAGTTCTATCATTCTTTTAATGTTTTGATGATACATTCTTCTTCTTTTTCTTGAAGCTACGGGATTTGATCGTTCAATTTTCACCAATAATCGATCAAATTGTCGAGTCTCACATGGATAGGGAAACATTTCGGGCTTCAAAAGAACGCGCCAACCGTCTCAAGCTTGAACTTGTTGAGTCTAAGCATAAAGTCTCCTCCCTTGAGGATTTACTGAAGGACCAATGGCACCTATATTCCCTACTTAGAGATAGAAACCTCTAATTTGAGGATGAACTCGAGAACCTCAATTAAGGCCGAGGACACCAAAGTGGCATTAGAGAAAAAATACTAAGATGGCATCAAACTTGGTAGGAGCATAATAAGACGGATGATTTCGAAGTTTCCTCTTTCTTTATTTCATCCAAGAAATGGCGGTGCTCAACGAAAAGCAAATTTGATTAGTCGTCCTAAAGATGACAACGTTCTTGATTCTCCTTTGCTAGGATCCTCTAGGCCTTTATTATTATTATTATTATTATTATTATTATTATTTCTCAATAAATGAAGAATTTTTCTCCAGAAGATTCCTTCTCTCTCTCTACATAAGTATGTGTTAGTTAGCCAGATACTTTAGATGTTAGACCATAAATATTACTCAAGCCATAGTTAACTCACGGCCTCTGTTCCTCGAATTAATCAATGGGTGTTGAAGCATTCATGTGTTTAATTTAAATTTTTCTAGGACCATGTTCAATTGACGATATTACCTCAAAGGTCTTTATATGCGTACTTCTAATAAAGCCTCAAAAGTTTTTCAATATTTGACCTCGTTTAGGCCACTCGGTATTATGCCCAAGTTTTAGTTATCGACTTTGTGTGGGTGACTCAATTAGGTGACTGAATTTTACCGACAATTAAGTGTTGTTTATAAAATAGGTGAGCAAAATTCACTTGATTTAGGGGTAGTGTAGGTCATATAATTTTATGGAATGATATGCAAGCATTCAAATAAATGTACAACAAAGTATAAATAAACAAAAATTATTTTATTAATTAAACATGATACAAGCACTCCAACTGATACAACTAACCTTACCTAGCTATATGCATAATTACTGATAGTATTTTTTGAGGTGAGAGGCATTCTAAGTTCGAGGGACTAGTATGCCTTCTTGGGTTTGCAGCTTGTATGCCCCATTTTGAAGAATAACCAAGTCTAGGAACGGCCCTTCCCAACTAGGGAAAAGATTGTTCCGGTTAGTATTTTTGCTAGTTGCCTCAATACTTGGCAGTACTAGATCTCCCACTTCGAATTGGCGTGCTTTCACATTTTTGTTGTAATATCTAGTAACCCTTTATTGATAAGTTGTCGTCTGCAATCGTGTATTGTCTCGGATTTCTTCAAGTAAATCAAGATTTTTTCGAAATCTTTCTGAATTATTGTTCAAATCAAAAGATTCGACCCGAAGACCTGGCAATCCGACCTCTGTTGGAATTATAGCCTCTGTCCCATAGCATGAATTGAAAGGTGTCTCATGAGTTGACTCTCTGGTTGTTATCCTATATGGCCATAGGACCGATGGAAGCTCGTCCACCCAGGAGCCCCCAGTGTTTTCAAGATTTGTCTTTAAGACATGCAGTATTGTACGGTTGGTAATTTTTACCTGTCCGTTATATTGTGAATAAGCAATCGAAGTGTGAACTAACTTTATCCTCAAACTAGCACAATACTTCACAAAGCGCTTGTTGGTAAATTGGGTTCTATTATCAGTCACAATGAGTTTGGGGATGCCAAATCTACATATGATATTTTGTTACACAAACTCAATTGCGTTCTACTCGGTGATCTAAGCTAATCGTACAGCTTTGACCTATTTCATGAAATAATCAATTTCGATGGTCATGAACTTCCTTTGTCTTGATGCAGCAGGGAGAGGTCCGAGGATATTGAGCCCCCATTGTGCAAATCGCCATGGTGATTGTAGAGTTCGAAGATCTGTATGCAGTTGATGGGTTAATTTCCCATACACCTGGCAATTCTCACATTTTTGAACAAAGTCCATAACATTATGCTCATAGTAGGCCACTAATACCCTTACCTCATAAGTTTAAAAGTAAGGTCTTTGCCTCCAATGTGAGATTTGTAAATACCGAGGTGTACCCTCTCGAGAGTATAGTCAATCTTTTTGGCAAGAGACACCGTAAGTATAGGACAGAGTATCCATGTCGGTACAATTGACCATCCATAATAGTGTACCAACCTGCTATCTTTTTTACTCACTTGGCTTCATCTAAATTCTCAGGCAATGTGCCATCGAACAAATACCTCCAGTAAGGGGTCATCCAGTTATCAACGTTGGTTATCTGCATTACTTCTGGCTAAGATCATCTATACTGGGAATTTTAAGGATTTCACGCATTCCTCGAGCGTATTGCTCTGGGGTCCCTAGCCATTGCTTCCCTTGCCAACAAGTCAACCTTTCCATTTTCTTCTCTCAGAATATGAATAAATTTTACATTTTCAAACGTAAAAATTAAATTTCTGACCTTTGAGAAATATTTAATAAGTTGTGAGTTGCATGTCTCAAAATTTTCTTGGACTTAGTTGACAATCATCTCTGAATCACTGTGGACGATTAGGTTCTTAGCTGAATATTCTTTGACTAGTTTAATTCTCATAAGTAGTGCTTCGTATTCTACAATGTTATTGGTTGCTAAAAACCGAAGTGTTATTGAATATTTTATCTTTAAACTTTCGGGTGTTCTCAATATAGTGCCAACATCGCAGCTTACTTGCATTAAAGATCTATCTACATGTGAAGTCCACACTATAGTGTTTTGCAGATTGTCAACTTGATCAGGGTCAGGTGGGCTCAAAGCTGAAGTTGTTGTTTCGACAATGAAATCAGCCATGGCCTGGCCTTTCAAGGCCGACCTTGGTCGAAATTCTATGTCAAATTTACCTAGCTTAATAACCCATTTGACTAATCGTCCTGATATATCTAGCTTCTGCAATATCCCTCTTAATGGCTGGTTGATTAGAATGATAATTTTGTGCGCTTGAAAATATGGTCTAAGTTTTCGAGCAGAAAACACAAGCACCAAAGCCTTCTTTTCTGCATGAAAATGCCTCGTTTCTATCTCAATTAAGATCTTACTAACATAGTATATAGGCCATTACTTGTCAAACTGTTGTTGAATCAGAACCGAACTTAAGGCGATATCGGACATGGCCATGCACAATATAGTTCTTCGCCATCTTGAGGAGAGGTTAAAAGTGGTGGGTTTGACGAGATATTCCTTGAGATCTCATAACGCGGTTTCACAATCAGCCGTCCATTAAAAACTATTTGCCTTCGTTCCCCTCAAAGCTCTGAAAAAGGGTAAGTACTTCTTGGTCGACTTGGATAAAAATCAGGATAGTGCTTTCAACCTTCCGGTTAATTTCTAGACTTCTTTCACAGTCCTAGGTGGATTCATGTCGATGATAGTTTTGATTTTTTCAGGATTAGTTTCAATTCCTTGGTGTGAAATAATGAAACCTAAGAATTTTCCTAGAGTTACTCCAAACGTACACTTCGTGGGATTGAATTTCATGTGATGTATGCAAAGGTCATTAAATGCCTTGTCCGGATCACGAATATGGTCATCGGCCGTTCTACTCTTGATGAGCATATCATCCACGTATACCTCCATATTCTGTCCAATCTGAGTTTCAAACATTTTGTTGACAAATCGTTGGTAAGTAGCACCAACGCTCTTTAGTTCGAAGGTTATAACTCTATAACAGTACGTCTCTTGATCTGTCAAGAAAGAAGTGTACTCCTCATCCTCTGGACTTATTCGAATCTGATCGTATCCAGAGTATGTATTCATAAAACTCAGAAGCTTGGGCCCAGATGTTGAGTCTACAAGCAAATCAATCTTTGGCAACAGAAAGCTATCCTTCAAACATGCCTTGTTGACATCAGTGAAATCAATATACATCCTCCATTTTTCGTTGCCCTTGTTAACCATGACCATATTTGACAACTAGTTGGATACTGAACTTCCCCGATGAACCCAATATTAAGAAGTTTCTTTACCTTCTCACAAATGGCTATCAATTTTTCAACAGAATAATTTCTTCGTTTTTATCGGACGGGTTTGTGATCGAGATTTAGACCCAACTTATGGACCATTACTCGAATCGGTATCCCTAACGTATTTCTTGGTGTCCAGGAAAAGACATCTGAATTTGGTCGAAGAAAACTAATAAGTTGGTCTCAAAGGGGTTCTGACAGCAAACTTCCTATTTGAATATATTTTTCTAGATCACTCGGATCTAAAGGAATCTGATTCGTTAATTTTTCGGATTGAGCTTGCATCAAAGTGGTCTTGTCACAGAAGTCGAGGTCTTCTATTGGTTGACCGGGGGGTGTCCACGAGATCTGGGATTAATAATATGTCGGATCAATCATTTGGTCTCCAAGAACTTCTCCCACACCGATCGGAGTTGGAAATTTCATCTTTAAATATAGGATTAAAGTTGCAACTCTGAAAGCTGTTAAACAAGATCATCCGAGAATGGCGTTGTATACCGAAAGAAGATCTACTACCAAGAAAGAGATCATCTTAGAAGCAATCTTCGGATATGTTCTCAATGTTACTTCAGTTGGATGACTCTTTGTATTGGTATTGACTCATTGTCGAATCCATAGAAGGGTCATCAGCAGTCTTCATCTGACTTCTTTTTAAACCTAACTTAAAGTATGAATCAAAGTAAAATAAATTTTTCAAACTTTTATTATCAACAAAAAATTATTTCATCTGATAGTTCATACTTCTATCAGAAACAATAATAGTTACAATCAAATGGTCAGAATGAGAAAAAGTTATACGAGTCATATCTTTACTGCTAAAGCTAATAATATCTTTCCTAATTTCTACCCTTGGCTTCTTGTGACTAGCAATCATCCTCAAGCTCTCTAGCATATCATCTCAGACTGGTCATGTCATAATCATATTCATGACCCCAGTTGCTACTTGGTTTCTCAGTTGTTGGACCTCATCTCCATCTGTTCCCCTAGATGTTTGTCCGGGACCCTGCATGAAGCGGATGAGGACCCTTTCAAATTAGTTCTTTAATTTTTTTCTACAGCGTCTGCCAATCTTAGTATTATGACCCCCGCACCGATGGTAGCGACAATATTTTGACTAATCTCCTCCATCGGGATTCTTTAATACTTTTTACTATTTAAAGAATTTTTCATCCCGAATTTATATCAAGATGTTGGTATGGAAGTCGTTCAAAAGAGTCAGGTTCTAAGGCCTGAACTCCTTTTGAGCTGTCTAATCGGTCTTCTGCTACTTCCTCTGTCCCCAAGAATCCAGATGGTTCTCAATCTTCCTTTTTCCTTCCACCGTCCTCTGGTAGAAACACTCTATTTGGTCAGGCAAATTTACTTCATTGGTCTCTTTGGCCACTATGTAGGCTTAAACTATCTCCTTGGCCTCTTTGAAAGCTTGTGGGCTCTTATGAGCTAAATGCTTGAAAGAGTCCCTAGGCTCCAAATTTGATATAAAAGCGCTTAGCTTCACCTCTTTGGTGAGTTTTAAAATCTTCCGGTATTGGTTGTAAAACAACTCGGGAATTTTTTTAAGCATTTAGTCGGCCCTTGCTTGATCCAGGCAAGGTACCATGGCTGCTTTTTTCTCTACGGTTAGATCTTGAAACGTCCGAATGAAATTTGGATGAAACCAATAGAACCACGCTCAGGCTTCCCCTTTGAGTGTTAAGGGGAAGTATAGACACATTGCTACCTTGTCTAAACCTTAAAAGTTTAGAAGAGTGTAAAAATGATCTATGTGGTCCATCGGGTCGGTTCCTCCATCATATTGAACTATGGCTAGCATCTTAAACTTGTATGGGAGTGAATGTGTTTGGATCTCCATAGTAAATAGAGACCTCCGCAAATCCACAGCTCTCCCCGTAGCGTCCTCTCCAACAACACGCTGCCAAATCCTTTCCACTTTCTCCTCCATCTGGGAAGGAGCCATCATCCCCTTTTCATTGAGGAAATTCCTCAATTCAGAAGGATTTTGCGTAGCTTGTGAAATTGGGCGGCTTGCAGCCGTTTGATGATATATAGTGTCTTGCTTGATAAGTAAGCTCTCGGTAATCATGAGAGTATCAAGGGTTTCGTCTCATAGGGCTATCTTCTCGAACTCTAAAATGTAGGTGCTTTTCAAGTCGTGATAGGACTTTAATGCTCAAAGTTGCTTGTGTCCCAAGATCATCCTGCTGCTAAATCTTCTTAGAGGGGCACTTTTTCCCCTATTCCTTCTCCTAGATGTCGTGGTTTGGGAGGTCGAGGATGGAGCCCCCTTTGGCGGCTTAGCCAACCGTGAACAAATGGTTTGGACCACCTTAGAGATTTTGTCCATCTTCATTGCAAGCGTACGCACACAAGGGTCAAGGTGATCGTTCATCCTATCACCCACAAGGGCACAATTGCCACATAAAGTGGCGTCTCTGATGGATACACTGACTTGAATTCTAGTGTTTACCATGTTGATTTTAAGAAAGTATGGTAATCAGATTTTTAATCATTCCCATAGATGGTTCCAATATTGCATCCTCGGATCCAGATTATGATACGGATAGGAAAATATTAAATTTTGTCCTTTGGGTGTCGAATGCGTCCAATCTCCGTACGCTCTAAATTTGAATTCTATGTAACACAAAAATCACAATCAAAGGATCAACGAGACTCACTCCCTATTATATCTTCTAACGCTCAAATAAGTATCGTCCTTATTAAGAAAATGAGAAAAGGACGATGTCAATATGAATGTAATGCGAGTAAGTTATTTGTTTTTATTTAAGAGTTGCGCTTTTCTGGAAAGTATCTTGGCATCAGAGAGAGTGAGAGAGTTGTTCCCTTCTCCAACAAATTGTCCTCCTTCTCTTGTAAGAGAGAGGACGTTTAGCGAATAAGACTATGCCCAGGTAGTAGTTACAACTAGCACCGAAGTCGTTCAAATATGAGTGAGAAATTGCCCAAGCAACTAACACTAATTTTCTTTTTATCCAAATTATTGGTTGAATCCTTGATTGGAGCCCGATAAGAATATTGGGCCTCCACACTTTATGGGCTGGATACGTGATATAAGTTTTTCATATTAGATTACTGGTAACAATACCCATTAGTACTGAAAAGTTTTTCAAAAGCAACCAAAATTAGAAGGAATAACGATATCAGAGGTATGTTATAATTATGATATTTTAGCATAACTATCAATGTATGATGTAATATCTGGAATATCAAAATAGTTTTCCAAACCACTCTGCTACTAAAATTTTTTTAAAAATTATGTATTATAATTAATAATTAAATTATAAAAAATAATTATTAATATTTAAATTATAGATAAAAATTAACTACAATAGCAAAGTTAGATATCATATCAATTGTAGAGAGTAGGGAGTAATTTGTAAAAATATGGGGAAAATGGGTGAGTATTTATAAAAATTTAGAAAACAGTATAAAATTATAATTTTTTAATTTAAAAAATAGTAGCAGTGTGGTTAGCAACGACAAACCATCGCATATGCAACAATCATCTGACCGTTTATTTGAATATATATGTGTATGTATAGTGTAAAATATATTATATAGATCGTGAAATTTACAAAATCATTATTATTATTATTATTTGGAAACGTGAAATATAGCACGTTAGGAAAATGTGGAACAAAAAAGTCAATCCCATTTTCCTTCCTTATTGTTCGGATTGTTTTTTCATGTTAATTTAATATTTTATTATTTTTTATTTAAAATTTAAAAAATAGAAAACAAAAATCTTTTTTACCGTTCTTTGTCGTGTTAATTTTATAATATCTATGTTAGTACTAGTTTAGACTGCTACTGTACTAAACTTTTTAAAATCATCATTATTTGCATACATAATCAAAGAAATATTCGGGAGATACGGGAAAAAACTTTATTCATTAATGAGGTGTTTAGTTATTAGAATAAAATAAGGTAAGAATAAAATAAGATAGGAATAGAGTTGAAACTATTATTTTTATGTTTGGTTATTAAAATAGAATAATGTAAAAATTAGTATTTTATTATTTAGTTTGTAGAATAGTGTGAGGAATAAGGTGAAAATAATAATAATAATAATAATAATAATACGTAATAATAATAACTATTATTAAAAATAATAATAGTAATAATAATAATAATAACAATTACAAATAATAATAATTATTATTATTATAAATAATAATAGTAGTAATAATAATAATAATTACAAATAATATAAATGTTAATAATAGTAATAGTAATAATAATTACAGATAATAATAATAATAATAATATGAGAATAACTATTTTCATAAATGTAAAAATAGTTATTCTCACCTTTTATGTGGGAATAGATACTCTTTACTCTGTTGTAAACTAAACAAAAAAATTATTATTTTTAAAAGTATAAGTAAGGAATAAAATTTATATTCCCTCTAACCAAATATAGGGTAAAAATATTGAAGACATCATTTAATTTTAGTCAGTCAATCTATAATTGTAAGTCTCTGCAAAAATTTTTATAGAGTATTTATTTGTCTTGAAAATTTTCATGTCAATATTAAAATGAACGACAATATAAAAAAAAGAAGGCATAAGACTATCATAATTTGCATATAATATATAACCTGGACGTACTACAATTAATATCAAAAAGGTCTAATTCAGTAGTAAAAGCAAGCAACAGTAGAGATAGTCCCAACAAACGAGATTTATATTCTTTGATACAAAATTGATGTGAATTATAGTCGATTAGTAAAAATGCAATATCAGTTGAACTTCTTCCGACTTCAAAATCAGTCAATTAGAGTTCAAGACCTAGAATGATAAAAATATAGTGTATATATTTTTTATACTCATATCAATGGTATAAAATCGATTAATCTTATCAGCAAATATAATTTCGTTTGAGTTAACTTTTAGTATTGAAAATTGAGCAATAAACGAAAAATAGAGTAGGATGACATAAAAATAATTAAAAAAATATATCTTATTTAAGGATTAGTTAAATACAAAAAATTACGTTAAAAATTTTATTATTTTGATAAACAGTTATAAAGACGACCCCAAATGTTTTGATAATAGCACAAGCAAAAATACTATTAAGATTAAAAAATATATGTAAATTATTAAACATATTTTTTATTTTTATAAATTATAATATTAAATATTAAATTAAATAAAATATATTTATTTATAATAATGTGTATTTTTTTTTTCTCCCCCGCTTTCGCTCTAACTTTTTTCTTTAAGGCCAAATTCGGCATGTTCCCGACACGGCTCAGCCAGAGTGGGCCGCACTGTAGTAGGATGACAGGTCAAATCCATTATGCTGTGGCGACGGGTCAAAGCCCAAAGAATGCCTCTAATCTCTGGGGAAAAAGGTGACGTATTTTCAGTACTTTTTCAGTGATATTTTTTAAAACTTTTTGTATGCAAATAATTAAAAAAAATAAAATGAAGATATCCAAAATGCGAGCGCTTCGGAAAGTCACGAGTTCATATGTAGTAGTAAAAAGCCTTAGTGTCAAAAATACGTAGAAATAAATAATAATCCTATAAAATTGTTAAAAATTTAACCAATCTTAAATAGTATATATTTATTCTTATAAGTATATAAGAATATATGTAATTTTATCATATAAATCATAATCATAGCTATAAATAGTTAAATTCTACTTATAATAATTTACGAGATTTTTAAAATAATACAAAATTTTACTTCTATTAACCATAAAAGATACAATTTATTCGGCCTAATACCACTTTTGAAGAGTTTTATACTATTTGCATTTGTAAAAACTCGAAACATAATAAACTTCAACCAATAATAATAATAAAAAAAAAAGTATCGTGCAATGATTAAATTAAATCAACTGGTTACCATTGCAATCAATTATTGGACAGCAGCGTAGACAGTGGGAAAGTATGAAGCAAATTAATGTAAAAAATAAATTAAAATATGCAATAAAACATAAAAATTATCACTTTAAAATCAATGTCAAGTGATATAATTGAAGAAAAACCAAATCACATTTGTAATAAGTAAGAGCTGAACAACATAAAATTCAAAAAAAAAAAAAAAAAAGAGTTTAGATTGGAAGATAAGTCTTTTTTTTTTTTTTGTAAGTAAGTAAATTATATTAAAATAAAAGAAAAAAAATACGAAAACTTTTTTTTTTGGTAAGTAAATATTTTGGATTATTTAAAAAAAATATTACATAAAATATTTTACATTGGAAATATTTTAATTTTGATAAAAGTTACCGCTGAAAGACGCTAGGGCATAAGTTTTGATAATCTAACAAGCAAAAATACTAAAAAAAATCCTCTAGGAGGACATACGATCAACATAATCAACAAAATATATTTTTTATTTAATATAAACCAAACTATTAAATATACTGCCAAAACAAATAAAGCATAGAAAAGAACAACCATGCCTTTTTTTTCTCTTCAAAATCGCTCTAAGATTTTTCTTTGAGAATGCAAAATTCGGCACCATTTGACACAAGAACCTCAAGGGTTCATCCGAAAAGCCAAAGAACATGGGCTAGCAACCACAAGAGAGGAGCTTCAACACAGGTCTAATCCACAATCCATGAGGTCGACGGGCAAAAGCCCAAAGAATGCCTCTAACCTCTGGGGGAAAAGGTGCCGCACTTCCCAGCCCAAACATTTTAACACCGGGTGATATTTTTTTCCATTTTTGAATCCAAATAATTAAAAAAATAAGATGAAGATATCCACTTAATTGCAACCCTATCGGAAAGTCCAAGTTCATTGAATGTAGTAGTAAAAAGCCTGCATCTGTGTCAAAAATACGTAGAAATCAATAATAATCCCATAAAATTGTTAAAAATTTAACCAATCAATTAAATAGTAAGCGGCGGCATCATTCTTATAAGTATATAAAACTAGCATGCTAAACACCGAGGGCAACAACTCTCATAATCATAGCTATAAATAGTTAAATTCCAACTCTAAATGTTTCGCATCATAGCCCTCACCACACCAACAACAAAATTTTACTTCATCCCATTAACTATAAATAGTAAAAGCCATACTTCTACCGCTGATCAAAACTCACTCATACATTTATTATCGATCAACATCCAAAGATTAAAATGGAGGAGAGGAGAACCGCCGAAGAGTTGAACCATGCTCATTCACTAAAAGACTCCAGGAGAGATTGCCGTGGTAGCAACATTGAGGTGGCAACACCTACCAACCTAAGAAATGGCCCGTACACCCGAGCAACATCGAATAAAGATTAATGCAAATGGACCCCAGCCCATGGCCACGACACCCGAGCAACATCAAGCAACATTAATGCATCATAAAACACAGCAATACTTTCACACCTAGCCCGCTTTTTGGAACCATGCCGGCCCAACCTTCCACGCCAAAATGCCCCAAGCAAAGGTGTTTACAAGACTGTAAATGCAAAGACCCATAAAAAGCACGCCTCATGCCGAGACTACACCGAATGAATGAAAATAGATGGCACCCACATGCACTTCACTATCGCACCAAGATAAAGTTTATTTAATGAAACCGCAGAGGGTCGAACAATCACGTCCTTTGGGAACAACATTCACCACAATTCAGCAACCAAGTTACCTCTACATTAGAACAAACAATAGGCTCACAAAGATAGCAACCGCAGTAAACAACCAGCAGGGATAGCAAAGCCAAAGCACTGGGGTCTCTTCATATGGAGAAAACAACAGCAGAAGTGCAAGATGACCACACGGCAAGGGAACACATGTGATCAAACAGATGCACCACAATCAGATGCAACACTACATTCAGCAATGAACTGAATAAGCCATCAGCCAAAAATCCAAAAAGCCAGAGCACCTAGAACAAAGGGAACCAGCATCGGAGTCCATCAAGGTAACCACCATGGCCAGCAATTGCAAATCTCCAAAGAGAGGACAGCTCGACCAGCAGCAGATATCCAGCACTTCCACTCCACAGCAACTAGACCAACAAACCAGTAGCTTCAGCAAGGCTTTGCCAAACTCAGCTCCAGTAAAGTTTTCAGAATAACCAAGTCAACCACGCAATCAATCAGCAGCATTTATACCGATCTGAATCGAGCAGGCCGCCAACAACAACCTTTGAAGTTCCAAGCAAATCAGAACAACATAACCCAGCAAGAGCATCAGTCACCATCAATGGCTGCCCATCCTCTACAAAAGCCACCCTGTTGAGATCTACATCGGCATCTCAGATTCCTTCAGCAATCATCCAACTCATCAACTTTTGGAGGTAAAAGTCGGCTGGCTTCCAAAAAACTTAAGCCAATTGAATTCAACCAATAAAAAAGTATCGTGCAATGATTAAATTAAATCAACCAATTCCACCATTGCAATCAATTATTCAAACAGAGCAACCTAGACAATAGAACAACAAAGAGCAAATTAAAAGGTAATAAATTAAAATATGCAATAAAAGAACAAAGTGGTATCACTTTAAAATCAATGTCAAGTGATATAAAAGAAAAAAAAATCACATTTGTAATGGAAAGAGCTGAAGACACCAGCTACTTCAATTTGGTTTTTTTTTGAAAGGTGCCAAGGGAAAGGCATCAGAAAGTAAATTTTTTTTTCCAAAGTAGAGGAAAGAATCCAAAGGAGACAAGGCCCAACAATTGAAAGGGCCTAAGCTCCAACAACACAACCCTCAAGGGCAAAGGGAGACAAGCAAACTCCGAAGCAGAGAGGAAAAACAAAAAAGAGAAAAAAACAAAAAAGAAAGATACAAAAAGGAAGGATCAAAACCAAAATTAGGGGGAGAAAAGAAAAACCAAAGAAAAAAAAAAACAGAATAAGTGAAGAAAGAAAAAGAAGAAAATAAATATATATAAATATATATAAATATGTTTTTTTTTTTTTTATAAGTTCCATCGCCTAACCGTCGAACGGTTAAGGCGACCAACACAAGGCAATGAGGCCTTCAATTTGTCCCAAACAGCGTTTAGCCCGAGAGCATCTATGGGAAAAGTCCCGAGGGGGATATTTCTCAAAGATACGGTTGTTACATTTCTCCAAATGTAATAGTTTGTTGTAAACAAGAGAGACGTTTTGACAAAGTAGTGAGATTCTTTCCTTTCTAGATCAAGAAAAGCCCAATTAACATTTTGTGATTAGTTTGGGTAGGGTCAATGAATGCCATCTTGGCATTTCGTTGGATGGTGGTCCACACGGAAGTGCAAAAAGAGCAAACGGAGAAGAAAAGATGGTCATGACTTTTGACACCGACACAACGAGTCACAAAGAGAGCAAGTGAGGGATAGATTCTGGGACACCGTGAACCCGATCGGATGTATTTAGCTGGCCTTTGATAGCCAACCAAAGGGTAAAAGTGTGGGCAGGAATATGGAATGGTGAAGGACTAACTTGGTCCAACATTCTTTATGGGGGTGAAAAGGAAAAGGGTCTTAGTGGAAAAGACACCATTTTGGCTTCCAACCCATCTCAGGGAGTCTTTTCACTCCATGTTGGGTAGATAATGGGGCATGTTTTCGGCGAGACTAGAAACCTCCTGATCATAAGGGTTAGGCCAAGCCCATTGGTCATCTGCAGGTCGAGAATGAGGCGTTTTGGATAACCCAATGAGTTGGACGTATGCGAAAATCCAACACCCACCTACCACAGGAATAGGATGCCGGTGGTCATGCCAAAGGTATCAATGCCATCACCAATGATCTTAGTAGTGTGGGCGCACATGAAAGGAGGAAGATCCATGATCTTCCTCCTTTGTACCTAGTAGGATTTGGCTGGTGTGGACTTTGAGAGTCAAAATACAACATCCTTGATTCTAGTCTTGTGGATCCAAAATATGACCGCGGGATCTTTAGACATGATACTTCCAAAAAACCAAAACAGTTATCTCTAAGTGTTTTGACTTGAAGGTAGAATCCAACACTAGGGTATCTACAGGAACACTTACATATAAGTAAAGAAATCAGCACGTATACAATGATGCATCAAAAATGAAACAAAAGGCATAACATTTAAATCTATGCCTTGAGACCCATCAAAGTGCCCATCAACAAAGAGACATAAAAGAAGAGATCATCCTTGGATGTCAGCTGCAACCAGTATCAAAAATCAAACCAGCAAAAGTGAGCAATCCGGTTATTTTCGCATTGCCAATTATTTTAAAAGTCGGGCACAAGTGCATTTAAAAATATTTAAATATATTATTTTAAGTCCATTTATTAATATAATAAATCTAGTTTGTTTAAACATGGGTGAACAGCCAATCCAAGATTTTCATAAAAAGCCATTCCCAATTTGGGAAGAAAATGCCATTTTGCATTTTTATTTTGTTCATATCGGATTGAAATGCCATAAAAAAAATTTCATCCGGACAAATCAGCCAAGCCTGCAAAAGGGGAGCAAACCAGAAATTCAGCCCAGTACTCATTCCTTCCAACACTGCCAACCCGGTCATTCAAATCAGGACATCCATTCCGTCCTAAAACAGCCAACTGTCCAAAGCCATTCCGGGAACAAATCATCCATTTCGGTCGTATCAGCCAAACAAAGACCAGTACATCCAATCAGGTTGATTGTGAAGGGAGGTGTTGGTATGCACAATTCTCGATCCACGCCAGAAACAAAAGGCAAACCGGCTAAAACCAAGCCGGGATGCGCGATCCATTAGTAATTCTTGATCTACACTACCAAAATAGCACAAGGAAGATTTTTGGCAGGTCAATGAGTTGACCGGCCAAAATCCAACACCCACCTACCACAGGAACAGTTGCCAGGCCAGCCAAATCCTACATCCACCCCCTTTTTTTTCAACAAGCCGGGTGCAAAATTTCGGTCAATGTATTGGACACATTTTTACCATCGATAGTTTTTTGATTTATTCGGCTCAACTTTTTGGGACTGTGAGCCAAAATCCTACATCCACCTTTCACAGCATAAAAATATGACTGGCCAAAACCAACAACCACACTTCCAAAAAAATAAATATTTTAATTAATTAATATAAAATTAATATTAATTTTTTAATATGTGCCTCAAACTCAACAAACCACAAAAACCCACTGGTGCATAGTTTAACACACAAGGCAACAAAATTTAAATCTATGCTTCAGCATTTCATCAACTTTCCGACCACAACTAGAAGAAAAGAAGATGGAAGGTGCATGGCACCATCTCCGTTGCTGGAGGCATTGGCTCTAAACCACAGCAACATAGTCTTACACCTCAGCCTGTCAAGGTGATTAATCCTCCTAATCACACTGCAGAAGAAGACAGCAACCGCATGGAGCAGGCTAACTACTCCAATAAAGCAATAGTTTTTCCCCTTCAGCCTAAAAACAATCTAAATAGGTGGATTAGGCGAACTTTTTTTTTCGTCTTTTAGATCTTTGGTGGCTAAATTTGGATCCCCCTCCTTCAGAAGCAAGGGTCAAGTCATTAGTAGGGAGGAGAAGAGGGCAAATATGATCGAGATCGGGCAGCATCAAATTGCTTACGCATAGCAGCAATGTTTCTTCTCGGTTTGCCAATGCTAGTGCAGGGCCATGGTTCTTTGCCATGTTGGTCGGTTAGGTCAGCATGAGGGCTAGGAGCAGAGCCAACTGTGAGAGAGCCTTCTGCCACATCAAAACAAGATGATGTGCCTAGTGCTGCTAAGCGGTCCTCATCTGTGAAAGGCATGAGGGCAGCACATCTGCCAAGCGCTTCAGCATCAATTGTATCAATTCCCCTATTCAAAATATCTGCAAACAAGACTGTAATATAACTGTCGACTGGGTGCTTCTCCTCATCCATATTACTACTCTGCTGCCTTCCTCCCTTGCCAGGATTTGGACGCATACATCTAGGCTCTTACATGATAGGGAATGGCGATGCCTCTAGGGTTATTTTGAAATGAGAGACCAACACAAATTCACCCCAAGGGTTTAGACCCAATTCAGCTTCCACCAGCCCTTTTTTCATAGTAGTTGGCCTATCAATCAATTGAGATGGGATATTGCCACTGCTAAGAGGTGCTACCTCCTTGGTCAACTGTGGGAGCCATTACAGGAAACCGCATTTTCAGTATGGGCATTGGCCACAGGGGCCTTGGCAGCAATTAGAACTGGATGACATATACCCTGCTCACGCTAGTGATTCCTATCCTTTGCATCAGAGCTAATGCGATTATCATCTAGAATTAGCATTGATATCACAACATCAAGGGGTGGAGGCTGGGAATCCATCCCAATCCTGCTGAGTGAGTTTTCAACTGGCTCAATGCAGCTTTCCTCATCAGCCCTCACTGTCAGCTTCGTCCTCTGGACAGATGAAGGTTCCTTCAATAGAATCTCCAAAACCTCTGGTGGCCTTCCACTCATTTGCGGAATCCTCTTGCACATCCATAGCCACAAGATCCTAGAGGACAGCAAAGGAGTTATTTGGATGGATAATAGAATCCTTATCATCCATTACCATATCCATAGAAGAAACAACATGATCTGGACAAATGGCAAAGGATTGGAAGGAGTGCAGCTGCTCATCAGCTTACCAGAAATTCATAGTCAGTGTTTGGTCTACATCAGCATGGTTATCCTTAAGCACAAGAGCCACATGACACTCCTCATCTTTATCATCAGGCGGTAGAATCTCCATTTGATTATCTACTACCAACTCAAGAGAAACCGCATCAGTAGCATAATCTTGACCTATGGCATAAGTCTTGCAGGGAAGTTGCTCATCAGCATGCCAAAGATTCATATTCTGTGATTTGTCATCGACAGCATGGACATTGGAGCCACTTGACCAACCAAAGCTTCACCAGGAGCCATGTTCTTAGGGTTACTAGTAGCATCCTGCTCTACATTCAGAGTAACCAGATTCTTACCTGTTCGTTTGTGTATCATTTCTTGTTTACTTTGGTTGGCATTTCGCCCATTCACTAGACACGCTGGCTTCCATTGATAATCTACCTCTACCTCAACAACCGTGGCCGATTAAGCATCACCAGATTTTAAATCGATTTTTGCATGGAGTGGGTCACCCCTTCCCACTTCAACACATACCCCACTTACTAGAATTGCATTACCAGAATTGCACTCGTTTCATTCTAGCTGTGCTAGAATCCAGTTGGATAGGTTTACCAACCCCACTTACTATCCAACTAAGGCCTAAGGAGGTTCAATATTCAATCGGAACATTGAACAAAGTGATCCAAATTGGGAACGTTTTCTGAGATTCCTTAGACAATGCCATACTTGGCATCCATCTTTTAAGGAAGATGGTTTTCCTTCCAAAGGCCCAGGGACCATTAGCCAAACAAAAATTCAATTTAGCTTCATAATCAAACCAAAAGAAGAAGAAACCCTTGTCATTCCCGACTACATGACATAGACCAAATCTAGCCGAGATTTTACGTGTAATGGAGTTAACCACCAGAAAATATAATGGTTTTTCATAGAACTAACCCACCAACATTGCTCCCCATAAGTCCTGGCACTGCTGAATAACTTCAGGAGGAGGAGAAATGGAGACAACATCCTCATTCATAGATTGGGGAGGATAATATTTAAGAGGAGCACAATGACTAATACCTTTGCTCTGAACAACTTTTGCCCAGGAGGATTTGGGATTAGTCTAAAGCTTACCAGATCTTAATTGCGAAGAGGTAGAATCAACAATAAAAGCAGTAGCAATATTAGCCTGAACCACGCCAGGAATCAAACGCGAAGAGGTAGGAATAGCAGTAGGAGCAGTAGTAGCAGCATTAGATGAAGGCCCTGGCCCCAAAACATCCAAGGAACCATTTCGCGGCATACTCCTACATTGGTAAGCTTTTCCAGCAGACGGATCAAGGGGAGAGGCAGTCGGCACCAACAGTGGCTATTGTAGTGTTCCAGAGGCTTCAAACTCTTCAAGAAGGATGCATCTAGGGCATGGGAAGGGAGCAGAGCATCCCTCTGTAAGGGAGGAAAAGAGTGAGAGGATTAGGTAAAGGGATGAGAAGAAACCACTCATGAAGAAGAATTATTGGGGGAAAGAGGATGACAAGAAGACCAAGGAGGGCCCGTCGGCGCCCATAGGGGATCGGCCATGGCCAGCGCCGATGTAAAGACAAAATAGGTGCAACCCTAAGTCCCTCCTACAAGAAACTAGAGGATGAAATCAATTCAAACTTGAATTTTCAAGATAAGTTATGAAAAGATAATAATCAAACGCATAAAAAAAATTTTTCAAAGTTGATGACCAAATCAAATCAAGAATAAAAATATATTAAAATTATAATAATGAGAATAATATATATATAATTTTAAATTACAAAAAAAAAATAGAATATGATAATAATATACTCGATGAATTAATGAATAGTTGAACAAAACTTGAATTAATAATTAAATTATTTGAATTGACTTATGAGCTGGACAATTACACTAATAAAAATAAAACCTTACAAAATAAAGTTGTTTTGAGTCCAACACGGAGGTAGGCCAGGAGAAGGAAGGCCAAGTCAAAGAGGCACCGATCCATATGAGCAACCAACCGAAATCCCTCTAAAGCCCAGCAGGCCTAAGGACATGACCCACGCGGCGTCTCAGGCTAGCAACCAATTAGCGCACCATAATAGCCTACTAAGGCAGCTACAGGCGACAGAAGTCCACCCAAAGCATGACGCTCAATAAGGAGAAAGTCAACGTTGCTAGCCGCTGTACACGCCGACTTGCCCAGCCGCTCAACCAATTTGTGTGCGAGTGCTAGACTAAGCGAGGTCAGCACTTGACAACGGTCTCCGTGCCACCATAAGGCAACAATTGACACGCTGGCGATTGGCGAATCCCGACTTGCCACATGTCAAAAATTCCCGCGGCCAGGGTTTTTTCTTTACGGAGCCTATAAATATTCTCTCATTCGATAGGAGAGAAATCCTTTTGCTGAATCTCGATTCCAAAACCCAATCGCTGGTCCACCCGAATCTTGATTCCCCGAAGCATCCATCGAGCAATTTTAGTGAGACACTCTCTGTAGTGCACCCAGCGGAGCCATGCCTTCCAAAATCGCTCAACTACTGCATTCAAGCATCTTTTCATTCCCCACTACATCATATACACACTCATGATCTCTTCATTTTTTATGGAAGATAACTGACTTGAGCGTCGGAGTATTTACGGTGGGAAAACCCCCCGTCGTCCTCTGACCTCTTACTTGTAGTTTGTGTTGTGTAGGTTTTAGGTTATCAGCGACGAAGACCTGACCCGATCTAGATGCAACAGAAGATCCTAAGGCTCTCTAATCCATACAACAACCGGAAACCGAGGACACAACATTAGTGCCGTATGTGAGAATGAGACAAAAAGTCTCAGTTCCTACCCCAACATCCACTCTTTCATGAAGAAGATGGTCAACACTAGAGTATAGGATAGTACGCCTCCAAAAGACACTGCCACCCACGGCAATGACCCCTCAGTGGATAGCCATGTTGGCGAGCACCCAGAGCCTGACGTACATAAGTTGGCGACTGACGTCGATGATATGAGACAAATGCTCCAAGCGTTGTACGGCCGGATAGGAATGCAGTGGATTGGAGCTCCCTCTCTGGGGCCCCAGGCGTCGACCTCCAAGAGAGGAAGACGCAACACGAGGGCCCCAAGGGTGAGGACCAATGAGCTTGACGACGTTGATGGCAAGTGACCTCAGGCAGTAGGGCCTAGACAGTAGCTAGGAGCCTTCCTAGCCGAGACGTGGTGGCAAAAAGCCGAGAGAGGCGAAATCTCTGCAACTCCCACAGTGACAAGCGGCCCATCACCAAACAAGAGGGATCATGCAGTGCACGGTCACCCCGAGTGGATAGCCGTCGTGCCTCACATGACCCGTGGAACAACTCAGAGCTCCGCCACTTCATCAATGCAAAGAGGAGTGAGTCCATCCCGTAAATAGAGGAGAAGGTGGAGAAAATTTGGAACCACGTGTTCAATGGGGATTCCGGATGATCCGCGCTCAATCTGTGAAGCTCGTCGTTCGCTATAGCTATTCGGACTCAGCAACTCCCCCTCAAGTTTAAGATGCCAACCCTAGACGAGTATGATAGAAGTATTGACCCGATGGATCACCTAAACTACTTCAGTACTCACCTATCCTTCCACGAGGTGAACGAGGCTGTCATGTGCCAGTGTTTTCCCCTGGCCCTCAAAGGGGACGCACAACTTTGGTTCCACAACCTCCCGCCGAACTCTATCCAGTCTTTCGATGAGTTCGCTGACTACTTCTTGAGCCAGTTTGCCTCCAACCGGAGGGAAGAGAAGCAGTCCTGACACCTCGTCCACCTCCACTAGAGGCCGAAGAAGAGTCTATAGTGGTTCCTGACTCGCTTTATCATTGAAGCCCGCCAAATTCCCGAACTTTCCAATGAGTGAAGCTCTGTGCCTTCATTGCCACGTCGGCAGCAGGAGGCTTCTTCAAGCACCTAGCACACCATTGCCCCTAAACCTTCCAGGAAGTTGAGGCCATTATTCGAGCCTACATTTCGGCCAAGGAGGCTAAGGAAGTAAAGAGTCCCGAATGCATGGACCACTCGGTGGAGGGGCTGATCATTGGGAAAAAGAGAAATGGAGATGGCAGCCTCTTCTCCAGGAGAAGCACCGGTGGCTCCGATCCCCCTGAACGACACCCACTCAAATATCCTTATGTAAATTAGCGATGAGAAGTTCTTGAGTTGAGAGACCGGACAAAGGAGGGACATATAAGATGGTGGCTTCCAAAAGGAAATAGAGGACACGGGTTCCCTACGGGCACCTTACATGACCCTAAAAGGGCTCAAATATCCTTATGTAAATTAGGGATGAGAAGTTCTTGAAGAGGCGAGATAACTGGACAAAGAATAGATTGTCACTTCCAGCAAACAAGAGGGCAAAAGTAGAGACTAAGGATGATGTCATTAGCTTTGAAGTGATGGACAAATTAGTTGAATGAAATTTAGTTATTACCAACTAAAATAAGTCTTCATCAATAATCAAAGTTTAAAAAATTTGTTGTATCTCGACGCATTTTTAAAACATGGATTGAAAAAGAACCAAATAATAACAGTCGAAGGACCCCTGTACGGCCTGGACAATAAGCTTGTGTCCGGACAAGGGGAAGTCCAGCTAGAGGTCACAATGGGAACTTACCAACACGTTGTCACGTGTGAGCTGACGTTCCTTGTCATTGACCTGCCGTCTGTCTACAACGCCATCTTAGGAAGACCATTACTCATTACCATTGGGGCTATAACATCAATCTCTCACCTTAAGATGAAATTTTCGACCCCATACAAAGTGGGAGAACCATGAGAAATGTATGCAAATCTATCCGTCTCAAGTCGCTCCCGCAGCGGCCAGGGCCGGCAAGGACTTGGAATTTCACCGAAACGATAAACATCCTTGGAGGAACTCCGAAGGTCCCTTCACCCTGGGCCATAGAAGTGTATGCAAATCTTACAGCCGGATCGCACCCGGTGATAAACATCCTTGGAGGTAATGGTCCATAGGTTGGCCTCGATTCTAGCCATAAGCCTGTCAGGCAAAAGCAGCGGAACCACTTTGTCGAGAAGCTCATAGTTGTAAGGGAGGAAGTAAAAAGGTTGTTAGATGTTGGATTTATAAGGGAGGTCCAGTATCCAAATTGGCTGTCCAATGTCGTACTTGTGAAGAAAAGTAATGGCAAATGGCGGATGTGCATTGACTTTATCAACGTAAACAAGGCCTATTCGAAGAACAATTTCCCACTCCCCCGGATCAATCAGTGGATAAACTCCACATTCAGACACAAGCTCCTGAGTTTCATGGACGTTTATTCAGGCTACAACCAAATTAGGATAGATCCAAATGATGAGAAGCATACCTCTTTCATGACCTACCAAGGGATATACTACTACAAGGTGATACCCTTCAGCCTTAAGAATGTCAGGGCGACCTTCTAGAGACTAGTGAACAAAATATTCGAAGCCCAAATCGGATGGAATGTGGAGGTATATGTTGACGATATGCTCATAAAAAGCAAAGCAACTGACAACCACATTCGTGATGTGGAGAAGACCTTTGAGGTGCTCTGGGCTCACAGAATGAAGCTAAACTCGGCCAAGTGCACGTTCGAAATAACTTTCAAAAAGTTCCTGAGTTTCATAGTGTCCCAGTGTGGCACTGAAGCATACCCAAAAAAAATCAGGGCTATCCTTGACATGAGCCCTCCGCGGACTATGAAGGAAATCCAGAAACTTACAGGGCGACTTGCAGCCCTATCACGTTTTCTGTCCAAGTCCACGGAGAGGTACTTGCTGTTCCTCAAGGCACTTCGAGGAACGGAAGTGTCTGGATTCTAATGGATAGACGAATGCGAAGTCGCATTTTAAGAGCTGAAAACATACATCGTCAGTCCACCCCTCTTAAGCTCACCTTTAGAGGGTGAGGATTTATACCTCTACCTAGTGGTATCGATCACCGCCCTAAGCTCAGTGCTGATCCGGAAGCACGAAGGCATACAACGACTCATATACTACGTGAGCAAGGTGCTAACGGATGTAGAATCCCATTATCCTCACGTTAAAAAGATCGTTTTGGCCCTCATCTACTCCGCATGAAAGTTGAGGCCATGTTTCCAAGTACATCGGATCGTGGTGCTGACCGACTAGCCCTTGAAGACGACACTCCAAAAGCCCAAGACATCCGGATGGCTGGTCAAGTGGGCTATAGAATTGTGCGAGTTTGACGAGGAGTTCTAGCCATGGTCGGCTCTCAAAAGCCAGGCATTGGCTGTGCCGGGCCGTATTTTTCTGTCAAAAATTCGGTAAAATTTCATTTGTAATATGAACATCTACCAATATAAAAATATGTATAATCTCCTGCATAATACAAAACATATCCAAATAATCCCAACATCCGACATCAAATAACAACACATAAAACTACACAGGATCCATTTGCCACATACAATTTATGGCTCCAACGCTATGTATCTAAATGCAACATCGGCCCACGAGAGATGCCACTAAGTACATGTTACAAATCACAATAACCTATGAAAGTATAATAAATCCAATATAGTGAAAATTAAACTATCTAATCATCAGTTATATGTACAATATACCTTAATATTCAAAAAGAAATATAATTATATACAATTTTTCCATGATATAAAGAAAATTATGAGTAACAAGTTTTCAATATGATCTTCCAACCCAAAGCCTAATCCACTTCGAAACTTTACGCTGTCCCATCGGGTATAATAGACATATACTAAATTGGAGACAAAGAAAAGCAATTGTGAGCAAAAGGTCAACAAGTGTATCATATTAAAAACATTAGGCAATATAAGCAAAATTAAGAAGAAGAAAGACATATAATCATGAAGGAGATGAATAAGTAGTAACATGATTAATTATATTTTGGAGCGCAATTTACTTCTCCTTGAAATATAATTTATGCATGATTATTTATCTTTACGGATCAGGGTCAATAAGCCTTATTAACTAAAGACGCAGGAGGACAAGGAAGGATCATGATAGCCCACATGATCTAAGGCTGAACAATGTACTCAACGTCCAATAACAAACTTTTGCCTAGAAAAGGCCGAACACCATGTGGTATAGCGGTATGTCTATCACCCGGTCATACAGAGCCTATAAAATGTTACCTTAACTTCCTGTGGTCTGGAGGCTGTCCTCGTCCTTCCACAACTATATCTAAAGCTTTTCAATAGTATTACCCATTATAATATGCGGCCAAAGTAATTCTCGAGTCTCTACTATAATGCTAATGGTAGGCCAATAGGTATTACCTTCGTAGCACAATTCCATAGTCCTAGTTTTATAGCTTCTTATTCATTTGAGGAAAGGTCCACCACAATTCAATTCACAATATCTCCACCCGGGAAAATGATTTGATTACATATCACATTGTGAACTTCCCTCCGATTACATATATAATTATTATCTTTTCTTCAGATTTAAGTCTTTTTACAAGTCAATTTAGATGCATGGACAATATAATACATATGAAGGATTAGAATTTCTTACCACATTAGGTAATTATCACTTTGGGGGCCTTTGAAACATATTTCCTTCACAACGGAACACACATGTTTTTTCAGGGCTTACAATTGAACATACAATTAGACATAGCTTTTATAACAATTAATTATGATGGAATCATGAAAATTTACGATTTGGCCTTGGATGAATAGTGCCACAAATGAACACTACACGTGAATAGTGCCTAGTTGTGCATATCGGGTAATTCACGGAATATGAGGCATCAATGGGTAGATTACCAAATTCAAGTCATGGGTAATCATAATCTCAATTCAATTTATACAAAAAAAACTCAAAATATATGCTTAAACAAGGTCGGGCACAAGTTTAGGGTTTCACAAACAAAAATTCACATAAAACTACCAAATTGGATATCTAATCGATAAATTAACTTATGTAGGATAAGGGTAATGACATTTTAGTTCCAATTTAAGCAAAAGCCCCAAATATTTGTGGGTAAAATGGTCGGGCATGAATGAATAGTACCAGGGCCATTTTTAGAGCTTCCGGATATTACAAATGGGTTGATACCTGTGAGATCAGACACCCAATTGAAATATATGTATAATTAGAATATGGTAATTCATAATTGATGGACAAATAGTATAAAATTCAAAGGGAAGAGTGAGAACCCGAGGTTGGTGTGGGTCTAGGGTTTGGCGAAGCCAAACCGAGCAAATCGAAGCAAAAAACCAATAATAAACTACAAATACCTCAAGCAATATTCGTGGATTTTCTATTTTTTATGATTTGGGTGGGTATCGGGATAATAATACCTAAAGGAGATCGAACAAAAATAACAAGAATGGAAGATAAAGGTATGGATGCACTTACCTTGACCCGCTCTATGATTTCTCCAATTGGCTTGAAATCGGAATCAAACTCGAAAGACTTCGTTTGCTCCTTTCTCTCTCTTCTCCTCCCTCTCTACCCGCGGCCTCTATTGATCCCCCGTAATTCTTTCCCCTGCTACTATATTATTATTATTATTATTATTATTATTATTATTATTATTATTATTATTATTATTATTATTATTATTATTATTATTATTATATATTCTATTCTTTTAATCACAAAACTCAAATTGATACCCAAACGATTGAACAGGCACACCTCGGGCACCGGCCCAATAAGTCCAAATATCGTCCAAAATTTTTATAATATTTAATTAATTTTTTTATCACACCTAAATTATCTAAAATAATAATTATTAATTTTAATTAAATTAGATAAAAATTCAGGATATTACATTCTTCTCCACTTATAAAAATTTCGTCCTCAAAATTTAACAAACCTCAAAATTTAAAAATAGGAGGATAATCCTTCCAGATTTCGCCTCCATACTTCCAAATTACTTTCTTGGAGAGACGATTATTTTTAACGAACATTATCATTTGAGTCATCCTGATCCTCAACATCTAATACCTTTTATCTAAAATCGATTTGGAAACCTTGTTATATGATAATTCCTGATCTCCCATAATGGTTAAACCCGATCATAACCTACTTCCTTAATTATCGATACCTTGGAGACATCATGATAATCTACTCAAATTTAAAGATAAGTCTAATTATTGACTACATTTCCGACTTAATATAAAATCACAGACGAACCAATAGGTTCTCACATCGATACCTCCTAGGTCTTGAAAATGATCTTCAATTAGAACCTTAACCCCATTCCAAAACTTCTAAGCCGAGGGTCTACATACTTCTACTGCGCTACTCTGACTAATCATTTATCAGGATACTAAGAATTCTCTTGTAACTCGTGTCCATTGATTCATATCAGACTCCTAGGTTACTTGAAAATTATGAACCTAAGGAAAATCCTAACGATATTGATACAATTAAAGTAGAGTCCAAAATATCTAGATTACAATCAACCAAGGCAACACAATCAAAGCAATTATCCAAAACCTCAAACTCAAATACTTACCAAACTTATCATCCAAATTAAGATAAATGGGTTATCCTAGTCTGTCAATTTCACAATTACCTAACAAAATTATAATTCTTGCTGCCCTAACACCCTCGAAATTGAAACAGTAAGGGCTTCTCATCTCATAATTCTATGACCTCACTACTTAGGAGGCAATTCTCCATCCTAGAACCAAAGATAAAGCACTCCCTTTTTTCTTAGATATTAGGAGCTATTCAAAATTCATCCTAAAATATCTCACGTGAAGCCTCAAGACATACCTCAACCAAAAATTCCTTGTGTCCGATTATTAGCAATACTACTCACCTTTCTTGAAGGACATCGAAACACACCTTATGATCTTAAGCAGATTAACCTCTTTACATGGTCGCATGATCCCTTCATCTCTATGACACAACTCCTCAAACTTTGAAAATTGCTGGACATAACTCTCTCCATAAGAACACCTATATATCCTCGAAGCAAGGATCTCAATGGCCGACCCCAACAATGGGTAGGGTAATTTCGATCATAGGCTTTTCACCCTCACAACTAAGGGCAACTGCCCATACAAGTCACGAGAAACACAATCCTAGAACTTCCTTAAAAGAATCGCATTTTACTGTAACTTACTAGACCTATCAAGGTCAATCCAACAATAGGGTTACCACTAATCCTTAATCCCTCGAAGACTATTCTTGCATAGTCCATTCCTACGGATACTATCATCTCAAGCCAAACGCCTCACAACGCTGTAATCCTCGAGAAGCACTTATCAGTTACCATTCTTGGGTTTAGCTAGACTCAATAAAGTCACACACCTTTGAGACATCAACTAATCCTTCCCAAATAGCCCATTGCTCTAAACTCTAAGGGATCACATTCTTGCTATTAGAGAAACCACATGTCCAATATAACACCTCTCCCAAACTTACATCCATTTTATAATTGAGCACACAGCTAACCGTCTTTTGCCATTCATGATACGATCCTCAAATAGGGTTCTCACACTCTATTGACTATAAAAATTTATTAATGAGGCCATCCCAAAAATACTGAAATACCTTACGGCAAAATATTCAGCTGATGCCTTATTGGTTCAATACAAGGTCTTTAAAATTTGGTGCCAATCCTGGCATAACTCTACAACAACCATCAATTTAACGATCACAAGATGATTTAGGCAAACCATTTCCTCTAAGACACATCCTCAAACACTTACATTACCCAAACATCTTAGTGACCACAAAACGACTCCCAAGTGTGGTCTTACAAGTTAACTATTCTTGGCACAAATCCTAATCAGACGATATGCAAACGAAATAATACTAATTTCATCACCACTCAAACAACAATGCATCATATTCAAACCTTTCCACCCGATTACGATGTGTCATATCCTCACCTTCCTAGTTCGTGCTAGTACGACACCTAATTAACCAAATCGTCCTCAATATCATATTAAGTCCCTAACACCACAGGGTAATTAAATTAACCCAACTAATCCTATCTATAGACCCAAGAAAGTTTGTAAACCTCGATACAACTAGTATAAGGCCTACGATCACCAAATAAACGAATAGGGTTAAGAAACACCAATAAAATAAAGATTCTAGATCCCAAAATAACACATATCGAAACATCAAGATCCAGGAACCTTATTTCCCACTATGATGGATGACATTTCTATACTTCATGCCATCATCACGAAACCTAGATCCACGGTATTAGGCTCCTTAACTATCCAACCCATGGAATAAGAGCAATCCCTATTCATGCGGTCAAACTATCCATACTAGAAACATGCTCCCAAACATCTCACCGAAATTAGATATTCCTCCATAAAGCATCCAAGAACATATATGAGATGGAACAGATTATTTTTCTCTAATAACCTTCGTCAATAATCATATAAAACTAATGCTCATAATGCAAATAACATAAATATTTCTACAGAAAAATGGGTAGACTTTTCTCTAAAAGTTGACAAAAATCATACATGAAAACCTGTATAAATAACCCTGCACAAGCATATAAATACCCAGACTTTAATATTCAACTATAACACAAACACAGGATTAAAAAAATATCATATCATCCATAAATCCAACACAGTATTACTTAGCTACTACATTGGATCTAAATAGAGATGTCATCTAAGCCTAAACAAATCCAAAATTCAAATGAATACGGAAGCAGAACTAGATCCATAAATAATCTGTGGAAGTATAATAATAAACATCATGCCACAATTAATACATAGTATTAATCTAATTTGACTATTTACATTCCGATACATTAAATATATCCAAAACTCTAAGCCTCCATAGTCCAGCAAATCTCCTTTAGCCAAAATCCCCTCTCCTTGCTCTATCTAATCGGTCTTCAACTCATGGCTCTCATATAGAAAGAAGAAACAAAAGTGAGCTAACAACTTAACAAGTACATCATGATAAGGTAATAAATAATAATAACGAAATTAAACAGAAGAAAGATATACTATGACGGAATGGTGTTTTTATTCAATCCTTAGATTATTTCATCAATACATATACAGAAAACTAAAGTCCAAAATCTCAACTTAAGGTTCTAGGAAAAAACGGGTTGAGTTACCCCTAAAATTGGCTAAATTAAAACATAAACTTGAATAAAACCTGTATAACATAATCAGTACATGTACATAACTATCTAAATATCAAAATTTACATCCTACCACACATGTACACAGGACCACAAATACCATCCATGGCTTTAATTAAACAATTCTATCTACTAAACAAGAAATGCCGTCTAGGACTTATACATATTTAAAGAACAAAATATAAACCTGCGGAAGTATAATTTCTGTTTCATAACATGCATCACATGCATTTCATATACAAGATCCATATACATAAAATCTATATACAAAAGCTGGTATTTATATTCAAACTGTCTCCTTCCCATATCTCCAAAATACTTTAAGTCTTTCAAAGGTCTTCGACTAGACTTTAACTATTCTTTCTCGTGTGGCACTAACTTAACTGTCTCATCTAGAGGAAAAAAATAAAATAATGAGTCGAAACCCAACAATGTATTAAAATATGTAGAATATAATGCTGTCATGCTAAATATAAGTGCAGAAGGTCATAAAAAGTGCTAAAGAATAGAAACGATACAAAAATCATGAGAAAAGCATAATTCTATATAAACTGGTCTCTATGATCATAATTCATACTTTCATGTCAAACATAAGTACACTAGAATAGAAACCATGATAATTAGAAGAATGGAGGTGTTCATGGAAATAAGAATAAAGTATAATTCGATTTAAACATATTTCAAAAATTATAGAACAATTCCAAATTTCATTTGTTCTTCAAAATTCTAGTTCGATATCATAGGGAACCAACTAGTATACCCCTAACCAAGGGGACAAATAATCGGGGATAGATTGTGTTCACTCCACACAATCCAATGCCTGAACTAAAATATCTCTTCTCGTGGGATTATCCCTTCTCGTGAAATTATATACCAATTTGAAACTAAATCTACCCTCCACATTTAACGTCCCCATGAAAAGCAACCACGTATGACTTCGTAGATGGAGTTATCCTCAATAACCACCATAACATATAAGGCATGTCAGAGAACCTTATCTAACTGTTCAACAGTTCTAGGTCTATTTTCTTACTAATTAACTTAATTCAATGCATTTGTTTGAAATTCCATAATCAAAATCATCATATTTCAAGGGCAAATCCAAATTTTATTTAATTACTTTTTCAGACAATTCCAGAAGCTTCCGTAGTTTTGATAACACAGTTCCATGCAGAGTCTTCAGATACAAATCATTAATAAACTGAAACGAGGGAACAATTAACATTTAAATCATCAAAATTTCAAGTTTCCAACACCATTTTCCAAATTTTCGTTCTGGGGTTCAATATAAGTCTTCTGGGCATAATTCGTGCATAAAACATGAGCCTAATCACGACATTAAAGCAATAAACCCAAATACATATACAAAATCAGGTATTTTAACCAAAAATTTTCAAATTTTCAAGTTAGGGTTTCACAATAAACCTTTTGGATAATAATTGGATACAAAACATGAGCTAAATCATGAAATCGGAGTTATATATTGCAATACATGATAGTAAATATGAAATTTGTCCGATTAATCAGGAGATATATACTTTATTTATAGTAAACATGGAGAAATACGGATTTAACACATAAACACAAATTTAGAGATATTAAAACACTGTAAAAACGGTAAATAACGTCAAAAGTACACTTATCTGAGCTCGATCTACAATTATTTTCACCCGAAACGGATCGGATCGGTGAATTTTTTCCTCCTCTCTTCTCTTTTCTCTCCTTTCTCCTCCTCTTCATTGTTGTTGTTCGTTCTACCTTCTCCCTCTCTTAATTTCCCTTTTAAAGAGCAGAGGAAAGAGGTAGCACGTGCTACCCCCATAACTGGCTCTCGAGCACCAGTTAGTCGCTCATCGAGCATTTCACGGGCAAATTTGTGCCTGGGTTGGCGCTTGAACGGCACTCAAGCACCACCCTTGTAATCATCTCCCACTCCTGTCTCACCTCGGGTGAGCCTTTAGTGATTCTTCTCACAGATTTGTGCCTTCCTAGCACTCGAGCACCGCTCGAGCGCCGATCCCATTTTCTTCTTATTTGCTCCTTTTTGTTTCGGTACCCGTTTATCCTTTATTCTTAAACCTAATCATGATTATTATCAACTTAATTGCTCTGTAATTTTCATGTTTCGAGATCGAGTCATTACATATACGAATATAAAATAGATGCATAAATGGAACTTGATGAGATATACTTGGGGTGCAATTTACTTCTTTCTTTTGTTCTTATTTGCTTTAGGACGTAAATTAAATATAAATATTCATCTTTGTGAACTCGGGCTAATAGACCCTATCAACCAATGGAGCTAATAATCGATGATAGGTTGTGTTCATTCCACACAATCTAAGGCATTATTCTTAGTTCCTTCTTATTTACATTTCGAGGGAAGGATGGTCACAATTCTTGTTTTTGTCCTCCATAGTAATGCCCCGAGGAAGGCAGGCCACATATCATTCTGTGGACAGAGTTATCCTTAATTACCACCGTAATGTCTAAGGCATGTCAAGAGTATCACCCATTATAATACACGGTTAAGACAAATCCTTGAATCTCCACTGTCATACTAGTGGCATGCCTAAGGATATTACCTTTCAAACATGAATCTGTGGTCTTAATTTCATGATTTCTTATTCTTTTGAGGAAATGTCTACCATAATTCTTTCACATAGTTCTCACACAGGGAGAATGGATCATTCATATTACATATTGTAGAATTTTCCTTCAAATATTTGTATGCTTTTCATCTTACTTTCGGATTTAAATCCTTTCATGATTTAACTTATGTACGTATACCATACACATAGCTAAGATTTAAAATTCTTACCATCAAAAAGCAAATTAATTTGAAAGGTTGTTGGATACGAATTTCCTTCACAATCAAACATGCCAAAGCTTCCAAATTATTCAATTGAACTTAAACAAATATATACATATCACCTAATTATTAGTTAAACATGGAAAAAATATACAACACACTGTTCAATATCATTGGGTGAACAGTACCTACATGAACAGTACATGAGAATAGTGTTTGAATACACATATCGATTAATTCTTATAATTTCATGCATCCAGTGGATGCATCATCAAATTAAAGGCATGGGTAGACATAATGCTAAGTTAATATATGTATCAAACTCAGTTTAATCCATTAAACAGGGTCCGGGCGCGGGTTAGGGCTTCCTTGAATAAAATTTCACATAAAACCTCAAATTCGGAAACTCAATTAATAAATTAACATGTCCAAATTGTGTGTAATCATATTCTGAATCCAATTTAAGCAAAAGCCCCAAAATTTTGTGGGTGTCATGTTTAGGTGAATCCTAGGATTTTGGCAAAAGAAAATCTAAATAAATCCACCAAATCGGATATCCAATTAATAAATTAACTTATATATGACATGGGTAATAATATTCTAGCCTCAATTTATGCAAAAATCTTAAAAATCAGAGGCCGAATTCATCCGAGCGCAGGTGAATAGTATGTGCACATGGGTTAGGGTTTGCCTTGTCCGAAAACCTATCAACTCTATAATTTTGAGCAAAAAAATTATATATATTCTTGCTTGGGTCTTGGGAGTTATAAAATATAAATTTAATCGGATATTGGAATAAGGATACCTAAAGAAAATAAAATAAAAGTAGAAAAAATGAAAGATGAGGGTATGAGTGCATTTGCCTCGATCCGAACTATAACTTTTCCAACTAGTTGGAAGTCGGAATCGAACCCAAAAGCCTTCATTTGATCATTTCTCTCTCTTCTCCATCCCTCTTTCTCTAGCCATGGCCCTGCCCCATCTCCTTAATTATTATTATTATTATTATTATTATTATTATTATTATTATTATTATTATTATTATTATTATTATTATTATATATATCCCCTTTTTTTAATTTTAAAATCCAAATTGGTACTTGGTGACCGAACGGGCAAACTTTGGGCACCGGCCTAAAAATTTTAAATATCCTTCAAAATTTTATAATATTTAATTAATTTTTATCACACTCAAATTACCCAAAATAAATAAATAAACCCAATTAAATCAGATAAAAATATTCATAATGTTACTATATCCGACGATATCCCATTATCCTCAAGACTCATGACCCTTTTTCACGCCAATCACCCGAGGTCGACTTCATCTCTTATCTGACCAGGGGCATCTGACCAGGGGCAATATTACCTTATCTTCTTTCGAACATTGAATCACCACAACATCATCTTAATTCCTAGGGTCTATATCTCAACTTCTATAGGATTTGAACTATCCAAAAGTCTAGGCACTAAGGCATCTCCAATCTATTATAATTCAACATCATAGGATTCATTAACTTTAGAAATAAACTCCAAGTTGTACTAACATCAAGCTATCAACCCACCTCATCCATCATACTTGATACATCAACCAAACAATCCTTCTTAATAAATTACTAGCCTCGAGAATTTCAGCCTAGAGTCGATCAAACCTAAGCCTCAAATTGAGGTCAATTGACTTAGGTTTCGATTCAATACCAATCAATTCAAGCACCAAATCAGCTTTTATCAAATTAAAACCTCAAGGTGCCTCATCCCGACCTTACGGTAGACCACTACCACAAATAAACCCCCATCTAGGGCCCATTGTGGTTACTCATATCCTACCTGAAGGTAAAACAATATGAGTTAGGCTATTCCTAGGACACTAATTAGGACGCGTAAGGTGGACAACCAAACTCATTCTCTAACTTTAACTTAGTTCAAGTCTAAGCTAGCCATCCAAGGTAACTAAAATTATCCAATCTAACTTAATTGTCCTACGACAACGTTTACTTATTTGATCAATCTTAATCAATCTTAAGCTTTCGCATAAGATTTAAATTAAATCTAAGGCATCTCTTTTTCTCTGATACCAACTGTGACGAACCGTATTTTTTTGCCAAAAATTCGATAGAGTTTCATTTGTAATATAGATATCCGCCAATACAAAAACCTGTATAATCTTCTGTATAATACAAAACACATCCAAATAATTCCGACATCCTACATCAAATAACAACACACAAAACCACGTAAGATCCATCTACCACACACAATTCATAGCACCAACACTATATTTCTAAATGTAACATTGGTCCAAAAGAGATGTCACTAAATATCTGTTACAAAACCACAATAACTGCGGAAGTATAATAAATCCAACACAGCGAAAACTAAACTATCTAATCATCAGTTATATGTACAATATATATTAAGATTCCAAAAGAAATATAATTATATATAATTTTTTCTTGATATAACTAAAACTATAAGTAAGAAGTCTTTGATATGATCTTCTAATCCAAAGCCTAATCCACTTCAAAACTTTATGTTGTCTCATTGGGTATAACAAACTTGAGCTAAATTAGAGACAATGAGAAGTAAGGGTGAGCCAAAGCTCAACAAATGCATCATATTCAAAAGCAGTAGGCAATATAAGTGAAATTAAGTAGAATAAAAACATATAGTCATGAAGGAGATGTATAAGTAGGAACATAATCAATTATACTTTGGATTGTAATTTACTTTTCTTTGAAATATAATTTATGTATGATTATTCATCTTTACGGATTAAAATTAATAAGCCTTATTAATTGAAGGTATGAAAGAACGATGAAGGATCATGATACCCCATATGATCTAAGGCCGACGACGTCCTCAACTTCTAATAACAAATTTTTGCCTAGAAAAGGCCAAACACCATGTGGCATAGCGATATACCTATCACCCGGTCATACAGAGCCAATAAAATGCTACCCTAACCTCCTACGATCTAGAGGAAGTCATCGTCCTTCTACGGTAATATTATCCATTACAATACGCGGCTGGAGTAATCATCCAGTCTCTCTTGTAATGCCAATGACAGGACAAGGGGTATTACTATCATAAAACAATTCCATGGTCCCAATTTCATGACTTCTTATTCATTTGAGGAAAGGTTCATCACAATTTAATTCACAATATCTCCGTCCGGGAGAATGATTCGATCAAATATCACATTGTGGACTTTCCTTCGACTACATATACGGTTATTATCTTTTCTTCAGATTTAAATCTTTTCACAAGTCAATTTGGATGCACGGACAATATAATACATTAAAAGGATTAGAATTCCTCACCACATTAGGCAATTATTACTTTGGGGGTCTTCGAAACATATTTCCTTCACAACAGAACACATACACATTATTCCAAGGTTTACAATTGAACATATACAATTAGACATAACTTTCATAACAATTAATTACAATGGAAGCATGCAAAATTCCCATTTGGCCTCGGGTGAGCAATGCTGTGCATGAATAGTGCACATGAATAGTGCCGGTTTTACATAATGGATAATTCACAAAATTTTAGGAATCCAATGAGTAAATTATCAAATTCAAGTCATGGGTAATCATAATCTCAATTCAATTATGCGCAAAACTCAAAATATATGCTCAAATGAGGTTTGGGCGTAGGTCTAGGGTTTCGCAAACAAAAAACCACATAAAACTACCAAATCAGGTATCCAATCGATAAATTAACTTATGTAGGATATAAGTAATGATATTCTAGTCCTAATTTATACAAAATCCCCAAAAATTCATGGGTAAAATGATCCGAGCACGGATGAACAGTACCAATGCCATTTTTAGAGCTTCTGGATGTTACAAATGGGTTGATACTTGTAAGATCAAACACCTAATTGAAGTATATGCATAATTAGAATATGGTAATTCATAATTGAGGGACAAATAGCATAAAATTCGAAGGAAAGAAGGAGAGCCCGAGTTGGGTGTGGGTCTAGGGTTTGGTTAAGCCAAACCGGGCAAATCAAAGGGAAAAATCAATAATAAACTACAAATACCTTCGAGCAATATTCATGAGTTTCCTATTTTTTTATAATTTGGATGGATATTGAAATAATAACACATAAAGGGGATCAAACAAAAATCAACAAGAACGGAAGAGAAGGATATGGATGCACTTGCCTCAACCCGCTCTACGATTTCTCCAACTAGCTCGAAACCAAATCAAACCCAAAAGCCTTCGTTTGTTCCTTTCTCTCTCTTCTCCCTACCTCTCTCTTTACCTACGGCCTCTGCTGATTCCCGTAACCCTTTCCCCTGCTACTATGTTATATTATTATTATTATTATTATTATTATTATTATTATTATTATTATTATTATTATATATTTCGTTTTCTTTTAATCCCGAAATTTAAATCGAAACTCGAGCGATTGAATGGGCACCGGTCCAACAAGTCCAAATATCATCCAGAATTTTTATAATATTTCATTAATTTTTTATCACATCCAAATTATCCAAAATAATAATGATTAATCCTAATTAAATCGGATAAAAATTTGAGATATTACACTGGCAGACTTCGTTATCGAGGAGGCGACCCCCAGCTCTAGACGCCCCGGATCGCTTGGAAAGTCCGAACAAACCAAGCGCTCCTGTGTGGGTCCTGAATGTCAACGGATCGTCTGCCCAGACAGGCAGCAGGGTTGGGGTTGTGCTCACCACCACGGATGGGACGAAGATTAGGTACTTCATCATGCTTGCCTTCCCTGCCACCAACAACATCGTTGAGTATAAAGCTCCCCGTACGGGGCTCCGGCTGGCCAAGGAGTACTCTGCAAAAGCTCTTGTTGTGTGCAGCGCCTCAGACCTGGTGGTAGACCAAATCCAATGAGCCTTCGGAGCATCGAATTCTCAGCTCATCAAGTATTTGGCCAAAGCAAAACCTCAGATCCAAGCGTTTGAGAGCTTCAAAATCAAGCACGTCCCGAGGACAGAAAATTGGAAAGCTGACCAATTAGCTCGTGGCACGGTGGCCGGATCCCTGGAGCAGTATGCCAGGAGCATGCGAGAATTCCTCACCTCCTCGAGCGTGGACGGCTCAAGATCGGAAGTACTGTGGGTGAGCAAAGGTGACAATTGGATGACACCGTACTGTAAATACCTGACAGACGGGACCCTTCCGACGAACACCAAAGAGGCTAAGCGAATAAGGAAAATGGTAGGCTGGTATGCAATCATCGATGGTAGGTTGTACTGACAATGATATTCAACTCCCTACTTGAAGTGCCTGACTTCGAAAGAAGCCAAATATGTGCTGAACGAGGTTCACCTTGGCATTTGTGGCTCGCATGTTGAAGGGAAAAACCTTGCGTTCAAGATCATGCGATAAGGTTTGTTCTTGCCCACGTTGAAGCGAGAAGCCATGGAATTCATTAGGAAGTGCGAAAGTTGCAAGGTTCATCGGAATATGATGCATCAGCCGCATACAGAGCTGCACAACCTGCAATCCCCATGGCCATTCGCATAATGGAGACTCGACATCCTAGAGTCGATGCCCTTGGCCTCCGGACAAAGGAAGTTCCTTATCGCCGGCATTGATTACTTCACCAAGTAGATCGAAGTGACTCTCTGGCATAGATTACCGAATAGAACGCAATGGAGTTCATTCACCAAAGCATCATATGCCGATTTGGGATTCCCAAGGTCATAGTAACCAACAATGGAACCCAATTCACCAACAAGCAATTCACCAAGTATTGTGCGAGTTTGCGCATCGGGCTAGTTCATACATCCGTGGCATATCCTCAAGCTAATGGCCAAGTCAAAGTCACCAATTGAACGCTGATACACGGACTAAAGACCAAGTTAGAGGACGCAAGGGGCTCTTAGACCGACAAGCTACCCTCGGTACTCTAGCCATACCACACGACCCCATGGGAGATGCCCTTTAGCCTCTGCTATGGGGTCAAAGCGGTCGTTCCCATCAAAGTGGGACTCCCCAGCCTGCGGGTCGAGTGCTTCAACCCTGCCACTAACTCTGGAAGGCTCGGGGAATGCCTGGACCTACTTCCAGAGATCCATGACGCGACTTGCCTTAGGACGGCAGCCTACCCACAGCGCATCACTCAGTACTATAACAAACAGATAAAAGCTCACCCATTCGAGGTTGGGGACCTAGTCCTTTAGAGCGTAGAGGTAGCAGGAAAAGCCGCTAGCATGAACAAACTTTTCCTAGGCTGGGAGGGATCGTTCCTTGTCTCAGTTTTCCTTCAGAACAGGGCATACAAGCTATGCACCCAGGACGGCAAGCTAATGCCTAGGACCGGGAACGCGGCCAATCTCAGAAAGTACTACCAATATCCAACCCCAATGATAGGTAAGGCTTGCATACACGATGAGGAATGCTTGTACACGTATCACATTCTCTACTAATAAAATTATTGCTTTTGTATCTTGTGTGGCTGATCATATGAATGCATGTATGCTTGCTATCTTAAGGATGAAACTGTAATGGCCCAAATCCTAGAATATAGAAAATCCCCAATGACAAGTTAAAATTACCTAAGGATAGTAATCCAGTCAACAAGTGTTGATCGGAAGGCGTGAAGAATGAGTAATCCAGTCAACGAGTGTTGACCGAAAGACGTAATCCGGTCAACGTAAAATGTTAACCGGAAGACGTAATCCGGCCAACGTAAAAGGTTAACCGGAAGACGTAATCCGGTCAACGTAAAATGTTGACCAGAAAAAGTGAATGGAAAGAAGGACGGAAAAGAGGAAAGTAATCAAGTCAATGCCAGTTAGTTGACCGGAATGTATTTAAATGAGAAACATCCCCTTTAAATAATTTAGTGAGGAAACTCTTCGGGAATGAAAAACCATAAATAAATACGCCGAAACATTCCTCCTAGTATGAGCAAACCAAACGACGGCCGCCAGACCCAATGCCTATAAATAAGAACTAGAGGGCATAAGAAAGAGACACGCAACAGAGTTTACTAGTAAAGGGAGACCAAAAGTTCAATAAGAAGTAAAAGAAATCCAGGCAGGAGTACTCACCCCTGTTTTCAAGTTCATGATTATGCATATTTGCGAAGCTTGTATATCTGATATTCTTATGAAATTATGTTTTAGTATGTATGATGTTTGTTCTGTTAATCGCATGTCTAAAAGAAACATTGATATTCATGATGTTAGATTTTATTTTGCTTGAAGTATGATTATTTGTCAAATTATATGAACTCTGATAATTGTATGTTTAAAAAAAAGACTTCTAACTTTTAATGAAAAAGAACTCCGAATTTTAGAGCTTTGGATTTTAAAAGAAAAAGAACTCCGAATTTTAGAGCTTCGGATTTTAAAGAACTCTGGCTTTTAGAGCTTCGGATTTTAAATGAAAAAGAACTCCGACTTTTTAGAGCTTCGGACTTATGTTGAAAAAGAACTCCGGTCTTTGAATTCCAGTTTTTAGTAAAAAGAACTCCGAATTTCAGAACTCCGGCTTTTAAGAAAAATGACTTCAGATTTTTGATGAAAGATCTTCAACCTTAAGATGAGTAAGGAATGGCTATACGGACTTCAATTGCTGAAGTAAAAGAACAATGCTATAAGAAAATGCATGTAATCAGGACAGTAAGTGGAACTCTACGACTTTCGAACTATGATGAATGGCCATTAAAAGATATGAACTAAGAACCAAGTTTCCATTAAACTTGCTGTTAAAGATGGATGAAGGATATTAGAGTGACACTTAAGGACTGCCTCCTGGGCCACGGGGGGAGACTTTTGGTGGCATAAGACTTTTGGACTACGGCCCCGTATGCCGGGTTAAAGGCATTACCTTCCACCTCAGGGAGCATAATGAGAGGATACGGCTTTAGATTGTGGGGTAGCACATAACCCTTCCTCGATGTTGTCCGCTCCCGTCTGATCCCTAAAGATGATAAGAATTTCGAATGGTTTTATGAATTTTCCGAAGATAAGATAATAACAATAAGAAATAAAGAAGAAACGATATGATGATTTTCGTATGCTAAGTTATGCTATGAAACTCTTTTTGATCCGATTATATGCAATGTTTTAGTTTCTGCATGTGAGTATCTTCTCTGGGCTTTAGCTCAATCTTGTCACTTTCCCGGATGACGAGAGGCTTATGGAGGACATGTCTTTGAGTAGAACCATATGATAGTTCTTAGCAAATAGAAAAGCGGAGCCGATCAATGATGAGCTTAATTTATTTTCCTTTTTATGTTTTGAGAAGATTTGAAAATGATTCCGATCCTGTTTAAGAATCTATGGATGTTAGTATGTTGAGTGATTACTTTTTGATATTGAAATTAAAAAATCTAGTAAGCATCTCAGCTTTTAGATCCGTCTAACCTTAGTGTTGGCGGCTGTGTTTGAAGTTAAATCGAAGGCCCCCATGTAATTGACAACCTCAAGAAATCGACCCGTATAAAAGAAAAGAAAATTTTTATGTCCACCTAATTAATATTTAATATTTATTAAATTTTTTTAAGGCAAGTTTTTAGGCTTGACGGTGGCTTTATGCGTGAATAAGGCCATTCACAGGATATGGTAGAGAGAAGAAAACCGAGATGCTTTAGGTCAATTTAAATCAATCACCAAAACTTAGGACGAATAGTTAAGGCAAGAAAGGGGTTAGTTTTACTTATGCTTTCTTAGTCATGGTTTTCCTCACTCTTGGAAGCCTGAAAATATGGGAGGTAAATCAAGGTCATCACTTGAAGTCATTTCTAATAGAGGAAAGCCAAAGGATTAACAATACTCCTGGAAGGGAGGCAAGATACTTGAACCTCGCTAGACAAAGATGGTCAAGTCATAGAAGCCTTGGCTCCACCAACTCTAGTGACCACCCCACCGATTCATCATGGCGCCTAACAAATGATCCCACTAACGAGCGAGTTCCTGAATTCTCGGGAACCCGACCCATTAGCTAACACCGGATCCATTTATCAAGAAGGTGTTCTGTGATTAAATGCCCTGCTTTGGAGATATGGTTCTATTTGCCACCCATAAGGAAGTGGAAGGACCAGGATGGGAAATTCATGCATTGAGAGTTTTTGATGAAAATAGAGATATTACTTAGAAAATGGACAACAAAGTTTTATAGAGAAATACTTCCCTACTAACCTTCGCGGATAGAAGGAGGATGAATTTCTTCACTTAAGGCAACTACTCATCTCCTTTGGACTGAGTACGATACAAAGTTTACAGAGCTATCTCGTTATAACTTCTTATATGGTGGAGGTCCAGGAAAGGAAGGCTAGGAGGTTCTTTCAAGGTTTAAGAAACGATATTAGAGTCACCTTCAACTCTAAAGTTGGCCAGGCACGGAAATCCTCTAGAAAGGGCTATCATCCTGAGAAGGAGCCGAGAGAGGAGCATTTCTCGGGAAAAGGACTTTAGTCGACTTCAAGGGCCGATCCTCAAGTGGATGCCCTTCTAAGAAAGTGAGACCATTGAGGTCCAAGAGGGAGCAGAGCCAATCTCTACAAGCTTTTCTAGACGCTAGTAAAGCATGTGGTTTCGGAAAATCATATGAATGGAAGCCCGCTATAACTCTCCGGGGTCTCGTTATACTCGGCCAAAGCTGGACACATGATCAAGAATTGTCCCCCGCCAAACAAGCCCCTGGATCTAAGTCTCCCATTCCAAAGAAAGGTGTTTGTTGTTTCTAAAAAGGAGGCGAGTGCCTCACGGGGTGTAGTGGAAGGTACACTTTCTATCTGTGGCACTTCTAGTCATGTGCTCTTTAACCCGGATCCACCCACTGACAAAGGTCTTGAATTTGTGAATTATCTTACGACCCCTCCCTCGTTCTTGGCAGCCTCATTGATGGTCGCCTCACCCACGAGTCGCCTCAGTAATTTTAAATATAGTATATTCAGAGTGTCAAAAGAATTAAATGAATGCGTGATGCTCTCCATTAAAGTTTTTCTTGAAGAAATGAAAGGCTTCGATGCAAGGCTGCGCGAATGGATTGGTTAGTAAGAGGTGCGAAGATTGATTTCTTGGCAAAGAGTAGATTTCCCCCCCCGAAACAAGCCTTTCTATATTCGGAGTCATCCAGACGATGAAGCATCTTGCTTCATTTTGGCCCTCCACATGGCAGCATCTTGATTGGTGATGGGTGCCTTATCTAGGGAGGCCATTATGACTGATCAAGGTCAAGGAACTCTGGCCAAAGAGATTCGTGGCAACGGAGTTCGAAGACCTATTTCGATGAGTTTCCGCCCTACGCCGAGCGGAGCCAGAATTTGCTCGAGCCCTGGTGAGCGGTCCCAGCACCAATATCCAAAGCACCATATAGAATGGCAACCGTAGAACTAAAGGAGTTGAATAAGCAAAGCTGGAGAGTTGTTAGATAAGGTTTCAATGGCCGAGTGTGTCACCATGGGGTGCCGGGGAAGTCCTATTTGAAAGAAAGAAAGAAGATTGAGGTTATACTTTGAATTATCGAAAATCAACAAAATTACCTTAAGAACAAATATCCTTTGCCAAAAATTGATGACCTTCTTGAGAGTAAATGAGCTTGTGTATTCTCAAAGATTGACCTTAGATTTGGATGTCTAACTTGAATCGAAAGAATAATATAGTAAAGATCACCCGAACTAGATATGGGCACTATGAGCCAATGATGCCTTTTGGGTTAACTAACACTCCAGCACATGAACCATGGACTTGATAAACCAAAATTTTCAACCCTACTTGACAAATTTGTGATAGTCTTTATTGATGACATCATTGTTTACTCAAAGAACTATGAGGAACACAAGGAGCATTTACGGACCACAACTTTGATCCACAGGGAACATCAGCTGTTCACCAAATTAAAGAAATGCGAATTTTGGTTAGAGGAAGTGGGATTTCTTGGTCACGTCATCTCCAAAGAATGAATTTTTGCTGACCTAAGAAAGTGAAAGTAGTGGTAAAGTGGTGGACCACTCCTCTCGTGAAGAACCACCGAGGTAAAGGGCATGATTAGCTTCATTAGCATTGCCATCTCTTTGAAAAACTGACTCCCAATTTGCCCTACCACTCACGCAACTAACAAGGAAGAATGCTAAGTTTGAGTGGCCAATGATTCGCATCACTTCTTCGGGCACATAAAGACCGGCATGGACCTCCTCGCTCCAGAGAACATTCCAAATGGATTAGCGAGAACGAGTTTTCCCGATGCCTCAAGGTTTGGGATGGGACGTGTTTTAATGCAAATAGGAGGGTGATAAATATGGGTCGTGATAGTTGAAGGATCATGAAAGGAATTACCCAACTCACGATCCGAAATTGGCCATGAGTGTTTGCATTGAAAAGGAGGCATTATCGCATGGTGAGAGATTCTTGGTCTATTCCAATCATAAGAGTTTCAAGTATTTTATTCTTTCAAAAGGAACTGAACATGGGGTAGAGAAGGTGGATTGAATTCCTAAAGGATTATGACTATGAAATTGGGCCGAACCGGGTAAGGCATTGGGGCTAGTGCCGATGCACTAAGTCGGCTAAGAGAAGGATTTTGGCCAAAAGGCAAGTCAAGCAAATGGAGATGGGAATCCTTTCAAGTACTACGATATCCAAGGACATGTGCAAGGTGTCTCGATGATTTTGGCGTACCTTCAAGTCCAGCTGCAGAGGTGATAGATGAGATTAAGGAAGGTCTGCAAATGATTCTTTCCTTATGAATAAGAAGGTCATCATGATAAAGATACTCAACTAATTTTCATGTTACGAGCGCCGGAGCACTAAGGTTTAGAAATCGACCGGCCTGTGTGCCATAATAAGGTGAATCAAGGAGAAAATTCTTGCTAGTGGTCAGATCAACCGAATCCAATCCATAGATGTAAGAATTCCCGCACCTAGGGTTTTCCTCCACGGAACCTATAAATATCCTCTCCTTCGATAGGAGAGGGATCCTTTTGCTAAATCTTGATCCGAAACCCGATCGCTGGTCCTCCCGAATCTTGATTCCCCAAAGTCTCCATCAAGTAATTTTAGTGAGCCACTCTTTGTAGTGCACCCAGCAGAGCCCTGCCTCCCAAAATCGCTCAACTACTGCATTCAAGTCTCTTTCAATTCCCCACCGCATCATACACACTCCCGTATGTCTCCATTTATCGCGGAAGATAATTGACTTGAGTGTCAGAGTGTTTACGATGGGAGAACTTCTACTGACCTTTTACCTCTTATTTGTAATTTGTATTGTGTAGGTTCCAAATTATTAGTGGCGGAGGCCAGACCCGATTGAGATCAACTTGCAGTAGAAAATTCAAAGGCTTTCTAATCCGTACAATAATTAGTAACCTAGAATGTAACAAAAGTCTAAGAAAATCTCTCCCAACTAATAAACAAAAAATTTAAAATAACTAAATCTTAATTATTTATTTTAAAATATAAAAAATAAGATTTTTTATCACTATAAAAAATAAGATTTTTTATCACTATAAAAAATAAGATTGGTGATCTCTAAAAAATTTTGAAATTCTAGAGAGAGAAGCTCTCGCTTCTCTCTTCCCTATTCGTCCTGCTGCACACACCGTCTTGCCCGATTTCGTCTGCTAGTCTTCCCGTCGCCTTTCTCCTTCCGGCGCCCATGGTGCCGGTCCATAACCAATCCTCTCATCCTTCCCCGATCGATAACCCCCACTCTCCTAAACGTTTCCTTTCTTCGAATCTAATCCCTGTCTCCACTCGACCCGTTTCTGATTTCTCCTACATGGGTGTGATTCCTGAATCCCCCTCGCCTCCATCTCTCCACTCTGAATTTGCTCGCTCTACTCTGTTAGCTGAGCTTCCTATCTCTGTCGACGTCGAATGTGATCCTCAGAAGTCTAAAGGTTTTTCGATTCCCTGTTCTGTGGATTTGGTTCCGGACGGTCTTGGTAATTGCATGGCCAGTCCGAGCAAATTTCCAGTAAGCTCTCTCCCTGTTAATCCAGGTCCCTCCATCGTAGGAGGATTGGAGGCCGGTGTTTCACCTCTGGGCTCTTCTTCGCCTCCTCGCCTGAATATGCCCTGTTCATCCAGTGTAATGTCGCCGGTTTATTCTGCTTCTTCTATCCCCCCTGCTTCCTGTGATGCCCTTCCTTTTTGCCCGGAGGTCCTCAAGAACTCCCTTGTTACCACCCATCCTTGTGGTGCTGATGCCGTCAACAAAGGTGTCTCATGGTCCTTTGTGGTACAACAAAATATTTCTGGTGGTAAGTCCCCACTTAAATTTTTCCCCCTTAATATTGATGATGATGACAATGCGATTATATCAGCTCCTCCTGATGTTATTCATCAGAGTGAGAAGCTGTGGGGTGCTACCCTCGTCGGCTACTTTGCAAGGCACCCCCTCCATTTTAATGCTATTAACAACATTACTAGGAAAATTTGGGCTCGGTTTGAGCTCAGTCATGTTGCTGGAAACAAAAATGGCTTCTTTTTCTTTCGCTTCTCTTCCAATAATATGCTCCAGAAATGCTTGGCTAGCGGCCCTACAGTCTATTGCAGTGGTCGCCCATTGTTTTCTCAAGAAATGGAGCACAGGAATGGTCCTTTCTAAGATGAACACAAATCCTTACCCACTTGGATTACTATGTCAGGGGTTCCAGTTGAATACTGGAATTGAGTTGGATTGCCAGTGCTATTGGCAAGCCTATCCTTCTCGACCCTGTCACTGAAAGATTTGAGTGCATGGGTTATGCTAGGGTGTGTGTTGATTTGGCAGTTGATGCTCCGCAACCTGAATCTATTAAGGTTCGAGGAGGCTGGCGTCCTGACTCGACTGATAGCTCTTACGTAGAGATTAAAATTGAGTACCATCGGAGACCGCCTCGTCGTAGTCCCCATAATAAGACTGATGACAAGGCTCTGCCCCTCAATCAACCTGGTGTTGTCAAAGCTAAGACTTTTGCCAACATAGGCCCAGCCAAATCTCCACCAAAATCTCGGCCTCAATTCAAAAAGTCAAATGCTGCCGTCCCACCCTCTGAGACTTCGGATCGGAAGTCTCTGTTTGTAACCAATTCCTTTAGCGCTCTCCAGGTCCCTTCCCAGGTTGAACAGGTGGGGAGTGATAGTATTACACCACCTGATACACAAACTGAGTCTTCTTTGGCTCCCCCGCTTGGTAATTCGGCAATATATTTCCCCCCAGGGACCCAGTGTGGCTTGTCCCTGAATAAGATTGGGAAGGACTATGATGGGATTGAGGCCCATCATGTATCTAACTCTGCCTCCCGGACGGATGTGGTTTTTGGTCTGGACTCCTGCCCTATCTAGCACCCTCCCAACTTCGGCCATCAAGGTCTTGCTTCGCCTAATAATTCTCTGAACCTAGAACCACTCTCCGATGGATCAGATTCTAGTGATTCTGCTGGTAAATCCAAGAAGAGGGGCTCGAAATCCTCTCAAAAATCCAGTAACTCCAAGGGGCCTAAAAGTTCTACTCCCCTCGTACCGGTCTCTCATGAATAATATAGCATGCTGGAACGTGAGGGGACTAAATGGGCTGGTGAAAGCCCATGAAGTCCGTAAGCTCATTGGATCACATGGGTGCTGTATTGTTAGACTGGTTGAAACAAAAGTTGTGAAGAAAAATGCAACCTCCATTTCTGCCAGGATTAATACTCAATGGCTTTGGGCTATGAACTACTCTCTGTCCTCTGTTGGGAGAATCTGGGTTGGATGGGACCCCAATAAGGTGGATGTGAATATTCTCTCCAAGGAGGACCAGGTCATCCATATCGAAGCTCTACTCCTTGAGGACAAATGTCGCTGCCTCTTGTCTTTTGTATACGGCGCTAATCTGGAAGGCTCTCGGAGATTTCTCTGGAACAGCCTCAGGAGGCAGTCTGGCCTCCCGGGCGACCTCCCGTGGGAGGTTCTGGGAGATTTTAATGCCATTCGCTCGGCGACTGAGGCCCTTAGTGGCTCTTGGCATTATAAAAGCTCCATTGATATTAACGATTGCCTCGTGGATTGTGATCTAGAGGACATTTGTCATGAAGGGCAATTCTTCACTGGAATGATGGCGTGACCCCTCATCCCGTATTTTTTGGAAATTAGATCGGGGTCGCAAATGGCCATTGGTTTGACTTTTCAGAGCTCTAAAGCGGTTTTCCCTCCCGCAAGACTATCGGATCACTCCCCTTGCATCCTTCATCCTTTAGATCGTGCCGTCCGTAAACGAGGAATGTTTCGGTTTAATAACTTTCTCACCAAATCCCCAAACTTTCTTTCAGTGGTCAAGGAAGCTTGGGATACCGAGACTAATGGTACTCCGATGTTTAGGCTTGTATCCTCTCTCAAACAGGTGAGAGGAATGCTCAAATCCCTTAATATTCGGGGTGGGGATATCCACGAAGAGGTGCTGCGCACTAGGAAGTATCTTGAGGATATCCAATCCAAAACCTCCCCTTCCATTGGATCCTGCGGAGTTGAACTTTCTTGTAGGGCTGACTATTATTCAGCTATGGCTAGAGAGGCAATATTTCTCCAACAAAAAGCCAAAATCAGATGGCTCAAAGAGGGCGATCAATGCACAAAATTTTTCTTTAAGTCTGTTAGTGGGAACCTTAATCGGAATAGGATCATCTCCCTCATTGATAATTCTGGGAATCCTACTATTGGGAAGGATGAGTTGAATGATTTGTTTATTAGCTACTTCAAAAATTCTTTAGGGTCTGGACGTACTCATGGGTCGGCCGAGGCCAATCGTATTCCCCATACATTCTCCATACTATACTCCGCGCAGCCCCTGGTGTTGGTTAAACTAGGTTCATGTGGAGGAAATCCATACTGCTATTTATTCTCCATTGGGGATGACAGAGGCCCTGGTCCGATGGTTTCTCCTCAAAATTTTTAAGGATTCTGGGAGATAACCGGTGGTCCGGTTTGTGAAGCGGTTCTAGACTTTTTTAAACATGGCAAGCTCCTAAAACAAATGAATACCACTTTGATTAGTCTGATCCCTAAGGTCCAAGTACCACGAGTGGTCTCTGATTATCGCCCGATTTCTGGCTGCAACATCATTTACAAAGTGATTTCTAAAATTCTCGCAAATAGAATCAAAGAAACACTTCCACCCTAGTGGACAAATGCCAAGCGGCCTTTGTGGCGGGGCGTCAGATAAGTGATAATATACTCTTAGCTCAGGAGCTCCTTCACAAGTACCATCTTGGGCTTGGTCCCCTCAGATGTACTATCAAGGTTGATCTGATGAAAGCTTATGACTCTGTTCAATGGGACTTTATTATCAATATTTTGTCCTCATGAACTTCCCTCCACCATTGTCAATTGGATTAGCTAATGCCTCACTGACTCGACGTACTCCCTCAACATCAATGGGGAAGTGGTCGGGTTCTTCAAAGGAGGCAAGGGTCTTCGCCAAGGAGACCCTATCCCCGTATCTCTTTGTCCTGGTTATGGAAGTTCTCAATGGTATTATTGAGCTCGAGGCGAGGCGGGATGCCGCTTTCAAATACCACTTGGAAATGCTTGATACACAAACTGCTTATTATGCTAGCCTTTGGCCGATGATCTCCTTCTGTTCTCCATCTTGATACTAAATCCACTCGAATTCTCATGGAGTGCCTTGAGGAATTCCAAGCTTCCTCTGGTCTCTCTGCAAACCCGAATAAAAGTGAATTTTGTATATGTTCAAAGGACGCTTCTCTTCACAAGGATATTGCTGGTATCTTGGGGTTTAAAGAGGGCAAACTCCAAATCAGATACTTGGGTGTCCCCCTTCTAACCACCTGCCTCTCAGCCTCTGATTGCAAATCTCTCACCGACAGGATCACTAGGAGGATCACCTCCTGGAAAAATAGATGGCTCTCGTTTGGGGCGATTGTAAGCTCGGTCGCCTCCATTCTTTCGTCCCATTCATCTTTCTTGGTCCTCCATGTTTATCTTGCCTAAGAACACTCTTAAATCAATTGAGTGCATCCTGCGCCATTTTCTCTGGAAGGGCTCTACTGACGGGAGAGCTAATGCTAAAGTGGCTTGGAGTGATATATGCTACCCCAAGTCCGAAGGAGGTTTGGGCCTCAAAAATCTGGCTGATCAAAATAAAGCCCTTAACTGCAAGCTTCTTTGGCATCTTATCTCCAAAGACCCAAATTCAGCCTGGTCTTCTTGGATCTACACAAATAGAATCAAGGATCGGTGCATCTGGACTCTTAAAGTCCCGGAGTCGGCCACTTGGAGTTGGCGTAAGATCATGAAACTTCGCCCCTTTATGCGAACTCACACTATTAAGGTTATCGGGGATGGCTATGATACTTTTCTCGGCTTGATAAGCGGCACCCCTCCGGCCCCCGAGTGAGGTTTGCTCGGACATTACACGCCTAGTTTGAGTCTTCCTTGGGATGTCAAGGTTTTCGCAATCATCGAAATAACAAATGGGCTTGGCCTAACCCTTATGATTTTTGAGGTATCTCACTTAATTGATAACATGCCGAATTATTCTCCTTGCATCCACCAACGGGACTCGTTAGATGGGTTGGAAATGTTCATGGAAAGTTCTCGACTAAATCTGCGTATCTCCTAATCCATCCTCCCAAAACCAAAAGCTAGTAGGCTATTTTGGTTTGGGGCCTACTATATCCTGCTCACGCATTTACGCTATGATTAGTCATCCGGGGTCGCCTCATTACCCTTGACCGCATCCATGGAGTTCCCCTCACATCCTCTAAATGCACACTATGCAATGAGGGTGATGAGAGCCATGATCATCTTTTTTCTCTGTTCATACTCCGAGCTTTATGGGCAGAATCCAAAGTCGGGCATTCATTGGCCTTACACCGAGTGGAAGCATAATATTTCATGGGCGGCGGCTGTTTGGAGAGGGAAAAGCTTATTGGCCCTCACAAAACGATCCTCGTGGCTGCCACGATCTACTACATTTGGAGGAGCGCAATAATTGTATCTTTTGAAGTCCCCTCCCATGATATCTCCCATATCTTCTCGCGATTACCAATATTGTGAGACTCAAAGGTGAAAGACCGTCGCAGTGTCGATGTGGATATTTCAGGCTGCTGCGGATCTGTTGGGGTTTATAAGAAAAAGAAAAAAGAAGAATAGAAGTTCGGGGTGGTGGCGGAGTCTTGTTTCTCGATTGGGAATGGTGCGTGAGCTTAGGATTGAAGGTGTCTATAATCCGGAGTGCTTTCTGGCTCCTTGGTTGGTCGGCTCCTTCTCATTCTGGGCGGAGTGGGGTCTTTTTAATCTAATTTTTGGAGTGATGTAGCGATTTTTCGGAGCTCCTTGCTGTCCTCTTGGACAGAGTGGATTTATTCACTCCGGAGTGGGATTGAGTCTGTTGAATCCAGAAGAAAATTTTCCGAATTGCAATTTTCCAAAAATAAAAAATAAAAAATAATAAAAATAAAAATAAAAATAAAAAATAAGTGAAAATCTTTGTGTTTAGTAACCGGAGTGGCTGCTCACTTTGGTTGATGCGCCTTTATCAATCTGGCTGTGTGTTTTTTCGCTTCCTTCCGAAGTGCTTGCGTTTTCCCTTCTCTAGGAAAATAATAATAATAATAATAATTTTGTACTCCGGAATCCGGAGTGTGAGAACTCCAGAATACGAAGTGTGAGGTGTGTTATTCGTTTTCCGGAGTGGGTCTGCTTTTGTTTGGAATGGCCTTCTTTGCCATTTCTGTTTGGCTCAAAAAAAAAAGAGTGGATTGTGTGTACTCCGGTTTCCGGAGTGTAAGAGCTCCGGAATTCGTGGCCAGTTTCCGGAGTGGGAGAGCTCCGGAATTCGTGGCCAGTTTCCGGAGTGTAAGTACTCCGGATTCCGGGCTGATTCCATTTCTGTCAGTTTTTCTCTTGGCTGGTATGGATTGGTTCCTTTGTATCCGAAGTTTAAAAAATAATAATAAAAAAAATAAAATAATAATAATAATAATAATAATAATAATAATATTGCTGCTGTTTTAGCAGGATCTCTTTGTCTGGATTGCTCTTCTCCGAATCTTTTACGGCTCGAGTGCTTTGTCCGGAGTGCCTCTTGGCTATTTGTTGGACGGAGTGTTTCCGGATGGCGGGCTTGACATGTGGATCTCAATTTTTTTTTGCTGATTTGCTTTCGTGCGGCTGGGCGTGGTTTTTGATGTGGGGAACTGCCGTGGCGATCTCACGAAGCATGGCACGTGGTGGTTCTCGGATCTCAATTGCCGGTGCCTCTCCCTATCTTTGTCTGATTCTGAATTTGGGTGGTGGTTTCTTTTGCTTCTTGGACTACTGAACAGTTGGCAAATTTGGGTGATACAATTATTCATGTTGCTATTGTATTATAGCTTTTGGTATTTTTTGGCAGAAGGGGATAGGGATTCCTTTTTTGTTCGTTGTTGTAATTTTTCTCATATCTATTGGTTCTTAGAACGTTAAGCCTCCTAGAGTTTTTTTGTTTTCGATGTCATCTGGCTGCTTCAGGGTATGCCTCTATGAGTTATGTTTTATCCCGGTCGAAAATTTTGACGATAAAACATCAATATTGTAATTTTTTTTTCTTTAATTTAAAATACTTACTTATCAAAAAAAAAAAAAAAAGCTAGCTTGAATCCCTACACTGACGTGAACACGCTCAGAGTCTTCCCCTCCAAAACTGTCGCCTCACGTCAGCATTTTATTCTTATTTGTCCGCTTCCCTTTTTTTTCTTCTTTCTTTATTATTTCTTTCCTTTTATTATTATGATTATTATTTATTTCTTCCCTTCATTCTTTCCCCGCATTGTGACGTGATATCATCTTTCGAATAACGCCCTTCTCCTTCAGTTTTGGAAAATATCCTCTTATCGTGTTGATTGTTCTTACAATCATTGCACGTTTATCTTTTATTTCTCCAATTTTTTTCGTAATATTAAATTCCTAAAATTATAAAATTAAAATAAATAAATAAAATATTAAAATTAACATAATTAAAAAAAATGAAATGAGTTATACATAAATATGAGTAAATATAATCAAAATTAATGTGGCACAACTCTAGTTTAAATAATATTATAATAGTAAAATGAGTTATCATATCCTTATAAAAGAAAAAAATATGCTCAATTCAAATCAAATAAAGCAAAAAAACTAATTTATACATGTAAATCATGTTGGAATGAGGCCATAAATTTATAATTATAAAGAAATGATTATACAAAGGCTTTAAAAATAAAATCCTCTTTCATCATTGTTTAATTTGTTACAACCATTCCCCTTGTTTTTGCATTTTCAAACAACCATACATCACAAGATCAAAATATCTCTTATAAATTTATCAATATTTGATTGTTTGACAAGTCTTTTTGTATGTCTCATTTTTTTTTATTTGTCTTTTCTTTTATTTCTCTCTTTTAGACCTTTAGATTTTATGTTCACTTTTTTATTAGAGTACCAAAATATATACGAGTTTTGCCTTTATCTCAATTTCTTTTATATTTTCACAATGTATTTTTTTTCTTATCCCTCCTCCACAATAATCAATGTATCATAGTGTACAAAGATGAGGTAGACGTGTAACAATTTAGGTCAAATTGTTACATTGGGTAAATTAAAAAAATATATTTAAACAATGTATTTTTATATAAAATTCTTTACGTGGTTTTAAGAGATATATATACCAAAAAAAAAAGGGTTGGCTTAAGCTCAAAATGTCTATAAATATGTTATTTAGTCATCATCAAAGTGAACAATAATATTTCACATGTGCAAAAGTCAGGCACTTAATTGTAATTGATTTAATTAGAATTATAAGTCTAAAATAAATATAATAAAACTATTGAGTAAGTAATAAGAAAATATATTAATTTTTGCTAAAATAAGTATAAATATCGTCTCAAATAAATGATAATATCAAAATCTGACTCGATTATCAAGTCTTCACTTGCAACAAATTGATGATCTACATACTCTTGTAATACATAGATAAATATAAGTCAAATGTGTATAATATAGCTATTTTTTCCAACATAAAATCATAACATGCCATAAAAATATAGAAAAAGTAAGTAGACTTGATACTCTAATATGACATTTCATAATATTATTTCATTTTAATATTAATAGATTTTATTTTATAAGTGATATATTTATCGAATAAAAAAACTTCACACTAGAGAGATAATAAACAAAAGAAATGGCTTCGGCCTATAAATTTTCTACGTCAATACAATAATTTTCATAAATTATTTTTTCATATTTATAAATTATTTTTTAGGCCCCCAAAATATTTTTTTTAAAAAAAATTTGAATGCCGCTGACACGTGTTGCATGACGGTGAAAGAAGTCGAAAGACCCATATTGGGCCCAAATCTAACGACTCTCTTATTCACTGACCTATTTCGGCCCATACATCCATACAAAATTAATGAAGCCCAACTCCAAGGAACAGCCTGACGTAGATAAAGGCGGAAAAACCCTAATCCTCTCACCATTTTTAGGGTTTCATCTTCGATTAGCTCGAATCGCTGTTGGCCATTTCTACTGTGCGGTTGGCAATAATGGGTAGGAGAGCAAATGCAGCCCGAAGCATTTGATCGTTTTGTCTTGTGCAGCGATGTATTATATCTTTGTTTTGTCTCTTCAAATGGTTTAATCATCGTTTGTTTGTTCTTTCTCGTGCAGCGAGAATCAAGGTTCACGAGTTGAGGCAGAAGTCGAAGACAGATCTGTTGAATCAGCTAAAGGATCTGAAGGCTGAGCTTGCTCTCCTTCGTGTTGCCAAGGTTACCGGCGGCGCCCCCAACAAGCTCTCCAAGATGTATCAATTATAAGACCCACCTTCTCTCTCTCTCCCTCCCTTTTTCATGAAGTTTCTGTTTTTGTGTTTCGTTTATATCTATAATGTGTGCGTATTTTTTTAATGCAGCAAGGTGGTGAGGTTGTCAATAGCGCAAGTTCTGACAGTGATATCACAGACACAGAAGTTGGCATTGAGAAAAGTTTATAAGAATAAGAAGTACTTGCCCCTTGACCTTCGTCCCAAGAAGACTAGAGCCATTCGTAGGCGGCTTACCAAGCATCAGGTTCTCTCTCTCTCTCTCTCTCTCTTTCTCTCTGTCTTGCTGGTTATTTTTTTGTTGTGTTCGATTCCTTTTCCATGTGATCTTGTTTGGATTATGAGGCTGGTGATGAGAATGATGAGCGTGATTTTGATTTTTCTCTTCGGACTTTCGATAGGCATCCAACTATCTCGTTATTCGTGCTTATATTTAACTGAAAATTGAAGATGCTATATAGAGGTGAAAACAAGTCTTACATGGTATGATTTTTATTTGTGCTTAAAAATAAGATGCTAACGTGTGATGAAAAGCAAGTCTTGCGGGATTTGAAGATAGTTTAAGATGCCGAAGAGATGATCCTGCAACTAGGAGGCGTTGACAAGAGTTCTTACAGGTGCTGAAAATGAGGTTGACAACCACAAGTTGACACCTAATTTTTTCGTTGGAGATTCAAGTAGGTTCCTATTTTGTCAGGGAGCCAAATTTCATATTTTCTCTTGCTAATTGTGTGATCAGAAACTGAAGTTTTGACTGCTGCAGTTTCTCTCTGTTTGTCATTTAGTTGTGTGACTTCTTTGATGACTGATTTCTCTCCATGGGTTTGAGTTCTGGTTGGTTTTAATATGGAAATTTGTTGTCATTGCATCTGGAATCACTCTAAATGCCCCTATGTTGGCATCCTGAATTATAATTGGATATGGGTGCCTAGGACTCAAGTTACTTTCTATATATGGATATTTCCATTAGTGGCAGAATTAGGCTTGTCACATTGTGGGTCTTAGTTAGGATTAGATTTACACAGTTGCTCGTTTAGTGTAGAGATATTTAAATTTCAAACCTATAACTTTTCAATCACAATAAAAAGATAGCACTGTTGTGAATCGTCCACTCCACTTGTGTTAGAATTCCTCTATTAATTAACCTTAGTGTTCGATGAACACTTTAGTGGACCTTCTGGGATGCTGCTTGTGGGAAGAAGTTCCCATTACCAACTGGATTTCCTCCTCACATATTTGAAGTTATTTTGATTGGGAGGTAGTAGAGTAGTGGCTTTGCTAGTAGGTGGATGGTATTTTGGTCATGGATGTGCCTGGCGCTAGATGTATGTACCTCGTTTGCCATTTTTGTTTGGTTTCTATTGCTTGGTTGTGTATTGGTGGTGTGGAGGGGGAATGTGTTTTTGTCAAGGACAGTGGAGGCAATTTCTGACATTTGTCTTCTAATGTTATTTGCTTACTTTGCTCCTCTTTAGACTTCCCGGGTGTCTCTGAGTACTCTTTAGATAATGTTAATAGGGGGAAATATCTGAGGGTTAGTATCTGTCCACGATGACAATCTATTCAAAAGTTTGCGACTCCACCTCTGGTCTTTGATTATGACCTTGTGATTGCTCTACCGGAGATCACCTTATTTCATTCTTCATTCTTATGCAAAAGTTGGGAGGAGGGAGTCTTGGGTCAGTGGTTTATAAATTGATGAGATCCTCGATGGTTGTGAATATATGGTAGATGAAAGGTCATAATTAAATCTTTTGTCTCTTTGCAAACCCAACCATCCAGGGCCTCCTTGCAAAAGCAGGTTTATTAAAAGTTTGTTTTTGTTAAAAACCAGGATCACTGAAATGTATTGCGTGAAGTCTTGAGCTACATCATGCAGTTTAATTTTTTTTTTTCAGTTCCTGAGATGATAATGATACATGATTTCAAATGTGCTGATTTTCACTTGACCATAATTTAATTGAGCAGAAAAACAAATAGTCAATGAGATTAACACTAATTAGTCTACCATTCCTGAGGGCATTCCTAAGTTGAGTGTTCTAGCATGTCCTCTGTTCTTTGTAGACTTGTTCTTGCATGTTGAATCTCATTTCCATTGTTTTCTCAGGAATCACTGAAGACTGAAAGACAAAAGAAGAAGGAGATGTACTTCCCCATGAGAAAGTATGCCATCAAAGTTTAAGGCCTCTAGGCTAAGGACATTTATATTTGTAATGACATTTGTTTACTGCTTTTTTAGGCCTCACTCCTTTGCTTTCTGGAAATTTTGGGCCTATAATCGATGGTTGATTTTGTTTGCTGGACATGATATTTGTTTTTCAGTTGTCTGTTTGATCATCTAAAACTGGTCGTCTTTGAAATAGATGGTCTCCAATCAGAAATATTTTGAAAACCTTTTAGTGAACTTAAAGCTAGAAGGCTTGTTTATTGGGCAAGCTACGCCTGTCCTGACAGGTGCAAAATCAAGGGCTGTGCATGTGTGGTTAATACCTGCTCTAGGTCCTCAGTGAGCCACCTTGAGGGCCCTACACTACCTGGGAAGATGATTCGGGTCCTGTTAGGCCTAATCCCCCGTTGGCAATGTGAATAATGTAATTGGGTTTCAATGATTTTTGTAAGCTTCTTGCTAGGAACAAGTTCTATATGAGTGAGCCAAATGGTGTAAAAGCACAGTTGTTTGCCTAATGATGCATTAAAATAATATTTAGAACTCAAATCCATTCAGAATTAAGCACTACTGTGTAGTCCTGGTAGGAGGATTTTTATCAGCAACAAACATTTTTCTGTATTCTCATTCCCAAGTTAATACTTTTTTAGGGGTCTTGATTATTAGTCTAGCGGACTGGTATAAAGCCCAATTCCTTCCACAGTGCACCCACTGCATTGTTTGGCGGATGGAAATTTGGTTGAAGTAAATGTTGTAAATAATTTTTTTTCCTCATTTATATTATTTGTTTGGCCTCTGTTACCTTTTGGGAGCTTGGGAATATTTATTACTAGAGAATAAGAAGTTACCCATTTTGGGTTTATTTATGGTAAGATAAATGTGATTATTAATTATCAGCCTTTAGTTCCTCACCCCTATCCTGTCCCGACACACCGGCCACCTGCCAGTGTCGGTTTAACATTGGCAATCCCCACCTATGACTGTGGGTCGGCTGTCCTGGACTGACTCTGACTCCTGCCGCCTCCTTCAATCATGGCAGTGGTATTCCCGCTTTATGTCTGGAAATAATATTTATAGTTTGTATAGAAACATCCAAAAGTCAAGTTTAATTTGGGGAAAAAAGTGAATTCCCTTTTGGATTTACTACTACTCGTTAAATGGACTTTTCCTCCACTTGGCGTAATAAAGAACGCAAGAACCGTGGAGAGTAAATGTTGGACCGGCGGTCTAACCCAGGCATTGCACTTTTGGTTCTTATGTCAACTTGGTCTTTCTGTTGATGGTGATTACAGCATGGTAGGTGAGCTGTTAAACAGTTTAATGACCTATGTAAATGAAATTAATAACAGGACCATCAATAACCTATGTACAGCCTGGATCACTGCATGTAAATGAAAAATAAACAGTTTATTGTTGTTATTCATGACGAAGATTAGTAAGCCACCAAATCATATACAGAAACTCCTAAATTTCTTGAGAATAAATATGGGTACGGCAACTATACAAGCTAAAATCAGTGACTTCCGGCCTGTGGTATTCTTGATGCCCAAGAAAGCAATCAAGGAACAGAAGCCTATGGTCGAACCTTACTTTGGTAGAGGATATAATTTATCGAGTGTGTCTAGGCATCAAAGATTTGTAAGCTTGGAATAGGGCTGCCAATCAGCTTTGGGTCTGGATTAGATGGTTTCATTACTGCTACTTAAAATATCTGGCATATGGCATGTGCAATGAAAGCAGGATGCCGCCTGGGTCAGGAACAAGATTTTATTTATTCTAGAGATTTTTGAGCCATGCATAAAGCAAGATGCTAGCTGCCCTTCTTAATGCTGTGGCTAGCTTTTCTTTCCCTCTTCCTTCGGCGAGGGGCTGCGGGGAGGTTGGCTAGGAGCAGTGCGACCAAGCCAGTTACCTACCTGCACCATTTTTTTAAGATCTAGGGACATGTTCCTGGGTAATGTCAAGAGTTTTGCTGGAGCCATCACAAGAGAGGGGGTGGAGGAAACAAAATCCGATTAAACAAAACGGACAACAGTCGTGATCTGAGCCATATGATGTTTTGCTGGTGTATAGCAGCCAAACAATGAACGATTTCATATATCGTGCAGCCGTATCGTCTCCAAAGCATGTAGAGAACATCCAACAGGCAAAAATCGTTATCTGATTTGTGGGCAAACTAAGGAGCCGTCCTATAGCCAAAAATATTTAAGGCATGCAGAAACATGCACGCTTGGCAACAACCACAGCTTCGGTTAATGGAATGCAATTCGGAAGAGGCCCAAGCTGTTAGCTTAATGCATTGCATGCTTTCAGGCGAAAACAAGCTTTATGTGAATCTAACAATTTGAAATTTATTCTATTTTTTTTTAATTAACCTGGCTTGAATTATACATATTATTAATTTACCTAGCCTAAAACAAAAGAGCTAACTACAAAATGAAAAAACAGACCCCTCTGTCGATATTATTATTATCATGGTAATAATTATCGACAATTAAGTATGAATGTTTAATAATATAAATGATGCATAAAAATAATATATTGCATTTCAAATAGAGCATTAGTTCTATTCAAATAAATTATTACGGAATTAAAAAAAAAAAAACGTGAGCTAGTTTTGAAGCCAAAACTAATTAATGGAAGACGAAAGATGGGAGGAGGTTAGAATTGATTAAAATTAAGTCATTTGATCGGTCAATTTTTTTGTTTCAAAGATTTTTGGTTTTATTATCATTGGAATATAGTAACATTACAATATTTTTTTAAGTCCATAAATATGAATTTTTCCTTGGCTTTTACTACTGATAATTATGAAATGACCAAAATATTCTTATTAATAGATCTATGTTGTAAAATAGAATAAAAGTAAAAAAATAAAAATAAAATAAGGGCATAAGATTTAGAAAATTAGTTCTTTATAAACTAGTAAAATTTCTAAATTCTTTCAATTGTTTTTCTTTTATTTCACATGTGTATCAATATAATTCTATCATAGACCGTTTTATATAATAAGGAATTATAATAAGTACAATAATTAATAATAAGAAGATCAAATAATAATAATACCGGCAAATTTGATTTTTTGGCCGATCAACTTGTTAACCGGCAAACTTGATTTCCAAGGGTAGGTTGAAAAAAAACAAACAAACAAACATAGGTTTTTTTTTTTTTGACTGGTCAACTTGTTGACCGGTAACTTTGGTTTTCGGCAGGTCAATTTGGTGACCAGCAAAATTGGTTTCCAATGGTGAAAAAAAAAATCAGTGATTTTTTGAGCTTGATAGGCAAGTTTGGTTTTCGGCCGGTCAACTTGTTGACTGGGAAACTTGGTTTCCAATGGTTGAAAAAAGTCCGAGATGGCATTATGCTCGTTGTACAGCCTTTGTCTCTAAAATGCTGGGATGACATTTGCCTGGAATGCAACAATTGCTGCAAAATGCCGGAATGGCAAGTGGGTCCATCTGCAGCAAAATGCTAGAATGTTCTTTACCCGGTATGAACCAAGGTGGTAGTATACTTTTCGCCCGATATGCGGCCAACGCTGGGATGGTAGTTGCCCGGTTTGCAAGACTATTCAGCGAAACGCAGGTTTGGATATGTGGTCCGATCTGTGGAAAAAGCTGGTTCATGTCTTGATGCCTTCTTCATCATGGTCCAGAGGATCGCTGTGGCTGTTGGTTTCATGTCATGCTGGCGTGGCCCATTTGCCCGGTATGAATGAACTCTGTGTTCGGTATGCTGTTTGACTAGCCAGTGTGGAGTTTTGTCTGTTTGGTGGGCCTACCGTGCTTTCCTTTTGCCGGAATGCTCCTTTGCTGATTCGCCAAAATGCCGGTTTGTATTCTGCCCGGATTGAATATTTGCCGGTTGCAACATATTGACACGCTGCGTTTTTGCTTGGTTTGCAACTTTGCAGCAAATGTCGGTTTGTTAGTATTGTGCTGAGGCTCAACCGGTTATACCAAAGGCTCGTGGCCGGTTTGGATATTGGTTCTTTGGCCGGGTTTTTTTCCTTTTTTCTTTCTTGTGTATGCTTTCTTTTGTTATCATGATATATTTCATAGTGGTACTCGGGGTCTACTCTAGCGTCTATATTCTACCTCTAAATCGACAAAATACTTGGAGTTATAACATAATTCTTGTACTTTTATTTTATTTAATTCTATTTTAGTTACTTATCAAAAAAAGAAAAGAAAAGAAAAGAAAAGAACGTGGATATAATATTATCACCTGTTGAAAAATAAAAAATTCAATAGAAAAAAACAAATGGTAATTTATCACCAATGGTGAATTCGTAACACCCCCTTGGATGAGCACGCACAAAGAATATGCATCATTAAAACATTGTCGAGAAAAAAATCTGATTGAAAACAACTAATTACAAAGAAAAACAGCACATTATTATTGTGAATTATCAAATGTATTAGGATTACCTCATCATAACCTTTCAAAGAGAAAACTCAATGGGATAAAACTTTCAAAAATAAAAGGAATATAATCAGTAAAAATATTCAAGTCAACTCTCCCTAAAATGAAAATAATATGAGGTTTTTAAATCATCACATTCTAATATAATGCATAATCTTTTTAAATATTACAATCAATAATATTTTAGTGAATAAATTTACTCACTATCATTAACTTATACATGCTTGATATTAATTTTACGAGTATAAAAAGAATTTAGATGAAATATGTTTTATTCAACCACTTTTGATATAACCTCTTATAATTTATGTGATGCAAGTAGTATTGTGAGGTTTCGGGTTAAGAACATAATAATTAAAAGGTAATTAAATTAATATAGATAAATTGTGGTCAAAAGGTATAAGAGGAATCGGATTGAAAAGCTCAAAGAGCCAGAATTGGTAAATCGAAAATTGAAAATTGTAAGCTGTAAAATATTAATTTGTAAATAAGATTTTGGATTTTAAATTATGATAATCATGACTTATTAAGGTTACATAATCAAAAGTAAGGTCCAAAGATGTGAAAGATTGGCTTAGAATGGTCAAAAAGGATTGTAAACGGCAAAAACGCAAAGTGGGTTTGTTGCAGGCTTGGTGCGGGCCTAACTTGCGCCCTCAGTGGGCTCGAGCCCACGGAGAGCATAGAATCTAAATTTGTTTGTGCTCGTCACGCGCTCTCCGTAGGCTCGAGTCGGCTTGGGCAGTAAGGTTGCGCTCGCCGCGCGCTTGCTGCGGGCTCGAGTGCCAGCCCATTTTAAAGCTGCGTACTGCTTCACGATTTTCATTTTCTCCACGAACCAACCCTTCTAGAGAGAGAGAGCACTAATTCTAGAGAGTGGAAGGAAGAGATGAAGCCCGTGGAGTCCAAATTCACCTCGAGAGCTAGTTATAAAAGTGGTGATACGTGTCGAGACAAGTGTTCTCATACTCACTAACTTTTCTCTTTCGATATTTTTCGCTTATCATTAGGTTTTTCTATCTCAATACACACCCAAACTATAAAAAATGTATTACCCATGACTTGAGACCAAGGATTTCATAGTTTATTGTCAAATTTACTCACCGATTCGGGTCGGTGGAGTTCCACCAAACCCTAACCTTCGAACTTGGGGGTTTTTCATTCCCGCACCGTATCCTATAAAATTGGCCCCAAAATGTGAATCACCATGTCCCAAATATTTATATATGTCGGCCGCGCGATCGATCTCGCATATTTTGACCCATTTGCGGCGTCCGAGCCCCCTAAAATGCCACTGTTACTATTCATTGGAGACGAAATGGAAAAAATTGCATGCTTCTAAGTTCGTATTATGTTGAATCGACCTCAAAATATGAATCATCATGTCCCAATTATACATATGTATCAACCGAACGTCCGATCTCACAAGTATCAACCCGTTCACGGCGTTCGGATGTTCTAAAATATCCCCTGACATTGTTCATCCGAGTTTAAATGGAACATTTATATGCTTTTTCCCATTTAATTGTTATGAAAATTATGTCTAATTGTTTAAATATAAATGTAAGCTTCAAAATGTATATTTGTGCTCCGTTCACAAGGAAATGCATTCTGAAGGACCCCATGCTCTACCTTTATTTAATTGTGATGAAACGTATGATTAAATGTTCATGTTGAATTGTAAGCTCCGAAAATGTGTATTTGTACACCGGAAGCAAGGGAATGCATCTCGGAGGCTTCTAGATGATATTTGACCATCAGAGATAAGAAATTTCAAACTCTCTTGTGAATTTAGATTGAATTGCTCAAAGGGATTAAGTCCCATAGAAAGATGAGAACCGAGCAAATAAATGGAGGGGAATTCACCAAAGTATGATATATGATGGATTTGATCTCTCGGATAGAGATAAGGATGGGAATATGATTTTTCGATTGGAAAATATGATGTACCTGTGGTGGATCTTCCCTCAAGGAAGGATTAATATTGAAACTATCACCATGGTTCATAGGAGTAGTATTCACTGGTTTGTCATGTCCATCACGGTGTGAATCCAAGGAATACTTGGCCACGTATTCTGACCGCTCATGGAAGCGGATGATATTTGTGGTACGTTTTAGGATAATACTGTAGAAGAACGAGGATTGCCCTGGTCCCCGGGGGATATGGGGCGAGTTGAAATGGCTGAGTGCTGCAGGCCTAAAATGTAGCCCATGGTCGAGTGCTGCAGACCTAAAATGTAGCCGATGGTCGAGTGCGCAGACCTAAAATGTAGTCGGCTTTAAAATATGTAGTAGACACATTTTTTTCCTTATTCTCTCACATCGTTGGTTAGTACGACCTACTGGCCTAGGTCCGCAAAAATTAATAAAAGTAATAAAAATTAATGGACGTAATCAGAACAAACATGTGAACTAGATGATCCCAGATGTTCCCTCTCCTTGCATGCTTCCTTTTATTCAAGTTATATATTTTCCTTACCCAATTACTATTTTTCCTGTTATTTATTGTAGTTAATGATATATGATTACATTTATTGAGCTGTACGCTCATTCTTACTGTTTCTCCTTTCAGATGAGAACATTAAGCCGGTGCTTGAATAGTTAGAGTAAGGAAGGGACTTGTTTGAAGAAATTAGTTGGATGTCGAAGGCTTAAAATTTTGGATACGTTGTTGTAATAGAATATAAACAGTCTAGTTGGATTAATGTGATTTGTTATTATTTTATGGTTATTATTATGCTTCCGCAAGTTTTTGAATTTAGCTATGCTTATGCATTTATGTTGATATTTTAGATTTTGTTTAGTTCTAGACGGCATCTCTGTAGACCCAATATGGTAGATAGGAGTACTGTATTAGAGCTATAGATGATGTGACGATTGTGATCCTGTGTATTGTGTTGTAGGCCAAAATATTAATTATTGGATAGTTGTGTGCTTGTACAAGCTATTTTAAGCAGGTTGTATTTTTGATTTTTCATCAAATTACAGAGAAAACTCTGCCGAATTTTCTACAGAATCCATAATGATAAATCATGGGCATAAGTTTATGTTACTATTGACAGAAGTTATTTAAGGAGAATAACCCCGTCCGTCACAGTTGGTATCAGAGAAAAAGAGATGCCTTAAATTTGATCTGAATCATATGCGGGAGCTTAGGCTCGACTAAGATTGATCGAATAAGTAGATGAAGGCGTATGATGATTAAGTTGATCTGATTTGTTTTGGTTAGTCCAATCCCAATAATTTAGGCTAGCACTACGTTTGGAATGATTATTTAGTTCGATCGGTTAGTTTATGCGTCCCAGCTAGTGTTCTAGGAGTGGCCTAATTCGAATTGTTCCTGTCTCGAGAAAGTGTTAGCAGTGGCTCTTAGATGGGGACTACTAGTATTTGTGGCGATTACAGGGTTGAGAGGAAGATGGTGTATAGAGACATCTTAATATTGGAATTTAATTGGTATCAATTGGGTTCTTGAATTGGCCAGTGTTGATTCGAGGCCTAGATTAATTAATTAATCTCGGTTTGAGGTTTTGGTTTGATCGGCTTTAGATTGAAGTCCTTAGCCTAGTAATTTGCTAAGAAGGATTATTTGATCAACCTAGCAAGTATGATGAATAGGGTGGAGTTAACAGCTCAAGGTTAGTATAACTAGAGTTGATTTCGAGCATACCAAGTCCCGAGATGAGAATTCATAATTGATTTGGAGGTGCTTAAGTGTCTAGACCCTTGGGTAGCTTAGATTCTATTGAGATTGAGATATGGATTCTGAGACTTAAGATAATGTTACGATGATCCCATGTCCAATAGAAGATAATGCATGTTGCCCCATGTTAGATAGGAGGTGAAGTCGACCTTGGTTAGTTGACGTGGAAAAGATCATGGGCCTTGAGAATTAAGAGATATTGTCCTATATGTTTATGGAAGCTTTATGGATGAATGCTTTGTTTCGGTGAGACTTTCGTGAGCATGTTTCAATAGTGGTTAGTTCGATCACAAGATTGAGGAATGTCCTTATCTAGGGACAGACGGTGAAGAGGTCCAGTGTCTGAATCAGGATTCTAAGGTATTAACTCAGGGTGTTAAGTGTCGCCTATTGTGATAAGAGGTAAGGCTCTTGGGTTTGATATTGTAGCCTGGTGTCTTTTTAGGAATTCCGAGCCCATGTTGCATTGTGTTGTCGAGTTATGTGTAATTGGAAGACCTAGGCATTGTAATAGTGACAGAGGTGACCCAGTATTTGGAAGGATAGAAGATATATTAAGGTGGATGTACATGGATGAATCTTGGATAAATGTCTTCCTAAAGAGATTTTGGGACTATGATCTAAGTCGTAGACAGCTTGATCACTATATTCGGGATAGCTTGTATCCTCTGGCCTGGTAGTGAAGGAATTTGGTGCCTTGGATTGGAATTTTGGTGGTAATGGCGTATAAGGAAAATGTGTTGATCGTCGTGATGGAAGTCGAGATTTCTCAATTTTGATGTCACAATACCTGTATCATTTGGGATCCCAAACATATAATTCTGTGATTCCTATATTTATTTGTTTATTTAAGGATCCAAGCTTGATAAAAGCGGTAATGAGGGTTATGACATTTTCTTCGGTTCGAAGATGCAATTGGTTGGGTTAATCTGAATAATTTTATGGTGCCAATCTTGATGTGACATTATGGATGATTTGGTTAGTAAGTCGTCGAATCGATCTAAATTAGACTGGTAAAGAGATAACATCCTATAATAGGGTTGTAGGATTTGAAATATAAGTCTGAACTGATCGAGGTATCAGGAGATTAATGTCGTCTTTCTTGCAAATCATTTAATGAGGATTTGCGCTAATTCCAATTTGTATTGGCGACCACGCCCAAAGGTCATTTTATGGTCATTGAAGGGTTTTGGTTATGTGAATATTTAAGGATATTATCAGAAGAAAGAGTAAGTTTGTGAGATCCCGAAATCAAAAAGCGTAAAAATCGGAATAAAATATCCCAACTTAATACTAGAGTATTTTGATAATGAAGAAATCTGGAGTGATTTCTTGAGGCCGGAGTGATTCAAAGGCAGGAGTGACTTTATGCCTCCGTGAGGACCGGAGTAATTTCTTGTCTCATGATGCCGGAGTGACCTTTTTGGTCCCTTGAAGCCACTGAAGGCCGGAGCTCTTCATGATGGTGTAGGAGGCCGGAGTGAATTATAAGTGGACGGCAGGAGTGAACGTTGGCAGCTAAAGAGAATAACAGATTTTAATTGAAACCCAACTAGGCGGCGACGAGTGGGTAAAACTAATCTGGTTACCCCACCTACCCTCTGAAGAGAAGTACAGGAGTAAGTAACTTCTCCTACTTACCCCACCAAACCCCTCTTCTATAAAAAGCCAGCGTCGGTTGGTTGATGCACAGGCTAGCAGAAGGAAGAGAGTGACGGGGAGAAAGCTTTAAGACGGTAAAAATCTAGGAATCAACTCTCAGGCAAGTTACTTTGGACGTTGTTTTTAACTTCAGTTTTTAGTTCATTTATATTGCACTCTGTTTTGCTGCAAGTATTCGGACGTTAACACGTTTTTAGTTTTCGTTTGAATCTGTTCTGAAGTTCATGACGCCTGTTTTCCTACTCTCTGAACTTACATGAAATCCGGACCAAATGTTACAATCGGCATTTGACATGTAAAACAAAACTTGCATTTGGCATGTAAAATGAAACCGGCATTTGGCATGTAAAAGGAAATCGGCATTTGGCATGTAAAAAGGAAATCGGCATTTGGCATGTGAAAGGAAACCGACATTTGGCATGAAAACGACATTTGCTTTAAAATGAACTCCGGCCTTTTTGTTGAAAAACACTCCGTCCCTTTTGAGTGAAAAGCATTCCGTCTAAAAAGAGTTCCGCCCAAAAAGCACTCCGGCTTTTTAACTCCGGCCTTGTATTAAGAAGATGAACTCCGTCCCTTGAGGAAAAATGAACTCCGGCCTCAGTCTAAAATAAACCACAGCTTTGTATTGAAAACGAATTTCGACTTCTGAGAGAAAGAACTCCGTCCCTTTGTTGGAAAAAGAACTCCGGCCTTAATAAGAAAATGAGCTTCGGCCATAATGTAAAAAGAACTTCGTTCTTAAAATGAACTCTGACTTTGTATAAGAAAATGAGCTCCGGCCCTAATATGAAATGTACTCCGGCTTTGATGAACTCCAGTTTTTAATGAATTCCGTCCTCTAAGAGAAATGAACTCTGGCTTTAAAATGAACTCCAGCCTTTACGAAAGAAAGAACTCCGGTTTTAAAGGAAATGCACTTCCGGTTTTAAAGGAATATCACTCCGGTTTTTAAGAAGGAATTTACACCCTAGTTTTAAAGGAAGGCACTCCCTCCAAAAAGAGCTTCGTCCTTTTGAAAGTACTCCGCCCAAAAAGTGCTCCGTCCTTTTGAAAGTACTCCGTCCAAAAAGAACTCCGTCCTTTTTGAAAGTACTCCGTCCTTTGGGAAAACGAGCTCCGTCCTTTGAGGAAATGAGCTCCGTCCCTTGAGAAAATAAGTTCCTTCCGTTGAGAAAACGAGCTCCATCCTTTAAAGAAATGAGCTCCGTCCCTTGAGAAAATAAGTTCCGTTCCTTGAGAAAACGAGCTCCGTCCTTTTGGAAAATGACCTCTGTCTTTTGAGAAAATGAACGCCGTCCTTCGGGAAAACGAGCTCTGTCCTTTGAGAAAACGAGCTCCGTCCCTTGAGGAAATAAGCTCCGTCCCATGAGAAAAAGACCTCTGTACTTAAAACGAACTCCGGCCTCAATGTGAAAACAACTCCAGCCCTTTTGAAAAGAGGTCCGTCCGGCTTGAACATATCAACTTCGTCCATTTACATGAAATAATCCAGTGAGGCCCTTTGCATAAAATAATCGAGTCCGGCCCTTTTCAAAGAATAATCGAGTTCGACCTGTCTTGCAAAGAAGTCAAAGAATCAGTTCGGTTTTCTAAGTGAAGAAATCAGTCCGGTTTCCTTAAGGCAAAAATCAAGTCCGGCTTTGTAGCAGGTGAAAATCCATTCCGCCCTTTTTACACGAAAAATCAACTCTAGTTCTTTGAAAAGAAGTCTGTCCGGCTTGTGCATATTAAAATCAGGTCCGGCCCTTAAAGCACGAAAACACAATAACTCCGGCTTCCAGTAAAAAGGCACTCCGTCTAGTTGTGAAAAGCACTCTGTCCCTTTTAATGAAAAACACTCCGTCCTTTGAGTGAAGAACACTCCGGCTTAAGCACTCTGGCTCTTAAGCACTCCGACATACTGAGGACTCCCGACTTTTGTTAAAAGAGAACTCCGGCTTGTATTGAAAATGAACTCCGGCTTGAATTGGAAACGAATTTCGACTCCAAACTGAAAATGAGCTCCGGATTGTACTGAAAATGAAACCGGCTCCCTTAACGAGAAAAGAGCTCCGGCCCTTCCTTGATAAAAATCCAAACCGGCCCCAAGTATAATTTGTTTCCGAAAATATATACCAACCTGTACCTAGGAAATTTCCATGTATACTTAAGGATAGCTGAAGATATATTATGCAAGTTTGATTTCAAAAGGGGTTTTTAATAAAAAGATGAATGATAGCCGTCATCGGGGCTTGGTACAAGGAGGGAATGATCGCCGTCCTCGGGGCTTGGTACAAGGAGGTAATGATGGCCGTCCTCAGGGCTTGGTACAAGGAGGGAATGATGGCCGTCCTCGGGCTTGGTACAAGGAGGGAATGATAGCCGTCCTCGGGGCTTGGTACAAGGAGGGAATGACAGTCGTCTTCGGGGCTTGGTATAAGGAGGTAATGAGAGTCGTCCTCGGGGCTTGGTACAAGGAGGGAATGACAGCCGTCCTCGGGGCTTGGTACAAGGATGGAATGACAGCCGTCCTCGGGGATTGGTACAAGGAGGGAATGATAGCCATCCTCGGGGGTTGGTACAAGGAGGGAATGATAGCCGTCATCGGGGCTTTGTACAAGGAGGAAGATAATATGAAGTACCGTTTACCGTTTTACAGTAAAATAATGATAATAAATCATATATAGTGAAAAGATGATAGAGTGAACAGTATAGAGTATTATTTTCAGTTTTGTCATGCATCAGTAAGGTTTATAATTATTGTTTTACAATCAATAGTGTAACGATTTATGAAACATGAGATTTAATATCGTTATAGTATGTCTTTACAGTTTTTTCAGATGATGTTCTGCATGGTTATATGATCGTTTTGGTATAACCGTTTTACAGTTCATATGCATGTACTTTGTTGGGTCTCGACTCACTATTTTATATTTTTTTCCCACAGATGAAGATTTAGAGCTTTTGCCTGACGAGTTGGAGTGATTAGAGCTTGTCTGAAGGATTAAAGCCCTCGGAAGCTTATTTTGGAGAAATATTATTGTAATGACTTGATGGACTTCTATGGTTAAACATTTTTGGCTATGTACTTGGAAATGAATATTTTGGAATAAATATAAATATTTCCGCAAGTGTTAGAATAACTTCTGCTATACTTATTATGGTTAAAAGTATATGGGTCCTAGATGGCATCTATGATCCTGTGTTACACCCAATTGGTTTAGTTTGGGTTTTCAATTGTGTTATGAATGACGGAATCAAAAAAAAAATCCGTTCCGTCACAAAGTTGATCTATCTTTGGTCGGTAATCCGAAGTTGTGTCGAAATCGACGCCAATCGTTGAGGATTCCATGTAAAGACGAGGAGGTATCGGTTTTGCATCATAGTGGAATACTCTAGAACCTTCGAGGTAAATAAGACGAGCCGACAAGGTTGTTCACGAATTTCAAAAATGGGGTTGCCTAAGAGATTAATGATTTTGTAAGCGGACTTTGTGAATGGATAGGTAAATTGTGTGGGCTGTTATAAATGTTTGATGATTGCTAAGATCGATTTGGGTCCATAGCTTGTTAATTGTGTGGTATTCAGGATAAGGATATGGCTACTACGAAGTTCGGAAACACCATTTGAATTTTGTAGGTTCGCGGGTGTCTCATGAAATTTTATAGGATGGATCTTTTGGCCATATTCGGGCTTGTGTTAAGGTGACTTCATTGATGAACTCAAAAGGACATAGGGTGTATGCAATTTGTTTGAGGATTATATCATAAATTGTGAATGACTGTTAATCCATATGATCCATTGAGAAGGAAATGCGAGTTTAGTTTGAGAAAATGCCTTGTTAAGCATGTGGTTCTTTGGTAGCATGATTTTAAAATCCATAAGACTTTGAGTGATGGCTAATTGGGAAGACCGATTAGTGCCCTATGAAAGTGTATGGTCGTCTTGGGTCTAACCGAAGTTATTAAGTGACTTGACAAGTATTCCTTGAGGATTACAGGTGTAGTGAAATGTTTGACTTAGAAGAGATTTATAATTGTTAGAACAAAAGATGAAAATGTAGTTTTCGGGGATTAAAAAGGATTAATTGACATCCATGTCATTTAGATTGACCCTTGATGGGTTTTGTAAATTATCATAGAATGTAATGTTTTTGAGAAAGGATAGGATTATGTTACTCTCGCATCATAATTGGTGGCAACCCTCGGATTAAGTGGGGGAGAAATTCATAATTAGAGTTACTGCACGTGTAGATTAGAATTAGCAATTGAAGTCTCCGCTTTGAGAACTTATGGGTATTGTCTTTGAAGATAACCGTTATCTAAGATTTTAAGAGTCAGAATAGTTGTATCACTAAGGGAGAGATGATCATATGAGATTACATGTGAATTTATCTGTTTAAAGATTGGGAAGCTAAACCTCAGTGCCTCTTAAGGAAAGCGGACATCAATGCTGACAATTGATACTGCGAGTCTTTAGACATAGTATGTCCTCGAAGTCTCGTAGGAAACGTGAAAGGTAAATCACAAGTAGGTCCAATACTTGGGTGATAGGATGTCATATTCTTAAATTGGGAGATAGAATTGTATCCGATGTATTGGACTTATGAATTTATGAAATATGAAGTCCTTATGGTTTTATTTCAGGGCAATTAGAGTGACCCACATATCTTAATCATAGAAGATGTGTTCGAATTGGATTAGTTGGCTCATTAGTATGCCAACGGGATTTTGAGGTAGCTCAGTAATCGGATTCTATGGTTAAGGGGAGGATGATTAAAAGCTATGTCGAATCTTTGGGTGATCATTATGATTGTAGTTTTGAATGTGGTTGTAGTTGGATGATTGTGACTATCATATGATTGTTTTAATCAGGGTTGCCGTATATTCTGGGTGTGTGATATGGGCTATGTATTTTGGAAAATATGTCGGTTTGTCGACTTACCAATGAAATAGCGAGAATATAAATTATTCTGATTTTAAAATTTGATTGTGATTTAAGATTTGTACCGAAACCTTAGTAAAACTTGATTAGAGAATCTTTGGGACGTCAAACGGAATTTAATATGGTGGTGAAATCTCAATGGAATGATTCGTAGCTAAATAATTAATCAAGGTAGCGCAGTGAAAGCGTTATAGACCCATGGCCCCGAAATTTTAGAATAAGGTTGAGATTCCCTGTGATCAAATCCTTTTTAAGGCTTGGAATGAACTGAAGTGGAAGTTCATTTGTTCGTTTGAAGTATCGAATTAGGCTAGAGGAATGGCTAGTATTATTTTTAGGCTGCTTCGGGAATTCTAGTGATTGTAATGAAGTCTTCCTTGTATCGATAGTTGAGAAAATTAGTAAGTATTTGGGTTACGCCGTTTTGGAGACTAGGAATTCGTTCTTGAGATAAGGCCCCTAGGATAAATCGTTTGATCAAGGATGTGATGCAGGATTGTGAAGAAGGAATTCCAAAATGATTTTTTCCAAATTATAAATCCTGAGGTTCGTCAAATTTTGAGGATAAAATTTTTATAAGTGGGAGAGAGTTATGAGGTTTCGGGTTAAGAACATAATAATTAGAATATAATTAAGTTAACATAGGTGAATTGTGGTCAAAAGGTACGGAAGGAATCGGATTGAAAAGCTCAAAGAGCGGGAATTGGTAAATCAGGAATGGAAATTGTAAGCCGTGAAATATTAATTTGTAAATAAGATTTTGGATTTCAAGTTATGATAATTATGACTTATTAATGTTATATAATCAAAAGTAAGGTCCAATGATGTGAAAAATTGGGTTAAAATGGTCAAAAAGGTCCCAAACGGCAAAAATACGAAGTGGGCTTGTTGCAGACTTGCTACGGGCTTGACCCGCGCCCTCCGTGGGCTCGAGCCCATGGAGAGCACAGAATCCAGATTTGTCCGTGCTCGTCGCGCCCTCGCTGCGGGCTCGAGCCGGCCTGGGTAGTAAGGCTGCACTCACCGCGCGCTCGACCGCCAGCCTGTTTTAAAACCGCGTGCTGCTTCGCGATTTTCATTTTCTCCATGAACCAACCCTTCTAGAGAGAGAGCGATCACCGTTTCTAGAGAGAGGAAGGAGGAGATCGAGCTAGTGGAGTCCGAATCCGTCTGAAAGCTAGCTATAAAAGTGATAATACGTGTCGAGGCAAGTATTCTTATAGTCACTAACTTTTCTCTTTCGATATTTTTCGTTTATCATCGGGTATTTTTGTGTCAATACCTACTTAAACCATAGAAAATGTATTACCCATGACTTGAGATCAAGGATTTCGTAGTTCATTATCCGATTTACTTATCGATCCGGTCAATGGAGTTCCACCAAACCCTAACCTATAGGAAATGGGAGATTTTCGTTCCCACACCGTATCTTGTAAAATTGACCCCAAAATGTGAATCACCACATCCCAAATGTGTATATACGTCAACCGCGCGATCGATCTCGCATGTTTTGACCCGTTCGGGTTATCCGAGTCCTCTAAAATGCCAATGTTACTGTTCATCCGAGACGAAATGGGAAAAATTGCATGCTTCTATGTTTGTATTATGTTGAATCGACCTCAAAATATGAATCACCACGTCCCAATTATGCATACGTATCAACCGAACGTCCGATCTCACAAGTATAGACCCATTTGCGGCGTTCGAATGCTCTAAAATACCCCCTGACACTGTTCATCCGAGTTTGAATGGAACATTTACATGCTTTGCCCCATTTAATTGTTATGAAAATTATGTTTAATTGTTTAAATGTAAATGTAAGTTTCGGAATATATATCTGTACTCTGTTCACAAGGAAATGCGTTCTGGAGGACCCCAAAGTGTAAATTTGCATACTCTACCTGTATTTAATTGTGATGAAAAGTATGATTAAATGTTCATAGTGAATTGTAAGCTCCGAAAATGTGTATTTGCATACCGGAAGAAAGGGAATGCATCCCGGAGGCTTCTAGATGATATTTGACCATTAGATAATATTTAATCCAAATCACTTACTTACCAAAAATAAAAAATAAAAAAAAAGACCATCAGAGGTAAAAAATTTCAAGCTCTATTGTGAACTTGGATTGAATTGCTAAAAGGGATTAAGTTTTATAGAAAGATGAGAACCAAGTAAGTAAACGGAGGGGAATCTACCAAAGTACGATATATGATGGATTTGATCTCTCGGATGAAGATAAGGATGGGAATATGATTTTTCTATTGAAAAATATGATGTACTTGTGGTGGATCTTCCCTCAAGGAAAGATTAGTCCTGAAACTAGGACCATGGTTCTTAGGGGTAGTATTCTCTGGTTTGCCATGTCTATCACGGTGTGAACCCAAGGAATACTTGGCAACGTATTCTGGCCGGTCGTGGAAGCAGGTGATGTTCGTGGTACGCTTTAGGATAGTACTGTGGAAGAACGAGGATTACCCTAGTCCCCGGGGGATATGGGGCGAGTTGAAATGGTCGAGTGCTGCAAGCTTAAAATGTAGCCGATGGTCGAGTATTGCAAACCTAAAATGTAGCCGATAGTCGATGCCGCAGAACCTAAAATATAGCCGGCTTTAGAATGTGTAGCAGACACATTCCTTTCTTCGTTCTCTCTCATTGTTGGTTAGTACGACCTACTAGCCTGAGTCCGCAAAGATTAATAAAAGTAATAGAAATGAATGGACGTAATAGGAACAAACATGTGAACTAGATGATCCTAGATGTCCCCTCTCCTCGCATGCTTCCTTTTATTCAATGTTTTACCCAGCCCAGTTACTATTTTTTCTATTATTTGCTGTAATTAGTGATGTATGATTATATTTGTTGAGCTGTATGCTCACTCTTACTATTTCTCTTTCCAGATGAGAACATTAAGCCGGCGCCTGATTAGTTAGAGTAAGGAAAGGGACTTGCTTGAGGATATTAGGTGGATATCAAAGACTTGAATTTTGGATACGTTGTTGTAATAGAATGTAGACAATCCAGTTGGATTAATATGATTTGTTATTATTTTATGGTTATTGTTATACTTCCGTAAATTTTTGGATCTAGCTATACTTCCGCATTTATGTTGATATTTTGGATTTTGTTTAGTCTTAGACGACATCTCTTTAGATCCAACATAGTAAATAGGAGTACTATATTGGAGTCATGGATGATATGGCGATTGTGATCCTGTATATTGTGTTGTAGGCCAAAATATTGATTATTGGATAGTTGTGTGCTTGTACAAGCTATTTTAAGCAGGTTGTATTTTTCATTTTTCATCCAATTGTAGAGAAAACTCTACCGAAATTTTTGCAGAATCCATAATGATAAATTATGGGTATAAATTTATGTTACCATTGACGGAAGTTACTTAAGGAGAATAACCCCGTCCGTCACAAGTATTGTCTTTATGTAAAATTATTGGCTTATTATTGATTGTGACCAAATTGTATTTTTTTCCAAATATGTTTAATTAATGATCTCAATCAAATACATTCTCTATTTGCTTTATATATAATAATAATAATCTTCAAGTGATTCGACAAAATAGTTGATAAATTTGGTTTATAGATTTTCAGGATATAGCAATAACTTTATAAGCAAATAAATATCTATTTGTGCTCGACCTTTAGCTAGATCAAATAAATAACATGTGTTAGCATATTCAATTAACCGTGAATTTGATCCATTGAGATAAAATAATCCTATGTTATTAGTACCACAGAGATAACGAAGCATGTGTTTGGCCACATTCCAAGATCTTCAGGTTGGAGTGGTCCTATATCATATTAATAGATTGACTGTAAATGTAATATTATATGGTGTATATTTTGTCAAATACATTAGTCGACCAACGATACTTGAAATATGGCACTTCATGACTAAGAATTTAATCATCTTCTTCTTGAGGATGAAATTAGATCATTGTTTTATATCAAATGATCGAACCACCACTAGAGTAGTTAAAGGATGTGCTTTATTTAGATAAAACTAATTTAGGTCCTTTTCTATGTATGTTGATTAATAAATAAGAATGCTATTTTAAAAATATTCTATTTACAAGCCAAGAATAAATCTTGTTTTCCAATGATCTTTCATTTCAACTTCATTCTCTAGATAATTAGCAATTTTTGGGAGCTCATATGGAGTTTTGATATGATTTAGATCATCGATATAACCACAGTAATAGCAAATCTGGATTTTTATTTTTTAATAAAAACACAAGTATATTGGGTTATTCTTAAAACCCTCTTTTAATAAATATCCACTGAGATATTTACACCACATACGTCTAGGGATGTTTTAATCCATAAATATATTTAAAGCTTAATAGAGTATATGTAATACCCGGATATTTTTATGAATGAAATTAAAAGATTTAATCGGGTGAAATTAAATTTATTACGAAATAAAAATATATAAATACTTATGGTGATATAAATAATAATAAATTTAAATATTTATATAAACGTATAATAATAATAATAATAATAATAAAAACAAAACCCAACCCACGTCACCCCCACCTTCTTCCCGAAGCTCCCGGCGCCATTTTCCCACAATTTCCCTCACAATCTCCCTCTCTCCCTCTTTCTCGCCCTCGTCTGCGAAGTTCTCTCCCTCTCTCTCTTCTCTCTCTTAGCGGCTCCATTGTGGCCGGAACCGTCGATTTAAATGAAGCGCGGTTGTGGGTTCGTTCTGCGAAGTGAAGGAAGAAGAAAATCGGAGCCGTGGTTCATCGAGGTCGTCTTCCAAAACCGTTGTCGTTTTCGTCGCCGTTGCCGTTGCCATTTGGTTGCTGCGAAGTAAGTCGTCACGTCAAGCCGTTTTCAGATCTGGCGAACCGGAGCCGATTTGAAGCCGTTCTCGAGCCGTGTTAATCGGCAAGTATTCTGTCGTTTCTCTTCAATCCATTCGCAAGTGAATCATCCACCAAATTTTCTTCTCACTTTGTTGTGATAAAAAACTTCATCCCTATCGTCCCGTTCCATTTCGCATTGATTTGATTTCTTCATTTTTTTCATCCAAAATCCGGGAAGGAATTGGGTTTTTTCGATTTCGAACCGAACCTCCATTCTTCCTCTGTATTTCGATTCTGTTGTGTATTTGGTTTGAAGGCAAAGCCGGGTGAAGGCCGTGAGCAAAGGCTCTGTTCAGCCGTGGTTTTGGGAAGAAATACGCAAAATCGGGGAAGGGAAATACGGGGAAATCCTTGTATGTGTGTATATGTATTATTCGTATATGTATATGTATATTGTACGTATGTATGTGGTTTGATTTATACGCATCGTATGTATGGGTGTTGGGGTGAAGCGTGCGAGTTTCGGCTATGGGTTTCGGGTTGGTCTTTGGCGTTGGGTTCGGGTCGGTGGTGGTCGGTGAGGTGTTTGCCGGCGTGGGTGACGGCGGCGTTGGGCTGTGGTGAACGGCGTTGGTGGCGGCGAAGGAAGCATGGGCTGTTGCCCATGGGTGTTGGGAGGCTGAGAAACGTTGGGCCTTTGGCCCAACGTGAGAATGAGAGAGGAACGTTGGGCCTTTGGCCCAACGTGTGTAAGGGTGTGTGTGTTGGGCCATGAGGCCCAACAGTGGTGGGTGTTGTGTTGTGTGTGTGTGTGTGTGTGAGTGTGTGTGTTTGAGTGAGTTGGGCCTTGAGGCCCAACGTGTGTGGATGTGTGGGTGTTTAGGTGAGTTGGGCCATAGGCCCAACAGTGAGAGTGTGTGTGTTGGTGTGCTGGGCCATGGGCCCAACAGTGGGTTGTAGGTTTGGGCTGTGAGTCTAACGTGGGTATGTTTGAGTATTTGTGTGTACGTGTTTGGGCTGGGCCCAAATGGTGTGTTGTGTGTGTTTAGTGGCCCAATTGTGAGTGTAGGTAAAGTGAAGAATAAGTGGGCCGTGGGCTTGATTTGATTTAAGTAGAAATTGTGTATATATATTTAATTATATATATGAAGGAATATGTATGAAGTAATGAATGTTAATCATTAATTGTTGTGGATGGAAATTAAAGTAAATTATGTTGTTGGCCTTAGTCGTAGGCATAGTTTCGAGATAAAAATGGAAAGATAGTGAAATAATGAATCGATCGTATCTCGACCTTTGTATTCTGTTGAGCGTTCGAGACACGTTCCTTTGTGTTGGATTTGATTGCGTGAGTACGGTGCAGTCGTCAAGACCGAACGGCGTTACGTGATTGAAGTTGTAAAGCATTCTTTGTGTTATACTCGTGAGTGTGAGTATCGGAATTTATTGGCTTCCTACGGTCAAGGTTGAGGAGAGTGTGTGAAAACATTAAAGTATCGGGTCGAATGGGAGGCTTGGGTACTTTAATGTGGTCTACACTTATCCGATGCGATTTCCGTATCTGGTGGTGTTGAGGTACATTGCCTAGTGTGGCGGGATGCTTATGGCTCTGTGAACATCGTAGATCATGGTATCGAGGATATCATGGCGGGAGATCTTTGGGTTTGACTTGTGAAGAGCATGATGTTGGTCATGCTCGGGAGGCAATCTGTGCTTCGTGAGCGAGTCTCGGTGGACCATGGATTTGGTCGGTGGCCAAACTTGCGAGCATCGGGTGGCGTGCAAGTACCCGGTGGCGGGGAACATACGTGACCTTTGGTTCTGATAGCGGAATAAGATCCAGGGAGATTCTTCGTGATTCCATATGATTATGAGTACCTCATTTGTTGTGGTGGCAATATCCTTGTGTGGATCTTGTGATACTCGGATTGGTAGAATCCATGTTGTATTGTTATCGTGAGTGTGTTGTTGGTCGTTCGCTGACATATAGACCGGGGAAGTTCCCAAAGTATCGTTGAGATCGGATTCGGGGATTTCCGTTGTTTTTGGCACTCTTGTTATTTTTGGATGTTCGGGTCTTATGGACCGTTTTGCCTAGAGTCGTATTCACGGCGTGTTGTGTCTGTCTCGGATATAGTAGGTTGTTAGGGTGTGTAGAGCCTTAGTAGTTGATATCCGAGATTTTTATTGTTATCGGCATTATTGATTATATTGCTTCTTGGGCTTTGGCTCACCCTTGTGTTTTCTTGGCTCCAGTTGAGATGATAGCGGTTAGCCCGAAGAAACAAGACGTGAGAAGATGATCCCGATGAATGAGAGGATTAGATTTAAATTATTAGGGAACTTATTTAATTTGTTGGTTTTATGACTTTTTAATTTTGTATGGATGATGTATGGTTATCATGAGGCAGTTAAGAATTGATATGAACTAGATTATTGAATGGCTTTATTTGGTTTTAAATTTTTGATTTCCGCGTGTGCGGCCCGATGCTTCGTTTTTGAGTTATTCGGGTTCGGGTGTCTGATAATGGTATCAGAGAAAAAGTTAGCTCCTGTGGAGTTGATCAAGGATTTGGAGTCTAAGGAATTGGTGTGTGATATTTTGGATCATGAAAATTTAATTGAGTATTGGTGTTGCGGGTAGTATTCAAAGATTTAGAGGATTCGCGGACTGCGAAATCCGACTTTAACTGTTATTTCAGGATGTCTGAACAACGAAGTGTTAACGCGGATCGATTACCTAGCGCGCCTGAGCATGCAAGCAATGAAGAAATTGCAGAAGTCCGTAGTGCTCTACGGGATATGGCGAGCTTGGTGAACCAAGCTATTAGTGCTCAAGCTCTAGGACCCCGGGGTAGCACTTCATCGGCGGCAGGAGATCACCATCATGCGCTGGATCGAGGGCGTCGTGTGTTGCGTGATTTTCTTGATCGGCGGGTCCCACGAGTTTGCGGGTTTACGACCCGATGATAGCGGAGGATTGGATGTCACGGATGGAAAAAGCTTTTGAGGTCATCCGTTGCGAGCCGGCCCGATATGGTCCGTCTCTCGCTGTTCATCGTTTTGGTCGAGAGGCGGACCATTGGTGGAAGATCTTTGAAGCGGGAATTGCACGTGGCGGTGGACACGCTCACTGGGAGGAGTTTCGGCGGCACTTCAACAACAAGTACTTTCCTCTCCGTGTCGGAACTAGAAAGGAGGCGAGTTTATGTCTTTGCGTCAAGGAGCATGACGGTCGCTCGGACGAGGCTCGGTTTATCGCCTTGTCTCGATTTGCTCCTTACTTGGTGGATACCGGATGAGAGGAAGGCCGGCGATTTCAAGATGGATTGATCGGCGTCATTCGAGATGCAGCTACTTCCTTTTGATACGGAGGAGTATGGCGCGGTTTCAAGCGCGCCATGATTATCGAGCAAGCCCACGATTCGGAGAGGTCGATTCGGCGGTCGGTGAGCACTCGGTCGGATTCGGACCTCGGCACTCTTCTTTCAAAAGCGTCCGAATTTCAAAGGTCAAGGAGGAAAGTCGTGTTTCAAGTGCCAAAAGACGGGACATATCGCTAGGTATTGCACTGCGCATCATCGTCTCGCACCAACCCATCCTTCGTCATTTCCACCAAAGACCGATCTCGAGAGAGTTTTCATCGCCCGGACATGTTACAATTGCGGCAAGGCTGGACATTTTCAGCAAGGATTGCGAGCACCAAGGCAAGGAGTGCACAGGACAGCAGGACAGCAGAGGCCGCGAGAGATGCGGGCCAGTATATGCGAATCGAGCAAAGCGAGCCCGAAATTCACCCGACGTTGTTCAAGGTACCATTCATATATGTGACTATCCTGCTTATGTTCTATTCGATTCGGGAGCCACTCATTCCTTTGTGGCGTCTCGCTTTGTTCCACATTTGGGAGTCGTGCCGAAGCCATTAGATTTCACCCTTGTTGTATCCACTCCTGTTGGGGAGTCTGTTTTGATGGATGTAGTGTTTGAGGGTTGTACGACTCGAATAGGAGATCATTGTCTGCGAGTAGATCTGATTCCACTGGATATGTTGGAATTCGATGCTATCCTCGGGATGGATTGGTTGGCTGCTTGCCATGCCAGCATTGACTGTGCAAAGAAGCTCATACGCTTTAATCCACCAGAGTTTCCACCTTTCCAATTTCAAGGCGTGGGCGGTAGAGGTTCTCTTCCAATCATTTCGGCTCTGCATGCTAGACATTTGCTACTTGGAGGTGGTAGAGGCTTCTTAGCATATGTATCGGTGGAAGCCGCCCCTCAGGCCAAATTGGAAGATATTCCTGTGGTACGTGAGTTTCTTTGATGTATTTCGGATGAGCTCCTCGGCCTTGCGCTTTGAAAGGGATGTGGATTTTTCTATTGAGTGCTTCCGGGTGCTGCCCCTATTTCCAAGGCCCCATACCGAATGGCGCCCATGATTGAGAGAGTTGAAGACCCGATTGCGGGAACTTTTAGACTTGGGTTTCATTCGGCCTAGCACATCGCCTTGGGGAGCCCCTGTTCTATTTGTGAAGAAGAAGGATGGATCCATGAGATTGTGCATCGATTACCGTGAGCTCAACAAGGTTACGGTAAAGAACAAATATCCGCTTCCGAGGATCGATGATCTATTTGATCAATTGAAGGGAGCACAAGTGTTCTCTAAGATTGATCTTCGTTCTGGATATCACCAGTTGCGCATTCGAGAGTTTGATATTGCTAAGACGGCCTTCAGATCGCGCTATGGGCATTATGAATTTGTGGTAATGCCATTTGGGTCGACCAATGCGCTGCGGCATTCATGGATATGATGAACCAGGTGTTCAAGCCGTATCTAGATCATTTTGTGGTGGTGTTCATCGACGATATTTTGGTGTACTCTCGGTCTAATGAGGAGCACGAGGAGCATTTGAGAGTTGTATTGGGAACTCTTCGGGAGGTTCAACTCTATGGGAAACTCAAGAAATGTGAGTTACGCTTAGTCGGGTGACTTTTCTTGGCCATATTATTTAGATTTGGAGTATCAGTGGATCAGGCTAAGATTGAGGCGATCACGGGTTGGTCATGACCCACTACGCCAAGCGAAATCGAAGCTTCCTTGGGTTAGCGGGTTACTATCGTAGATTTGTCGAGGACTTCTCAAGCATTTCGGGCCTATGACCAAGTTGACTCGAAGAATGCAAAGTTCATCCGGACGGGTGATCGGTGCGAGACCGGTTTCCGGGAGCTTAAGAGGCGGTTGGCGTGCACTGTGTTGACAATTCTGATAGCTCGGAGGTTTCGAGGTATTTTGCGATGCATCATTGAGAGGTCTTGGGTGTGTCTTGATGCGGCACGAGAAGGTCGTTGCTTATGGATCTCGGCAATTTGAAACCTTACGAGACTAGATACCCGACGCATGACATGGAGTTGGCTGCCATCGTGTTTGCCTTGAAGATTTGGAGACACTATTTGTATGGCGAGACTTTTGTTATCTTCACGGATCACAAAAGTCCGAAGTATCTGTTCTCATGAGAAGGAGCTCAATATGAGGCGGCGGAGGTGGCTAGAGCTGCGAAGGACTATGGCTGCGACATCCAGTATAAGCACGGAAAGGCGAATGTCGGGCGGATGCTTTGAGCAGAAGTCGGTAGGGATGGTGGCGAGCATGATGATACGGGAGCAGCGGATGTTTGAGTCGATTGAGGACTGCCAGCTAGAGTTGCACTCAGATGATACACGAGCTACAGTGTCATACTTGCAAGTGCAACCGCTTTTCATTGGTCGCATCAAAGAAACTCAACATGAAGATCCATTGTTAGTGTTGATCCGTGAGGAGGAGGCGGTGATCACCGGCGGGTTTTCATCTCGGTAAGGATGGTGCTCTCAGATTTCAGGATCGGTTGTGTGTTCCTGATGTCAAAGAATTGCGAGACGAGATTCTTGAGGAGGCACATCGGTCTAGATACACCATTCACCCTGGTAGTGCCAAGATGTACCAGGATTTGAGAAGGATGTTCTGGTGGAGAGGATTGAAGAAGGATGTTGCTGATTTTGTTGCTCGTTGCCTGATATGTCAGCAGGTGAAGGCTGAGCACCAGCATCCAGCTGGGAAGCTTCATCGATGCCTATTCCAGGATGGAAGTGGGAGCACATTGCCATGGACTTTGTATTTGGACTCCCTAAGGCTGTCGAGGACATGATTGTGTTTGGGTGGTGTCGACCGTTTGTGAAATCTGCTCATTTTTGGCCACGAGTTACGTTGCCCTTAGAACGTTTGGCAGACTATACATTGAGGAGATTGTCGGATTGCATGGAGTGCCGGTGACCATTATCTCCCGAGAGACCCTCGCTTTGTCTCTCGATTTTGGCGGAGTTGCATCGGGAGTTGGAGTACGCGGCTTAAGTTCGAAGCCTGACTTTTCATCCTCGGGGCCCGATGGCGGTGCGAAAGGACCATTCAGACCCTTGAGGATATGCTGCGTTTATCTGTTCTCGATCCGGGTGGTAGCTGGGATTCACATTTGGCGTTAGCGAATTTGCTTATAACAACAGCTATCGGTCGAGCATCGGTATGGCCCCATTTGAAGCACTCTATGGGCGGAAGTGTCGATCACCGATTAGGCTGGGAGGAGGTTGGAGATCGTAGGATCATGGGTCCCGACATAGTGCGGGGAGACTCTTTGCTAAGATCAGCTTGATTAGAGAGCGCTTGCACGAGGCTCGGAGCGAGGCAAAAGAGTTATATTCGATCGGCCGACGTCGTGATCTTCAATTCGAAGTTGGTGACAGCGTCTTTGAAGGTTTCCCCTTGGAAAGGTGTGGCTCGTTTTGGCATGAAGGAAAGCTCGGACCGCGTTTCATTGGGCCTTTCGAGATATTGGAGCGTGTCGGTGAGGTTGCTTACAAATTGGCCTTACCACCGGCTTTATCCGGAGTGCACAATGTCTTCCATGTTTCCATGTTACGGAAATATGTATACGATCCAACGCACGTGATTGATTATTCGGCGTTACGTGTTCGTGAGGATCTATCTTTTGAAGAGCAACCAATGAAGATATTGGATCGTCAAGATAAGGCGTTGCGACGGAAGGTGATTCCGATGGTGAAGGTTCGGTGGAGTCATCACCCCGAGCGAAGCAACGTGGGAGTTGGAGGATGAGGTCAAGGAAAAATATTCCCATTTATTTAGTGGTTGAGATTGTATTTCGAGGACGAAATTCTTTTAAGGGGGAGGATTGTAATACCGGATATTTTTATGAATGAAATTAAAAGATTTAATCGGGTGAAATTAAATTTATTAATAAATAAAAATATATAAATACTTATGGTGATATAAATAATAATAAATTTAAATATTTATATAAACGTATAATAATAATAATAATAATAATAAAAACAAAACCCCAACCCACGTCACCCCCACCTTCTTCCCGAAGCTCCGGCGCCATTTTCCCACAATTTCCCTCACAATCTCCCTCTCTCCCTCTTTCTCGCCCTCGTCTGCGAAGTTCTCTCCCTCTCTCTCTTCTCTCGCAACGGCTCCATTGTGGCGGAACCGTCGATTTAAATGAAGCGCGGTTGTGGGTTCGTTCTGCGAAGTGAAGGAAGAAGAAAATCGGAGCCGTGGTTCATCCCGAGGTCGTCTTCCAAAACCGTTGTCGAGTTTCGTCGCCGTTGCCGTTGCCATTTGGTTGCTGCGAAGTCGTAAACGTCGAAGCCGTTTTCAGATCTCGAAGCCGGAACCGGAGCCGATTTGAAGCCGTTCTCGAGCCGTGTTAATCGAGGCAAGTATTCTGAATCTCGTTTCTCTTCAATGCAAGTGAATCATCCACCAAATTTTCTTCTCACTTTATTGTGATGAAACTTCATCCCTATCGTCCGTTCCATTTCGCATTGATTTGATTTCTTCATTTTTTTCATCCAAAATCCGGGAAGGAATGGGGTTTTTCGATTTCGAACCGAACCTCCATTCTTCCTCTGTATTTCGATTCTGTTGTGTATTTGGTTTGAAGGCAAAGCCGGGTGAAGGCCGTGAGCAAAGGCTCATTCTTCAGCCATGGTTTTGGGAAGAAATACGCAAAATCGGGGAAGGGAAATACGGGAAATCCTTGTATGTGTGTATATGTATTATTCGTATATGTATATGTATATTGTACGTATGTATGTGGTTTGATTTGTACGCATCGTATGTATGGGTGTTGGGGTGAAGCGGCGAGTTTACGGCTATGGGTTTCGGGTTGGTCTTTGGCGTTGGGTTCGGGTCGGTGGTGGTCGGTGAGGTGTTTGCCGGCGTGGGTGAGCGGCGGCGTTAGGCTGTGGTGAACGGCGTTGGTGAGCGGCGAAGGAAGCATGGGCTGTTGCCCATGGGTGTTTGGGAGGCGAGAAGCGTTGGGCCTTTGGCCCAACGTGAGAATGAGGCGTTGGGCCTTTGGCCCAACGTGTGTAAGGTGTGTGTTTGGCCATGAGGCCCAACGGTGGTGGGTGTTGTGTGTTGTGTGTGTGTGTGTGTGTGAGTGTGTGTGTTTGAGTGAGTTGGGCCTTGAGGCCCAACGTGTGTGGATGTGTGGGTGTTTAGGTGAGTTGGGCCATAGGCCCAGCAGTGAGAGTGTGTGTGTTGGTGTCTTTGGGCCATGGGCCCAACAGTGGGGTTGTAGGTTTTGGGCTGTGAGTCTAACGTGGGTATGTTTGAGTATTTGTGTGTACGTGTTTGGGCTGGGCCCAAATGGTGTGTTGTGTGTGTTTAGTGGCCCAATTGTGAGTGTAGGTAAAGTGAAGAATAAGTGGGCCGTGGGCTTGATTTGATTTAAGTAGAAATTGTGTATATATATTTAATTATATATATGAAGGAATATGTATGAAGTAATGAATGTTAATCATTAATTGTTGTGGATGGAAATTAAAGTAAATTATGTTGTTGGCCTTAGTCGTAGGCATAGTTTCGAGATAAAAATGGAAAGATAGTGAAATAATGAATCGATCGTATCTCGACCTTTGTATTCTGTTGAGCGTTACGAGACACGTTCCTTTGTGTTGGATTTGATTGCGTGAGTACGGTGCAGTCAAGACCGAACGGCGTTACTGTGATTGAAGTTGTAAAGCATTCTTTGTGTTATACTCGGAGTGTGAGTATCGGAATTTATTGGCTTCCTACGGTCGAGGTTGAGGAGAGTGTGTGAAAACATTAAAGTATCGGGTCGAATGGGAGGCTTGGGTACTTTAATGTGGTCTACACTTATCCGATCTTGATTTCCGTATCTGGTGGTGTTGAGGTACATTGCCTAGTGTGGCGGGATGCTTATGGCTCTGTGAACATCGTAGATCATGGTATCGAGGATATCATGGCGGGAGATCTTTGGGTTTGACTTGTGAAGAGCATGATGTTGGTCATGCTCGGGAGGCGTCTGTGCTTCGTGAGCGAGTCTCGGTGGACCATGGATTTGGTCGGTGGCCAAACTTGCGAGCATCGGTAGTAGTCGTGCAAGTACCCGGTGGCCGGGGAACATACGTGACCTTTGGTTCTGTGAGCGGAATAAGATCCGGGAGATTCTTCGTGATTCCATATGATTATGAGTACCTCATTTGTTGTGGTGGCAATATCCTTGTGTGGATCTTGTGATACTCGGATTCAGTAGAATCCATGTTGTATTGTTATCGTGAGTGTGTTGGTCGTTTCGCTGACATATAGACCGGGGGGGAAGTTCCCAAAGTATCGTTGAGATCGGATTCCAGGGGATTTCCGTTGTTTTTGGCACTCTTGTTATTTTTGGATGTTCGGGTCTTATGGACCGTTTTGCCTAGAGTCGTATTCACGACGTGTTGTGTCTGTCTCGGATATAGTAGGTTGTTAGGGTGTGTAGAGCCTTAGTAGTTGATATCAGAGATTTTTATTGTTATCGGCATTATTGATTATATTGCTTGCTGGGCTTTGGCTCACCCTTGTGTTTTCTTGGCTCCAGTTGAGATGATAGCGGTTGGCAGAAGAAGCAAGACGTGAGAAGATGATCCTGATGAATGAGAGGATTAGATTTAAATTATTAGGGAACTTATTTAATTTTGTTGGTTTTATGACTTTTTAATTTTGTATGGATGATGTATGGTTATCATGAGGCAGTTAAGAATTGATATGAACTAGATTATTGAATGGCTTTATTTGGTTTTAAATTTTTGATTTCCGCGTGTGCGGCCCGATGCTTCGTTTTTGAGTTATTCGGGTTCGGGTCGCCACAGTATATATTCTGTAATGTACTTAAATTACATTCTTGGTATTTTATATCCTTCATTTTTTTTTTTTTTTTTGGATATTTCATGATTCATAAACATATGCAGTCATCATATCTATCAATTACATTTCTAATTTTTCTACCTCTACTTGCTTATAAAAATTTTAAATGTGTTGTTGGGTCCCATGTCCTGGCCCATAAGACAGGCCCAGGCCCACGAAGCAGGTCGCAGCCCAGGAGAAGATCAGAAGCCTACGAGGAAATGTCAGCCCAGCCAAAGGGTGAATGGCGCAAGCCCGCAACGGAAGGAGGCAACGGTAACCTGCGGCGCATTAAATGCGTCGCCGGGAACAGGACAAAAGGGGCGGAAAGGCTAGCCAATAGAGGCGTGGCTGGCGCAGCGCCAACGCCACCCGCTGCCGTCTGCAGACGGCCAACCAATCCCCGCTCAGGGAAAATCGAGCGTGGTCAACGATGCCCAGCAGCGTGCCAAGCACGGCAACAGGGCTGCCAGCGTGACCGGCGGTCCATGACAGCGACCAGTGGCGCAATAGCCCAAGCAACGGGCGTTTTGGCGCCTAAGAGTCCAACGGGGTGAGGTATATAAAAACCCTCACACCCCAAAGAGAAGAGGACCTTTTGGAAAAAAGGGGGAAACCCTCTCGATCTTCATCGACTGGACGATCAATCTTGAGACCTTGAGCTCTTTGATCAAACAACGATCCTTACGGAACATAGCTTCAAGCGTCCTTGATCACTTCTCTCCCTTTTCTCTAAAAACACAAGAGAGACGAGTCAAAGCAGAGCTTTGCCTCATCTAGCTGACTCGCTCGCAATCCCGGCATCCTCTGAGGTCACGGGAAAGTTAGCCACCCGCTGCGGTGCATCACGGAAGTCAGGCCTTCCAACACCTGCTCACAACATTTCCCCACATCATCGCATAAGCACTTCTACGCTTTCACAGCATTTTCTCCGCGCGCCACCTTAGCTCGCGCATTTCCGTTTATTGCGGAAATATTACTGACTTGAGCGTCGGAGCGGCCTCGGTGGGAGAAATCCTGCCAGACCCTTCACCTCTTGCTTGTTGTTTGTGTTGTGCAGGTCCAGGTTTATAGAGACGGAGACCGGACCCTTCTTCCGGAGCGCCCGCACGCTTAGAAATCCGAAGGCTCCCTAATCCGTACGGCAACCTTGGGCCCGGGACGCAACATGTGTTTACATCCATATTGAAAGAATATGTTTTTTCAATCTTAAATCCTAGGCTTTTGTAAGAAACCATGCTAAACAATTCACACAATTTTTTTTTTCATTTCTTTTTCATATAAATATATAGTTATACTTAGCAGCAATGGAACCTTAAATGTTTGAACTACATGTCCAAACATTGCATTTTTCTGGTGAGCTTAGTTTAGCATCGATATATTCTTTCCATTTTTTGTCAATTATTTCAACGTCGATAGTCACTAGTTCTCTTTCCTTATCATTTCTAGCAATGTCAAGAATCATTTTAAATGCAAAGATGTTGCCAATAATAGCTTTATATCTATCCCTTATTTCCCAAGTATTTATGTAATATATTGAGATCTTCTTTTTTTTTGATATATTTTCATTATTAGAGGATAATTCTTTGGCAAAATTTTCTTTGAGAGGTTACTCTTTAAGAGTTTGTTTTAAAAAAAAAATTTTTTAATAGGGGTTTTGATCTATTGAGAGGTACCATTTTCTATTATTCCATTAACTGTTTGTGGATACTATTTCTTCAAGAGTGTCAATTTCATTTACTTGTTCTTCCTCCTTCAAGAATTTTCATCTTAAGAACTAATATACCTCCCACACTTCATGTGATATTCGGGCCCAGCCCAAGACCATTGCTCTAGTCCTCTACTACACAAAAAATTATCGAATCCACAAAATCTTCAATCTTAATGCCCTAAATAATAAAAATAACACCTAAGGTCTAAAATATTTGATACACTCAAATATCACGGAGAAAAATAAAAATTTTTATTTACCATAAAGAAACAAAATAGTAAACAAATGTGCCTCAAAAGTAATAAAATAAAGTGCTCTAAATAGGCTCTCTAAGATCTCTAAGTCTATGACTCTCTTTTAGCTCTATCATTTGCCAAATTATAACGTGAGCTACTCTAAAAGGAGAAAACAGTAGTGGTGAGCAAAAAACTCAGCAACGTGTCTTGACCAAAGTTAATGACATTGGAAATTAAGCTATCCTCAAAACTTTTGTACTAATAAAATGCTCAATATAATATATAAAGTAATAATTATTCTTTAAAACAATAAATACTAATCAATGGAATCAATAACAATAGTAAAGACAATTCAATAAATTACATTAATAATTATTGTCCATGATGTCCTGCCAAGAATAATCATGATGTCCTGAAGGAGGCCCATTGAACTTTAATAAATCCCAATTGATGTGTTATGATATTTGAAGTATACCAAATTTTAAAGTCCTCCCATGAATTTCTTAGAAATCCAGCTTAAAGTAATGTCAAAGCTAAAAGATATAGCAACAATTCTTGTAAATCTTATTCTGCTATCATAAATCAAAGACTGCATATTTTTAAACATTTATTAGTTGAATAAGTATTTTGAGGTTTTTAACATCCCATGATATTCTCATTATCCCTATAATATTCCTAAAGGATACATTTATAATACTAATTGCCAATGATATACCTGACATCATCTTAATATGAAGGTTATAAGTATCCCACATAAAAAATTAATTGACTTCTACCATCAAAAATAGAGTAAGTATAAAAAATATAGATTATCCTAAGGTCTCGTTGATTCATATTTGTTCGAATACCTTAAAGTATTCATATATTCTTATTTACTTAACTATGAAATATCAATAAATTATACGTAGGTAAACCAAATAATAATGGCAACAAATTTAGAACTTGAGGAATGAGGAGAATTACTTGAGTATCCAAGCACTCTAGGTGGTTACCTTTCACTAAGGTTCAAAGCATCCTTTATGACTCATTTCTATTTTGGAATTATCATAGATCTCAAAACCTACAATTTAATCCTCATTCTTGAAACTATCTCACGGTCTTCAAATATGAGCTCACATAGCACTTTAATTCAGTCACTCGCCACCTAAGAGAATAAAACTAAACATTGACCAAATTGTTATTCCTACCCCTAAGGTCTTATAATAGCTTAGATCACTGATAATTCCTTAAGAAGAAAATCTGGATCACTCGAGTCTGCAAAATCTCCTAGCCTACTACTTAGCAGTCAAACATCACCTCTAATGGCTTTTAAACGGCAGGTCTCCATCGTCTATTTGGCCACGAAAAATCAAGTATAAAACGTTATGTAATATGAGCATAGTTTATATTACCATTTAACAGATTTACGGCATGACTAATCATCACAAATACATGATCACAAATAATAAATAGCAATCGGATCCAACAGATCCATGAAACCAAGCTAAACATACACTTGTGTTCAATGCTATCTCACATGGTAGTTGAACATTAGTCATAATATTTTATTCCAAATTTATATATCTGCATAAAAACACGTGTATAACTCTGAAAACATCCATTCTACCAATTAAAATATGTATAACAGGCATGGCATGAAATCGTATTTGTCAAACATTAGGAAATCAAACGTGTAAAACATAATAAGCAGTAGGCACTGCCTAGTATTTGAACGTGATTCAAATGCTGTGGCTACAAGGCATTGGTGTTCAAATGTTGTTTTTGACGACATTCAAATTCCAGCCTTAACTCAAATTCTATGCATGTAAAAATTAATTTAACCATGGATACTATTGTTGTGACATTTTATATCATCATTTATACATAATGATACGTCATATTACATATAAATCTACAAAATATATAATTATTATACACAAGATCCATATGATTGCCATATCAAGTGGCTCCAACCCCATACGAATGGAATACGATATCGAATTCTTTAGAGATACTACTAAATATCAAAATTATTACCATAAAAAAAAATCTACGAAAGTATAAATAATGATCATAATAATTTACAAAAGTATAACTAAATGATCAATACCAAAATTGTATTTATTTCATCTCAAGATAAAGTACATAATTTTCTGATCTCAAATCAACCATTACACTATATTACAATTCATCACTACTTAACCTAACCAACTTTTGGTTTCAATTCTGATTATCAGGTATCAATTTGTGCTGCGGAAGTACTAACATAATCATAACATAATACATTCTTGAGATATTTATAAAGTTTACAAATTTATATATCATGACTTAAATAAAGTATGGCATCATCATGTAGATTAAGTATGGCATAACTATTATTTTAGTCTTTATTCTTATTCGTTAGGTATAAACTCCTTCGAAGTATCTGGATGGTAAAAAAATAGTAAGAGAGTGAGTTAAATAATCAATAAAATACAATATATTCAAAGATATGCATGCTTTAATGAAAATAGATCATAGAAAGAATATGAGTCATGATATATATAAGAATATATATATATTCAGAAAATATTTTCATAATACATATTATTTTCTTTTTCTTACATATTTTTTTACTTGCCTAGCACCTTTAAATTTATATAATTTGAAACATTAGGGCTAATAGGCCTTACCAGGTAATCGAGCAGTCAATCAAAAAAAAGATTGTGTTTAATCCACAAATTTAAGGCCTTAACCTCCTTATTACACCTCGAGGTGGGTGGTATCTGCCTATTACATCTCGATAGACAGGGCCCAAAGCCTCCTTTATTCACCCGCAGCGTTAGGGGTAATTTCTCGATTTCTATTGTAATATTCTAAGACATGTTAGGAAATATTACTCTCTGAATAAATCCTTAATTCGGTTTTTTAATTCTTAAAATTATTAATAGAAATTTCTATACTTAATCTTGATTCTTCTTCTTAATTTTATTATCACTGAGAGAAAATAATTATATTTCATATGATCATATCAGTTTTCACTTATGCTTAAATTCGACATATATATAACATATATATAAATTAAAGCCACAATAATGTATAGTGTGAAAATAAAGTCATATAATTTTTATATATGTTGAAATAATTTCTAAGTAAAATATTACTCGATTTTCGGTTCATCAATTCATTAATTAATCTGTTTTTCAACCGGTTCATCAACTAGTTTGATCAATTCATAAAATTTTGCCAGTTTTAGTAATCGGTTCATCATCCTAGTCAGTTCATTATCATGTGTAAAATTAATGATCGGTTCATTATTTTATATGGCACTTAAAACTGGGTCATCCTTCCATTAATTATAAACTGAATTTTCAATTAGTTTGCTAAAATCGATTCAATATTTTAGCAACCACTTCTCATAATGGTCATCTAGTTCTCATAATGGTCAACTGGTTCATACGATGTTTGGTTGGTTTACTAACTTGACATAGTATATATGATCGGTTCATTAATATTTTTCTTGCCGGTTCACACAGAATTAATAGAACAGCCACCTATGTGCAGCGGCCGGCTCATATACATCATCCGGTTTTGGCACTGTTCAGTGACCGGTTCATCATGTAAAATTATTTTTACTATATTTTTAAAATCAACACATGATATTGGACTGGTTTATGTGAAATTTTAAATATTTTATTTGCCCGGTTTAACATTATATATTGATTTCTAATGCCAAAATCTGCATCTGGCCGGTTCAGAAATATATAATTTTTCATAGGTTGATCCGGTCAATTTTTCAAAAGAAATTTTAGCACTAACTTCATGACATATCATCCGGTTCATTAAAGTTTCTAAATTAATTTTTATAGGGTTTGAACCAGCTAAAAATACTCAAAACAAATCAACATTAGCACCAAGTCATTTTCAACCGGTTCAAGGCAGCTAACAGATTTTATTTTCATTGAACCGGCTAATTTTATAAAGAATAATTTTAGTACAGTAACATGGTGAATTAACCAACATAATAAAGTTTCTACATTAAAGTTTTTATGGGATGAATTGATCAAATATAGTAAGTGAAAATTAGTATATCAGCATAGTGCAGAAATCGACTTTTATGAAATCTTATTTTGGTTTTTGCCTATTCTAACATGATAACAATAAGGAGTTAAAGAATTAAAGTAATAATACTTGAAGATAATAGCAAAAATTAACCAATAGTTGAAGAAAATAGCAGTGTTCTTACCTAGAAATTTTTAAACTTAATATGAACCTTAAGCTCACAATTAGGTCTCTCTTTTGGTTCAGTTTTCTTCTCTCTATTTTGTTCAGTTTTTTCTCTCCTTTCTCTTCGTTTCTTTTCTTATTTACTTAATATATTGTAAGGATGAATTAGCTGACTCATCCCTTCCTTAATTGTGCTGTGGCTGGCTGTGGCTGGCACATCATTTTGCTTCTAGAAATGTAATTGACCCGTCGAAATTCTGCTCCCTCCACTAGCTGATCCAGCTCAAATTTCGGCTGATCTGTTACCTTATAATTTAGCCACTTATTAATGTATTATTGGATTCTAAAATCAGTTGAAGTTGATACATGTTTGAGATCCTATTATACTGTGTGTCAATCTTCCTTAATGTGTCATGTGTTACTCTAAATTTTTATTTGTTTATTGTTAGTGGAGGTTAGTGTGTCAGTGGGTGTTAGTGTATGTTTGCTGAAATTGGCTAAGTGTTGAGCCGTGTGTTTGGATCAATAATGCTGCCATGTGGCAGCTTCTCTTTACTAAATTTTCTTGTTGATTGTGGTGCACTTTAAACCTCATAGTGCCACATTCCATTCTCCTTGTTTTTCCCTTAAATTTACCTAAGTGTGTGTGTCATGTCACTAATATATGGCTGCCGCGTGTGTGTTAGTTGCTTGTACCATGTGTTGCTTTTCCTATTAAATATTTGGAACTTATAATGCTGCATTATTTTATTTCATCTGCCGATGTTGCTGAGGTGCTGCTACAGTGTGGCAACCTCCTCCTACTGATTTTTGCTGATTTTCAAGCCTCCAAGTGTCACATTTCCACTTTCCCTTATTTTCCCCTAATTTTCCTAAGTGTAGCCTTGTGTTTTAGTCCTTATGCCATGTGTGGGTTGCTTATCATTGTCACTAAGTCCAACTGTTGATGCCGTGAGCCCTTCCTTGTTGAACCATTGCTAAATTAGTGTATATATATATTGCTACCTAGTGCCCGGCTGATATATACAATTGCCTGGATAGTATTTGGCCCATTAAATTTTATTTGGTTACTTATCGGTTGAGAATTTAGCATCTAAGTTAGCTTGTTATCGCCCTAAAATTAATTCAGTTGAAAATTTGATGGCTGGGCTGTCATTTTATTAACCGTAATTAGATTGGTTGTTGACTAGGTCTATCGGATAATTTTTTATGTTACTGTTGTGTCCTGAGGTGAACCTCTGGCTTTTAGATTTATAATATAATCAGTATAATAAATCTTAATTTTTACTGAAATCTTTATACTAGTAGAAGTCTCCAAATCCACATATTTTAATTTTAATATTTAGTAGTTTTAAGATGTTGAACTCTTCAATCTGAATTTTTCTGTGTCTTTTGACATTGATTTCACTTTTATTTAATTAATTATAATTTACTTGATTAAAAGATCTCGGACCTTATAATTGCAACATGGATTCATGATTTCGTACACTTGGATTCTAAAGAACAATAATAGTATAGCTTTTCATGAATTAAATAAAGATCAATCACAAGAAATTTGCCTCAAAGCTTCTTCTTTCTTTTCTATACCTCGTACTTGCCTCTTTGTCCTCCCTAAGTCCCATGGCAACAACCCCAACCCTTTCCTCAGTACAATAATTGCATATAAATGAAAAGGTGAAATTCTAGATGGGCTAGGGTTTTAGAATGGCCAATTAAGTTTTCATTTATTACTAACATAATTGCTCTTTGTTTGAACAACTATTTCACTCTTTCATAATTATCCTCACCTAGCTGAGCCCAACTATATATATTGGTATATTCTCAATTAGTTAGGTCTCCTAACTTCACATAAGGTTCCTAATGGGCCTTGCAAATCTAGGGCCGGACCAACTCGCAGTCCAATTGGCATGCACTTGAGATATGGTCCTAGAAAGCACAATGATGGTAAAAGGGTCCAATTAGTAGTGGCCCATCGTGCAGCCCGCCAACCCGAAGGCCCAAACAACTATGCAAGGGGGCATGTGACTCGGAACTGTTCGATCAAGATTAGGCAATTGGGCGGCACACGGTGCAGGCCCATGATGACCCCTTCTACACAAATCATCGGCGATCCAAACACCATGACATGAGAAGACCCTACTCAGTATGGCCATGCCAACTGTCCTGATGACGCGAGAAATATCAGCGATAAATTGGACATCACAGTGTGTCATACCTAGAAGGTGAACCTGGCCCTCTGCCGCCCCCATGGAAGCCATGATTACTAGGGTTGCCTCACGCAAGCCTAATGAGATGGCACAAGCAGCCTAACCCGAGGCTATTGACATCAGCTGTGGAATTTTGATGAGAGCACATTGACTCCTACTATGTATGAATCCCTTTTCTCCTACACAGAAAGGGAGACCAATTGGAAAGAGCTCCTAGCGCTCCTATATCTCGAAAGTACTCAGCCATACTTCCATCCATTCTGTGGAAAAGAGCACCACAGTTAACCGCTCTCACTGAGTGCACCCCTCATGAACCACTCTGCCTACAAGTGCTCGATGTCCTTTGTGTAGTAATCATGAGGAATGGTGAGCGATGAAGGTAGGGTGATTGTCCCTTTTTATAGCTTAGCAAGCAAGTAGCCATCATCCTTCTCGATAAAAAGATGAGATCCAAATGTTGAAGTCTCCAAGTTTGAAGGAGGCTCGAGAGGACTTAGGGCTCCCAACAACAAGATGGAGAAGAAAAGGAAGAAGCTCCCAATAATGAACGAAGAAAACAAGAAGAAGAAAAAAGAAGAAAAGATGGTGTTTAACTGCTCTAACTAGACAACGGGCGAAGGGAAGCATGCTCATCCTAACGATTTTCACTCTCTTGTGGAGTTCAAAGCATCGTCTCCGGCTACCAAAACAACCAATCCGATTTAGACTCACGAATGTGGACGCACTGTGCTCCCTCCGGATTCTTCGCCATTGGGGTAGCAAGGATGACTCGTGCAGTCAAATGTAGAAGGCTCCCCTCGTATGTAGCCAGGAGAGGTTTTGGCGGGGCATTGACTCCCGTGTGGGAAAGCTCAACAGTACTCCCCCTATGGAGGGAAAGGTGAAGCAAACCAGCCCTAAAAGCAAGATTCTCCCCTTCTATCTATATAAACTGCTCCCTGGTCAGGCACACTCATTAGAACTAAGTCCATCTCATAAAGCCGCCTCCTGACCAGGCGCACCCAGTGAATCCAAGTCCTCTATCTCCATAAGTTGCCCCTTGGCCGGGGCGTATCCTTTAGAGCCTCGTCCACCACCTCTATACGCCGCCCTTTGGTCGGGCACACCTAGTGGAGCTAAGTCCTCCATCTTTATAACATGCCCCCTATTCAGAAGCACCTAGCGAAGCCAAATCCTCCACCTTTCAAAACCACCATTGGTTGGGTGTACCCAATGGAGCTAAGTTCTCAATCTTTGAAAGCCGCCTCTTAGCTGGGTGCACCCTAGTGGAGCTAAGTCCTCCACCTTTTAAAGCTACCTCGTGATCGACACACCCTTCGGAGCCTTGTCTTCCATCCTTATAAGCCGCCCCCTAGTCGGACGTACCCAACGGAACTAAGTCCTCAATCTTTCAAATCCATCCCTGGTCGGGTGCACCCAGCAAAGCTAAATTCTCAATCTTTCAAAACCACCCCTAGTCGGGTGGACCCCAGCGGAGCTAAATCCTCCACCTCTCAAAGCTTCCCCATAACCAAGCGCATCCTTCGGAGCCTCATCTTCTATTCCTATAAGTTGCCTCCTTGCCAAGTACTCCCAACGGAGCTAAACCCTCCATCTTTCAAAGTTTCCCCCTAGCTGGGCATACCTGAATAGAGCTAAGTCCTCCGCTTGTCAAAGTTGCTCTCTGACCAGGTGCACTCTTTGGAACCTCATCCTTTATTCCTATAAATGGCTTGTCCCGGCGGCACACCCAGTGGGGTTAAGTCCTCCATCTCCATAAACCGCCCCTGGCTCGGTGCACCTTTTGGAGCCTCGTCCTTCATCTCTACAAGCCGTCTCCTGGTCGGTTACACCCAACAGAGCTAAATCTTCCGTCTCTATAAGCTGCCTCTTGGTCGAGTGCACTCAACGAAGCTAAGTCCTCCATCTTTCAAAGTCGCTCCTTGGTGGGGCATACCCCAGCAGAGCTAAGTCCTTCACTTCTAAAAGTCACCCCCTAATCGGATGCACCTTTTGGACCCTTGTCCTCCATCCCTATGAACCACACCCTGGTTGGGCTCACCTACCGAAACTAAGTCCTCCATCTTCATAAGCCGCCCCATGGTCGGGTGCATCCTTCATAGCCTTTTCCTCTATCTCTATAAGCTGCCCACTAATCGGATGCACTGAACAGAGCTAAGTCCTCCATCTTTATAAGCTGTCGCCTGGCTGGGCACACTCAACGGAACTAAGTTCTCTATCTCTCAAAATCACCAACTAATCGGGCACACATTGTGGAGCTAAGACCTCCATCTCTTAAAATCGCCACTTGGGCAAGCACACTCATCAAAACCTAACCCTCTGCTAACATCTTAATCCCCTTTTTACATGCATCTATACATACATATCTTATATTCCTCCATATTTCTCTCATCGTATTCTGATTTCAACATTGGAGGATATATTGGGAAATAAGTTTTTGCTATCCCCTGACATCTTATTTGTTAGCTATATTGCGTAGGATCTAAGTTTGAAGTAACGGAGATCAAGCTAGCTCCAGTTCGCCCTGCCATGAGAGATTTAGTAGCTCCCTAACCCGTTTAATAATTCGGATATAGGATACATCATTGGCGCCGTCTATGAAAATGATCAAGAGTCTAGCCACCACATCTATTAGAACAAGTAAGATCAGACCAGGGGCACAAGTTGGCATGTCGGCCCTATGGGCCATCTCCCATGGCGACGATCCCTCGTGGGTAGCCATGAGGGAAAATGGTCTACCATAAATTATCAACACTCTCCCAAAGTCATGGTGCTAGGGGGCTCCCCCTGAGCACCCCATGATCAAGATCCCAGCTCAGAGCCTCGCTGGGACTGCATCTACACCCCCTAGGCCTTCTAAGGCCTTGGAGGTGCCAGAGCCAAGTCGGCAACCATGTCTCGCATTGGTCACCATGGTTGGCCGTGCCTCAGGGGCTTGGCATTTGCACTAATCGCCAGTTCATCCGAATGGGCACGGTCCTTATAGCATGAAGGCTGCAAACTGAGACCCCCGATTGGGCGCCCAACTTGTGGGAATCGTATCCAACTTTAACAATCTAATCAGCAGGGCGAGTGTGCCCCACTCTCAAATCGAAGAACCGATCTCAAGGACAGAGTATCCTCCACCCCAAGTGGTGCTATGTACAAATCCACCATGAATCCAAGTAAGTCTTGAATGCCTCTATGTAGATTTCTTACTATGTGTTCAATCATTTGATTTCATTCATCAATCTGAATGCTTGTGTGTCTATGTTATTCTAAAGACCTAGATTGCCTCTAAATCGGATGAATCATTCTTCAACTACTTCTTAACCGGTTGAGACCAGGTCTAAAACCTTGGTCCCATTAATCGAGCAGCCGATAGACAATCAAAGTGAAACCTCTGTCTTGACAACCGAGCAGCTCATGTGTGGTTGAATTAAGTGGCCCGAGGGGCTCACAGACTAAGAAACAAACCTCCCCATCAAGCGGCCATAACAACAATAGGGGGCTATCTAGCATGCGTGTATAGATTTCCTCCAACAGGAACTAGTACCATCAGTCGACCATGATCGGTGGATTAGGACTAGACACACGTAAGCTTCGACGTCCTCCGACAGACCGAGCGCTAATATGGTAACATGCAGACGATGGCCTTGGCTTCGCTAGAGCTCGTTGGCTGTGGCCATGGAACCTAGTCGTCCTTAGTGAAACTCACCAACCGGTGTGCCATGACTTTCCTTTTTGTGGGAAAGAGTACAGCGTGCCACGACTTCTTCTTTGCGGGGAAGAGCACAAACAGATAATAATGTCCGGTCAAAGCCCAGTGACGATAGCAGCTATACTTAGCCGACAAATGGATTTCTCTTGTGCCACGGCCTCCTCCCGACGGAAGCAAGTGTGACCAAGCAGAAAGGCATCGAAAAAAAGGAAAGAGAGCTCAACAAAAGCAAGAGAAGCACCAATAGCAATGATCAAAGAGGTTAGGCAATTTCATTATGGAATTAAGATGTACACATGAAAGCGTCCAATGGCCTCTACACCTAAGGCCTGTCCGGACGACCATCTTAGGGTTGGGGACCCCCTAGTCCACCTGGTGTAGACTCCCGACTGTTCCCTGGTAGCATGCTGGGTCAGAGCTGTGACGTCCCACGTCCTAACCCGTCATTAACTTTATTCAAATCGTATATATATATATTTATTTATTTATCAATATCATGAAGGAATGTGAACCTTTCCTATATCTACTTTAATTCTATTTGTATATGAGTAATTATCTTGAAATATATAGGATTCAAATATATTGCCACCCTATGGGTGGCTCTGACATCAATTCCACCACAATATGATGTCAGTTTTATATTAAGGAGAGATGCCTACTAAAATCAACAATGTATAATTTTGTAGAAGTAGTACGCAACAATTGTTGACTGAAATAAAATTATCATGTATTCATATACAACTTACAAAATTCATTCATATACTTTACATCGTATTTTTTTAAACGTTTACATCCAGAGTCATCTATAAAATAAAATTAACTACAGCACATGCTAACAAAATATCGTCCTCAAAAACTTATTCTATATCATTAATTATTCACTTTTACTCATCAGGCAAAAACTCATGCGGGTCATTTGAAGAATTAGTAAAATAGTAAGGGAGTGAGTCAAATACTTAGTAAAATATGATATATAGCAACGATCATGTATTCATTTCATTTAAAGTATAATAGTAGGATAGAGATAATCAGAGACATGATAATTTAAAATATGGTTAGAATACTTATACAATTTTTTTTTAATTTGTTGACTTGATCTTTTCTTATTTTTTTTTTTTCAAAAGATACTAAAAGCTTTTTTTTTCTTATTTTTCTTTAATGACTAGGGCCAGTAAGCCATACTAGCTAAAAGAATGGTCGATTGAAGCCTAAATTATATTTAATCCACACAATCAAAGATCTAACCTCATCTTACACCTTAAGGTGGGTGAATTGTATTCAATCCACACAATCTAAGGTTTAACCTCTTTTTTTACCCCAAGGTGGATGGTACTACCTATAATCCCGGTAGATAGATAGGGCCAAAATCGTATAACGATACTTATCAGATAACGATTTTTTATTATAATATATTAAGGTATGGCAGAATATATTATTTGTTGATCAATCATTGGTCCAGTTTTTTACTTCCTTTTCAAATTTTCTTGTGAAAACTCTATACTTATTTCTTGATACTTATTCAGAATTTTTTTCACTACAAAAGAAAATAAACTTACTTTTTCTAAATTTTCTTCACCCCGAAGAAAATAGTCATCTTTTTATCATGGTATAGAGCTTCTATTTTTTTAAATACGAAAAATACAGTAAAGTATCAGTGTCTTGTAATACATTCTTATATTGAAATTTCATATGCATTATTGTCTCAAAATAGCTTATGTGCATGCTAAAAATCAAAATTTATACATAATACATTTGACTGATTTAATTGCGGTTTGATGGTTGGTTTGGTAGTCGATTCAAACTACTTCCTACAGATTGAACTTTAGCATTAACACATGATGCTCGGATCGGTTTATACTTGGTTCAAGGCCAGTCTAGGGCTAGTTCACTAATTTTCCTAAGATGAAAAATTTCAGCATGTATTAACCAGGTCGGTTGCTAATTTAAGATCCAGCTTGAGAGCCAATTTAAGTCCAATTTTTTTGATAAGTAATTAATTGTATTAAAATAAATATAAAAATTACAGAAACCAATATTCTATATCCAAGTATTTTATTAACTTGGATATAGAATAAAGACGCTAGAGCATACCCCAAATACCAGGTAACATACCAAAAAATTAACGTAAAATACCACCAGAATAATCAGCAAAATACAAATTAGAAAAAAACTAAATCGGCAAAAAACCCCAAACCTGGCAGAATTGCCCCAAGCAACCAGGATATTATGAATATTGGAAGAACTCAAGAGAGCAGCATGTGCTCCAAATCAAAAGAAACCATACCGGGCGATTCCACCAATCCGGCCTTCAGTTCCAAACCATCCTAGGAGATTGTGACAAAACGGCAATCGGCAAAAACCAATTTTACATGTTGGCACCTTAACATCATCTAAAGATATTTTGGTTGATTTGGCTGCCGGTTCATTAAATTTAAAGTTTGGTTCAAGGCTAGTTCTATGGCTACAACATTAGCATTAGCATAGATGCAATTCAACCAGTTCAAGTGCTGTTCAGAAACCCAATTTAGTGACTGATTCAAGGTAATTATGACAGCCGATTCACAGGTTAATAGTTTAACCTTAGTACTTGATGACTTAATTGGGTCGGCTATTGGTTCAACCGGTTCAGGGTCGATTCAATCCATTTTCCTAGACTGCTAAATTTAGCATCAGCAAGGATGCTGGTGCCGGTCTGTTGTTGATTTGGGGTCTAGCTCAGAGATTGACTTGGATCAAATTTTATAGGTTGACACTTTAACTTCATCGTAAGACACTTAGGCTAATATAACAACTAGTTCAGCAGGTTTAAGGCCCGGTTCAGGGGTTTCAAATTCAGCATCAGTATGGATGTTGTTAGCCAGTTATATTGCTATTTAGAGGTCCGGTTCAGTGATAAGTTCGGGTCCAAATAAACTGGTTGACACTTCAACATTACATTAAGACACTTAGGATGATATGGCTACCAGTTTAGCTAGTTTAGAGCCCGATTTAGGCCTAATTCAACAGTTACAAATTCAACATCAGTATGGATACTATTTGGTTAAATATGTTTCTGTTCAAAAGCCTGGTTCAAAAGCCCAATTCAGTGACCGGTTTAGGGTAATTTTGGCAACCAATTCATAGGTTGATAGTTCGGTTTTAGTATTTGATGACTTGACCAAGTCGTCTACTGGTTTAATCGGTTCAATCCATTTTCTCTAGGTTGCCAGGTTTAGTATCAGCATAGATGTTGGGGCCAAGTTTGTTGCTGATTTGAGGCCCGGTTCAATGGTTGGTCCAGGCCTAATTTTACAGGTTGATACTTCAATATCATCTTTATATACATAAGCAAAATTAGCTACCGGTTCAGCCAATTTAGGGCCCGGTTAACCCATTTTTATGAGCTGCAAATTTAGCATCAGCAATGGTGAATTTGCTAATTCTGTTTCCAGTTTGGGGATCCGGTTCAGGGATCGGTTCAGGATTTCTTTGCTAGTCGGTCTACAAGTTTATAGTTTAATATTAGTACATTATATCTTGGTCAGTTTGGCTGCCGATTCAGCCAAATTGGGGGTTGGTTCGACCTGATTTTAGTAGTTGGTCCATCAAGTGCTGAAAATCAGAATCAGCACATGGTGGTCCAGCAGCCCATTTTCCACTTGAATTTGATTTTCTTCACGATATAAAATGATACTATAACAGTTATAAGATAGTAAAATAAGAAATTGAAACATTGGACTAATCAATACTTCTATGAAATCAGCAAGAAATCCAACAAATAGAGGAGAGCTTAAGGACACTAACCAAGTGAGCAACCGGTCTGCTGAATTTCCTCCTTCCTCCCACCTTCCTTCTACCTCCCAGCCCTTCCCTATCTTTTTTCTCTTCTTTTTCCTTTGCTTTATCCCTCCCTCATGTGTCCTTATATAGAATTTAGGAGTTTTTTTCTGAGTCACCATAGCTGTTGCCAGCAAATCCCTATCAAGCTCCTAAATTCAAGTTAGTGTCCTAGGATTATGCTGATTCATCTCTTGATTCGGCTCCTTAATAAGTTGCCTCGTGTTGATATTTCATTGGCTTTGAATGGCTAATGTTGTGCTGCCTGTTCACCACTCTTCCCATGGTAATTTCGGCTGCTGCTGCTGTCCACTACCGTGCTGAATTTTGCTGCTGCTACTTCTTACTTCAGCAGCTTGTAAGCTGCTTGCTCCTAATTTTTCAGTTGGCTATTGAGCCGAGTTGGCCGCTGCTGCTGTGCTACTAAGGAGGCTGAAGCTTGATGAAGCTGCTGTGCTCTTTTTAGCTGCTGAAGTAGCTGCCCGTGCCCCTTCGCTGAATTATATACACATATAAATTTATAAGCTACTAACCGGTTGTTTCACATGTGTTGTTGCTGAAATTTTTAATTTTTTTGCTGTCCCTACCCATGCAGCTGCTGTCCGGAGTGCTTCCTAGTTAACCGAAGGTGATACAGTTACTAATCGGTTAAAAATTTAGTAATCGGGCAGGCTTCTTGTCACCTCAAAATTAATTTGATTGCTATTCAGTTGAAATTTTTGCAATCGAGCTGTCTTCGGATCAGCTGAAGTTGATTCGGTTGTTAACCGGTCCATTGAATAATTTTTTGTGCCACTACTATATCCTAGTGTGAGCCTCTTATCTCTAAATTTTTAACATAATTAGCATATATTTATGAAATTTAAAACTTGACCCTCACAAGAGCTCACCTCTAAGCCGGGCATTCTCGTTCCAAAGATCCACAAGCTGCTGCTAAGGACTCTAAAGTTCATCTTTGAGTGAGGTGATCCAATCTAGAATTTGAACGTTGGCCTCTCCAAGCTCCTGGTGTCTCATCTTTGACTTGGACGAGGCCCGATCAAGATAAATGGTTTGCACTTCACTCCGCAAAGCCCCGGAAAATAGCAACATTCAGGCTTTTTGGCTACTAAGAACGAACAAGATCGCTAGAAAGTGATGGGGCTTCCCATCTGAGAGAAGGGAACTAATGGAGATTTTGGACGCAACCACACCCACTACCTCAAATAACTTCCTCTTGCTCTGGTTGACGACTGCACAGGCTCCATGCCGGCTCCAAACTTGCACACCCTTGACTAGTGAAGGCAGTTTATGGAGCCAGGCGAGGAGGTCTTTCCAGTTATAGCTAGGGAGGGGAATGTCCTTAAACGAGAAGTGTTGTTGGTGCCTGCATGTCGCCGGATTTAGAGAATTGTCGAAAACCATGCTGGAGATGGCAAATTGAATCTTGCCTCACTGCACAGTGGATCTGCGCGATGCCTAGGTAAGGAACATGCAAGCATTGTTATCTCATCGATGAACATGCCAGGAGTTGATAAGTTTGGCCTCCTGGGATAGAGGGCTAGTGTTGGGCCCAGCAGATCCAAGGCCGGTCCAACTTGCTGTCCATCTGGCATGCACTCAAGACATGGTCCAAGGAAATGTGATGATAGTAGAAGAAGGGCCCAATCAGCATCGGCTCATCATGTAGCTTGCCAACTTGAAGGCCCAAACGGTTATGCAAGTGGGCTGCGGGTCGACCTAGAACTGTTCCATTAAGATTAGGCAATTGGGCGGCAAGTAGTGCATGGCCATGGTGATCCTTTCTGCGCAAATCACCGGCGATCCAGATCCCATGGTGTGAGAAGATAATTCATGAGTATGGCCATGTCTGCTGTCCTGATGACATGAAAATGTTAGCGACAAATTTGCCATCATAGTACGTCATCCTGAGAAGGTGAACTCTGGCTCTCCGCCGCCCCCATGGAAGCCATGATTACTAGGGTTGCCTTATGCAAGCTCTACAAGACGGTACGAGTAGCTTAGCCCTAGGCTGCTGATGTCAGTCGTGGAGTTCTAGCAAGAGTGCACCGACTCCCGCTCTATATGTATCCCTTTGCTCTTGTAGAGAAAGGAGGACCAATCGGAAAGAGCTCCTAACGCTTGTGTATCTCAAAAGCACCCAGCCATACTTCCATCCATTATGTGGAAAAGAGCACCATAGTTAGCCACTCTCACTGAGTGCACCCCCTCATGAGCTTCTTTGCCTATGAGTGCTTGGGGCTCCTTGTGCATTAATCATGAGGAAAGGTGCACGCAGAAGGTAGGGTGATTGCCCCTTTGTACAGCCTAGGAGGCAGGTAGCTATTATCTTCCTTGATAAAAAGAGAAGATCTGAATGTTGAAATCTCAAAATTTGAAGGGGGCTTGAGAGGCAAAGGGCTCTTGACAACAAGAGGAAGAAGAAAAGGAAGAAGCTCCCAACAACGAACAAAGAAGATGAGGAAAGGAAAAAAGAAGAAAGGATGGTGCTCAACTTCTTTAGCAAGACTCTGGGCAAAGGGAAGGACGCTCATCTTCTTGGTTTTCATTCTCTCATTGAGTTTAAAGCATTGCCTCCAGTTGCTGGAACAACTAATTTGATTCAAGCTTGCAAATGTGGAAGCATTGAGCTCCCTCCGGATTCACAGCCATCGAGGCTGTAGGGATGACTTGTGCAGTTAAATACAGAAGGCTCCCCTTCGTATGTAGCCAGGAGAGGATTTCGGTGGGGGCATTTACTCTCGAGCAGGCAAGCTTGCCAGTGTTCACCCTATCAAAGGGAGTTCCCAGGAAAGGTGAAACAAATTAGGTTCCGTAAGCAATATTCTCCTCTTTCATCTCTATAAACCGCTCCCTTGTCGGGCACACTTAGTGAAGCTAAGTCCTCCATCTCTCAAAGTTGACTCTTGGTTGGGTGCACCTAGCGGAGCTAAATCCTTTATCTCCATAAGCTGCCCCTTACTAGTCGCACCCTTTGAAGTCTCGTTCTCTATCTCTCTAAGCTACCCCATGGTCGGGCGCACCCAGTGGAGCTAAGTTTTCCATCTTTATAAGTCGCCTTTTGGTCGGGTGCACCCAGCAGAGCTAAGTTCTTCATCGTTTAAAGTCGTCCCCTAGCCAAGCGCACCCTAGTGGAGCTAAGTCTCCTATCTCTCAGAGCCACACCCTGACCAGATGCACCCTTTGGAGCCTTGTCCTCCATCCCTATAAGCCATCCCATTGCCGGGAGCACCCAACGGAACTAAGTCTTCCATCTTTCAAAGCTGCCCTTTGGTTGGGCGCACCCAGTAGAGCAAAATCCTCCACCTTTTAAAGCCGTCCCTAGTTGGGCGCACTCTAATTGACCTAAATCCTCCACCTCCCAAAACCGTCCCCTGACGGGGTGCAGCCTTCGCAGCCTTGTCCTCCATCCCTATAAGCCGTCCCTGGTCAGGTGCACTGAGTGGAGCTAAGTCCTTTATCTCCATAAACTGCCCTTTGGTCGGCTGTACACTTTTGAACCTCGTCATCCATCTCTATAAGCTACCCTCTGGCTGGGCACATCTAGCAGAGTTAAGTTCTCCATCTCTGTAAGCCGCTCTCTGGTTAGGCACACCCAATTGAGCTAAATCCTCCATCTTTTAAAGTTGCCTCCTGACTGAACGCACCCTAGCGGAGGTAAGTCCACCTCTTAAAGTTGCCCCTTGGCTAAGCTCACCCTTCGGAGCCTTATTCTCCATCCTTATGAGCCACCCCTTGGCCAAGCGCATCTAGCGGAGTTAAGTCTTACATCTCCATAAGCTACCCCATGGTCGAGCGCACCGTTCGGAGCCTCATCCTCTATCTGTATAAGCCGCAACCTGGTTGGGTACAACCAGTGGAGCTAAGTCTTCAATCTCTATAAGCTACCCCCTGGTCGGGTGCACTTAGTGGAGCTAAGTTCTCTATCTCTCAAAGCCGTCCCTAGTTGGGCGCACTTTACGGAGCTAAGACTTCCACTTTCAAAGTCGCCCCTTGGCTGGGCACACTTACCAGAGCGTAGCCATTTGCTAACAGCTCAATCCACCTTTTACATGCATCTATGCATATTTATCTTGTATTCCTCAATCTTTCTCTTATCGTAGAAAGATTTCTGACTTGAACATTTGAGGATATATCAGGGATTGAGTTTCGCCATCTTCAAACCTCTTATTTATTAGTTGTATTGCGTAAGATTCAAGTTTGAAAGAATGGGGGCTGGACCAGCTCCAATTTGTCCCGCCATGAGAGTTCGAGTAGCTTTCTAACTTGTTCAATAAACCAGATCTAGGAATGCATTAGTTGCTAATAGTCAACTTACTAACAATCTTGCCTATTATTAGTTTTATTTACTTTCCCTCACGCTCCAACTAAGATATGATTCAATATTTTCAAATAATCATCACAATATCCATCCAATACTATTTTAAATCATATCTCCATATATCCCATTCATGATTCTAACTGGCTGAGGGAATAAGCTGAATCCTACGACTATCTAAAGTCTCCATTTATCTTGCTAAATATTGCTAAAATGTATCATTACGAACATATATCCTTAAGTTTGCAAGTCTAGATTACTTCATTCTTTTGGTTAGAATAGGTTGCTAAAATATAATTATTCCCATAACTTAACATTGACCAAAAGATTTGAATAACGTGATTTACAAAGTGATTTCAAAAATTCTCGCTAATAGAATCAAGTTTACGCTTCCTTTCTTGGTCGACCGTTGCCAAACGGCCTTTGTGGCGGGTCATCAAATTAGTGATAACATCCTCTTAGCTCAGGAGCTCATGCATAAGTACCATTTGGGCCATGGCCCGCCTAGATGTACTATGAAGATCGACCTTAAGAAAGTCTATGACTCTGTTTATTGGGATTTCATTATCACTATCCTCACCCTAATGGAATTCCCTCCACAAATGGTAAATTGGATCGACCAGTGCATATCGACTCCGACTTACTCCCTCTATATCAATGGGAAAGTGGTCGGCTTCTTTAAAGGTGGCAAAGGCCTGCGTCAAGGTGATCCGCTCTCCCCATACTTATTTGTCCTGGTTATGGAAGTTCTCAATGGCATTATTGAGGTTAAGGCAAGACGGGATAATAACTTCAAATTTCACCGGAAGTGTTTGAAACTCAAACCGTTATGCTTGCCTTTGCCGACGATCTCCTCCTATTCTCCCATGCCGATTCCAAATCTAATATGATTCTCAAGGACCGCCTCAATGAATTCCATACCATATCTCGGCCTCTCCGCTAACCCGAACAAAAGTGAAATATTCATTTGCTCTAAGGATTCCACGTCGCAAGGATATTGCTGCTAGCCGGGGTTCAAGTTGGGGCAATCTCCCTATTAGATACCGGGGTCCCTCGATCACCACTAGGCTTTCGGTGGCTGATTGCAAATCCCTCACATAAAGAATCACTAAGAGAATCACCTCCGGAGGAATAGATGGCTCTCCTTTGGCGGGCGTTTGCAACTCGTGGCCTCCATCCTCTCCTCTATCCACCTTTATTGGGCTTCTATTTTTATTCTTCCCAAGTCCGTTTTTAAGGCAATTGATCTCATCTTGCGACATTTCCTTTGGAACGGGTTTTCGATGGCGAGTCAATGCTAAAGTGACTTGGCATGACTTATGCTACCCTAAAGATGAAGGAGGGTTGGGCATCAAGAAACCCGATGGATCGAGAATAAGGCTCTTAATCGCAAATTGCTGTGGCGCTCCTATCTAAAGATCCGAGTCTCGCTGATTTCATGGATTTACAAAAATGTAATCAAAGACCGGTGCATCCGGACTATCAAAGTACCGCATCGCCCCCTGGAGTTGCGCAAAATTATGAAGCTTCGGCTTTTTATGCGTGCCTACTCACAAGGACATTGGGGACGGCTCGATACTTTCCTCCGGCACGATGACTAGCACCCCTGGCCCCCGAGTGAAGTGAGCTCCAACCGAACTCGCCTTGTCTCGGGACTTCATTGGGATGTGAAGGTTGATGCCATTATCGGGGACAACAGATGGAACTGGTCAAACCGCTTTGACACGAAGGTGTCCCACCTTGCCTTGAATATGCCGAACAACCCTCCCTGCAGCATTCAAAAAGACTATTTGAGATGGGCCCGGGCTCGCAACGGCATTTTCTCGACTAAGTCCGCATACTCTCTCCTCCATCCCCCCAAACCTAAGGTGTGTTAGGCTTATCTAGTGTGGGGCCCATTCCATATTCCCTCACACGCGTTTACATTTTGGCTCGCCGTTAAGGGAAAATTGAATACCATTGACCGTCTCCATTACATCCCTAATCTCTCACCCAAATGCACTCTCTGTACCGCAAGTGATGAAGACCACGCCCACCTGTTCTTCTCCTGCCCATTCTCTAGAACCTTATGGAATAATGTCCAAAGACATGCTACTGGCCATACCCTGACTGGCATCAAAACATCTCTTGGGCTGCCTCCCGTTGGAAAGGAAAAAGTCTCCATTTTGTATCTAAATGCTTGTCTTTGATCGCCACGGTTTACGCTATCCGGAAGGAGCGCAATAATCGGATTTTCCAAAATCTCTCCCCTTGACTCCTCTCGCCATTTCTCTATGGTGGTCGATGTTGTGAGACTGAAATTAATGACCATCGCGGCTCCAAATGGGGTTGACTATAGGCCGACTCGGATTCGGTGGGGTTTTTTTTTATAAAAAAAAGGTCGTTATTTGTGCTTTTCTGTGTTGCCCCGGATGCCTTCATCCGGTGGGTCTGTTATGTTCCTCGGGCCGTGCTTCTCCCCTTAGTGATCAGTAAATCTTGATCTCGCGGGGTTATATTTACTTTAGTTGAGCCTTGCATGCCGGTGTTATACTCTCCGGGCTGCTTCTCGGCCCTAGCTTGCGTTTTCTTTTGTTCCCCTCCCCCGAGCTCGTCTTCACCACCCAAAAAAAAAAAAACAGAAGGATTTTGGGGTTTTTCCCTTTGTCCGACGCTTCTACTCGATCCACTCTTTATGCCGTGCTCGTGGTGGTTTTTCGTGGGTGGCCCATCTTCCTTCTCGCTGGGTGATCTTGGTGGCTTGATTTGGGCAGGTGGCATCCTCGTATTTGAAGGTGGAAATCGGGGCTCTCTGGTTGTCAGCTCGAGCCCTCCCGGAGCCGATAATACATATGTCTTGCCCATTGGAGATAAGGGGTGTTTGTTGGTTACTTTGGATGTTTTGGCGGGGTATACATTGGTGATGCTCTCTAGAAAACTCGAGTTGCCGGGATTTGTTGTTGAAATGTTAGATAAACTCTAGCCCCTTCACTAATTGTGGTAGTTGTATCTTTATGAATATTGTGGTGGCATGGAAACGGTCGACATGTGGTGGTGAAGAGCTATGTCACATCGTTTTGGCGTTATTTGGTTTGTCTGCCGATGCTAGGGTTGGGCTGTGCTTGGCTTAGCAGGACCGGTTTGCTATATACCGATGTTTTGGTTTGAGATGTCTTTGGTTTCATGGACTCTTGATTCCAAGGAGATGCTCACGGGTTCCATAGTCTCGATGCCTTGTTGCTTGCCACGCTTCCAGGTTGATCACCGGCTCAAGCGTTTGTGTTTTTGTGGTCTCGCTGTCCATTGTCTCGTCTTCAGAGGGTGTAGGTGTGATGGGTGCCGCATTCAATGGGATGGTGATACAATGGCCTACCGAGTCTTTTGTATGTGTAAAGCTAGGTGTCGATGGATGCTACCGGGTGCCCTCGGAGTTATTGCTTGGCCGATCTTGCCAATTGATGCCGGTACTGAATCGACCGATGCTGTCCCAAAGATTTCGCCCCGTAATTTTTTTGTGCCATGCCGGGAATGGTTGGCTGTGATAACTCTTTGCTGTTGGCTGGGATCCGATCTGTGCGCAGGGTTAGTCCGCATTTTTTGATGCGGTGTGGGATCTCAAGGTGCCTCATGAGATGAAATATGGACCGTGTTATTAAGGTGGTCTGTGAATGCCGCTTTGTTGGATCGTTGCTTTGCTTCACCATGCCGAGCACTGTTTGGTTGAGTTTCATGCTATGTGCTCCTTTCGTTGCCGGGTTGCATGCTCCCTATTTTCTTGACATTTTCTTATATGAAGTTTTTTTCTTCTCGCGCCGTGTAATGGGGTTCTTTTCTACTTACCGAAATGTTGGATCGTGATTATTTCGGGTGTGATGGTAGTGAACTGCTTTGTGCTAACGGCTTGATGCGGATGATTCTGCTTTGACCCAAGAAATAGATGATGAGTCCCGCTTGCTCACTCAAGATGATATGGTCCAAATTTTGTTGTCTTTATTGGTTTGTGAAGGTGTATACTGGCCGAGGTGGTTGCAACAATCAACCGCTAATTGGATAATAGCAGATGGTCTTTCATTGCCTCAAAGTTCCTTCGTGGAAGGTCGTATGATGTAACCTCTCGATGACGATTTTGCTCCCGAAATGGATGGTGCTATGTTGCCGGGCTATCTGCTCCCTCTCTACTTTAAGCGTGGATTGCTGCTCAAGGATTGGTTGTGCTGCCTCCTCATGTAATTGCAGGTGCCCGATGCGCTTAGTTGTTGATTGGTGTGACCTTTGCTGTATTGAATTGGCTACAGCAGACTGTTTTTTGCCTTGTAAATGCTCCGCCTCGTTAGTCATGGAATTCCGATGCCAGTTACTCCATCTGCGCCACCGGGTGCAAGGGTTTGGTTTCTTCATCTCCGTTGGGAATGGATGGTAATGGATAGGACTTGGCTGGTTTGATATTGCTGTTGGTGAATCGTTGGATTCGTCTTGCCATTTCTCGGTTTTGGCTGCTTTGGAGTTGCTGTTGGCGCAGCCCTCTACGTCAAAGCTGAAGCTAGTTTGGCTAAGCTTCATGTCTTTGGAACCCGGGCTGCTGTATTTTGCGTGGGCATGCGTGGGGCGGTCCGCCTTGTTGCTTGCAGTTCCTCCTTTCTGTATCGGGGCAAGATTTCGCCTGAACATTTGATGATATATTTTCCCGTTGCTGATCTTCAATGGATTTGATGGAAACTCCTAGTGTGTTGTAAGATCCAGTTGAGATGAATTGCTAGGATGGGGGTTTTGCTCGATTTGTCCCATCATGGAAGGTTCTTCCGGTATTCTCGGGATTTTTTTTTATTTTGATTTTTGTGTAACTAACAATCTTGTTCTATTTTTTATTCTTCCCTCGCTTCATAGCTCCTCTTAGATTTTCAAATGAGGAACTCTCCAATACTATTTTTAATGTATCTCCCAATTAACTGGCTCGGGTATGCTCCTACGCGTTTTTGTTATAACTCCAAGTCAAAAACTTGTAGTTATAACATTATCTTTTGTAATGTTTTCTTTCGTTAATCCAAAATACACACTTACTAAAAAAAAAAAGGATTTGAGTAACAAACTTTCCCTAATTTATTACAAGCCGGTTGAGAAGAAGCTCCTAAATTTTTCTGGTGTAGATCTTAATTAACTTACTATAGTATATTACAAGTTGGATTGACATCATTTGCTCCAAGGAATGTTGTTGGTCGAGACATAACCTTAAATAAGCAAACAATATATGGTTCCCAGTTATATTAAGACAATTAGTGGGGTGTAGTTTGAATCCCTAATTCTTCAATGCAATAAATCCTTGCCAATTTTTACATGCTCCAAGCCTCACCAAAATACCCCTACTCAGCCAAGGAAGTAGCTCAACACTTGCCCACGATTAATTTTTCAAATTTTCTTTTAAATTATGGACAAATCGATCTTAAGTAAACCCTGCTTAGTTTATCCAATTAAATCAGTCCGTTAAATTCTACATCCAACTCTAATCATACACAAATTTCTAAACGCGTTTCTAAATTTCAAGCCCGTTAGGCCCAAATCAACTATTAATTATCTCATAAATCAATTCTCATAATTAAATTACTTCTAAGTTAATTATGAAAACCTCATAAAAAATTATAAGCATAAAATAGTTGAACCACAAATATTCGCGGCATCACACTTTTGGCAAACCATAGACTTATTTGTCACTTTATTAGCAAGTTCTCTTTTAGAGAATAAAATCCTCGTTAGAATATTAACAACAACAATATGAGATTTTACTACACTTATTCTGTTAGTAAATACCCAAAAATTGATTTGATATGATATCTGAATGAATTATCTTTTGAACTTGTTGTCCACATTATTGGCATACCATAGACTTCTTTGTTACTTTATTATCAAGTTCTCTTTTAGAGAATAAAATCCTCGTTAGATTATTAACAACAATAATATGAGATTTTACTACACTTATTCTGTTAGTAAATACCCCATAATTGATTTGATATGATATCTGAATGAATTATCTTTTGAACTTGTTGTCCACATTATTGGCATTGTTAGAATTAAAAGCTTGTTTGAACCGTGAGAAAATACGTGATAGACGATGCCAAGCACACGAAAAGCACACATGAACAAGAAAGACGCGATTTTTACCGTGGAAAACTCCCTATGAAACGAGTGAGAAAAACCACGGGACACAGAGTCCGAAATTTTTACTAGCAACAATTGATCGGTTACACAAACCCCAAATCACACAAAACAATATCTACTAACTATGGACAGCCCGTACAAGAAGTACAAAGAATAAGAGTAGAGATGAAACCCGGGAGACGTTCTTCACAGTAGCAAGAATCTCATACATAGGATTACCGAAGACTGGAACTTGATTGAAAATCCGAACGGAGGCTCAATTCTTCCTCCTCTTCTTCTTCTTCTCTCTCTTTTCTCTCTTGTTTCTTCTCTGGAACGGCTCTCAAATGGATTGCATAGACCAAGTTCCCGAATGAATGTCTTCATCCATAGCATCTCCTTGCTTGCCTCCATAATAGCAATGAATTCCGCTTCAATAGTGGAAAGAGCAACACATCTCTACAATCTCGATTGCCAGGAAACAACTCCTCCTGCAAACATGACTAAATATCCCGCCTCATCAAGTGGGTAGACGAGAGTGAGTCAACATCACCCACCATATCACGCATCTCAAGATATCCAACCAAGAGGGGCACTTTTGTAATGCTTCCAAAGCATAAATTCTTTTTTAGAAATTCAACGGAGATACTGTCAAAATCCATTTTACCCATTGATCAATGCTTTGATTCTTTGAAAAGATGAGTTTGATAAGAATCGACTAACAACTCCAACAACATAAGCTATATCCGGCTTGCCTCGTACACACCATGGCATACATTAGGCTACGAGGAAACAACTCCTCCTCAAGAATAGGGTATACATTTCATATGTGCCTTTTCATCTTCAGTGAGAGGGACGTTGCTTCCAAAGCATAAAACATTTAGAAGTACTTAGCTTGAAGTGATTGGCTAACGGTGTGCTGGGATTTGATTTGCCTTTTCCATGTACAAGCCTAAATTTGAAGAATAGGGTATACATTTCATAAGCCTTTTTCTCCACGTAGCTCTCTTGTGACATCCATAGTCTTTTACTTTTTGCTCTCTTGTGACATCCATAGCTTACGGTCGCGAAATATTCTAATTCCCCAATTTGCTTCACGGTCCCAAATCCTTCATAGCAAAGGATTTCCCAAGCTGTCGCTTTAGCTCCGTGATCCGAGAAGTATTACGCTCAACAATCAACATATCATCCACATTGAGCAAAAGAACAACAAAATTATCCTCTAAGAAAGTCTGAACAAAAAAACAATGATCGAGGTCATTTTCTGATAGCCTTGATTGACTATGACAAACTCAAACTTCCAGTACTATTGCCTTGGTGCTTGTTTCAAGCCATACAGACTCTTCTTGAGATGACACACTAAGTTCTCCTTCCCCTTGATAAGGAATCCCTCCGGTTGCTCCATGTAAATTTCTTTTTTAAGGTCACCGTGAAGAAACGCTGTTCGCACATCCATCTATTCTACCTCTAGGTCAAGAACAGCAGCCAACCCAAGCACCACTCGAATGGAAGACATCTTTGCCACTGGTGCAAAGATCTCGTCGAAGTCAAAACCCTTTCATTGATTGAAGCCCTTCACAACCAGTCTTGCTTTGTGCCTCGGTTGTGAGCTGTTTTCATCTGTCTTCAATTTGAAGACCCACTTGTTCTTCAATGCTCTTCTTCCCTTTGGTAGCCTTGTCAACTCAAATGTGTGATTTTCATGCAGCGATGTCATCTCTTCTTGTATAGCTTTCATCCACTCCGCCTTGTGTTCATCCTCCATTGCTTCCTCGAAGCATACGGGCTCTCCTCCGTCTGTGAGTAATACATACTCCTCGGCTGACAGACGAGTAGGGGGTCTTCGGTCTCTCGTGGATTGTCAGAGTGGGACAGACTCGATAGGCTCTGCAGTGTCAGGAGGAATAGCCTCATCCTCATCACTCTCGGGCACTGCAGTCACGTGTTCTTCTTCATCTTCAGCATTTCCTTGACTTTCATTCTGCTAACGAACAGGTGTCGGCAGAAGATCTGAATCACGTACCCGGCTGTCATCATTCTTGGAGACAAATTCTGAATCTTTGCCGATATTCTCTATGGTCTCATTCTCAACAAACACAACATCCCTAAATCGAACCAACTTCTTCTCAATTGGATCATATAGTCGATACCCAAACTCATCTTCCCCGTAACCGAGAAATATGCACTGTTTGGTCTTTGACTCCAGCTTGGTCCTTTCATCTTTGGGAACGTGAACAAAAACCTTACATCCGAATACGTGCAAGTGATCGTAGGATACATCTTTTCCGGTCCATAATTTTTCAGGAACTTCACCATTCAAGGTACCGTGTGGTGACAAGTTGACGACATGAGCCACGGCCCTCAAGGCTTCCCCCCAAAACGAGCCAGGGAGCTTCGCCTCCGAAAGCACACATCGGACCATCTCCATCAAAGTCCTATTCATTCGTTCGGCTACCCCATTCATTTGCGGTGTCTTCGGTGGAGTCCTTTGATGATGAATTCCATGAGAACGACAATACTCATCAAACGCTCCGATGTACTCCCCACCATTGTCACTTCGGATGTATTTCGGTTTCTTCCCCGTTTGTCTCTCAACCAAAGCATGAAAGTGCTTGAAATCCTTTGATTTCAGCGGATACACCCACAATTTTCGAGAACAGTCATCAATAAATGTGATGAAGCAGAGTGCACCTCCAAGAGTCTTCACATTGAATGGGCCACATATGTCGGAGTGGACCAATTCAAGAAGATTAGTCTTCCTTGTAGATGAATTGCCGTTGAATGAGATCCGTCGTTGCTTTCCAGCAATGCAATGACAACAAGTCTTCAACTGAACTGTTTTTTACACCCGAAGACAATTTTTCTTCGCCAAACAGTTCAAGCCCTTCTTACGCATGTGACTCAACCGACGGTGCCACAAATCTGAAAGCTCCTCATCTCTAGCAACATGCACATCTCCAGTTGTAATCGAGGCTTGCAACACATACAGATTGGAAACTTTCCTGTCCCGAGCCAGAACTAGAGACCATCTAGTCAACTTCCATGCTCCTGCGCAGAATGTGCTACAAAAGCCCTCATCATCAAGCTTACCAGCCGAGATTAGATTCAGTCGAACATCCTGGACATGTCTAACGTCTCTCAACAGCAACTTGGTTCCATTACTTGTGGTGAGACACATATCACCATAGCCAGCAATACGAGACACAGCTTCATTGCCCATTTTCAATACTCCAAAATCGCCAGGAGTGTATAATGTGAAGAACTTTTTCCGTGATGTGACGTGACGTGAAGTGAAGCACCACTGTCCACCACCCAGCTTGTCTCAAGATCAGCCAGATTTACCACCTCATCCTTATGGCACACCAGCCAAAGATCAGTCCTGGTAACGACAGTAGCTCTTTCTTCCTCCCAAGTCTTGTCAGCCTTTTTCTCATTACCTTCAGCATTCTCACATTTTTATTTGTAGCAATGCTTCTTGTTGTGGCCCTTTTTGCCACAGTGATGGCACTCTAAGTTTTGATATCTGGATCGTGACTTGCTGCGTCCTTTTTCTCCTGATTTCTGGTGGTGACTTTTACTTCTTCCCCTGGATTCGGCCACCAGCACCTCAGAATGAGAAGACGATGATGTCCCTTGTGACCGTCTGGACTCGTTCATAATTAGAGAGGCAATAACTTTGTCCAACTTTAAGGTATCCTTGCCGAACAGCAATGTTGTGACGATGTGATCATAGGTGGCCGGCAAAGAGGCCATTAGAACCAGTGTCTTGTCCTCCTCCTTGATTTTCTCATCAAGAGCAAACATTTGCGTCAGTATTCGGTTAAATTCATCCAAGTGCTTCTCAAAGCTCCCTCCTTCTGATAACGTAAGCCATAAAACTGCTTCTTTACGTGCAGTCTGGTTGTCAAAGATTTGGACTTGTAACAGCTCTCCAACTTTTCCCATATCTCCGCCGGATCAGTTAGGCCAATAACTTCTTGGAGAGTGTTATCCGCCAGACGAAACTTAATAGTGCAGTTTGCAAGATCTCTCTTGTCTTTCCATTCATTGTCGGCCATTTGTTCTGGCTTTCCATCTTTCTTCTTCAACGCCTTCACTGTCCCTTCTCTCGTCAGAATGTTCTTCACCCTCTCTTGTAAGAAAATGAAGTTCCCCTACCCGTTGAACTGCTCGTTGCCAAACGGTAGATTCTTTGACGATGAAGATGACATCGATTCAAACACGTCACAATACCCAACACGAATCAATATCTCTAATACCACCTGTTAGAATTAAAAGCTTTTTTGAACTGCGAGAAAATACGTGATAGACGATGTCAAGCACACGAAAAGCACATGAATAAAAAAGGCATAATTTTTACGTGGGAAACTCCCTATGAAATGAGGGAGAAAAACCATGGGACACAGAATCTGAAATTTTTACTAGAAGCAGTTGATCGGTTATACAAATCCCAAATCACACAAAACAATATCTACTAACTCTGGACAGCCCGTACAAGAAGTACAAAGAATAAGAGTAGAGAAGAAACCCGGGAGACGTTCTTCACAGCAGCAAGAATCTCATACATGGGATTATCGAAAACTGGAATTTGATTGAAAACCCGAACGGATGCTCAATTCTTCCTCTTCTTCTTCTTCTCTCTCTTTTCTCTCTTGTTTCTTCTCTGGAACGGCGCTCAAATGGATTGCATAACCTTAAAAATGAAAAGGCGGCATTTTATATAACCAGCGCCCGCTCGAACGGCAGTCGAGCACACGGCGAGCGCCGGCCCCCGCTCGAGCGCCTAGAGAGCGCCCAGCGAGCGGGGCACACTCTAGAAAATCCGCTCGAGCGCCTCTCGAGTGCACGGCAGCAGGTACCTTCTGAAAAATCCGCTCGAGTGTCTACCTCCACCCGCCTCATCAAGTGGATATGGGCCCACACGAAAGTGACTCATAACCCAACAGGCATACCATAAACTTCGTTGTTACTTTATTAGCAAGTTCTCTTTTAGAGAATAAAATCCTCGTTAGAATATTAACAACAACAATATGAGATTTTACTACACTTATTCTGTTAGTAAATACCCCATAATTGATTTGATATGATATCTGAATGAATTATCTTTTGAACTTGTTGTCCACATTAGTTTGTGCGATGATCAAAATAAAATACGAATTAAAATTTAGAAGTTTTCCAATTAATATTAAGTGTTGTCTCATGCATTGACCCTTCTTTTCTGTTGATGGAAAAGTATTTCATTAAATTGACAATCTAGATGGATAATCAAAAGAAATACAAAAACCAAGTCTACGCTGAAGACCCATCCAACTGCACTGAGATAGTGTGATTGGAACACATCACAATTAAAAATTCATTGATGAGAAATATTTTGTGGTTGACCAAATATGAATTGTAATAAATAATATTTATAATAGTAGATGGTATAAACTAAATTAATAATACTACATACAATATAGCCCATCCCTAAGATGAAACCAATAATTTTGATTTCATTAGCAAATGTCTAGCAATTATTTGAATACGTTTAATAAAAGCTTCATTTAAACAATTTTGATTATATGCATGAGTAACAAAGTTATAACACCTGATTCCAAAATTTATATTTATGATGTAATAATTTTCATATATTATGTAAATGTAAAAAATAATTATATAATAGAAATTTTAAAGAAAAACCAAGTTTTGATAAATGAATCCAGCACTTGATAGATACAAGAGCCACATGTGCTCATTTGAGGTGAAATTTTATACCTGAGATGTGCATGATGGACGCTAATGCATAATTTGTGTAGAATAAGTCGTGCCAATACTTGGACTAGGCACACTTATGCATGCATGTGTTTTGTCAATGTACATGATGCATGTTTGATCGACACTTGGCATTAGTCTGGATATTTAAAACATTTTCCCAATTTTTTTGGTCATTTTGTGCAGAGAAGAGGAGAGAAGAGAGAGCAAAAGGAGAGTGGAGGAGGAAAATTGTGAACAAAGGTGATTTCAAGACTATTTTGTAACAAATTTGATATATTTTTATTTTAAAATAAGTATATCTGAACTAATTTTTAAATTTATTATTAAAATCTTTTTGATAAATTTTCAAATATACATATATGTTGCTATTTTTTTCCTTTTTAATATTATTGTATACATATTTGCTTTTATTGAATATTTGAATATTATTTAAGGTTTATGTTTACATTTAAGATGTTAAGAAAATCAGAAAATCTTTGTATATTTGACTTTATATGCTATTTTATATAAATATTTAATAAGAACTTTTATTTTATGAAATGGAACGTAAATTTTATTTTTCTGCTGATTTGAAAAATTTTTAAATATTTAATATATGATATGAAGTTATCCATTTTGATAAAATAAAAACCACCACAAATATAGATATATTGTATTCGGATATATCCTAATATACTATACACAATTCAGAGATCGCATCTATCATTTATGGATAGAGAAAACAAAATAACCTTCAACCCTATTCATAGGATATTATAGACAGTTCAATTACAGATCATAAATAAGTGTATTACTTTTTCTTTATTAAAAATATATGTAATCCATTCTTTAATGTTTGCTATTCAATTTATTGATTTTTGAGTTATCGATCCTTCATTTTTAAGTTTTTGTATGTTTTTGACAAAATTCTCAAGCTTTTTATATTTTCAATTCTTTTTCATATGTGTTTTATACACCTTCATATGTTTTGTCTATTCATATATGTTGAAAATTCATATGGAATTATATTTTAGAATATATTTATCAAGAATTGAATGGTTTTGATTTCTACATGTAAACACGATTTACTATTTTTATACATATTTCACTTATTTATATTCATTTATTGTATATATATTTTACCGTGTATTAGGTTTACATTTAAAATATTTAAAAGTCATTTTAGACTAGTTGACATTGGACTCTTGTAGGATTGGTTGGGAATTTATCGAAGGATTATAGTCTTTTTTTTTTTTTTTGGGTAAGTAATTGAAGGATTATAGTTATGAATTTTATTTATAATTATGGGCTCATTTTGGGATTTCTTGTAATAGAAAGGAATGATAGTTAATTTTCACAGTTTAGGTTTGCACTAGTGTACTATTATAAATTTATGTATGAATTTTTACTATTCAGATATTTATATTTTTTGTTAGATATTTTTTCATGTAGTAAGATATATATATGTTGATTAGGTACATCATTTGTTTGAATCGGATGGGAATAATTTGGCAATTTTTGACACCATAGTATTTTATGTTTGATTATCTTATTTATTGTGTTGATATGAAGTGTTCAGTCTGATTTTGATTGTGAGACCTAACTTTTGGTGTAGTTTTATATTTAAAATTATTATTATTATTCCCTTATATGCGGGTGATTATAAATATGTTTTTTAATATCAATTTCAATGGATATACAATAGTTATAAAAAACCTTCAGACATTAATTCATTGATATTAACCAATCGAATTGTCTTACTTAGACAATGGAGAAAGTGTGCTCTTAATCTAATTATTTGAGAAAGTTGTATAAAAAATCCAATATTTTTAGTAGAAAAAAGATAAAGATGTAACCATCTAGTAAATATATTAATTAAAATTAAAAAAATATCTGAATGGTCTAAAAAAATACCTGGTAAAACAATCCTTTTATTCAATAATGAATGTCCAAGTGAATATTCTGTGTTATTACTGAATCCAAATGTCCATGATAATCATGTCAAATTATAAAAACCTTTGGATCAATAAATTTATTGTACATCATATTATATAATTTAATTAATTTTATTTTATATAATATAACCAAGAAGATAATGAGATAACTTTTGTAATACGAGCTTCTGGTATGAAATTATGAGAAGATAATCATTGTTGTCATTGTAAATAGTTTCAACATGATAACCACTATGATATATATTTTAAAACTCAAAAAATTTCTTTTAGATTTTAACAAAATAGAGCATCATCAGTGTAAAATATTAAATCATTCGATAACATGATATTGCTTTTTTGGAGACTTTAATTAGATTTAATGAATAGGATAGGGTATTGACATTATTCATAATATCCCAAAATTTTGATTTGGATTTATTGGACTTTTAACTCGAATGAGTTATTACCGAAGATAATTAATGAGCCATTTTAATGTGGGTGAGTTTAGGTTAAATCTATGTTAAGACCAGTTGGATTGGTTTTGTGGAATCTTTAGGGGATATTTTGGTTATTTGCATTAGTAGCTAATAATTGATTTTCGCCCCTTAGATTATCTATCATGATTGTTGTGATTTTATTGAGTGGTTACGCGTACAACTAAAAGTGGATGGTTAATTAGATAGATTATTTATTATGATTGTTGTGATTTTATTGAGTGGTTATGTGTACAAAAAATGGATGATTAATAAGAGTATAAACACCTTTGATAGGTATTAATACTCAAGGTCCAGTTGGAAGGTCCATTTCCGTAAATTGGGCCATTGTGTGAAGGAGGCTTAGGAAGCTAATTTGGTCCAAGAGTAGTGGACAAAGACTCTGTTAAGGTTCGAGAACTCAAAATGATTGAGAACTTTGCTTAACTTGCAAAGTCTGTGAGTCAGAGTTGGTGGCTGACTCTGCCAACTGCAAAAAGGGATGAAGGCGACATCTCAGGAAAGATGGTAGCTTGTGCAGAACACGCACGTCTTAAGAAAAGCAGTTGACTTTTAGAATCAATAGATTTTACAGAGCGATATGGTGGGTTTTACAGAGTTGGTGGCAGACTTTCTTGCACAAACATGCCCCTTGCAGGGTAGGTGGCTGCCAACCAACATATATATGCAGAACGAGTACCAAAGGATAAGGGAATAAAAGGTGAGCACAAAAGAAGAGAAAAGACGTTGTCCTGCTCTCAAACTCTGTTCTCACTCTCTTCGGTAACTTGAGTCATTTGTAATAAAAAAGTTTTATAATGAAATCGTTTACGCACCAAGTGTCCCGTGATTTTTTCCTCTCATTCAAGAGAGTTTCATGTAAAATATCACGTGTCACTGTTGCTCTCTCTCTCTAAACTTCTCTAGTTCCAAGACACTTCCAAAAAGCCCAAGCCTCCACGAAAACTTAACTTCATACCTTCACCCTCAAATCACTCTCTCAAAAGAGGACCTTCCTTTTTCTTTTGTGTTGCACGGGATTCGAATTCGATTATACGGAGAATGGGTCTGAGGACACATTTGGATCTTGTCTGTACAACAATCAGAATCCGAGGATGCAACATTGATGCCGTTTGTGGGAACCGACAAAAAGTCTGGTTAAAATAACCAAAATATGGTAAACACGTGAGCACAAGCTAGTGCCTCGGTCAGAGATGCTGCTTCATGTGGCAATGGCCCTCCTACAGGCATTAGGATGGACGATCATTCTGATCCGTGTGTACAAGCACTGGCAATGAAGGTGGATGACATCTCTAGAGCGATTGAAACCCTTTGTTCAAAATTAGACGAGCGATTGAAGGGGGTGTCATCCAAGGCCTCTTAGACCGTCACATCTAAGAAGCAGGGTAAGGAAAAGAAGCACCCTTTGAAGCAAGTTAGTCAGCATGAGAACTCTGGGACCCAAGTTGCCTCGAGTAACAAAGTCTCGTCGCAACTTGAAAGTCACTTGGGTCCTAGGATTTAGGAGGAAAGTCCAGAAAGGCCAAATCCTCGATATTCGCATGACAATTAAGAACCTGCCTTTCAGGAAGGGCCCCCTTGTAGCGAATTCCCTCCAAAGGGTAAGAGTCATCTAGAACTACAAACTTTATAGGGCCGCTACGAGTTGAGGAATTATCTAATGAGAAAAAGATGACGACTCCCCCATAAGTGGAGGAGAAGTTTGAGAAACTTTGGCAGCGAGTTTTCGGAGAAGATGCTAGAGGGGGAGCTATTGACCTACGCAAATTTCCATTTATAATGAAGATTAGGATGAGTCCACTCTCCCAAAATTTAAAATGCCAAATCTTGACGTCTATGACGGTAGTTCTGATCCTATGGATCATTTGGATTACTTTTGAGAACATCTGAGCCTCTAGGGATTAGACAAGACAATGATGTGTCAATACTTTCCCTTGATGCTTAAAGGTGATGCTTGGATATGGTTTTACGGATTGCAAGTGAACTCAATTCGATCAATCGGTGAGATAGCAGTTAATTTCCTGTTCCAATTTGCTTCCAGCAGAAGGATAAAGAAGCAGCCATGGCAGCTTACTTGTGTGAAGTAAGGGTCTAGGGAGAGTTTAAAAGGTTTTTTATCTCGATTTATTGTAGAGGCCAGGCAAATTCTGAAGCTGATGGATGGGGTAAAGCTCAACACTTTCTTATCTGCATTGAAAGGAGGTAGTTTCTTCAAACACCACATTCACAAGGGGCCCTAGACCTTCGGAGAGGTCGGGGCTGTAGCTCGAGTATATATACCGAACAAAGAAGCCAATGAAGTAAAGAAGTTTAATTGAGAAGAGAATTTCCACTCAAGGGCGGTGGAGGAAAAGAGAAAGAATGGGGACCATCAAGGCTCCCAAGGACCGAGGAAGCAGTAAAAGTTCAAGTAGGTCGTTCGAAGGGAGTTCAGGCATATGAACTTGACTCCCTTGAATGATTCACGTACCAACATCTTGATATAAATTTGGGATACAAAATTTTTGAAGTGACCAAAAGTATTAAAGAACCCAGATGGAGGTGATGAGTTAAAATATTGCCACTACCATCGCTATGGAGGTCACAGTACTGAAAACTGTCGGACGCTGCAAAAGGAAATCGAGGAGCTGATCAAGAGAGGCCACCTTATTCGCTTCCTGTAAAGACCCGGATTGGTTTTTAGAATAGAAGATGATGGTAAGACTGATCAACCAAGGAACAGAGTGGCTACGGGAGTAGTGAACATGATATTAACTCGCCGAGCGCAAGACGACACTAGGAAGAATTCTATGATAACCGCAGATAACAAGAGGCCAAGGGTAAAAACTAGGAAAGAGGTCATTAGTTTTAGTAACGAAGATATGACTCATGTAACTTTTCCACATTCTAACCATTTGGTTATAATAGCATTCGTTTCTGATGGAACTATGGACTATCAGATGAAACAAGTGTTTATTAATAATGAAAGTTTAAAAAATTTGTTATATTTTGATACCTATTTCAAATTGGAACTTAAAAGATGTCAGATGAAGGCAACCGAGAGACCTCTATATGGACTGAACAATGAGCTAGTGCCAGTTTAGGGGTCATCCAACTTGTAGTCACTTTAGGGACTTATCAGAGGATTGCATTCAAGACTCTTTCCTTCTTAGTAGTAGACCTTCCATCGGTCTATAATGCTATCCTTAGACATCCTTATTTAACCGTCTTCGGTGTTGTCACTTCTATCCCACATTTGAAGATGAAGTTTTTAACACTATTTGGGATTAGAGAGGTTCTTGGAGATCAAGTGGTTAGACGGACATGCTATCTATCTCAAGTCACTTAGGCACTTCTTTCCCAACCTATTGAAGATCTTGATTTTCGTGTTGAAATAACATTACTATAAGCTCAATCTAGAGAATCAACAGACTGAATCCCTTTGGATCCAAACGATCCTAAAAAGTTCGTTCAGATAGGAAGTTCTCTACCTTAATCATTTTAAAACTGGCTTATCAGTTTTCTCCAAACAAATTTGAACGTCTTTACTTTGATACCAAGTGACATGCCAGGGATACCAACTGAAGTGATAGTCCATAAGTTGGGCCTGAATTTTCGTCATAAACCCATTCGGTAGAAGCGAAGAAACTATTCGATTGAGAAACTGATAGCCATTCATGAGGAGGTAACGAAACTTCTAAATGATGGATTCATCTGGGAGGTGTACTATCAAGATTGTCTATCAAACGTAGTCATGGTAAAAAAGAGCATTGAAAAGTGGAGGATATGTGTTGACTTTACAGATGTCAACAAGGCATGTCTGAAGGACAGCTTTTCGCTACCTAGGATTGATTTACTTGTAAACTCGACTTTCAAACATAAACTCTTAAGTTTCATGAACGCGTACTCAGGTTACAATCAGATATGGATGAGCATTGAGGACGAATAGCTCACGTCATTCATGAGAAACCAAGGGATATATTGTTACAAAGTTATACCCTTCGGATTGAAGAATGCTGATGCTACCTACCAATGACTTGTCAACAAGATATTTGAGACCCAAATCGGAAGAAATGTAGAGGTTTATGTGGACCATATGCTCATCAAGAGCCAGGATATCGACCACCACATCTAAGATCTGGACGAGACTTTCAATATTCTCAAGGCACACCAGACGAAGGTCAATCCAACAAAGTGCACGTTCGGAGTGGCTTCCGAAAAGTTCTTGGGTTACATTATTTCACGCAGAGGGATTGAGGCCATTCCAAAGAAGATCACGACCATCCTTAACATGAAATCCCCTTAGACGGTAAAAGAAATCCAAAAGCTGATGGGGAGGATAGCAGCACTTTCTCGTTTTTTGGCCAAATCTGTAGAGAAATACTTGCCATTTTTCAAGGCCTTGAGGGGGAGCAAGACCATCAGCTTCCAGTGGATGAGTGACTGTGAAAAAGCCTTTTGAGGTCTCAAGGAATATCTATTGAACCCCCCCTCTCTTGGCTTCTTCTCAGCCAGGTGAAGAATTATATTTGTAACTTGTTGTGTCTGACACAACTTTAAACTTGGTGTTGATTTGATAACAATGTGATAGGCAGCAACCTGTATACTATGTCAGTAAAACCCTAGCTGATGGAGAAACTAGGTACCCTTATGTAGAGAAGATAGCTCTGGCACTTATGTGTTCTGCTAAAAAACTGAGGCCCTATTTCCAAGTGCACAAAGTTATATTCCTAACTAATCAGCCTTTAAGAGCGATATTTCAGAAGCCTAACATGTTAGGATGATTGGTCAAGTAGGCCATTGAGTTGGGAGAGTTTGATATAGAATTTTACCCAAGGCTAGTTTTATAATGTCAGGCCTTGGCGGATTTCATTGTTAAGACAACGATCCTAACTCTAGACGCTTCGAGCCTTTGTGATGCTAATGAACCTCACAGCCGACCAATATGGACTCTGCATGTGAACGGTTCTTCAATGAAAGATAGTTGTGGCGCTGGCATAGTGTTGAGAACACCTGAGTGATCAGAGATAAAATATTTAATGATTATTGGGTTTCTAGCAACCAACAACGCCGTGGAGTATGAAGTATTACTAGCGAGACTTCGGTTGGCTAAGGAATGTTCGGCCAAAAACTTGGTTATCTATAGTGACTCCGAGCTAGTTGTCAACCAAGTCCGCAAAAATTTTAAAGTAAACAACCCATAGCTTTTAAAGTACCTTTTAAGGTCCGAAATTTGACTTTAGACTTTGAGAGGGTAGAAGTGGTCTACATTCCCAGAGAGGAGAATGGGAAAGCTGACTTATTAGCAAAGGTAGTAGCATCAGGAGACCCTGAGCAGTATCGCCGAGGGATGCACGAAGTCCTTGAGAAGCCGAGTATAGAAGATCCCGAGCAAGGGGTAATGCAGATATCGAATGCTAGCAATTGGATTACTCTCTATTTGAGATACTTGTCTAACGGGACATTACCTGAAGATTCAGATAAAGTCGGAAAGGTGAAAAAGATAGTAGGTTGGTATACCATCATGGGTGGCCAATTATGCCGACGTGGGTTCTCTGCCCCTATTTGCGGCGGCTCATCCCCAAAGAGGCTGATTGTGCCATCCAAGAAGTGCACCTTGGTATATGTGGATCATGCATTAGGGGTAAAAACCTTACTTTTAAGCTATATGAAGTATGACGAAATGGAGTTCGTGTGGAAATACAAAAATTTCCAAGTCCACGGAAGCCTCACTCACCAGCCTCACACAGAACTTCGAGCTTTGTAATCACCTTGGCCATTTGCATAATAGGAACTTGACATACTTGGACCTTTGCCGATAGCTTTTGACCAGAGAAAGTTCTTGATCGATAGGATTGACTATTTTACAAAGTAGGTTGAGGCCACACCGTTAGCTCAGATAACCAAGCAAACTGCTACAAAGTTCGTCCGCCAGAACATTATGGGCAAGTTTAGTATTCCAGAATGCATTGTAACTCATAATGAAACCCAATTTATCGAAAAACAGTTTACTAAGTAGTGTACTAACCTAAGGATAAGATTGGTTCATACGTCAGTTGCATATCCATAAAGTAATGGCCAAGTGGAAGTCATGAACCGCACGATACTACATGGACTGAAGACAAAGCCGGAGCATTTGGGGGGCTCATGGGTGCATGAACTGCCATTAGTTTTGTGGTCATATAGAACAACACCGAGAGAACCAACACGAGAAACATCCTTTAGCTTGTGCTATGGGGTCGGACTGCCTAGTCTTTGGGTTGAGCGCTTCAACTCGAGTGACAATGCTCAAAAGCTTCGAAAAAATCTTGATGTATTCAAAGATGCCGAGACCTAGTAAGACTGCGGACAGTGACATATTAGCAGAGAGTTGTTAGATATTATAATAAGAAGATGAAAGCACGCCAGTTCGAAGTAAGGAATTGAGTACTGATGAGTATTGAGGCCACGGGTAAAAATATTGGACGGAACAAGGTTTTTTCAAACAGCGAAGGGTCGTTTCTAGTCTTGACCATTCTTCAAAATGGGGCATACAGATTGCGCACCCAGGAAGGCAAACTTATCCCTCGATTAAGGAATGCCTTTTACCTTAAGAAATATTATCAGTAAATGTACAAGACGGCAGGTAAAGTTAATTGCATTAGTTGATGTGCTTGTGTCACGTTTTATTAATACAATAAAATTATTTTTGCTTATTCTCTAATTTGCATTCAATTGAATATTTGCATATCATTTTATAAATTTACAAGACCTAAACTGCCCCTAAGTCAAGTAAAATGGCTACTTTCACTTGTTCCCAAAGTTGTTCTAAAACAGTTAGAAAAACTCGGGAAGTTTGAGTAGTTCGTTTGAAGTCGGACTCAAAAAACTCGGCAAGGCTGAGTAGCCCATTTGAGGTCGAACTCAAAAAACTTGGCAATGACACCAAACAACCCACAAGAGGTTGAACTTAAAAACCTAGGGGGTTTAAAAAAGCAAGAATGTAGAGACCCTAGAGGTAGCATCACCAGCCAATAATGGTTGAAAGGTTCAAACACTTCACTCATAAAGGATAGTGCTTCCTTATGACATGTCCAAGAAAGGGCTTAACATATAAGTAATCCAAGTAAGAAGGGAAAATGCATCATAAAATGAATTTTATTCATATATTGTGTATAGATAAAAATTTTTTTATTAAGTCCCGAAAGATCCTAGCCGAGAGGGGTCAAGAGTATCATCCTCTTACGAGTGACCAATCAGATCTACACACATTGAGTACTGACATTACTCGGACGAAGCATAAAAAGAGGAAACTTTGGAATCAATATCCTTATTATGTGATGACATAGTCCAATGCCATCCCAATACTTTCACTCCAATGTAGATCTAATGTCCTCGACCTTTATTAAAGCCCTAAGCTCGTCCTCTAGTTGAAGATTCCTACTTTGAAGGGAGGTGCACTGTTGCTGTTGGGCCTTCAATAGATCCTCAAAGGAAGAAATCTTGCTTTTGGCCTTAGAAAGCTCCGGCTTGAGATTATTTGCACTCTCCTCTAAAGCCCTGAAGGTATTTATGTCAACGCAAGATTAGGTAGCTTCATCAATAATTGGAGTAAATCAAACGACCAATTCATGCAACTACAAAATAGAAATCGGTCGTTAAAGTGTTGTCCAAAAGAATAAAAATCGTGGGTGCTATGGAGAAGTACCTTTGAAAAGAGAGAGCTCCTTGCTGAACCTTCCTCCCTGGGAGCTCCAGATTCTAGTCAACTCCAGTGGTTTTCTCTTTGGCCTTGGAGGCCTCTATTATGGCCTCGGACACAGAGGTTGCTTTGCGAATGTTTGAGACTGGGGGCTCGGCTATTTCAAAATACTTCAACACCCTCAGTCTCTATCCCTGCGTTGTGTGAAGTCCCTATAACATCCTCGGCCAGGACCTCCCGAAGGACCTCGGATGGAATATCCCTTGCTCTATAAATTTGGATCACAAGATGAGGAAGCTCAAGGATAGGCATCTCAGTTGCCTCCTCGGCCTGTGCCCCAATTATGTCCTCGGTTGGATTATCAATCCAATCTGATGCCTCTCCAAAAAAGACGGGCTAAAGGCCAGGCATGGGCTAACCAAAGGAAGAGAGGCAATAAGCAGCTCAACACTTGTGTCCTCGGTCTGAGAAGGTTGAACAAGAGGCCCACCGAGTGTTGAAGGTCCAACCGTAACAGCACCACGAACCGCCATTATTTTATATGGTCTCTTTCTCCTCACCAATTGACCAATGATGGATTCATCGTCATCAGAGGAAGAAGCCTCAACAACAGTCTGCGAACATTTGGAAGTCTCCATCCGATGACTTTTCTCAACCCTCTTGGACGGCTCTTCAATCCTCAATGGCTTAAGCTTCCTTTTTAGCTTCTTCTTCTTCACGAGAGGTATGGTCGGGACTCCTGGGTCCTCAAACTGAGGATCCCACTTAGCCTTTTCAAAGGCGTCATCTCTCAACCATCGGTTCCTTTTGTTTTCATTGAGGGAACCGAGGTTGTTGCGAATGAGGTCAATGAAGTCCTTCACTGCCTCCCTCTTATCACTCGAAACGTCATCATAAAAACTCAAGTCCACATTTCCCCATTCATTCGATACACCTCTCTCAGGGGGGACAACAAGGAAAAAGTACTTGTTTTTCCATCTCTTGGTGGAGTAAAAAGTTCCACCACTAATATAAAATTTGGGACGGGGGGGTAATAACATGCGAAGACACAAATGGAGATGAGATACCTCACCGCATTCGGCTGTATCTCGCCATTGGAACTTTTAGAACCTTCATCATCTAGTAAAGTTCCAGAGTAGTGAGATAGCGAAGACCATCCTTTAGATGGACTTTGTTGACAGTAACAAAACCATCTAGAGGGGCAAAAGTTCTATTGTTTGCATCAAGCAACAACATTGTGGTCGAACTCGGGATCCTATTTTAGTGGGGATGACCTCTAGGTCTTCTAGAGAAAGGGTAGATGGAATATCCTTTACTCGAGGAGCCATCGTAAAACCAGAGGAGAAAAATGGGAGATGAAAGTCTAAAAGATGAAGACCCATGGCGTTTGAAAGAAAGAACTTAGAGTTGAAGTCGAAAATCTGCAGGAGTGGAAGGACTTTTGAACCGTTGGAGAATTCTAAAGACGCGCCTCATTACGGCCAGACCACGCATCAACCTCCCATAAGTTGTAGGTAATAATGACTTTTATATTTTCAAATCAACATCAATCGCATTTAATGCCTCAATTGATGACGCATGCCAATATCTCAGACTCGAAGAAAGTTCTTGGACACATTTTGGTCAGACTATTGGTCTCAAAATGTCCCTCAGACATTTTGGTCAGGCTATTGGTCTCAATAATGTCCTCGGACACATTTTGGCCAAGTTATTGGCCTCGATAATATCCTCCTACATTTGTAAGTTTGTGCAGGAAAAAGGGAACATATGCCAGCATCAAGCTATTGCTAAATAATGGACACAATGCAAAGGCATGAATGGTTTTCTAGTGGAGAATGCCTTCGCATGTCACTCAAGATATTTTTGAGGTCAACAGATATGCCAAAGATTGAAATTCTCAAGCCTCTTGGCATGGGTGGCTCGTGATGGGTATTGATACCTAAGGCCCAGTTGAAAGGTCCATTTCTGTGAATTGGGCCCTTATGCCAAGGAGGCCCAGGAGGTTAAATTGGCCCAAGAGAACTAGTGCCCAAAGACTTTGTTACGACCCGAGGATTTTTGATGGTAGAGAACTTTGCTTAACCTACAAAGTCTGTGAGCTAGAGTTGGTAGCTGACTTTGTCAATTGCAAGAAGGGATAAAGGCGACATCTCAGGGAAGATGATAGTTTTTACAGAGCACGCACGTTCTAAGAAGAGCAATTGACTTTTAGAATTAGTAAGCTTTATAGATTGATAGGATAGGTTTTGTAGAGTTAGTGTCAGGCTTTCTTGCACACACAAGCCCCTCGCAGGGTAGGTGGCTATCGACCACTATATATATGCAAAACGAGCACCAGAGGACATAAGCATAAAAAACGAGAGCAAAAGAAGAGAAAATACGCTGTCCTGCTCTCAAACTCTGTTTTCACTCTCTTCTGTAACTTGAGTCCTTTGTAATAAAAAAATTTCATAGTGAAATCGTTTACGGACTAAGTATTCCGTCGTTTTTTTCTCTCATTCAAGAGAGGGTTTTCTATGCAAAATATCATGTGTCACTACTTCTCTCTCTCTCTAAACTTCTCTAGCTTTCCAAGACGCTTCTAAAAAGCCCGAGCCTCCATGAAAACTTAACTTCATACATGCACCCTCAAATCACTCCCTCAAAAGATGACATTCCTTTTTCATTTGTGTTGCACCGGATTCGGATTCGATTATAGGGAGAATGGGTTTGAGGATACATTTGGATCTTCGTCCATACAACAATCAGGATCTGAGGACGCAATAACCTTAATCCTTATCTTGTCATAAACTTGCATAAAACTAAGAGGGAACTGAAAATAAATATATATTTATACTTTCACACCATCAAATTAGCTATTTCTTCTTCTTCTTTATGCATTTGGCCACCCACCAAGTATATTTTCTATTTCGTATTTAATCTAGCAACTAAATACAAAATTATACAAATTATGTGAGTTTGAACACATCCTCTCAAGCCACCATTCTCAATGTTTTCACATCTACAATTAATTTTTTCCCCTCTCCATTTCAATTGAGCACTACTTGTATTTGGTAGATTTTATCTTATTAGTTAACAAGTAATTAAGTTGAATTATTAGGGAACATTTAAGCAGTGCATGTCATCTTTCTAGCTATCCCCTTACCTTATTGAGTTCCCACTACACCAATTCAATTCCTTTTCTTTCTATAAAAATGGAGGCCTCCTTGTGCCTTGTTACTACCATTTTACTCACTAAATGAGATAGAACCGTGAGCTAGAGGGAGAGAGTAAAGCAACCATTCTAGTTTTCCTTCTTTTCCTTGGACTAATCCTTTTGTGGAGATGTCAAGCCTCAAAACTTAACAAGTTTAATTAATAATACATGAAACTAAAAATTTTAAAAATTTGGATATGACCAAATCCCAAAAATAAGACCCAACAAGACCAAACCCTTATAGGACCTTATTGGACTATTATCCAAACAATATAAACACGATTTGCTCTAAAATATCATAAGGGTGATATATAAATATGACAACAACTCATCTACATTATATGTATATATATATATATATATACATACATATTAAATCCAACGGTCCCAATTATACACTCCAAAGGCCCACTCTCGGCCAATTTTCCATTATCCAAAAATAACAAAACCCATAATTGACTCAACCCAAATAATAGAGAAATACAATCAGCGTCATTTGAATCGTAATAGATGCCCAATCCATCGGATCACGTGACGCCACGTTAGATCTCGTCCAACTTCTGCAAAGTATCCAAACCCTCTACGAATCTCAAGAGATGAAAATATGAAAACGTAAGCTGGTGGCTCAAGAAGTATCATCTTAAACTTGCACAAAATAGTATACATAAATGAGAGGAAAAGTTCATAAACGAATATCAAAACAGATGACAGATATAAATCTTAACTCGTCAATATAAGAAGCCAAATCATCATCACACCCAAAGTAGAATCTCATCATACCATCCAACTGATATGATCGCAAAAAAATCCTGCTCTAATACCCTAGCATATAATTAAAGGTCACAACACACTCACAAAAAAAGAACTCACGGTATACCTACATAAATAGAGGCCAATGGCAAATAGAGTTCAAATCTGCATATCATAATGGTTATATTTTAGGCTTGTAAATCTATGCTGTCTCGTATTATTAGCTTCATTAGTTTGACTATATTTTAAGCCTGTAACCTTTGACCATTTCATATAATTGGCTATCAGCCCGACTATATTTTAGGTATGCAACTCTCGATTATCTCATATCATTGGCTACCAGCCCAACTATATTTTAGGCCTGTAACTCTCGGCAGTCTTATGTCATTAGCTACTAGACCGACTATATTTTAGGCCTACAATTATCAGCTATCTCATACCATTAGCTATTACCCCGACTACATTTTAGGTATACAGTTCTCGACTATCTTATATCATTGGCTATCAATTCGGCTATATTTTAGACTTTACAGCTCTTGATCATCTTATATTATTGGCTATCAGCCCGACTACATTTTAGATTTGTAACTCTTAGCTATCCTATTTTAAATATTGACTGTATTTTAGATTTGTAACTCTCAACCACCATATATCGACCCACTAGGGTCTCAAACCACTATGGTCTCCCACATGCACTAACCCATTAGGTCTCAGACCCCGTCCACCCTTTGCCCGACGATGACTCGGCTCGACACAATGGCGTCAATGTTGGCAGTGGCTACTCTGAAGCAGTTCCAATAGCGACTGATAGTGGCATCTCCGATGACGGCAGTGGACCGGCGATACATGCAAGCACCGCCTTCGCCTACATCCGCTCCTCCCTCTTATTCTCCTCCTCTTCTCCTTCTTCTTCTCCTCTTCTCCTTCATCTTCTCCTTCTTCTTCTTTGTAACGGAACGGGTCCTTACTTTAAAAGACCTTCCGTTAATATCATACTAACTAATGCCCCATATTTCATGGATTTAATTTGACAGAAAATTGGGCAAACTCCCTCTAAAAAGGGCTAAAACCATACAAATAACCTGAATAAATACAACATATGCAAGACATATACATAAATAGTCCTCAAAAATTAAATTCACTACACATTCACAACACATTCACAATATCAATAAACGCCATATATATTCATAACCATGGCTCTAAGTCAACATTCCCATCATTACATCATATTCAAATAAGAAATGTCATCTAGGACCTATACAAATCTAAAAAATCAGATATTGAAAGTAGACCTATGTCCATAATATAAACCTGCGAAAGCATAAATACTGTTCCAACAAGATACATAACATGCTAAGACCATAAATATACAATTTGCATCCATGAGTTAGTTATTTATATTCAAGTTTTCAAAACTCCTAATGTCTTTAATAGGTCTTCATGATCCCAAAATCTTCATCGCTAGGTTTTATCTATTCTTTCTTGTCTGAAATCATCTCTATAGTATCATTTGGAATGTCGAAAAAAATAGCAAGAGTGAGTTGAAACCTAATAAGGTACCTTAAAACATGCTAGTGAAATATTTTCATGCATAACATAAGTACAATAAAGTAGAAACCATGGGAATATTTGAAGAGCAGAGATGACCATGGAAATGGGAAGAAAGCATAAATCAATATAAACATGTATCGAAAGTTTGTAAATCAATTTTAAATCTCACTTATTCTGCAAAATTCTAGTTCGTTATTCCAGGGACCTAACTAGTATTCCCTACTAGTCGAGGGGGCGAATAATCGATGATAAATTGTATTCAATCTACATAATCAAAGCCCAAATGTTTGATAACATTTATTTCCATTTCATTTCACTCATGATTCAAAAAGGTTCAATAGTCTCTACCCTCTGATTACGTCCCAAGGAGGGGCGGACCACATATTACTTCATGGACCTAGTTATCCTCGATTGCCACCATAAAGTTTTAAGGCATGCTGGAGAACCTTATCTAACTGTATGATAGTTCTAAGTCCAATTTTCTTACCAATTGAACTTAACTTAGTGCATTTGCTCATAATTTCGTAGTCAAAATTCATCAATCTCAAGGCCAACTCCCAATTCATACAATCAATCTTTCAAACAATTTCAGAGGGTCTCCATAATTTGATAACACAGTCCATGCAAAGTTTTCAGATACAAATCGTCTAATAAACTGTAACAAAGCACCAATTGACATTTAAATTTCAAAATTTCCAACTTTCCAAACATAAATTTTCAAAATTTTGTTCTAAGGTTTGATGTGAATTTTCCAGACATAAATCAAACACAAATTGTGAGCCAAATCACAAAATCAGAGTCATAAGTCAGAATATATATAAATAAATATGAAGTTTAAACCAAAAGTTTTGAGATTCATGTATTTCTCTTAACAAATCTTAGCAAGCAAGTGATTCAAAGCATAAATGGCAAAATAGAAATATTCAAAAGCGATAAAAATGAAAAACAAGGCCCGAGGTACACTTACATCTGCCTAATTTATTATTTTCCTTACTCTAATTAGGTTAAAATAGGTGGATTTTTTCTTCTCTTTATTCTTTCCATTTCCTTTTTTCTCCTCTCCTCTCCCGCTGCTCGCGTTTCTCCTCCCCTCATTTTCCCTTCTCTCTCCTATTTATGACACGAATTACGTCGGCGGAAAACTTCTGGAGCGCGCTCGAACGCCGCTCGAGCATGCATCGAGCGCCAAGACTCATCGAATGATAGCACTTGAGCTCTAGTCGAGTGCACGTGGAGAGGTCAATTCTGTTTTTCACACCCGGGTGGCACCTCCGGCGTGCTTCGAGCTCACGCATTCTGTTAAATGCATTCGGGCGGCACCTTGGGCACAGAGGACTTGGAGCCGGTTTTCACTTCCAAAATAAATTTTCTCCTTATTTTTTCTTAATCCATTTATCCTAAACTTAATTATATTAATTTAATAACTATAAATTACTAACTTTTGGAACCTGGGTCGTTACATTCTCCTTTCGTAAACTAGAGCCAGAGCCCTAATTTTTGGCTCCATTGTGCCTCAAACAAATCCGATTAATTCTTCTCAAAATTGGCACATGCAAGCAATGGATTAGAATTAATAAAGAGAAAGGAAGGATTTACCTACCTCAATTTTTTGTTTCTCCTCCAGCAATGGTGGTGGCGGCAATGATGATGATGACGGATGCTCTGTTTGGCCCATTCATCCTCCTCCTCCCATGAAACAACTGGATTTCTTAAATGATGGCCGACGATGCTAGCGTCTCTTGCCGCTGTACTTTAGCGCCGCCATCCTCCTTCGCCGACGATCAGCTGTTGCACCTCCCTCTCTCTTCTCCTTCCTTTCATCTCTTCCTTCTTTTCCTTTCTCTTTTCTTTCTTTCTTTTTCCTTTTTGCCGCACGGGCCTTCCCTCCATTTGAATACATTATTATTATTTCCTTTTTATTTTCCTTTACCCTTCCTTTTATAATTCAATCGGTGCTCGAGCACCAACACTGGTGCGTCTCAGGCGCTTACCTAACCAATCCGAATATCCTTTAAAATTTCAATATATACAATATATATATATAACATCCATTATATCTAAATTACTCAAAATAATTAGTTTTATCCAAAATAAATCAAATGGAGATTCAGGATATTACATTCTTCTCTCATAAAATTTCATCTTCGAAATTTTTGCATATCAATCTTTATCTTAATTATCAAACAAATGAGAATATTCTCCCAAACTTCATCATCTCTCTTCTCAAATCACTTCCTTGATCAAATAATTTCTCCAAAATTTGATCCTTCACACCTGATCCTTTCTATCCTAAAATTAGAACCACAACCTTAACCTAAAACACTTATCGTTGATCAATAATGACTCCAATCCTAGCACATATGAAGAATTATTCACATTCTTTCTTATGCCAATCACATAGGACATATGATGTTCATCCATCAAACTCAGAAGTAAGGCCAATTGGTAGGCTACTTCTTTGATCTATTGAAACTTGGAAGATTCCAATGGACCTCATCTTCAAATTACCCTTTGATTCCAAGACTCAAAATTCTTTTCTTCTAGATACTTTGAGAAATATCTAACCATCCATATCAAACCTTAAATTAGATTACAAGTCTAATCTTCTACTTCAAGTCTCAAATCAAATCTTATGACTGATAATCGTGAGACCACACAATTTTGTTGTGCCACTTTGATCAATCATCTACCTTATATCATAGCTAGAAGCCTCGAAACTAGAATACCTTGCTATCCTCTCATCTCGATAATGTGCTGACAATCAATCTTGGGGATGGCATCTTGAGCTGACTTCATTAACTAACCCATCTTCTATCTCAAATCTTGGCAAGCAATGAGCCGACTTCATTAGCTAGCCCATCTTCTACCTCAAATCTTAGCAAGCAATGAGCCGACTTCATCAACGATCTCATCCTCATCCAGAATGCCATGAATTCCTTTACTGTTTGAGGTAGACCCAAATCAAAGTCTCGAAGGCTTCTTCATCTTCTCGACTTCTTCCTTTAGGAACGTCTAACACCTTGCCACATAAGCCATGATCCGACATTCCATATTTTCCCGGCCTACCTTGACACATGATCAATTCACTATCAGACTCTTTCCACTCCATTAGGTGGAGAGTCTCCAACATTCCTTTCGAACTTAGACCACTCCAACTTAACTATAGCTGCTAATGACATCAGTTTCCCCCAAACTTTCATCTAATCAATTAAGGCTCTAATGAGAGAATTCTTAAAACTACACCTTATCTAGAACATGTAATAAAAAAGCACTTTGTACAGTAGGCTCAGGGTTGCCTGTTTGATCATGCCCAACTTCAAGATGGCTCATCCTAAAAGGGGCTTCATCTTTGATCTTAATAAGAGCTTCTCCTGCAAATAAGAGCCTAGTTCAGATTCCAATCTGAGCAGCAAGGGGAAAAATCCCTCTTGTCCAATCTTCTCATAGGCATCTGCACTATAGTATCTCCACATAAAATCTTCTAGACTATATTGTATCCAAAACTTTTCTTTGGATGATGCGCCCGACCATGCTAAATCCAAACACACCTAGATCTCTCTTATGACTGTCACTGAATGCTATCAATCTTTTTGATCCATTAGGGATCAACAAAGGCCAATACCAATCATCAATTTATCTTCGACTCTTGGAAGCTCTCTTCATAATCTTTGTTCTGTATGAACACCAATTGTTTTTGCTTCTATCGAGGTGAAGAAATTTCTGAGGGTTCTCGACATATCGCCCATCATGCGGCCAGACCTAAGGGACATTGCACCTCTCAGACATCAGTTGGCTTCTCTTCATTTGCCATCACTTCAACCTCCTTCAGATCCACAATGAGCGGTCGAAAGAAAAATCTAGTAATCAATTCATATCCTCATCGGACCATCTTTCTTCACCAAAAGCATATGGGCATTCTTTGGCAATACCCAGTTTAAAACATCCTCCAATGAACCATGGCATAAGCTACTTCCTTTCTCTTAATTCCGATGAGACCCTTCTAGGTAGAGTCCTCAAAATTAGTGAAAATTTTGGCATAGTCTCAATAGCAACTGAAACTTTCAATATCAAGTTGTCTAAGCTAATCCTCTTCCATAATTGAGAAACCGGTTCTAGCATTAGGAGCTGCAACTGTAAATGTTTTGTATGGAATCATCTAACTCCTATCTGAATATCTGAAATCCAGACACCCGAGATACGGGTAATCCTCTAACAAATAGCCTACTGGCTGCAATTGAAACGTGATCCATTTGATGAAAGCAAACTCACCTCGCGTGTTCCCTTCACAAAACTTGCAGACTAACCCCAAGCTGGGACCTCGAGGAAGAAGATTTTGTTTCATCTGACTTTCCTTTAGTTTTTCATCAAAAGAATAAACAAACCTATTCTTTGAGCTTTGACCTCAATACTCTAACTACTTCTGGAAATGCTTCTCCTAAAGCTACTCCTGCTCGATCAACAAGTCCTGGTCCAATACTTTGCTATATGATCGTAATTTGAATGGCACCAACTTCTTTCTGATTGAATCTTTAAATCCCTGCAGAGATTTTTGGGCTCTCTAGCCTCATATGCAAATAGGGAGCAAATAAAGATAGCTTCGGAACTGTGCATCATAGTCAACTTCCGACCTATTTCAAAAGATCTTTCAGATTCTTCAACTTCTTCTTGAATGCTATCTTAGGAGGCTGGACCTCCTGCTTGTCGTCCATGAATTCTTCGGTATGAATTTGTGGAGACAATTATCCACCTGATCACAGCAACAAGTTAAAATGGATGACCCTAAATCTCCCTCTCACTCCTATTGTAGCTTCAAATCCTCAAACGATTAGCATTGTTGTTACTGATGAAATTAGACCAGTACTCTCCCACCTCATCAATCACAAGATTAGTAGACCTGTACTTCTTTAGCCTTTCTTCTGGTAGAGATTGTCTACCGTTAACTTCACAGATTCCCTGAACGAAGAAGGTGGAAGAAATTGCCGTACCCATGGCCTCCTTCCATCATTGTTCTCTACCTTCTAAAGTTGGAATTCGTAGCACAAACTCCTAATGCAACTCTATTTTCTGACCAGTATAAGCCCAGGCCAAGAACTATCCACCCGCCCTGTTAACTACTTCCTTTCTTGACGTGTCATTTGTACTTCATCCAAACACAATAGCCATTCCTAACTTCTCTTAAGGTAGTTTCCGAGAACTGTCTTGCCTCAATTGGCCTGCTAAACTCTCTTGTTTAATCTCTCGGAAGACCTCCTAGGGGATCTCCTCATCATCCCTATCTAAGACGTGGTGCTAGGAGTCCTACCATCCAATAGCCTTGCCACCCAATCTATACAAGGAGAACCTCACATTGACTTTGTCAAGCTAATCGATAATCTCTAAATACTTTCTTCATATTCTGTAGCTAATTTTCTACCTTAATCAGATCAACTGAATCCCAAAACAGATTCACAATTCTGCCAAACTCCTCAAAGCTAATAAATCCTTTTTCTACCACTGAATCATCCCACCCATCATGTCACTTGGGCGACCCCTCGTAACCAAATGATCAACCTTTCGATTCATCCAATAGCCTCACCACCCAATCCATACAAGGCGAACCTCACATTGACTTTGTCAAGCTAATCGTTGATCTCTAAATACTTTCTTTATCTTTTGTAGCCAATTTTCTACTTCAATCGGATTAACTGAATCCCAAAATCGATTCACAATTCGCCAAACTCCTCATTAACTGATAAATCCTTATTCTACCACTGAATCATCCCACCCATCATGTCACTTGGGCGACCCTTCGTAACCAAATGATCAACCTTTCGATTCAAACCCGAGCCTTCATAACTTGATTTTTTCTACTATCTGCTAGGGGCAGTACTTTTTTTTATCCAAACACTCAATCAATTATTTACCCAGAATAATCCAAAATGCCTCGCCTTATTACTTTTTCTCTGATGCCATACTATTACGCTCCAAAACTTAGTAGGTCTAATTAATTATTATGGATGAAACTAAAAATTCTAAAAATCTGGGTGTGACCGAATCCCAAAAATAAGACCCGACAAAATCAAACACCCATAGGACTTTATCAAACAATATAAATATGACCTGCTCTTAAATATCGTAAGAAAGATATCCAAATATGACAACAACTCAACTACATTATATATATATATATATATATATATACTAAATTGAACGGTCCCAATTATACAATCAAACACCTACTTTAGGCTAATTTTTCATTATCCAAAAATAACAAAACCCATAATTGACTCAATCCAAATAATAAAGAAATATAACCAACGCCATCTGTGTCGTAAAAGATGCACAACCTACCAAATCACGTGACAATACGTTAGTTCTCGTCTAACTCCAGCAAAGATCTTGACCATCTTCAAATCTGAAGAGATGAAAATATAAAAACGTGAACAGGAAGCTTAACAACTATCGTCATAAACATGCACAAAACATCATACGTAAATCAAAGGGAGAATTCATAAACGAATATCAAAACAGATAACATATATAAATCTTAAGTCATTGATATCAGTAGCCAAATCCTTGACACACCCTAAGTAGAATCTCATTATACCATCCAACTGATATGAACTCATAACAAATCGTGCTCTGAAATCTTGGCACATAATCAAAGGCCAGGGCACACTCACGTTAATAAAGCTCATGGCATACCCACAAAAACAGAGGCCAACGGCAAACAGAATTCAAATCTGCATATCATAATGGCTACGTTTTAGACTGACAGATCTAAGTTGTCTCATATTATTGGCTTCATTAGCTCGACTACATTTTAGGCCTACAACTTTCGGCCATTTCATATCATTGAATATCAGCTCGGCTATATTTTAGACCTATAACTCTTGGCCATCTCACATCATTGGCTTTCAGTTCGACTATATTTTAGGCTTGTAACTTTCGACCGTCTCATGTCATTGGCTATCAGCTCAGTTATATTTTAGCCCTACAACTTTTGACTATATCATGTTATTTGCTATCTATTCGACTACATTTTAGATCTACAATTTTGGTCATCTCATATTATTGGCTATCAACTTGATAACATTTTAGACCTACGGCTCTCGGCCATCATTTTTCCAATATCGACTGTATTTTAGACCTGTAACTCTCGGCCATCATATATCAACCTACTAGGATCTTGGACTCCCTGTCTCCATATATATATCAACCCATTAGGGTCTCGAAATACTATGGTCTCACACATGCACCGACCTACCAGGTCTTAGACCCCACCCATTTTTCATAAAAACTTATTAATATAAAGTATACATGCAAAATATATCAGATTCCGAAATAAACTATAGATAGGGTGAGGGGATACTTGTCTTAGTTTAATACCAACCAGATTTGACAAAAGGAAGCTTTGAGATACCCGAACTGTTCATTTTCCCTGTCCTCTATGTGTGCGGCCTTCCTCTCTCTTTCTTCTCCTATTGTGTCCACATTTCTCCTCCTCTGCCACACACGGCCTTCACCCAACAATGACTTGGCCTAGCATGATGGCACTGGTCATGATCGTGGATACTCTAAAGTAGTTTCGATGGCAACTGATAGTAGTGTCTCCAGTGATGGCAGTGGACCGGTGACACATGGAAGCACTGCCTTCGCCTTCACCCAAACCTCCCTCTTCTTCTTCTCCTTTTGTAAACTAGAGCCAAAGCAATGTTTTTTGGCTTCATTACGCCTCAACAAAATTTGGCCAATTCTTCTCAAATTCGGCACATGCAAGCAATGAATCAGAAAGAGAAATGAAGAATTTGCTTGCCTTAATTTATTATTATTTTTTCTCCTACAATGGCGGCAGTGATGGCGACGGGTGCACTGTTCAGCCTATGCGTCCTCCTCCCTTCAAACAACTGCATTTCTTAAATGATGGCTAGCGATGCCAGTGTCTCTCACCATTGTTCTTTCGCGCCGCCATCCTCCTTCGCCGACGATCGGCCGCTATGCCTCCCTCTCTCTCTTCTTCTTCCTTCCTTCTCTTCCTTTTTTTTCCTTTCTCTTTTTTTTTCTTTTTCCTTTCTACCGCACTGACCTTCTCCCCATTTTAATATATTATTATTTTTTATTTTCTTTTCCTTTACCCTTTCTTATATAATCCAATCGGTGCTCGGATACTAACCCAATTGATTTAAATGTCCTTCAAAATTTTACAATATGTATATAACTTTTATCATATCTAAATTATAAAAATAATAATTTTTATCCAAAATAAATCAAATAGAGATTCGGAATATTACAGGAGATATCGTACTTTGTTTAAGAAGTAGCAGTGGTGGCCATTCATTTTCTGAATCTTCTATTTCTTACATATTGAAGCAAGATATACTCCTATCTCCTCATAATCTCACTCATTGTGCAAGTAAAATCTCTATTATAATTGGACAATCTAATCTTTGTATTTATTAATTTGAATCCATGAGATTTTTCTAATTTTTTGTTGGTTCCATATTTAAAATAATGTAACAAGTATCGGATATACATACTTTATTTTATGTATGTATGACTCAAATTTTATTTTTTTTCTATTAGGTGTTTGACTAGTAAGCGAGTCACCGTTTGAACACCACATGATTATTTGGCCAGTGTTCGAGTAAAGTTTGAACACTAGCATAGGCATGACCAATTATGAGTATTTTGTACTTCTATGATATAATTTACTTCTTTATCCCTTAAAATACATAATGTAAGTTTGTTTCCTTAGGGCAGAAGACTATTTTAATGCATAATATACTACTGGTATGATGAAAATTGGTAAAGTTATGATATATATGTTTGGTTGTGATTGATGCAGCATAGAATGGTTATTCTAGAGTTATGTCAATAGTGTATGATAGTAGTGCACCGATGGAGTGCCACGTGTTGAGTACATAATATACTTGGGGAGTTTTTCTCTTATTATTGGTCATTGGCTATTTTTCTTTTCATAATTTTTACATGCGTGAGCATATTCTTAATATCCATGATTAAGATAAAAGAGAATATATAAAAAAACTATATTATCAATGAATATAGAATCAGCAACATCTTAGTGTAGTCTATAGTTGTTCGGTACTAATTTTCGTATCTTGGTGAATTAAAGTCTATATTCATGGAGAAATACTTACAATCCTATGAATAATATATGATAAGATATAAGGGATATTACACTAAGAGGTGTTGAGTTTGATATGTGGTTTGAGATAGAGTATTTTATTTCTTGTTTGGACATGGCTCCCAGTTGGACCATGGGAATATAAGCGTAGCATGTTTTGGGTTTACTTTGATGGGGGTAGTAGGAATATTATTTGGTAGAGTTGAATTTGATACTTGTATGCCATAAGTGACAAGGTATCATTAGATTATATAGTTGGTCACTTTTCACACTTAGGAGTATCGATATATCATGAATGTTACCCAATTGTTAGTGGTGAGAGTATAGTTATTGATTTATAGTGACAAGATAAGATTTGAAAAAAATTTTTATGATATCTCATAAAGTTGGCACTTCTATTAATATAAATTTGATAAAATCTATATCCTCATTGGTATTCAAATTCAGTAAAATCTTGATAGTATTCTCGATATTCATTTGGCCTTATAACTTTTAAATTGTGGTTATGATATTGTGTCGAGTCTCAGATAGTTATTGGTTTATTACAGTTATTAGTAAACTTATACATACTTGATATTATTATCTGAGATGTTATAATGTGTATACTTTAATTTATAATTTTGATCATGATTAATTAAATTAAGATAAGAAAAATCTTAAAATCAAATAAATTATTGGGTCAAAGTCAACAATCTAACCAGATCACATCGAATTAAGTGATATTTGACCGATGTCTGACATTCATATATGTGTATTTTGGGTAGAAAAGTCACACCTGAAGAATGTTGCATACTTTTGGTAGATTGCTCCTATTCGATAAGCACATAAGAGATGCTCGTACATGTTTTGGCAAATTTCCTACGCCTAATGTACAGTTGAGGGATGCTTGTATATCATACAACTTCTGTCTTGACGCCTAATGCACGCCTATTTAGTACACATGTGTGGTCAGCATGATCTAGGCTTGACCCGCGTATAACACGCTAGTTTGCTATAAAAAGGTTTTCCGGCTAAATTTTAGTCATTTAGAGTTATTCCTTAAGAGAGGCGAGAGATGGAGAATAGGAGAAGAGATAAAATAAGAGAGAGAATTAGGAGAAGGAGAAATCAAAGAAAAATTAAGTAATCTTTAGGTAACATTAAGGTAAAGCATGTGTGTCTAAGCCATCTTTCCTTTATTACTAATTTTTCTTTACTTTTTTGAACATTTATTATTCTAAAAGCTCATACATGTGATATTTTTGTGCCTAAATATTTATACTTTGCATGCATGTGATCTACTCGTATTCTATGAAACTTTTATAAAATTTATGTTATTATTTCCTATATTTTGTGTTTCTAAGATGTTTTTCCTACAACAACATTCATATGTATTCTGAAATTATACTTCAATACTCTTATATGCTTTGATTTTCGTATGTAATACTCCTACATATCTTAAACCTTCAAGTGTATGTTATACATGTATTGATTTCACATTTAAATTGTCCCTACATGTTTAATAATCGAAAGGAAAAAAACTCTACAATTTGTGAAATAACATAATTTTTATTGACTTTTTTTGTAATTTTTGCTGTGAATAGTTTCACATAATTAAAAATTTCATAATGTAGGTTTTGCATATTTTAAAATTTTATATTCAAGTTCTTACAAAAATTATGATGCATTGTATGACAAGTATTTGGTAAATTATGAAAATACTCTATAATTTTTTTAAAAGATAAAGATTTTTCTCTAATATGAGAAAATATATAAGATTGTTCATATTTGTGTAGACTTTTATATTTATTTATACACAAACTATTATCAAAATTAGTTGTGATATATTATGAGATATTTTAATATATTATAGTAATAACCGAGACTCAAATGTATCATCTGCGGGTTAAAAGTGGTGTTCTATTTCATCTACAATATTATATATATGACAACCCATTTATAGGTCTTGAATAGTAGCGTAAGATCTTTGATTACATAAAAATATATATAACCCCAGTTTTGATTATTTGCTTTTTTATCAGTGAAACTCTACTAATACTTAGTTTCATAAGAATTAGCATGATTTGAGTACGTTTTAATAGTCCATTATTTAGAGGAAGAAAATTGAATTATTAGTATGAAATTTAAGCATGAATATTATGAAAATTACATCACCTTACATTTGAATTTTTATCATATCCCTTCTAACATGTTTTGATTTAAATTATATGTTTGATCATAAAAATTTATATGCCTTAATGAGCAATTGTTTCTTTTTTTTTTTTATTTTACTAACATTCCAGATTAGAGGGATCAAGGCATTCTTATAGGTAGAAAAAGTCAGCAAAAAGGCTATTTAGGAAGATGGAAATGGAAATTTAAAATTTTGGATGTTGTATTTTGTCTCAGAATAGTAACTTTAGGATATTTATTTTATCTCAATTAATGATTTTTGTATTATATAAAATTTTGTGATGTTTGTAATGGTTGGAATTTAGATTAACTATTAGCAAGTCTAAAACATGATTTTCTTTATTTACTCTGATTTTAGTACGGATATATCTCTTTAGGTGTGTTTCAAGATCTTGTTATGATTGGTATTTGGAGCTATTTTTAGGTGTGACACTTTGAATATTGTGATTTGATTGATTACGTCATTTTGGATCACTTGTCGATATTTGATTGTAGGTTCACGTCCATTGTCTATTTGAGATTTGATTTTATTGATGGAAAAAATAATAGAATTTTTAATAAATGAATGATAAAAAAATATTTGATTCATATTATTAAGACAATCAATTAAGAAATCCGGTGATGTGGGTGTGATATAAGAGGTGGTATTAGAGTGGTCGTAAGGACTGTATTTTATTTGGGTTAGAGAATCTAATTTAAGAAAATATTTTGTGATAACACTAAAAGATGTCTTTTGGAAAAGGTTGTTTTGGACCAATCTCGCATCCTAACATGGAAGAGAGGTATTCGACCATCATGGTAAGGATGGTAGATGTAATGGAATTAATGGTGCAAAGGTTGCAACACTTGGGGTATACAACGACAAATCCTATGGCAACCACAACAGCATATGATCGGTTCACTAATGAGAGGGTGTCAAATTTCAAGAGCAACCCAAACCCTACAAAAATTGATATTTATATTCTGACAAATTGAGAAGGTTTTTGAACAATATAAATAATCCTAAAGAGGACAAAATTGTTTTCACCTCCTACAAGTTGTTGGGAGAGGCAGACTATTAGTGATACATGAAGAAATGAATTTTAGGATTGAAGAATGAGCAACTTTCTTGGGAGTTGTTTGTGGATGGTTTCATAGAATAGTATTTTTCAGCAAGCTTGAGGGAGCAAAAGAGGGATGAATTTTTCCATTTCTAGCAAGAAAATTGGACCATGATAGAGTATGATGTCAAATTTGCTGAATTATCTAACTTTGCTCCCCACATTATTTATGATGAGGCAAGGAGAGTAAGAATGTTTTTGTAAGGCTTGAATAATACTATCATGAACCTGGACCTAGTAGGTAAAATAAATTCTTAATTTAAATTTAATTATTATTCTTATAAATTCCAAATCTGGGTAAAAAAATCAAAGAGATAAGATCTGACAAATTAAAAATTTATACAGGATCTCATCGAACTACCGTCCATAAAAAATAACAATGACCTACTCCCAAATAGTCGTAACGATAAAATGCTCACCAAAAGAATATGATACTACTCTAAATCCTGTCCAACTCCTGTTGTAGATCTAAGCATTCTACTATGAAGGATAGAATACAGAAAACATGAGCCGAATACTCAGTATCATCATGAATAAAATTGTGCATACAAATTAGAGGAAAATCTCATATAAAATCTAATAACTCCGCCACATATAACAAAACCACTGAACAGCCACAGCAGATGCAAATCCAAAATACAATCTGAACATCATACGGCTACATTTTGGGCTGGCAACTCTAGGCCATTACATATTATTATCGGCTATAGTTTTGACTTGCAGCTCTCAGTTATTCAATTTCCAATGTCAGCTACGTTTTAGACCTATAGCTTTCAGCCATATGATTTCTAATATCGGTTATATTTTAGACGTATAACTCTCGGCCATACAATTTTCAATATCCTCTACATTTTAGGCCTATAACTCTCAACCATTAGATTTTTAATATTAGCTATTTTTTAGGATTATAGCTATTGGCCATCTAATTTTCAATATTAGCTACATTTTAGTCTTATAATTCTCGACCATTAGATTTCTTTACAAACATTTTGATATAAAAATATACATGTAAAAATATCATATATTAAATTAGACCAAAAATGGCAATTATAGATACATCAATTTTATACTAAGCAAATTTGTCAAAAGGATGCTCAAAGGTATCGAACAACTCCCTCTCTCTCCTATTGTGTGCACCTCTCTTGCCTTTGCATCCATCTCTCTCCTCCCTTCCTCCTGCTATGCCTCTACCTCCATGCGGCCCTGTCGACGCCCGCACTACCTCCCTGCTATGTTACCCCTCTTTCTTTTCCTTCCTCTTCTCTTCTTCTCTCCTTCTCTTCCTCTCTCCTCCTCTTCTTCTTCATTCTCCCTCTCCAGAGCTATAGCCCTCTTCGCCCAAATACTCATTTTTTCACAATTTGGCCGATTCTTCCCAAAATCAACACATGCAAATAACAACTCGGCATCAACAAAAAGAAGGGAGGAATTTGCTTGCCTCGATTTATAAGAATAATATAACAATAATAATAATAATACTCGTTATAGGCCTATAATAATAATAATAATAATATAACAATAATTTGCTTGCATGCAAATACATGCAAATACTCGTTTCTCTTCTTTTTTGTCTTTTTCTTTCTTCTGCCGCCCTACACCTGCCCTCCTTAAATAACAATAATAATAATATATTTATTATTATTATGATTATTATTATTATTATTATATTTTTCTTTTTGTTTTATAATCTATTACATCCAATATAAATTAAATAGAAATTCAGGTTATTACAAATATAATTCAAAAGCAGCTCGTAGCCTTGAGGTTTAGGACCTTTGAAGTGGTGTTAGATCGAGCCCTCTTATTTGAACCAGGGTTAGAAAAAGAGAAGTATTTTGAGAAGTAGTAAGCCAACCAGGGAGGTAAGAGTTCAAGATTGAAATAATCCTAAAAGATATCAAAATTGATAGACAAGGGAAAGAAGGGAGCTGAACCTCAAGGTACATTGGGCCCTCAACAATCAAATCTCATGGGCATTTATTATGGAAAGTCTTATGGAGGAAGACTATCCTACAAGCTCTTGGGAATGTGCTTTAATTGCAGCCATTCCAGCCATACAATTAAAGATTGCCCACATCTCTTAAGATAAATGGTGAGAAAGCCAAGTGCTTTAGGAAGATCTTTTATAGTGATAGCCCAAGATGAGAATGTACCGCCATCAGTTGTTAAAGGGAAAAATACATTTTTTAAAATTTTAGCTCATACACCTTTAGATTTGAGATCAATGCATTTATTTGTATCTCCTAGATTTGTCCATCATTTATTGTCACCTCCAAGGATCATGGCTTTTTTATTAATAGTTTCAACACTTACGAGGACCTTCCTTGGTGATAGATATTGTGTATCCTAAGTATATTATTTGGGTCAATGGGTTAGAGTTGGCAGAGGATTTAACTTTGTTCGATATACACAGTTTTGACGTAATCCTTGGCATAGATTGGTTAGTCAATTATTATATTAGTATAGATTATTTCCACAAGCACATGCATTTTATAATCCCGGGCTGTGAAGGTTTTTATTTTCAATGAATAATACAAAAATAGTCCCCATACATGATTTCAGTATTGCATGATTGCCATTTGATGAGGGGTAGATATCAAGTCTATTTGGCCTATACGATTACCATCGGGAGCCATAATGTTTTGTCGAAGGAAATACCCATAGTATGTAAATTTGATGATATTTTTCCAAGTGATCTCCCAAGGTTACCGCTAAATTGAGAGATTGGATTCGAAATAGAGATCATACTTGAATTGACACCCATATTAACGACCCCTATAGAATCGCACCTTTGAAGCTGAAGAAATTGAAGAAGCAATTACAAGAATTGTAGGAGAAAGGTTTTATCCAGCTGAGTATGTCCCTTATTGTGTATTTCAGTGTTGTTTGTAAAAAAATGATGGATCTATGTGTTTGTGCATAGAGTACTGGGAAGAGTTGAACAAGATTACCATCGAAACAAGTGCCATTGCTAATAATTGATGATTTGTTCGACAAATTACAAAGGGCTCGATCATTTTCTAAAATTGATCTTTGTTCATGTTATCATTAACTAAGGATTAAAAAAGAAGACGTGGAAAAGACAACTTTCCAAATAAGATATGTGCACTACAAGTTTTTAGTCATACATTTTGGATGAACTAATACTACTATAATTTTTATGGACCTAATGAATCGAATGTTCTAACCTTATCTAGACAAGTTCATGGTAGTATTTATTGATGACATTGTAATATATTGGGGGAGCTATGAGGAGCGTGAGACACACTTAAGTGTTGCTCTCTAAACACTTCGGGAGAGGAGTTTGTATGCTAAATTAAAGAAGTATGAGTTTTGGCTTGAGAAAGTTATATTTTTGAGTTAAGTAATCTCAAAGGGAAGTATTTGAACAATCTCAAAAAGATTAAAGTTGTAACAAATTAGAGCTGACTGACATCGTTGACCAAGGTTAGGAGCTTTTTAGAAATAGCAAGTTATTGTTGAAGATTTTTGGAGAACTTTTTTAGTATTGTTATGCCATTGACTTGACTGACACGGTATGAAGTAGGATTCAATTGGATAGAGGATTGTGAGAAAAATTTTTAGGAGTTGAAAGATCGTCCAATGACAGTACTAATTTTGATGATTCCTGAAGAATCTAGAGATTCGTAGTCTATTATGATGTATTGAAGACCAGACTAGGGTGTGTCCTGATACAACACGGGAACGTGATTGCACACAAATTGAGGCAATTGAAGATGTGTGAAAAGAACTATCCAATGCACTGAAAATCTAGAGACATTATTATGATAGGGAGAAATTTTTGGTATATTTATACCATAGGAGTCCAAAATACTTGTTCTCCTAGAACACGAGGCAAATATGGTGGATGAATTTCTTAAAAGATTATGATTGTGAGATCTAGTATCAATTGGGGAAGGCTAACCTAGTAGCGGATGCATTGAGTTGCCAAATCCTATTTTCTAGTGTGACATGAAATTTTAGAATAAATCGAATGAGCTCAAATGGATGATTCCTTCTAGGAGGATTTTGCTTGTGACATAAACATAGAGTTGGCGGTATATTTTAGTGTGTAGGTAGGTGGAATTTTAAGATTTTGGCAACATATAGGAGTATTAGATATAAAGGAGTTGAAAGAAAAAAAATATGAATGAAGCTCATCAGTTGAAGTATACTATCCACCCCAAAATTAATGAAATATATCTATATTTAAAGAAGATCTTTTGGTTGCATAACATGAAAAGGAAAGTTGCGGCCTACGTGGAAAGATGCTTAATATGCCAACAATTAAAAGTCGAATATAAGAAATCACCAAGTTTTCTACAACCTGTGCCAACCCCCAGTTAGAAGTGGGAGAATATAACAATGGATTTCATGATGGGTTTATTGAGGATGTTGAGAAATAATGATACTATTTGGGTAATTATAGGCCGACTTACTAAGTTATCCCACTTGATTACTATTTGGATGATATTCTCTAGAAATTGGTTAGAAACACTATATATTAATGAGAAAGTTAGACTTCACAGAGTATCAGGATCAATTATGTCAGATCAAAACATGATATTTGTCTCAAAATTTTAAAAAGTTTGCATCAAGAGTTGGGAACCAATTTAAAGTTTTGCATAGCTTATCATCCTTAAACGAATGGACGATCAGAGTAAATAATCTAAATTTTGAAAGTTTTGTTAAAGGCTTTGGTTCAAAAATAAAAGGCAATTGGGATAAGTATTTGCTATTAGTTGAATTCGCGTTCAATAATAGCTATCAAATAAGAAGGTTTTGTATGGAAGAAAATATTGGGAGGAGATCGAAGATCATAGGTTTTTGGGATCGGAAGTTATTCAAGAGATATTTGAGAAGATTTATTTGATCCATGATCAATTGAAGGTCACTTAAAATTGATAAAACAGCAATATCGATCAAAGAATGTCAAAGCTGAGTTTTGCAATTAGGGACCACGTTTTTTGTAAATATTTCCATCAAAGGGAATCTCTCGATTTGGGATTAAAAGGAAATTAAAATTAAGGTTTACTAGATCATTCGAGATGCTGAAGAAGATTGATGAAGTGGCATATAGGCTAGCATTATCTCCAAGTTTAGGGGATGACCATAATGTCTTCTACATGTTAATGCTCTGGAACTATGCTCACAACCCCATGCATATTATCGAATATGTACCATTGAGGATAAATAAAGAAATGACGTACATTGAGGAACCGGTTTAAATTGTTGGAAAAAGGGATGAAGAGCTTCAAATGAAGGTAATTCCACTAGTAAAGGTCTTATAGAGAAATTAATCGTACGAAGAAGCCATATATGAAAGAGAAGATGAGATATAACAAAAATATCCATATTTTTTTCTTTGATGAGGTACATAAAATTTTAAGGGTGAAATTTTTATGAGGGGAGAAATATAAGGTACGAGTTTCAAGTTATAATTTCGATCGTGAATAATTAAGCTAAGATAAAAAAAATCTTGAGGTCAAATGGAGAATTCAATCAAAGTTAATATTCTAATTGAGTCACGTTAGGTTGAACCTGACTGGGACATGACACATGCACGTCTATGTTATCGGTGGAAGGGTAACAGCTGAAGGACAACTTTAGGGTCCTTTGGCATATTTTTGGCAGATTGCTTATACTTGATGAGAACCCAAAAGATCCTTGTGCGTTGTTTTAGAAGATTTCTAGCACATGACTCGTTCTTAAGAGATGTTCGTGTACCATACGGTTTTTATCTTAGTGCCTGATGTAAAGAACGAGTTCAAACTTTATTTTAAATCATAATTAATTAAGTTGAGATAATTAAAGTTAAAATTAAAGGATGAAAAAAATTGGGTCACAAGTAAATTCTAGATTTGGTTATTGTGAGTTGATGGATGCTTGACTAACATATGATGCGTGCACATGCGTAGGATGAGCAAAGATGTCGTGCCTGAAGGATGCTTGACTAGAGCCCAAGCGTTTTTTTCTAGTGTACTCGCACTTGATGCACACTCAAGGGACGCCCAAGCATGAGTTCTAGTGTGCTCAGCACTCGACACGCACCCGAGTAGTGCTCATATGCTACTCTATTTAGTCGTGGTGCCAGATATGTGCCCAATGCACGCACGTGCACTAGGTCTGTTATATAAATCATGGCAGGTTGTTTTTCAGTCATTTTATACCACATTTTGAGAGAAGAAAGAGAAGGAGAAGAGGAGAAGAGAGAGAAATAGAGAGAGGAAGCTAAAGAAGCAAAATTCAAGTGGATTAAAATAAGATTTTGGTAAATTAAAGTTAAGACAAATCTATTCCAAGCTTTCATCCCTTGTTGCTAATCTTTCTCCATTCTACTAAGTATTTATTGTTCCACATGCTCATGCATGACATAATTTTATAGCTAACATATTTATAATTTATATGCATGGACTCTCATTGTAACAGAATGGATCCTATCTTTCAAGAGTTTTCGTTAATTATCATACTTACCAAATAAACTGATATGCTAATTATTTTAATCATTTAATTTTTATAAAAATTTTGGTAGAGTTTCCTCTGAAAGTAGACAAAAAAAAAACAAACAACTTGGATAATATAACATATACAAGACATATAAACTACTAGATCTCAAAATTCAACACAATTCATACACATGATCACATCAACTACCATATCATCCATGACTTCATCTCTAAAATCTTAACTACTACATTGAATCAAAAAGAGAGCTCCCATCTAGGTAATTGTATCAACCCAACATTACACATGCGGAAGTATAATTAAATCCATGCACAAATTTGCGAAAGCATTTTATGTCATCATACAGCATGCCATGTCACAATTTAACTCACAACATTCCACAATGACATAATTATTTACATTCACTTTATATACAAATCAATATAACTAAAACTTATTAGTCTTCAAGGTCAAACTATCTCCCTTTAGCTACCCTCTACTTTTCCTCTTTATATCAGGCAATCGGAGCAATGGTACTCTCTGGAAGGGGAATAAAAAACAGTAAGAGTGAGTTATAACTCAGTAAAGTACCATAAAAATAATACATGAAAATTTTCATGTAAAACACAATTAAAATATATAAGAAGAGACATCGGAGGGTTTAGGAACTAATTATACGAATGAATGATGCAAAAGCATGAAACAACATGTGAGTATAAATTTAGGGTCAAATGTTGTTTTTGTTTATCTTGAGTTAGAAAAAGATGCTTAAAGTGCCAAAAATGCATATGGAAGGTAAAAGTATGAAACGATAAATAAATATGAGCTTGTGGACAAACTTTATCTTGCTTACTTATCTTTTTATTGTTATAATTCTTCTTTGGAATTCATGGAATAGCTTAGAACTCTCTTAATTTTTTTAATAATTTTCTTATATATTGAGAGGACCAGTACTGGTAGACCCTACCAGCAGAGGGAGCGAATAATCGAGGAAAGATTGTGATATTTCACAAAATTAAATGCTTTAGTTCTTCTTTCTTTCATAACAAAGGTGCCTTAGTTCTTGTTCTTTTATCATTATGTATCATCTCATATCATCCTCATTACGAGGACTAATCTTTCACATTCATATATCATCTCATGTTTCCTCCTTATTTACATTTTAAGGACCAGCTTATCCTCCTTATTTACATTTTAAGAACCAAGATGATCTCAAATTCTTGGTTCTTAGTTTTCTCTTTCTCATTCATATATAATCTCACAATTCTTATTTTTTGTCTTCTATAGTAATACCTCGAGGAAGGTGGACTACGTATCACTTCGTGAACGGAGTTATCCTCTATTACTACTGTAACATCCTAAAGCTTACCAATAATATCACCTGCTTCACTAAGCAGTTAGGATACGGGGCCAGAGTATCCTTGAGTCCCCAATGCAATATTCATCATATGCCAAAGAATATTACCTGTTGAATGATCCTTGGTCCAATTTCTTACTATTTTTACTTAACTTGGGGGATCTTGAATCTTGGTTCATGATTCTTAACCTTGATTCTCAATCATCAGTGATCACTTCATCTTAGAGGCTTACTTTACATAATTATATCTTTCAGATAATCTTTTAAAACTTCCAATCAAATCATAGATAAAATCTTTTAATATATGTTATTGCTTCATAATACAACCTTTACATATCATAACTCATGATTCATCATCCTTGCATCTTCATCTTAATTATTTATTCTTCGGATCTCACATTTCTTCACATAATTAAATTCTTCAGATAAATCTTGGGTCCTCAGAGATATTAACCGTATAACTTTTGGCAATAGTATAGTTAATGCATCCATTAACTAAATTACTTCGCAATGTCATATTTCCATGTCATAATTATTTTTCAGCACATTTATTTTTCTAATTTTTGTTCTAGGGTTTGGTGAATAGTAAACTGACACAATCTAGACATGAAGCGTGAGCAATATATTGATCGAACCAAAAATTCCTAATACTCAAGCATAAACATGAGTATTTATTCGTAATATCATGAGAGAATTGAAAAACATGCAATATTTTATATGAATCTTAAAAAAGGAGAATTTTAGAGCGGACTAAAAACAGCAATAATGAAAAGTAAAGGTTAGAGTATGCTTGTCTTTTCCTGATTTATTGTTTTCCTTACTTTGATCGGGTTGGAAACGGTGAAGAATCCCTTTGCTTTCCTCTTTTCTATAACGACCCAGGTTCCAAAATATAATAATTCCTGATCATTAAGTTAATATAAATTAGTGCAGGATAAATGAATTAAGGAAAAATGAGAAGAAAATTTGATTCAGAAGCAAAATAAGCACCAGGGGCCTCAGCGCCCGATCAGTGCCCGAGGTGCCACCCGGGCGCATTTAACAGAATTGATGTGCCCGAGCTACACTCGAAGTGTCATTTGGGCAAGAAAAATAGAATTGACTGCTCAATGGACGCTCGAGCGCAATCTTTGGTTGTCTCTTGGCACTTGATGCACGCTCGAGTGGCACTCGAGCATGCTCTAGAAGCTTCTATCGCCTTCGTTTCGTGTTTATAAAAGGGAAAGAAGGGGTATAGAGAGAGGCAGAGGAGGCACGACACGCACAGTAGGGAAGGAAAAGAGAAGGGAGGAGAATAGAAAAGAGAAAAAGGGAAGGAAATCTCTGTCATTTTCAGTCCGATCAAAGTAAGAAAATTAGTGCATCAGGCTGAGGTAAGTATACCCATAATCTTTATTTTTGTTATTACTGCCTTTTTACATCTCTACTTGGGTATTTATGCTGTAAAATTCTCTTTCTTTAAGATTTATTTCGAATAATGCATGTTTCTCATTATTATATGGATTAATTTCATGATTAAGTATAAATATCATAATTTTTGTGCTTGATTTTGATGTTTGGTATGTATTTTGTGATCGATTTGTGTCCAAATTGTTATCTCCAAACCCTAACTAAAAAATGGAGAGTAGGGTATTTGAATATCTTGAGATATGAAGAGGAAACACTAACTGATAAGTTATGTGGGCCTTTTGGACAAGTTTCCTCTGGAAGTCGTAACATGTTATGTTGTTTGATATTATTGAGAGCTCTAAGCATGTTTGATGGCTTCAGTCCGGAGCTCACCGGCATGCCAGGGGTATAACCCCATCCACCAAATGATGTATGGACCGTCTTCCTCGGGTGTTAACTTTGGAGGACAATGATTAAGCCTAATTGAATATCCTACTCTTGGGATGTAAATTTTGGAGGATATGAACCTTGTATAAGAATTATGGATCTTTGGATCATTTGTATATTAATTATGGATCTTTGGATAATTTGTATAAGAATTATGGATCTTCGGATCAATTGAATAAGATTTGTGAATGAAGAACCAAGAACAAGCGAATGAAGTTCAAGAATAAGAAGTAAGAACCAAGTGTATATTACCCAAGAACCAAGGAATAAGAAATAAGGAGAATTATCCTACCCTCGAAATGTAAATAAGAAGGAACTTATGATCAAGTTGTTTTTGCACAAGAACTAAGAACTTTTGAGCATATTTCCTCGTGTTTATGCATCGTTTCATGTTTTATCTTGTTACTTGCATGTTTATATTTCAATGTTTCTTTCTCTGTCTGTATTTATATGTTTTACATGAATATTTCCTTTTTTTGGTTTCATAGTTCCTTGTCGAGCCTTCGGTTCACCCATTGTTTTATTTCCCTTCCATATAAATGAAACCTGATAAGGACGGAAGATAAGATTAGCTAGAAGGAAGCTGAGAGCTTGAAAACCTATGAAGATTTTTGGAAACCTTGAAGAATTTTAATGCATCTGATTAGTTTTGAATGAACATTGTATACTATGCTGTAGTACATTTTATATTGTGATGAAAATCTTATTTGTTTTTGCTTCCGTAGGTAGATATATAGGTATAGTTGCTTTCACATTATTTTTTTTTGGATTTTGTTTTGGTCTTAGATGGCATCTCTTTTAAATCCAATACGGTAGTTAGAAGTACTGTATTGTAATCATGGATGATATGACATATGTTGATCCTATGGATGATTTTTGATTGTGTTGTGAATTAATATTTGAGACTTGGTGATTTATATGTAATGCAGGGTTGTGTTAATATAGGTTATTTATAAGGTTTTAGCCCGTTTACAGAATGAGCTCTACCCAATATTCTATAGAAATTTATGATTATTTAAATATGGAGCATTAGTTTAGTATGTTATTAACGGAAGGTCCTTTAAAGATAAGGACCCGTTCTATTACAAATGGTATCAGAGTAAAGAGATACCTTATATTTGATTTAAATTGTATGCGAAAGGTTAGGATCAATTAAGATTGATCGAATAAGTAAATAAAAGTGTAGAATAATGAAATTAGATTGGATAGTCCTAAGTATCCTAGTTTGTATAGGATAGATTAGGATTCAGTTGGGATTAGTATTTAAATTGATTGATATTAATTTTATGCCTATGTTAATCAATTTTTGATTTAAAGATCTAGGTTGATCTATTCTGAGTTAAGGTTTTCAGGTTGGTAAATTATTAGAAAGGTATGCTTGGGTTAACCTAGCAAATATGACGGATAAAGTGAAATTAATAACTTGACACTAGTATGACTTGAAGTCAATTTTTGGTATAATAAAATTTAGAATGTTGATCTATGATCGATTTAGTAGCGATTGAGTACTTGAAATTTGGGTGATAAGAGCCTTCTAAACTTGAAATGGGTAAGGGTAGTTTGGATTAGATAGAATATTTATGTTTTCTCCCTAGGAATTTATTTTGAAATGCATTGATTGATTTCAACCCCTCCCTCTAATCTGATTTTTGAGGATAATTAATGCTGTGATGTTTGTGGTCATAGGAAAGCATGGCTAGTAGAAGAGGAAGAAGGACTATGCGTGGAGATGTTAGTATTCCTCAAGGCCGAGAAGCTGAATATCTGAACATATTGGGAAGAATGACTAAGATACAAGAATCGATGGAGCAACGTCACATGGCTCCATTTTCTGCACCAGAGCCAGCCCCAACGAATCTTTCCCTAACGGCATATGAAAGATTTACAGTGGAAAAGGCACTTGAATCTTTAGGAGAACCAGACCCGGTAAAGATAGACAATTGGATTCGGAGATTAAAGAAAATATTTACGGTCATTCAATATTCTAATCAGGAAAAGGTTGCTTTTGTGGTTTATAAGTTAGAAGGAGAAGCTAATAGTTGGTGGTCGATGAAGAAAAGGGCGTTGAGTTTGCCCGATGAGGAAATCTCTTCAGAAATGTTTGAAGAGGCTTTCTTGGAACAATATTTTCCAGCTAACCTCCAGGAGTGGAAGAAAGAGACGTTTATGCGACTTAGGCAAGGAAGCCACACTGTGGCAGAATATGATACGAGATTTGCTAAATTTTCTCGCTATGCGCCGAATATTATAAAAGATGAATTGAAGAAGGCCCAAAAGTTCTAGTAAGGATTAAGGGATGAGATTAAGAGTCAGTTGGTGACTCAAAAGTTTCAAACATACGCTGAGGTTTTAGATAGGGCTCTAATACTTGAAAGGGAACTTGAGGCTCAAAAATCTTTTGTTAAGAGAGCCACTAGCCAAGTGAGTTTTAGCATGGGATCTAGTTCTAGATTTCTGAAACCCACAAAAAGGATAAAGGTGTCGGATAAAGGGAAAGGTTGTATTGAATCTTAGTTAGTGCCAGATTCACAAGCATCTATGGTAAATTGTAATCATTGTGGGAAGAAGCATTCGGGAGAATTTATTTTCGAAAAACAGGGGCCTATTTTAATTGTGGACAGTAGGGACACCGAATCAAAGATTGTCCACTATCCAAGAGGCTAGAAGCAAAGAAGCCTATTGTTCCAGCAAAAGCTTTTACGGTAACTATTCAGGACACTGAGGCACCTTTAAATGTGGATGACGGTACTCTTTTATTTATATTCTTGCTTTATTTAATTTGGGATTCATGTATTCTTTTATTTCCTCATGATTTGTGTGTTATATTGTTGTCCCATGGTTGTATCTATGTATTCTTTTGTGGATTTTATGAATTGTAGAAAGCAATCCATTGAATGTTTATTGGAGGAAAAGAAGGCGAATTTAGTTGAGGAAATGCCTTATGGAGCTTATGGCATTGGGATCCTATGTAGTGTTGTGTTGTGATTGCTGTATGTTGTCGGAGGTTGGGATTATTGGTTATATTATGTGTTATACAGAATATTTTATGAGTTTTTTATATAGTTTGACGGCCGTATTATAGAGAAAACTCTATCGAATTTTCAGCAAAATATGCGGTCTGTCATAGTTAGCATCTTTGATAGCATGATTTGAAATTATGGGAATAAAGTGGGGGCTAATTGGGAAAACCAATTGATGTTATGGTCTTCTTAGGATTTGACAAGTATCTTCCAAGGATTGTAGAGCCAGGAAGGCAATTGGCTTAGAAACGATCAGTATTTATAGGAATGGAATATGCAAAGGTCGCATTCAAGGAATTAAGGGTAAATTGTTAACTATTTTGTTGGGTTGACCACAGATGGGTCTTGCAGGTTACGGTAGGATGGAAAGTGTTGAATAGGTGGCTACCCTCAATATAAGTGGAGGAGAAGCTTATGATTTGAAATTGTTTCGCTCATAGTAGGAACTAGCCGATGAAGTCTTTACCTTTGAAAAATTATAGGTGTTGTTTATGGGGATAGATTGTCCCATGATTTGAGGAGATGTATCATAAAGGGGGAATGAGATAAGTAATGAGACTTTTTGAGGAAAACCTAGAATTGTGTTTCATGTTTTATCTAATAATTTTACAACCCCAAATAGTTGTGTTACCAAGGAGAGATAATCCTATGGTATTATAAGTGGATAGACTTGGCTAAGAAATTGTAGAGATGAATATAGATGTCATTAAGGATAACAGATCCTAGTATGTGCAAAGGATAACGGAGTCTTTCAATTTAATTTAATATACCTTCAATGCTTTGTAGGAGACGTCAAAGGTAAATCGCGAGTAGGCCTTATGTTACGGTAATTGGATGTCGTATTTTTAAATTGGGAGATAGAATCATAATCGAAATATTGGAATCATAAAATTTTAAAATAAGAAGTCCTTATAGTTGTGTTTCAGGACACTTAAAACAATCCACTCATTGTGAATTATAGAGGACATGTCCTTAGCTAATTAGTAGGCTTATCGGTGTGCCGGCAAGATCTTGAGGTTGCTGGTATTTGGGTTGTGAGATTTGGGTGATAACCTAAAGCTATATTAAATTCTTGGAAGACTACGATAATAGTAGTTCCTAATCTGATTGTAATTTAAGGATTCGGGAAAAATTGTCTTCACGGTATAGCTATCTCAAGACTAACTTCAATTATGGTCACCAAATAATTTAGGTGCCATGTATGAGCCAATGAATATAAATTGTAAGAAGATCTGGAACCCACAATACAAATGATTAAATAGAATAGTAGAAATGTACGTAGACTCACAACTCTATAGATCTCAAGATGTAATTAAAGAGACTAGGAGTGAATGGCTATGTATTTCAAGGATATGTAGGCATTTGTAAATGTTCGATAAATCGCCCATTCTTGTCACTATAGAGTTGGTAATCTAAAGTAATGTCAGTCTAAGAGCATACTGACGAAATAGTGAGAGTGCAAGGTTTTCTACCTTTGAGGTTTAATTGTGATTTGAGGATAATGTTGGAATCTTGATCAAACTCAATCAGAGAAATTTTGGATATTAACTTAAATCAGATATGGTAGTGAATTGTAATTGAATGATTTATAGTTAGATGATTAATCAAAGTTGCACAATAGATGCGTGGTAAACCAATGTTAAAGTTAAATTTAAGGACCAGAAGGACTAATTATTTCGAGGCTTAATGTCAATTGAAGTGAGAAAATTCTTCCCGTTTAAGGTTTTGAAGTATAGTGAAGAAGTAATGAATAAATTGGGTTGCTTTGAAACCTGATGAAATTAGATTCCTGAGGATCAGGACAATTTGAATGCTTAAGGTTTCCAAGGAAATCATTGAATGATGAAAGTGACTTAGGAATGTCAGGAAGGTTTTCTCCGATGATTATTAAATTTTGAGGACGAAATTTCTATAAGTTGGAAAGATTGTAATGACCCTGTTTCCGAAACATAGTAATTGCTACTCATGAAATTAATATAATTAAGTGTAGGATAAATGGATTAAGGAAAAATGAGGAGCAAATTTGATTCAAAAGCAAAATAAGCACCAGGGGCCTCCACGCCGGATCCGTGCCTAAGGCATAAATCAAGCGCATTTAGCAGAATGGGTGCACCCGAGCTGTACCCGAAGCCCCACCCGAGTGCAAAAAACATAAATGACCGCTTGATGGGCGCTCGATGAGCGCTTGAGCATGATCTTTGGTTGTGTCTTGGCACTTGATGCACGCTCAAGCAGCACTCAAGCACGCTCTAGAAGCTTCCACTGCCTTCATTTCGTGTTTATAAAAGGGAAAGAAGGGGGAGAGAGAGAGGCAAAGGAGGCATGACACGCACAACAGGGAAGGAAAAAAGAAGGGAGGAGAAGAGAAAAAAGGAAAAGGGAGGGGAATCTCCGCCGTTTTTGGTCCGATCAGAGTAAGGAAATCAGTGCATCAGGCTAAGGCAAGTATACCCCTAAGCTTAATTTTCGTTATTACTACCTTTTTACATCTCCACTTCAATATTTATGCTCTAAAATTCTCTCTCTTTAAGATTTACTTCGAATAATGCATGTTTCTCATGATTATATGATTGATTTTATGATTAAGTATAAATATCATAATTGTTGTGATTGATTTCGATGTTTGGCATGTTTTTTGTGATCGATTTTTTTTCGGACTATTATCCCCAAACCCTAACTCAAAAATAGAGAGTAGGGTATTTGAATATCTCGAGATATGAAGAGGAAACACTAACTGATAAGTTATAATATGTTATGTGGGCCTTTCGGACAAGTTTCCTCTAAAAGTAATAACATGTTACGTTGTCCGATATTATTGAGAGCTCCAAGCCTATTTGATGGCTTCGGCCCAGAGCTCACCGACATGCTAGGGGTATAACCCCATCCACCAAATGATTTGTGGATCGCCTTTTCGTGGCGTTAATTTTGGAGGATAACGATTAGGCCTAATTGAATATCCTGCCATCGGGATGTAAACTTTGGAGGATGTGAACCTTGTATAAGAATTATAGATCTTCGAATCATTTATATATGAAATATTGATCTTCGGATCATTTGTATAAGAATTATGAATCTTCGGATCAATTGAATAAGATTTGTGACAGAAAAACCAAGAACAAGCGAAGGAAGTTCAAGAATAAGAAGTAAGAACCAAATGTATTAATAGCCAAGAACCAAGGAATAAGAAATAAGAAGAACCATCCTACCCTCGGGATGTAATTAAGGAGAAGCTTATGATCAAGTTGTTTTTGCACAAGAACTAAGAACTTTTGAGCATATTTCTTCATGTTTATGCATCGTTTCATATTTTATCTTGTTGTTTGCATGTTTATATTTTTATGTTTTTTTTTTGTATGTATTTATATGTTTTACATGAATATTTTCTGCTTTTAGTTTTATAGTATCTTGTTGAGCCTTCGGCTCACCTCTTGCTTTCTGTCCCCTTCAGATAAGTTGAAACCAGATAAGGACGGAAAATAGGATTAGCTAGAAGGAAGGAAGTTGAGAGTTTGAAGACCTATAAAGATTTTTGGAGACATTGAAGAATTTGAATGCATCTGATTAGTTTAGAATGAACATTGTATATTATGATGTAGTACATTTTTATTGCGATGGAAATCTTGTTTGTTTTTGCTTCCGCAAGTTGATGTATGGGTATAGTTGCTTCCGTATTACTTTTTTTTTTATTTTTGATTTTATTTTGGTTTTAGATGGCATCTCTTTTAAATCCAATACAAGTAGTTAGAGTACTATGTTGGAGTCATGAATGATGTGGGATATGTTGATCTTGTGGATGATTTGTAATTGTGTTGTGAATCAAAATTTGAGACTTGGTGATTTATATGTAATGCAGGGTTGTGTTAATACAGGTTGTTTGTAATGTTTTAGCCTATTTATAGAAGGAGTTCTGGCCAATTTTCTACAGAAATTTATGATTATTTAAATATGGAACATTAGTTTAGTATGTTATTAATTGAAGGTCCTTCAAAAATAAAGACCCATTTCGTTACATTTTCCCTTCCCTCTCCTGCTGCTCACACCGTTCTTTCTTCTTTCCTTCTCTCTCCTTCCCCCTTTTATAAACAAAACCTGAAGTCGGTGGAAGCTTTTAGATCAAGTTCGAGCACGCATCGAGTGCCAAAGCACACCAACTGGTCGTGCTCGAGTGCTCGTTGAACACCCTTCAAGCGCGACATTCTATTTCTCACGTCTGGATGACCCCTTGGGCGCTGCATTTTGTTTTTGTACCTAGGTGGCTTCTCGGGCGCAAGTTGGGTGCTGGTCAGGCCCGCATCAAGCCTGCAGCAAGTTTACTTCGCATTTTTGTCATCCAGGATTTGTTTTGACCATTCTAATCCAATTTTTTATATCTTGAACTCTAATTTTGATTATATATATCTTTAATAAGCTATGATTATCATAGTTTAAACTAAAAATCTTATTTACGGATTAATATTTCACGGTTTATAACTTCACTTCCCGATTTTACCAATTTTGGATATTTGAGCTTTTCAAATCAATTCCTTCCGTACCCTTTGATCTCAATTCACCTATTTTAACTTAATTACCTCAAATTATCATATTTTAAAAATCCAAAACCTCACTACTCATTTTTACCATATAGTGAAAACCGGTACCTTACATACCCTAAACTTAATTATATTAATTTAATGACTAGGATTTACTATATTTTAAAAATTGAGTCATTATAATCTCCCCACTTATAGAAATTTCATCTCAAAATTTAACAATCCTCACAATCTCATATAGAAAAGGAGTAATTCTTCCAAATATCTTTCCTACATTTTCAAGACACATTCTTGATGAGAAGATCCATCCCAAAGAACTTTAATCAACTGAATTGCCTTAATTCTTTATACTTAAGGTTTCTTTCCTGTTTTGAGGCTGGGACCTTACCATAAGGCAATTTCTTGATTTCACATAATGGTTGAGCCAATTATAAATCTACTTCCTCCATCATTGGTGTATGAAAATATCATGATAATCCACCCAACTTAAAAAATAAGCCCTTTGATTTACTATCTGTCCAACTTAATATAAAATTTCGGATGAATAGACAAACTCTTATTTTGATTCATTCGAAGCTTCAAAGATGATCATTCACTTGGACCCTAACCGCATCCTGGAGTTTGCAAGTGAAGGCCCACATGTTTCAACTGCGCTACTCTGATTAATCCACTATGAGGACACTTAGAATTCCTCTAACACTTAGGTTCACGGATCATTATTGGCTTTTAAGTTATATGACTGCTATGGCCCCAAGAAAATTCCTGAAGATATTGATATAAACTTTCCAATATCATTTCAAACTATTATTTTCCCAATTAATCAAACATCTAAAATCTTGCCATCCGATAATCCCAAAACAATGCCTTAACAATTTTCGAAGCCTCAAAACTCCATATACATTTCCGATGAAATATCGATAACTTCCCAAACCGAAAATTCCTAATAGTAAATTATCTATAATATACCCACTTACACCGCTGCATGATTATCTTCTCTTTCTGACACAAATATTCGGATCCTTAAAATCATAAAACAATGGTCAATTCCGAAGGCAACACTGATAAGTTTCCAAACGAAGATCTCAATTACAAACTCCAATCATGGGTGGAGTAATTTCTAATCGTGGACCTCCCCCTCTTGTACCAAGGCATCTATTCACAAGTGATGTAAGAAAACAAAATTCCTATATCTCCCTCAAAAGCATCATATTCTATTTAATTCATCGAATCCTTCCAGATCAACCCAATAACATGATCAACAATACCCTCTATTATGTGAGATCTATCCTCATGTAACATATCCTAACAAAGGCCAATTTCTTCCTAGTCATTCGCCCTACTGGCATTGTGGTCCTTCATAAATATTCTACCGGGATTCTCCCCGATTGGGCACATGACTAATTTTTCTTTCTAACTCAAGATACTATCCTAGAATAGGGTTAATACGCCGTAGGCTTCTAAAATTTTCTCAATGAAGTCGTCACAAGATTAACCTACATGTAACTAAAAGATCAAATCCATAATTTTGCACAAAATGCCAACAAACTTTCAAAACCCGAATGGCGCTATTGGAACTCATAATTGCTAGATTTTGCAAGCCACCGCAAATATAATTCTTAATTATGAAAATACTACTTCACAATAAACATTAAATTGATATTTCTTCAAATCCATCATCAAATTTTCAAACGTCAAGGTTGGCCTCAACATAGCCTCAAATGACTGATTAATGGAAAATCAATTAAACCTTCTTCTTTAAGAAACATTCCTAATATCATATCAAGGTTCCTCCAATAATGAATGAACTTAGAAAATATAGACAAAATATAGATTAAAAGTCCAAAATAATGCATATACTGAAATATCAAGATTCAGGGAAGTCACTTTCCACCATGATAGACATTATCTTGATACTTATACTGTCACCGCAAAACCTCGATCTCATGCACCAGACTTCTTTTCTATCCGACCTGAGGAAACATAGGTAATCTCTAATCATGCGGTCAAACCATCCCAAGTAAAGCATGTTCACAAAAATTCCTTTATAACAAAATCTTCGTCCATATAAAATCCATAACATTTCCTACAATATCTCTTTATCCTCGAAACCCATGACTCTTTTTCCCACCAACCACCCAAGGTTAACCTCACCTTTTATCTTGTCTGAGGCAACATCAACTTGTCTTCTTCCGAGTATCCGATCATCGCCAACACTTTCGAAATCCTCATGACTCACATCTTAACCTCAAGCCATCAATTCTACCTTATCCATCATATTTAATCATCAGATTCAAGGATCCCTTCTTAATAACGTACTAACCTGAGAATCTCAACCCAAGGCCAATCGAATTTAACTTAAACTAAACTAACTTCTTGGACCTCAATTAGGTACCATCATATTCAACACTAGCTCGGCATTGATTAAATTCAAATCCTTAAGAACCTTCAAACAATTTCTTCTCCTTATCCTCACGTTCGACCAATACCCCGAGGAAGGCCCTTATCTAGAAGTCATTCTATTTCCTATAACTACAAATATCTTAAGATTATTAACCTTAAATAATCAGATTAGAGGGAGGGGTTAGAATCAATGCATTTTAAAATTAAATTCTTAAGGCCAAAGTCTAGACATTCCATCTAATCTTAACTACTTCATCTTACCTCAATATAGAACAAATCAATCTGAGTCCTTAAACCTAAGTCGATCAGCCTAGGCCTACATTTGATATCAATTAGCTTAAACACTAAATCCCAACTGAATTCTAATCTAACTTATGCAAACTAGAATACCTAGGACTATCTAATCATACTTAATCATTCTACGCTTTTATCTACTTATTTGATTAATCTTAATCGGTCCTAAGCTTTCACATACAATTCAAATCAAAACGCAAAGAATCTCATTTTCTCCGATATCATTTGTAACAAAACAGGTCCTATTTTTTAGGACTTTTCGTTAATTATCATACTTACCAAATAAGACTAATATGCTAATTATTTTAATCATTCAATTTTTTGTAAAAATTTTGACAGAATTTTCTCTAAAAGTGAACAAAAACTATACAAATAACTTGGATAATGCAATATGTATAAGACATATAAAGCACTAGATCTCAAAAATTAACACAATTCATACATAGGATCATATCAACTGCTATATCATCCATGGCTTCAACACTAAAACCTCAACTACTATATTGAATCAAAAAGAGAGATGTCATCTAGGTACCTGTATCAACCCAAAGTTACACCTGCGGAAGTATAATTAGATCCATGCACAAATTTGTGGAAGCATTCTATGTCATCATAGAACATACCATGCCACATTTTAATTCACAATATTCCACAATGACATTAACTATTTACATTCATTTTATATAGATCAATATAACTAAGACTTATAAGCCTTTGAGGTCAAACTGTCTCCCTTTAGTTGCCCTCTACTTTTCCTTTTTACATCAAGCAATTAGCTCAATGGTACTATCTGGAAGGGGAATAAAAATAGCAAGAGTGAGCTATAAGCTTAATAAAGTACCATAAAAATAATGCATGAAAATTTTCATGTAAAACACAATTAAAATATATAAGAAGAGATATCAGAGGGTTTAGGAACTAATTATGTGAATAAATGATGCAAAAGAGTGAAACAATGTGTGAGCATTAATTTATGGTCAAACCTTGTTTTTGTTTATCCTGAGTTAGAAAAACATGATTAAAGTGCCAAAAATGCATATGGAAGGCAAAAGTATGAAACGATGCATAAATATGAGCTTGTCGACAAACCTTATCTTGCTTACTTTATCTTTTCATTGTTATAATTCTTCCTTAGAATTCGTGGAATAGAGAACTTTCTTATCTTTTAATAATTTTCTTATATCTTGAGGGACCAGTACTAGTAGACCCAACCAGTGGAGGGAGTGAATAATCAAGAATAGATTGTGATACTTTACACAATCAAAGGCATTAGTTCTTCTATCTTTCATAAGAAAGGTGTCTTAGTTCTTATTCTTTCATCATTATGTATCATTTCATGTCCTCCTCATCACGAGGACTAGTCTTTCATATTCATATATCATCTCATGTTTCCTCTTTATTTATATCCCGAGGACTAGGTTGTCCTCCTTATTTACATCCCGAGGACCATGATAATCTTAAATTCTTAGTTCTTGGTTCTTTCTTTCTCATTCATACATAATCTCATGATTCTTGGTTCTTTGTCCTCTATAGTAACGCCCCGAAGAAGGCAGACCACGTATCACTCCGTGGACAGAGTTATCATCAATTACCATTGTAATATCCTGAGGCTTGCCAAGAATATCACCCGCTTCACTAAGTGGCAAGGATACATGGCTAGAGTATCCTTGAGTCTCCACCGCAATATTCATGGCAAACCAAAGAATGTTACCTACTAAACGATCTTTGGCCCAGTTTCTTACTATTTTTACTTGACTGAGGGATCTTGAATCTTGAATCTTGGTTCATGATTCTTAACCTTGATTCTCAATCATCAGTGATCACTTCATATTAAAGACTTACTTTACATAATTATATCTTTCAGATAATCTTTTAAAACTTCCAATCAAATTACAGATAAAATCCTTTAATGTATGTTATTGCTTCATAATACAACCTTTACATATCATAACTCATGATTCATCATCCTTGCATCTTTATCTTAATTCTTTATTCTTCAGATTTCACATTTCTTCTCATAATTAAATTCTTCCGATAAATGTTGGGGTCCTTAGATATATTAACCATATAAATTTTGGCAACAGTACAGTTAATGCGTCCATTAACTAAATTACTTCGCAATGTTATATTTCCATGTCATAATTTATTTTTCACCACATTTATTTTCCTAATTTTCATTCTGGGGTTTGGTGAATAGTGAACTGACACAATTCGGACATAAAACGTGAGCAATACAATGCAATTGAATCAATAATTCATAATACTCATGCGTAAATATGAAATTTATTCATAATATCATGAAAGAATCGAAAAACATACGATATTTTATACGAATCTTAAAAAAGAAAAATTTTAGAGTGGGCTAAAAACAGTTAATTATCTCCCATACCCTTTAACCTCAATTCACCTATTTTAACTTAATTATCTCCCAGTTATCGTATTTTAAAAATTCAATTTCTCGATCCAAAACTTCTCCGTAAGTCCTCGGCTTCAACATCACAAATTGCTCCCGGATAGCATCATTCAAACCTTGTAAGAATTTCCTTGCTCTCCTTGCCTCATCATCGATGATGTGGAGAGCTTATTGGGACAATTCGATAAACTTGACATTATACTCTACTATAGTCTGGTTTCCTTACAACAAACAAGCAAATTCATCTTCCTCCTACTCCCTTAAACTTGTCAAAAAATATTTATCCATAAAAACTTTCATGAACATGTCCCTAAGAGATATTCTCATTTTTCAGTCCCATATCTTGCTTCTTTGTAGACCACTAACAGTCCACGTTTCCTTCTAACTTGTAGGAGGCAAACACAACCTTATCCTCCTCCGACCAACGAATAATCGTAAAAACTTTTTCAATCCTTCAGATCTAAATCTCAGCTTTAATAAAATTAGGGTTACCCATAAATTCTAGCACCTATTCATTAGTAAACTGATCATATATAGTTGTCACTGGGTTAACCATCGGCGGTTCAGAGTTTCTAGATCCTCAAGCCATAGACTCCATTATATCTACCATCCTAGCCATTATTGCCAAGTGTTTTTCTTCCCAATTGGGATGAGAACTTGGTCTAGCACCTCCTTATCTTGAAGATATCTTTCAATCCTATCACAAAATAATTAATCATATAAGATCCTCAAACTAAATAAGACATTCTCCTTACGAATTCTCTAAAACTACTTACACCTGTCACATCCCAAAATTCAATTCCCATATTATCATTAGCGAGATTAATCCTGAACAAATACTAAACCTAATAATATATGGACATGAGTTTCATGTCGATACATCAATTGACCAAAATAAAAATATTATAACTTAACCATAGAGCCCAAAATGCCATATCATTAGGTGGCTGAAACACCGATCATAATAAGATATCGAATTATACGTAACGAGTCATATCTATACCAAAATCAGAATAAATTATACACACAATAAACTGATACTACACAAACCAACATTTATTTGTTTAATTATAACCATAGTTCGAATAATAGAAATATAATAATGGATGGATTGGAACTAAATACAATAACAAATAATCATAATTTCTAATTCTAATCTCTACCTTAGTCTCCTCCTTCGATCCTACTTATCCTACAAATGCCAAAGCCACTAATCTAAAGGAGTTAGTGAAAAACAATAACAATTGTGAGTCGAAAGCTTAGTAATGCATATAAATTTATATAATTTAACATACAATTCATATTAAAATATGCCGAAAGAAACCATATATCAATTTCTGATGCAATGACTTGAATTTTCATAACCAATATGTACAGCTTTCAAATTTTTCTTTTTAATACATAGTCAAAATGTGCCATGAAAATTTATATTCAATATACTATTTCATAGGGACTAAGGGCCAATAGGGTCTCACCGACTACAGGAGTAGATAATCAAAACATTTATTATATTTATTTTTACATAATTAAAGACCTTACACTACTATTCAAAACGGATATGTGAGCCATCATATATATTACCATGTAGACGGAGCCGAACGTCCCTTTTCCTCGTAGATGATAGGTCAGAATATCGATTACCACTGTAATATACTAAAATATGTCATAATATACGACCAATGAATTTCCCATCATGATTCAATACTAAAACAAATGAAGATTCTACTCAATTTCTCGTAGTTCTTTTATTTTCTCAATCAGGAAAAATATTTTTAGTTATTTATCAAATTATAGAGTTTTCCCATAATTCTTAAAATGCTTGTCATTTAGTGCATAAAATTTCTTACATAACTTAATTGTGACATTTTAAAGTATGTAAGAGTGGTGTTATAAAATATTAGACATGCAGTAGTTGTATAATTTAAAAATAATAGAAATTATAATCAGTTTACTGAAATTTGTTACTTCTTTTCAACTCTAAGCATGTAGGGAAAGAATACTAAAATTTAAGAACATGCAAGCATATATTCAAAGATTTAGAATATATTAGAGCATTATATAAGAAATTCATAATATATAGAGGCATTAAATCAAACATTCAACACATGCATAAACACTGTTGCAGAGAAAATAACTTGGCAAACCAATATATATGAACTGAGAATATGATTTTCACAAAATAATGAAGAATGAGAGTGAGTTAACAACCTAATTTCTAAAACATTGTAAATCCTAATTATTAAGTTAATATAATTAAGTTTCGGGTATGTTTTTCTGTTTTTTCTGTTCTGCGCATGAGGCTTGAGGCTTTTGTTTATGTTAGCTCACACGGCCTCGGGCCATTATTGTATAAAGCTGATACTAATCAATGGAAAGATAGGAATTGATAGCTGTCCACTCTCCCTTCCTGATCTTTCTCCCACCTCTCTGTTTTCCTACCTCGTCCCCTTTTCCCTATCTCGGTTTGTCTTCCCTACCTCGGCTCCTCTTCCTCACCCCGTTCCTTTACCCTACCTCGGCCGATTCTTATACCTCGGCTCCTTCACTTATATTGCTCCCTCGTCTGAACTCCCCTCTCCGTTCCAAATTCTTCCACCTGCACTGGTAACAGACTGTGGTGAGTGTAACATTGGTGCTCATTGAGACAATGATTGAGGGAGTGACGACACGCTACAAAACACTAGAGGAATCCATCACCATTCTGTCCAAGGAATTGAAAGAAGTATCGGCGACAGTCCAACAACATAGCGAAGGTATTTCGTCTAACTCATCTCGGAATGAGCACATCCAAAAGTCCCTTTCTGAAATTTTGCTTCGATTGGATAAATCTTCCAGAAATCCACCATTGCTACCTACTCCCCCGCAGTTTATGGCAAATCCGATCCCCATTCCTCACACTCTACCCCTAATTTCCCAAACAACCCCAGATTTCTAACTTCCGAACACTGTCAGGCTTCCTAAAGTCGAAATTCCATTTTTCGCTGGAGAGAATGTTCTCGGCTGGCTCTTTCAGATTGAGAGATTCTTTCACTACCACGGAACTCCACCTGAACAGAAATTGACCATAGCTACCTTTTACATGTCCCATGCGGCACTCCAGTGGTATCAATGGATGCACGCCACTTGCCAACTTTCCACTTGGGAATTGTTCGCTCGTGATCTTGAACTGAGGTTCGGACCATCCACTTACTCAAATCCAGAGGCCACACTCTACAAACTTAGGCAAACCTGAACTGTCATGGCATATATGATGGAGTTCGAGACTCTCTCCACCCGTACTTCTGGGCTCACAGTGGTAAACTTGTTGAATTGCTTCATCTCGGGACTACAAGATGACATTAGGTGAGAAATATTGCTACTCAAGCCTCTATCATTACTAGAAGCCATTGGTATGGCTAAACTGGTAGAGGAGAAGTTCGATTCGGGACATTCTCAAGGTCACAGGCCTCCGATCCTTAAGCCCCCACTACCCAGCCTGGTGACGCCACCTAAGTCGACCACGACTGCTTCTTCATGGTATCCTACACGGCTCCCTATCAAGAAATTAACCCCCGTTGAAATGGCCGCCCGCCGAGAGCATGCATTATGCTTCAATTGCGATGAAAAATTTTCACCCGGACATTGCTGTAAGCCACCCCAGTTCCTGTGTATGATAGTGGATGATGATATCTCAACTGCAGAGTTCTTGGAAGATGTAGATCCTGCGGACAGTGGATTGATGACAACAAACTCACCGGAATCAGAAGCACTTACAGCAGTTTTCGTTGCCACTCCCACCATCTCCTTACATGCGTTGGAAGGTCGATTTGTCCCATCCACACTACGCTTGAAGGGCCACATAGGGGGCCGCTCGGTGATCATCTTGGTGGACAGTGGCTCCATCCATAATTTCCTCCAGACAAGGATGGTAAAACACCTGGGACTAACCATTGTCCCTTCACAACACCTTAATGTTACCGTTGGCAATGGGGACTCCCTGCAATGCGAAGGTACATGTTCCAACGTCTTCGTTGATCTAGTCCAATCCGAATTTAAGGTGGACCTTTACTTATTACCCATCTATGGAGCAGATGTGGTATTCGGTGTACAATGGCTGGCCACAATTGGATCGGCGCTTTTCGACTATAAGGCTTTATGGATGAGTTTTGCATATGAGGGGACACAACTCACTCTCCATGGTCTCCAAACAGCATCCATCTCTTCCCTGACTCTGGGACAACTTCGGCGCAACGAGGCCACCAACTCTGCCGCAACCTATTACAAACTCACTATCACGCCTGTGGACGACACTTCACTAGATACAACTCTTCCCTCAATTCCCAAGCTCACTCCCACACTATCTGATATGCCAGCCAGTTTTACTACAGCTCTTCAACGCCTCCTCACCACCTACGCAGACGTTTTCTCCATTCCCCACGGATTACCACCAAAACGTACCACTTACCATCGAATAACCCTCAAGCCAAATGCAGAACCTATCAACGTGAAACCCTACCGATATCCCCATTTCCAGAAAGCTGAGATGGAGAGGCTAATCCGCGACATGTTGGATGAGGGAATTATCAGACCAAGCACAAGCCCCTTTTCATCCCCAATCCTTCTTGTCAAGAAGAAAGATGGAAGTTGGCGATTCTGCGTAAATTACCGAGCCCTCAATGCTGTCACCATTAAGGATAATTTTCCCATCCCTACGGTGGACGAGCTACTGGATGAATTATCCATGGCCCGAGTGTTCTCCAAGCTGACTTGTGAGCGGGATATCATCAACTGCGCATCCATGAGGCGGACGTCCACAAAACAGCTTTCCGCACTCATGATGGACACTTCGAATTCCTCGTGATGCCCTTCGGACTATCCAATGCACCCTCCTCATTTCAGTCCGAAATGAACACCATCTTTCGGCCAGTGTTACGGTGCTTTGTACTCGTGTTCTTTGACGACATACTAGTGTACAGCCCATCCTGGGACACCCACCTAAATCACCTGGAGCAGGTATTACACATCCTACGAACTCAAACATTCTTTGCCAAATTATCAAAGTGTGATTTTGGCAAGTTATCGTTATCCTACCTAGGCCACAGTTTTTGAGCAGGGAGTAGTAGTAGAGCTAGCAAAAATAGCAGCGATCCAAAACTGGCCTACACCATCCAATGTGTCACAGTTGCGTGGATTCCTCGCGCTGTCCGGGTACTATCGTCGGTTTGTCAAACACTACGCTCAAATCTCTGCTTCCCTAACCCAACTGTTACATAAGAATTCATTTATTTGGACCACAAATGCAGACCAGGCCTTTACTACGCTTAAGAAGGCACTTACCACCACACTAGTCCTAGCCCTTCCAAATTTCTCCCAACCTTTTGTAGTTCAGACAGATGCATGAGGACATGGAGTTGGCACAGTTTTATTGCAAGCTGGACACCCAGTTGCCTACTTTAGTAAACAGATCTGTCTGAAGCTCCAGGGAACCTCCACCTACATGAAGGAACTGCATGCTGTCACGGAAGCAGTAAAGAAATGGTGGCAGTATTTACTGGAAACTAAGTTTGTTATCCAAACAGATCATCAACCACTCAAGGCCTTACTAACTCAACCCATCCACACCACAGACCAACAGCGATGGATTACCAAGCTACTAGGATATGATTTTGACGTCGTATATCGGCCGGGCCGCAATAATGGCCCTGCTGATGCGCTCTCTAGACTTCCAACCAGTTCATGTATGGCCATCCAAGCAGTCTCACAACGGGTCATAGCTCTGTTAACAGCCTTACGTAAGTACTACACTCAACAAAACACTGCAGCACAACTCACCTGGGAGATTCAAGAACATCCAGAAAATCACCCAAATTACTCGTGGAGAGATGGCCTCATTTTTTACAACAACTGAACATTGGTTCCAACGGAATCAGCACTTCCTGAACTCATCTTACTGGAATACCATAATTCTCCTCTTGGTGGACATGCTGGGACCCATCTCACTCTTGCCCGAATTGCTGCCACCTTTTACTGGCCAAATATGCAAAAAGAGGTCTCAGACTTAATTTCCAATTGCCCAGTTTGCTTACAAGTAAAACCGATCAACAGGGCACCACAAGGCCTGCTGCAACCCTTGCCCATACCGGGCAAGATATGGGACTTCCTCTCCATGGATTTCATCACACATTTGCCCCCTTCCCGTGGCAAGACGGTCATAATGGTGGTGGTCGATCGTCTCTCTAATTATAGCCATTTTTCACCCTTGGGCACCAATTTTACCGTGGAATAACTAGCCGAAGTTTTTGTAAGGGATATCTGTCGCCTACACGGATTTCCCACCGACATCATTTCCGATCGAGATCCTATTTTCATGAGCACATTCTGTCAAGAACTGTTTAAAACACAAGGCACCCGCCTGCCCACCAGTAGCACGTATCATCCGCAGACAGATTGACAAACAGAGGTGGTTAATTGCTACTTAGAAAATTACCTCCACTATTTTGCCACAAACCAGCCATCGACATGTGTTTAATATTTGCCATGGGCGGAGTGGAGTTATAATACAGCTTGAAATTCATCCATCAAAATGAGTCCTTATGAAGCGGTATACGGACGACCTCCTCCTTCCGTGATCGACTACGTTCATGGCTCCTCAACCGTGGCCTCTCTCGACGAATTGCTCACCAATCATACCTCTGCTCTTGCTGGCATCAAGGCGAACCTACAACGGGCCTAACTCCATATGAAAAATCAGGCCGACGCACACCAAACGGACAAAGACTTTCAGGTCGGAGACCTAGTCTACGTGAAACTACAACCCAACCGGCAGTCCACGGTTGCCCATCGACAGTCTAACAAGCTTTCCAAATGATACTACGGACCATACCGCATCCTAGAGCGCGTGGGTGCCATTGCCTACCGCTTAGAGATGCCAGCAGAGTCAAAGATACATAATGTATTTCACGTGTTGCTGCTCAAACAATGCCAGCCAAACCATGAACCACAATTAGACCTGCCAACCACATCAACTGGGAACCCAGCCACTCTTAAGGCCCAAACGACTCCTGGGCTTCCGGCAGATTCTCCACCACAACCAAGCCCTCTCGCAAGTACTGGTCCAGTGGGAAACACAGACCACTGAGGATGCCACTTGGGAGGACATCGCCGCCATTTCTTAAGACTTTCCAGATTTTAACCTTGAGGACAAGGTTATACTTGATGGGGATGGTAATGTTATGGGCGTTGCCAGGTCACCTTCAGAAAACGGCATCTCCTCCTCGAACAACCACCACGCGGACCAACCGTTACAGCAACCGAACCACACAGCTTCCTCTGAAATTGAGAGACTATGTCTAACATACTGCACATGCACTCTACACAAGTTGCTTCAATTCTGTTTTTCTGCTGTTTCAATTTCCTTTTTCTGTTTTTCTATTCTACGCATGAGGCTTGAGGCTTTTGTTTCTATTAGCTCACACGGCCTCGGGCCATTATTGTATAAAGCTGATACTAATCAATGGAAAGATAGGAATTGATTGCTGTCCACTCTCCCATCCTGATCTTTCTCCCACCTCTCTGTTTTCCTACCTTGTCCCCTTTTCCCTATCTCGGTTTCTCTCCCCTACCTCGGCTCCTCTTCCTCACCCCGTTCCTTTACCCCACCTTGGCCGATTCTTACACCTCGGCTCCTTCACTTATATTGCTCCCTCGTCTGAACTCCCCTCTCCGTTCCGAATTCTTCCACCTACACTGGTAACAGCCTGTGGTGAGTGTAACATAAAGTATCTCATTATCGCATCAGCACCATTTTTTGAACTTTTTCTCATCATCCAAAATCGATATGTTTTGCATATCATTCATAATAATCTTCTTACTTTAATATCGATATTGGATATCATACTAGTCTCATGTTCTTTAATTTAATTTTCTGCAAACCTATTGACATTTATAGTATAGTCTGTTTATAGTTCTTTAACTTATTTTTCTAATATATTTCTATTTATTTAAATTTTTATACCTTTTGGTATAAGTTGTAGATTTCATTGGTAAAATTACATGAAATAATAACAAATATTAGTTTTATAGAAGACCTATTTATTTTCATAATATAGAAGTAACAATATCAACGATGGCAATCTTTGCTCATATTTTTTAGAATATGAATAACGACATGCACGAATAGCATGTGTGAAATACAAAATATTGACATATAGAATATAGTTTTTATTATATATTAAAAAAATAAACGGTTTATAACAAATTTATAATATACAAAAAAATTGTTAATATTTCAGAATGCTGCAAAATAAATAATAGATTTGCAAAAAGAAAACCTATTTTTATAGATAAAATCTAACGAAAATTTTTCTACGCAAAATTGTTATTTCTGTTGCTTATGTCTATTGGCTCCGATGATCTCGACCCACTTTCGGTAACATGTGGAATATAGTGTGCAAATATTGGTTTTCATCCGTTATAACAGTCGGACGGCGCCGTTTTCAGCTCCGATCCAAGTCCGACGCCTAAATGGACCGAATCCTCCTGTCAGTAGAGTGAGGCAGAAAGATGGTTTTCCCATCCCCTCTTCTCTGTAATTCTTTCCCATCCGATTGATCTCTAACCTCCTAAATCTCATTTTATCGCAGTATTTCGCACGGAAAAAAAAGGGAAAACAAAAAAAACTCACAGCTCGCAATAATTGGATCCTGAATTTGAATTGAGCGACGGCCGAAATTACAACGAAAAATAATGTCGTGGTTGAGAACGGCGGTGAGCAAGGCGGTGGAGGTTGGCAAGAACAAGAACAACATAACTCGCACAGTCAAGAATTACGCCGACTCCGTCGTCCAGCAGGCCGGTCAAGCCGTCGCCGGAGGCGCTAAGATCTTCCAAGATCGCGTTGTCTGTTTCTCTCTCTCTTTCTCTCTGTCCTCGTTGTTGACTTTCGGTGTCCTAGACTTTGTATTTCGACACTGATTGTTTGGAGTTCGTTTCTTTGAGCTTAGTTTATTGATCTTGAAATGCTGTGTTCATTTCTCGCCATTGTTGTTAATTGTCGTACCAGTTTTTATTATGAGGCTTAAGCGTTTTTTTTTTTTTTTACGTCTATATGTGTGTACGCGCTTTTTCCCGGTTTTTTCGTGATTTATTTCTGGTTCTTTGAAGATGAAATTAGATAAAACGATGAGCCAATCCTAAGTTTGTGTTCTGGGAAGAATGTTCATTTTTACGAAAGGTCTTCTCCAATTTTTTATTTCATTCCACTCAGAGTGCGGCTTGTAAGTTGTCCAGCTAAATTAGTATATATGCATGTGAAAACACATGTTGCTGGACCTAATTTTTTTTGCCCTGGCATTTAACCAATGTAAGGTCCACTTAGTTAAGCTTGAGTGTTGGAAGAACTTGATAAGAACCTCTTTTTGGTTGGCGAAGAAACTATTATTTAACTCAAAAAAAGAAACTATTGTGTGAGGTTTACATGGAGTACAGACTGAATGATGATTGGAACTTGCTTGAGAAGCATTGGACAAAGAGTAATTCACCATCTAGTTTTAATGTTTCAATTAAACTATTATGTGAGGGGTGGGGGTGCAGTTATGAAAGCCTTCGGGAACCCAATCACACTAAACCTACAGATGAATGTAATATGTGCTTCCGGGTGTTAGAAGATTGTTTCATTAAGGTTGTTTTATTGCCTAATCTCGTAGACCAACCTCTGTTCAGTAAGTACCTCCGTTTAATAAATAATGTTTCTTCTAAGCTCCAAGTCTTCTCTCAAATTTAGTAATAATCAGCTCCCAAATAGATGCTTATCTTTCTCAGCTAAAGACAAGTTCATGTAAGAAGTGGGGAAGTCACCGTTGCCACAGCCAGTTTATCATCATTATGAACATCTCCTGCACAAATAACCTTGGATTTGCCAAACTAAACTTAAACAACAGGATGCCTCAAAAGCCAACAAAATGCATCCAAATTTCTGCTAGTGATATTTGCTAGCATCACAAAGAACAATGGTGTCATCTGCAAGAAGGAGATGAAAAATTATCACCTTCACACCAGTATATTCTCAACATTGAAGCTGTTAATAAACCTCCATCCATGGATTTTTATATAAAAAGGTTAAGGAGATAAACAAAGAAACTTTTGGGCTGATTATCACCAAAAACTTGGCAGTAGAGATGCACATTTAGTCTAATCATTCCATTTAATCCCATATCCCATTCTACCAAGCAAGTAGAGGAGAAAACTCCTACCAACACGATCAAAGTTCTCACTATCCAACTAGCACACCAAATCTGCCTTTCAAAAATTTTTTTGCTTGTCAACAGTCTCAGTAGCAATGAGGGAAGCATCTTAGGATTCAGACATACGCTCGCCCAACATTGATTTCAATCTATCAGCCAACTCTTTTGCCAATATTTTGATGTAGATTGACTGGAGTCCAACGGGCTAGTAGGCATATAAATGTTTTTGTGTCCACCTTCTTTTGGAATGAATGAAATAAATGTTGCATGCTGAGGAAACATACCTGCGAGGAGGGTGGAAGTGATGAAAAAAAATTCTTGTCATGATTTGCCATGCTCCAGCAATGACAGAAAGATGCAATAGTAAAACCATTTGGACTGGTGATTGTTGCAATGCCATGTCAAACACTGTAGGACTTCATCCTCAAAGAATCAATTTTCTGCCCTTCTCTGTTTTCATCCAATAGTAAGTTTAGTTCAAGATCATCAATAAATGGTCTAGAAACTGAATTTGCTGTGAACAGATTTTTAAACAAACTACAAACAAAGGAAAAAGACAAGCTTAGGGTTTCTAATGATTCTAATATTTCGTTGTACTCCAAATCAGACCCTAATTTTCTAGGGTCTAGAGGATAACTTTCAAAAAAAAATGTTTATTTTCTTAGCACATGGAATCTACAAGCAATGATATAGGAAGCGAATTAAATCTATGAAAGAAGCATCTCCCACTAGGTTGCCTTTTTATAGTTTTCTTAAAAATACGATCTGTGAATGAAGCCACTCATTTTTGGTTCTTTTTATGTGGACTACATCCCATTGTCTGCCATGAGATTAATAGGCTTAGATTTTGGATCATATTGAATCAATTGGTTTCTAGTCATTCAAGAAACTGTAGCAGCACCATATTTTTGATGTAATTGTGTATTTTTGATGTAATTTTCACAAATACATGCTAAATGTATTATGTTACTTAAAGAAGTCATGGTTCAAATATGTATTGTTCTTGTTTAAAAATGTTTAGACCAATCCATGTATATTTGTGGAAAAGTTATATATCAAAGAGAGCTAATTTCTTTGCAGGGAGCTCGGAATTACAAAAGCTTTAAGCTCGCTGTCAAAAGATTAGAAGAAGCTGCTGTCAATTGCAGGGGGGCAGAAAGAAGTCAGCTGCTTAGAAGATGGTTGATTCTACTCAAAGAAATTGAGAAAATATCTGAAGGTTCCTCGGAAGATGAAGTAAAGACTCTTGGGCAGCATCTTGCTTCTGATGAGACCAAGGGGACCACAAGGAAAGCATCTGTAGTAAGTAAACCCCACTTTAAATAGTTAAGATTGTTATGTTAGATTTTCTGTGAATGTAGGAAGAGGACAATTGCCCCTTCCTTCCGTCTGTTCATTTTATATAATAATAAAATCAGTACAACAAGAAAGAGATAAGTATATTAAGGAAGGAGATAATAACATATCAACTTTGCCTTAATTTACGTTAATCATATCTTTGACTAATCTCCTACTTTTCTTCACACTTCCCCTAAAGCTAGTGTATAAATGTAGTTCAAACCCAACTTGGAATAAATAAACTTTACTCGATTATTATTGAGAGACTTTGTGAATATATCAGTGAGTTGATTTTTAGACTTCATGAATGATGTCTATATATCACAATTTACATTTTTTTCCTGAAAGAAAGGACAATCAACTTCAATGCACTTGGTTCTCTCATGAAAAGTGGATTGGATGCGATATGTAGTGTGGCTTTATTATCATAAATCAATGAGCTAGAAGTAGGAGGACAGAAGCTGAGAACCTGAAGAAAATGTTGTAACTATGTTAGCTCACTGGTAGTGTCAGCCATTGCCCTATATTCTACTTTTGCATTTAATTTTGCTATCACTATTTGCTTTTTACTTTTCTATGAAACAAGGTTATCATCAGGGAATGTATAGCACAATGTGGTGGATCGTCTATCAAAAGGAGATTCTGCCTAGTTTGTATTTGTGGACTTTTTTGCCTGAAGATATCCATTTGATCTGTGTAATATTCCTAATTCTAGAGCCTTACTTAGATATTTGATAATGCATGTAACAACCTCCCAATGGGGAATGTGCTTTATTAAGCGGACTTATCACACTGACTACATATGAAATATTGGGTCTGGTAATGGTAAGATAATTTAGTTTTCTATCTAGTTGACAATGCTAACCTAGATCTTCTAATAGTTGTTCTTCATCCATTAGTAGCTTCATGTTAGAACACATGCGAGTGTCTACTGGACAGGTACCAAAAAAAACTAATTTCATTCGATTGATCAAGTACATACGTTCGTTGAGATAGATTTATACCTTTTGAGATCTAGCAACTTTATCCCCAAGAGGCAACGGAGCTTACCTAAATCTTTTATTAGATATTATTATTGTAGAAACTATTTTAGATGCATAATGCCATCTACATCATTCCCAGTGATAACAATGTTGTTAACATAAACCATAGATAGTATAACATGCATTCTTTCGTAAATAAAAGGCTGAGTGGCCTTTTTGCACCATTGTGGCCAAACTCGAGGATAATTTCTGAAAACTTTTGAAACCATGCTTTGGATGATTACTTTATCTCATAGAACGCCTTATTCAATATGAAATCACAATTCTAGTACACTCTATGAGCAACGAACGTCGAAGGTTGCTTCATATAAAATTCTATGAGCAAATCACCATGAATAAATGCATTCTCAACATTCAAGTGAAATAGACGCCAATCAATGTTAATGGCAATGGAAATAAGGACCCAAATTGACGGGATATTAGCAACGGGTGAGAAAGTTGCTTTGTAGTTAATACCATAGGTTTGTATGTAGCCTTTAGTAATCAGTTGAGCTTTTAGGTGGTCAACTAATCCATCTGGATCAACTTTAGGTATAAAAACTCACTTGCAAACAATAATCTGGGTGCCATGTGGTAAGTGAACCAAGTCCTATGTCTTATTGACACGCAGGGCTGCCATTTATAATTTCGTACCGTTCTTCCACCTAGGATCAGATAACACGCCTTGTATGATTGTAGAGATGACCTTACTAGAAAGTTGAGAAGTGAAATACTTGAAGGATGGCAACAATGAATCACTAGAAACATATTGGAAAATAGAATGGTTTGTCTCATGGATGTTCACCTATACAAAGTGCAATGGGTAGACACTTGGGATCTGTAGTTGTAGGATCTCGAGACGGTAAAGAGATTGGCAGAGGCATGATAGTGGGCTGCGATTGCGTGTAAACTTGTAGACGATGAGACTGATTATGATGGCCTGTGTGAGGGAGTGATAGGATAGGCAGAGTATTAGGAGGAGAAGGGTTAGTGGCAAATAGAGGGATTTCAAGGTTGGAGGAGGACACACAAATAAGAAAATATGAATAGATATTGGAACATGGGATTGCATTCCCGGTGATGATGAGGAAAAAGTTATGGGTTCATCAAAGGAAACATCCACACATACAAAATAGTGTTTGAGATTAGCATTATTGGAATAGTTGAGAAAGACACATTTGGTAGATTGAGGATATATTGTGTCAGAGAAGCATGTAAATATTACAAACACATCCACAAATCTACAATAGCAAGATGTGTGGTGAGGATGAAAAAAGAAAAGAAAAAGGTGAGGCTCTATTGAGCACAGGAGATGGCTTGCATTTTATGAGATAGCAAGTGGTAAGAATAACATCAATCCAAAATTGATTAGGAATGTGCATGTGACACATAAGAGATCTAGTAACTTCCGATAGATAACAATTTTTGCATTCAGCAGCCCCATTTTGTTGAGCAATATATGCATATGAAGTTTGATGAAAGATTCCCTTTGTTGAGAGATAAGAGGTGAAACTAGTGGACTCATATTCTTTGGCAATATCGAAGTAGAGAATCATAATTTTGCATTTGAATTGAATTTTGTTTGGCCTAAAATAATTGGAAGATAGAAAGCAACTCAAATTGATTTTTCATTTGAAATATCCAAGTCATATAAGAAGTCATGCACCAAAAAAAAAAAAAAAAAAAAAGACAGTATATGGCAATTCATTGGTGGAGATCTGAATTGGACCCCTTACATAGGAATGAACTAACTCAAATGGTTCAAGAAGTATGATTAATACTTCTAGAAGGAAATGACACCTGGGGATGTTTGCTAAATTGGCAAGCTTCACATGAAGGAGATGATACAAAATTGAGACCTTTAGTTTGACTCTTTAAAATATGTAAGGATGGATGACTAAGATGACAGTACCACTATATAGTAGATGTCGTAGTCTAGAGAGCTCGAGGAGGTCAAGGTAGTATAGACTACCCACTTTATTTCCCGTACCAACCATCTTCTTTGTCTTGTGATCTTGGAATGCACACATAGAAGGTTAACAAATTAATAAAAGAATGTAAAGTTTTTGTAATTTGACTAATAGATAATAAATTGAATAGAAAGTCTAGGACATAAAGAATAATAGATAAATCATGATTAGGGATCAAATGGATGTTCTGAGCCTATACTTTAGTTTGAGAACTATTAGCAAGGGTTACACATTTAGAAGAATCAATAGGTTGATAATTAGGAAGGGAAGTGGATGAGTCAGTCATATGTACATCGGCCTAGTCTATGCAAGAGTGGCAATGGACTTAGTCTTTTTATGAGTTAAGAATTCAATATACTCATCTCGTGGTATTGATATAAAATTAGGCTATGGAGTAGGCACAATGTCAGAAGAGATTTCCACGAAAGAGACTTAGTGTGTAGCTGCTTGGTTTGCCATGTAAATCCGAACAATAATTGGCAAAGTTACTAACACGATCACAATGATTACCTTTTTCAGGTTCACAACTACTTGATCAACCATTGCCTTTAGAGTTAGACTGACCTCAAAAGCTGCATATTTATCCTCACAAGTGTATAAGAGGGCAATTTAGTTTCATCCAATAAGTGGAGATCGTATACACATAGAATTGTGTCCTATGTTTAAAATTCAGCGATAACTTGGAAAGTATGAGGTTTTGCTTATGTGATCTCTAGAAAATTAAAAATCAAATGATTGATTTTTGGATTGTTTTATAGTAAACTAATGCAAATATGAAATAAAAGTAATAATAATAAATAAAGATAAAATAAATAATCATTAAGCAAAGTAAAAGCCTACTATTTTAAACACAATAAGTTTCAGGCAATAAAGAAAATATTGTGTAACAACTGAATAAAATTATCTGACTACTACTGTTGCATTAAAATTTTGGCTAGTAGCACATATGGTGGGAAGTATGAAATAAATTAATGCAAGAAAGAAATAAAAATAAAAGAATACACCAAATTAAACCATGCAATAAATCATAAAAATTGTGACTTTAAAACCCCCTAAATAATTATTAAAATTAAAACAAATCAGATTTATATGAAGTAAACACTGAATAATAAAAAACAATGTGTGGCATATAAAAAATAAATTGCGGGAAATAATAATTGAATGCTAATGTGTCTTCGAATCTAGATTGTCGAACAAATTAGGGAGCCGCCTTAGTCGGGTGTCCAATCGAAAAATAGGTTCGGTTTTCGTTACTTTGAACCCGGATTTTGTGTGCTACAACAAACGAATAGGTGGTAAGTGGAATACTGAACTTACTCCTCAATATATTCTGCTACATTTAAGTTAGTAATCTCTCTTTTTGGAAGAGAAAGATAGAGGAAGTGAATTCGTAGATGCAAATGTATGGTGATTGAGTGTTTGATGGAGGACTGTGTTTTGTATATTACGCCCGGAAGGAAGAGCGGCTTTTGAGGAGTTGCACCTGTAAAAGATAGGGTGGCTTTAGAAGAGTGCACTCGAGAGGAAGAGTGGCTTTAATAGTATTTAGAATTACTTGCTTGTCTGAGCGTTTGTCTGGATCTCCCTTTTTTCTTTGTCTAGATTTTTGTCTCTCTCTCCCGTGGAGGAGGTGTATTTATAGTTTGGGATGCTGGTTGCCAAACCCTTGGGTGCTATGGCTTTGGATTTATGAGGGGCGTTACTTGCGTAACTGTGACAACCCGGGTCTTAACCGGAAACCGGCAAGGCTCCGCCTGTAAAATGGCCATCAAACTAAACACAAGCTTGTACAATATTCTTGTACAACATATCTATTACCACAACAATTATACATAAGATCCAAATGCCACAAAACTAATACGTGGCTCCAATGTCATATCTTCGAATACAACATTGGCTCATAAGAGATGTCGCTAGGTACCTAAAAATCAAACCATAATAATCTGTGGAAGCATATATAATCACCAACACACATCGGAACTAAGCTATAATATACATCATCAGTATACAAATATAGATCAATACATGTCCATCAAAATGTACAAAAGTGCTCCATGGAGTACAAAACCACAAAATCTACATCTACAAAATCATCCTCCAAGTTTAACGCCTAGCCAACTGCTAACTTCTACTGCGCCTTATCGGGTATAAGCTTGTACTCATCTGAAGGTAAGAAAACCGTAAGGAGTAAGCCAAATGCTCGGCAAGACATGATATAATCAAAGACATTAAGCAGTATACTCAAAATAAAGTAGGAGATAGGGAATACGAGCATAATATAGATGCATAAACATGAAGTATGATCAATGTACTTTCCAAAACACGTTTATCTTTCCACATTTTACATTTGATTCCTTTAGGTTCTAAAACATGCAGAAATTTATTCATTATTTAGGGACCGGGGCCAGTAGGCCTTACGAGTTAACGAAGTAGCCGAATAAGAAACAAAATGTGTATGTATCCACATATTCTAAGGTACTACCCACAATACTTCAAACTTTAACGTCCTATGGCGGACGGTATACTTTTCACTCGATATACGAGACCAGATAACATATATGCCACCATAGCACTTCCCGTGGCCCAGGAGCATTCCTCGGTCTACCACTGTAATATCTTAAGGTATGTTAGGGAATACTACCATCTGAATTATAAATCATCGGTTAAGTTTCATGATTGCTTATTCTTAAGGGAAGGTTCCACTATAATTCTTATCATATAGTTCTCACTTCCTGGAGAACAATTCATCAACATAACAAATTGTGGAGTTCTCTTCTTATACTTTTCATAACTTGCATAATTCTTGGATACAAATGCAGATAATCATATTCTTGAGCATATTGATACACATTTTTATATTCTTGTGAGCTTAAGTCGTCACATGACTTTAAATACATGCACAAATCAATATAAAGTTTGGAGAATTTAGGAAATTCTTACCACAATGAGCCAAACATAATTTTAGAGCTTTCGGACCACAAATTCCTTCACAAAAGCATCCAACAATATTTCCGGAACATACTAAATAATATATCCAAAATACATGTAAACAAATACCAAATAATCACTTTCATCAGCTAGAGTCCCAAGTTTTAAGTCCATATTATAGATAAATTCCAAAATAAACGGGAGAGAACATGTGGGGCATGGGGTTAGGATTTCGTTGGACGCATAATACCCCACAAACTTAGAAATCAGACATAAAATTAATATATATAGATATATATATATGTATATATATGTTCAAAATATGGGTATCATAAAATACATACTTGGACGGGTATCGGAACAAAAACACCTGAAGAGAATGGAACAAAAAGTATAACGAGAGAAAGAAAAGTATATAGATGCACTTGCCTCGGCCCGATCTACAACTTCTTTACCTAGTTCTAAGCCAGAAACGAACTCGGTACTTCGATCTCTTCCTCTCTCTTCTCCTTCGCGTTCTCTCTCTCTCCTCTCTCTCGGATTTGAGTGAAAATGACAGAAGAAACCCTCACGCGCGCTTAAATACACAGATTGGTGCTCGAGCACCAGTCGAGCACTCCTCGGGCCCCACAGCACCTGGAGATCCGTGCTCAAGTGTCTATTGGGCATGCCTTGAGTGCACCATTCTTCCAAATGCGCCCCGGGCACGCCTCGGGTGTGCATTGGGCGTGACCATTCTGTCATATGCGCCCTGGGTGCGCCTCGGGCACCACTTAGTTGCCAGGCCTCCCAACTCCCTTTTTGCTTTCGATGCTAATTTCCTATTTACTCTTAAGCCTAATTTTGTTTATATTAACCTAATTACTTCTAATTACAATATTTTGGAAACTGGTACTTTACAGTAACTACTGCCTGTATTTGATGGTTGGACTATTCAGTTTCCAACTGTTGGGCTGGTGCATTAACCACCTGTAACAATATATTGATTATCCATTAATGTCTAATTACTACTGGATGGTTTGGGTCGCGCCCCTTGAGTCAACTAATGTGCTTTTTGGTTCTTGGACTCAGAGGATTTTCTGATGGGCTGTTGTCACTTGGACTTTCCTTCCTTCTGCATACTGGATTCTAGGCCGGTCCATGTACTGCCGTATCTATCACTAGCCCCTCATGTTGGGAGGTTTGAATTTTCAACTTCTAGCATGTTCATGATAGGACGCTAACTGCAGATCTTTCTCACATGCTCCTTCCCTAGATATTCAGCAGATTCGGTCTCTGTTTGGCAGGATTTGATTTGATTATCTGCCATCAATGTTGGGATGCATTATCTTCTCGGATTTAATGCTCGTTGATCCTCCCTTTCGGTTATAAGTGGAGGAATCTTTATACTTTACATCACAAAGTGTTTCTTATTTACAAAGGAGTGAGTTCGTTCGGAGGTAGCATGGAGCCTTCACTGGCAGAAGACGGAATTGGAGGGAGTTCTTCTTTAGCGTTTGAAGTTGAGATTCGAGAATATGCCTGAAGTCTGCTTTGGTTACCCTCTTTTATATGGGAATCTACCTTGGTTTTCCTCTTTTACGGCCATCCCAAAATCAGGCCTTCATCGTTGTAGCAAGTTCCTAGGTTTTGGAGGGTAGTTTCTTCATCTTCCTGTTTGTGTCGGGCAGTCCTCTTTGATGCAGTTATAAAGAGGAGGTGTCTCAGACTTTGACCGGGTGAGGGTTTTTTCTTCTCCCCGTTTATGTTAGTCAATCTATTCTGCTACAGTTCTTAAGAGGATTGCTCTCGACTCTGACTGGGAAGAGATTTTTTTTTTTTTTGGCCTTCCTGTTGAGGATAAGTGCAATTTTAAAAGGGGCTGCTACTGTTCCTCTAGGAAAGGCTTTTATGCTCTTTCTCTACTTGAAATGGACAGTTCGTTGAGTAGTACTGCTGTGTTTCAGGGGTGAGAGCTTTTCTTCTATCTTTGTCCATCTCAAGGTCAGTTGGACTACTGTAATCAGATTATTGCTCCATGTGTTATTTATTTCATTTTGAGTTATACATTTACTATTGTAAGCTTGTATGTTGTGAAAGGAATTACTGAATGGAACTTTTCGAGCATTTTTTGTCTTTGTTGCATGGCACCAATATCCCCGTATGCTTTGAATAGTTGAAGTGCTTGAATATTACTTTGTGCTGTGTAACTTTTAACAATTTGACAATCTGGACCATTGATAACTCGATCTTCTGACAATGTGACTTATAATAATTTATTTTGAACGCTCGAATGAGCATCCGTAAATTAATCGAATTAGTCTTGAGTATTAGGGTCACACATTGCTAGTCTGTCGTCTTGAAAAGCGAAGTGCTAGGGTATTATGACTTGCGCTGAGTTGGAGATTTGCCGATCTAGGCGTTAGAGTCGTCATCTTTTTGCCTGCTGCGCTGGGAGGTGTAGTGTCCGACCATCATTACTGGCACAACAAAACTGATGCGCCGTAGTACTCTTCGGTACAGGCAAGTGTCTTAGCCATAATGGGGATGCGCCTCTTCAGTACCCCCAAACGACACTATTCTTGGGCTAAAGCTTTGGCTATTTAAACTTTGGCCTTCTCCGCTTTCTGCACCTCTTCTTTCTCGAATCGCTCAACCCTAATTTGCTCATCTTATTCTTGCTTCCATGGCTTTTCGAGCAACCACCCAGGGCACCTCTGTGATTCGATCCGTCCTCACTTGTAATGATGTGGACGCTATGTACACTAAATACAATATTCCTAGTTCCATTCCATACGTAATGCTTGAAGACAATGATAGCGCATGCACTTATCAATTCGGATTCATTGCTATTTACGAGGCCCACCTGAAGGAGGGCACCTTTGTATCCCTTTCGCAAAAGAGTTGTATGAGATCTGGAAGCTTTTGAAAATTCCAGTGGCCTACCTCCACCCCAATGCTCTTTGATATTTGATTTCTTTATGTGTTTTCTTCCCTTACAAGAAGCTTCCCGTAAATGCCCGAGCCATGAAGGTGATCTTCTGGTTCAACCAGGATGCAGATTGGATTTCTTTCACCCTCTACAATAAGCAGGGGCAATCCAAATTCAATAAAGGGTTGGAAGAATCGATTCTGTTATCTGATGGTTCCTTCTGACCAGTCCTTTTCCAATAATTGGGGCAGAGTCAATGGCGTCTACTCCGGGGATGTTCTAGAGAGATACAACCAATGGCTCGAACCGTTGATTGAGCTCGTTGAGAACGCCGCCACTCTGCACCGTATGGTTACTTGGCTTACTCGGAAGGCATTCATTGATGCTCAGTTGGAGGTCAAGACGGAAGGGAATGATATCACCGCCAAGCCGTTTTGCCAGCCCAAAAGGAAGCCAGGAGATTTGTTCATTTGAGATTCTCCTTAAAGGGTGGCTGGTAAGGCGGTTCCTTCCTCTACTTCCTTGACCAACTATGAGTGAGTTGTGGATAAGGCCTGTGAAGTGATGATTGTAGAATAAGCTGGTGAGTCTCGGAGGCCGGGTTCCACTCATTCTTCTCCAATTCGTCTAGTTTTTAAGGAGACGACCGGACTTGTTGAGGGTGGTGAGCCCCTTGTACCTTTTGTTGAAAGAATAAATGATCCCTCGGCTGGCGGATCGGGTGAACCGATCAATGCTCCAATTGTAACCGAGTATGGAGTTCCAATTTTGGTCGCCTCATTGCCTGATGCATCTATTTGCACGCCTCCTACTGTTTTTGTTGAGGAGGGTGCTAATAATGATCAAATGGCTGAGGAAATAATTGGTAATAATCTAGAGGCTATGGCTACAGAGGAGGTGCCTTGCTTTGAGGCTTCAGTACCTGAGTTTTTGGAGTCTTCAGGCATTTCTCTTTCTCCTCTTGGCTTTTAGGTGCCCCTTTATCGCCATGCATTGCCTATTTTGTGTTGGGGGGCCCCATTTGTATCTGGACTTGAGGATTCTTAGGTCCTCAGGTGCCTTTGCACCTGAGTTTTTAGAGGCTTTAGGCATTTCTCCTTCTCCTCTTGGCTTTGAGGTGCCCCTTTATCACCATGCATTACCTATTTTGTGTGGAGGGCCCCATCCGTTATCTGGACTTGAGGGTTCTCTTAATCCATCTTTCCAGGATGGACTATCTCTCATTGAGCTATTGGCTACATACTGATTCCGAGATGTACCTCACTAATGTGTAGTCAGCTTCTTCTGGCATGACACACCACATGTAAGAGATAGAATAACCTCGTTGGTACAGCCTTCCGTCCACGATGGTGTATCGATTTGCTGTCTTCTTTATACGCTTGGCGTTATCTAGGTTTTTTTGTAGAAGGCCTTTGATGAGGTACCTTCTATACGGAGTCATCTAGGTTTTATCATCGGAAATCTGAAACATCTTTTGCTTTGAGACTTCTATGCTTGGGGTTGCAAGAATTTCTCATATATCTTGGGCGTATTGCTTGGGATTACTGGTCGCTACTGGCTTTGCCAGCTAATCTGCTTTCTAGTTGTTTTCTGGTAAGATACCTTGCGAGCAATGGGTTAGGCACTTTGAGATTCTTGGTGACCTGGTTGACAATTAGTTTCGAGTCGCTGTGGACGATTAGGTTTTTTGCTAAGCATTTCTTTGCCAGCCTGAGTCTTGCCAATAAGGCTTTGTACCCGGTGACATTATTGGTGGATGGATATCTGAGAGTCATTGAGCTTTCATCTCTAACTTGTCTGGTGTCCTTAAGACCACCCCTGCTCCGCTCTTTGATTGGGTTGATGACCCGTCTACATGTAAGATCCAGATAAGAGTCTCTTCTTCTTGTTGGTGGGTGCCCTTGCTTGTTTCGATGAAATCTAGAATCAGGGTTGTCGTTTTAACTATGAAATCTATGAGGGCTTGACCTTTTATGGTTGGCCGTGGTTAGAATTCTATGTCAAACTCGCCTAATTCGATAGTCTATTTGATCAGTCATTCGGACATGTTGGGTTTTTGTAGGATCCTTTTAATGGATGGTCCATTACAACGATGATTTTGTGGGCCTGGAAGTACGGTTATAACTTCCTGGCTGAGTAGACTAGTGCTAGAGCGATTTTTTTTGGCGTGCGAGTAATGAGTCTTGGTGTCTGTCAGGATTTTTTTGTTGTAGTAAATTGGTCGTTGTACCCTGGGCTTTTGTCTGATCAGGACCTAACTTAGTGCTGTATCTGATATTGCCAGATAGATATAGACGACATAGTTATCAAAAGTATAGCAGAGCCTTTGATACGTGGCTTCTGCATTCTTCATGAAGGATGTATACTCTTCATCGTTGAAACTCATTCGAATCTGGTTATAGCTTGAATAGGTGTCCATAAAGCTTAATAGCTTGTGCCCAGATGTTGAGTTTACCAACAGATCAATTCTCGGCAACAAAAGTTTGTCTTTCGGAGATGTTTTATTCACATCAGTGAAGTCAACGCATATCCGTCATTTCTCATTGCTCTTCTTGATGACTACTACATTGACAGCTAGTTCGGATATTGGATTTCCTTTATGAAGCTTGCGTCGAGTAGTTTCTTGACTTCCTCTCTCATAGCAATTAACTTATCGATGGAATAGTTCCTCCGCTTCTTCTTGACAGGTTTGTGCCCGGGATCGAGGTCCAACTTGTAGACTATTACTCCTATCGAAATCCCTGGCATGCCAGTGGGTATCCATGCATACACATCGGAGTTTTGCCGGACAAAAGTCATCAACTGTTCACGCAGGTGCCCCATCATTGAGTTTCCGATCTGAACATATTTCTTAGGCTCATTGGAATTTGGTTGGTTAACTCGTTAGACTGTCCTTGCTGCAGTCTGGCTTCATCTTGAAGATCAAGTCTTCAATCAGCTGATTTGAAACCGTCTGATTAATCTAAAATAAATAGTATGTCCGGCCAGTGACTTGGATCGCCTTGGACCTATCTGATGCCACTTACTGTCATGAATTTTATTTTGAGATGTGGGATCGATTTTATTATGCCAAATAAAACTAAGTAGGGCCATCCCAAAATAACATTGTAGACTGAGGGTAGGTCGACCACCTAAAATGTGAGCATGCGGGATGTTGTCTTCGGATACATTCCTAGTGTGAACCCCAATTGAATGGTTTCTTGGACTAAAATAGGTTCGTTATCTAGTCTGTATAGGGGTCTCTCGGCCGGTCTCATTTGATCATTTCTTAATCTGAGCTTGAAATAGGTGTCAAGATATAATAATTTCTTGAGTTTTCATTATTAATAAAGACTCGTTTTAATTAATAGTCTAGTGTACCGTTCGAAATGAGTGTAGTTACAATAAGAGGATTGGAATGGGGAGTCATTACATGAGTCATATCGTCGTTGCTAAAACTAATAACATCATTTCTAACTCCTATCCTCTGCTTGATGCTACTGGAAGTCTTCTCTGGGTGGTTTGGAGTATTATTTCTGGGTGGTCTCGTTGACACCATGTTAACCATTTCAATTGCAACCCGGTTGCGTGGCTGCTCCTTTTGGCTCAGCTCATCATCTACTCTACTAGAGGTTTGCCCCGAGTTTCTCAGAAACTTGTTGAGATACCCTTTTCGAATGAGAGTCTCAATTTTTTTCTGCAGAGTTCGGTAGTCCTTAATACTGTGACCCTGAGATCGATGGTAGAAACAATACTTAGATTGATCTCCTCCTTCCGGGTTCTTGGGCTGTTTGGGCTATTTCAGAAACTTTCTTCCCGGATCTGCATGAAAATGTTCATCCGAGTGTCATTTAATGGAGTCAAGTTTATGGGCCTAAACTCTCTTCGAACACCCAGCTCTACCCTCGGCTGCTTCCTGAGATCTCGGGTGTTAGAGTTGTCTCTATTCCTCTTCTTCCCGCTCGTTGATCCCTGATGGTGATTTGTACGCTCTAGCCTTTTCGCTTCGTTGGCCTCCTCCATGGCGATGTACGCCCGGGTGATGGTCTTGATCTCAAGAAAGGTTTTGGGCTCTTGTTGGACCAAGTGCTTGGAGAAGTAACCCGATTACACGGTCGTTATAAATGAGGTCGGTTTCACCTCGTCGGTTAGTTTGGATATCCTTTGGGCCTCTATGTTGAATCGTGGCAGGAAGTGTTTCAGACTTCCGTTGGCCCCTGTTGGATGCGGATAAGGTGCTACGACTACTTCTCTTCCCTTCAGTTGGAAGCAAACTGCAACAGGAAATTGTAGGTTAATTCCTGGAATGTTCTGATTGAATTTGGCTGTAGCCGATAAAATCAAATATGAGCGTCTCCCTTAAGGGTCAGAGGAAAGCAGAGACATAAGGCCATGTCATCTAGGTCCTAGAATCCCAACAGAGTGCTGAATTTCGAGTGGTTCGGAGAGATATGTTGGATCGGCTGGCTATGGGCCCTCCTTGGCAGGGTACTGCATGAAGCCTCTTCTCGGGTTGAATTCCTCCAATCGTCTTGGAAACAACTAGGATTCCGCTGCTCTGGCCTTTTGTCCTGTGCTTCAAGATTTAGTCAGCCTTCCAGCTGGGTTTGTGCCTCGTCGCTTGAGGCCTCTCGGGCCTCGATGTTGTCAGGCCGATGAATCATTTTCTTTAACGGGCTAGCTATTTCTTCCTCCGGTTCCTCCTTTTGGACGTTGAAGTCTGGGAGTTGAAGGGAGGAGACTCCAGCGGTTGTCCCTCCAGAAGGGTACATATGGTCTGGAGCAGTTTCAACATCATGTCCACCGGGGCAGCTAGTGTCTCTACGTTTATGTTCGTGGCCGGACGATCGCCTCCATGGCTACCCACTGTAGGGTCATCGCCATGCAAGATGGTGTCTTTTGCTGGTACACTTTTTTGAGCTTTGGTGTTCACTATGTCTTCTTTCTCCGGTTGTGTGGTTGGACTTTTCGTCGTTTCCCACATATGGTTCCAATGATGCGCCTTCGGATTCGGATTGTTGAATGAATTAGGGATCCGCCTTAGTCGGGTGTCCAATTGGAAAATGGGTTTGGTCTTCGTTATTTTAAACCTGAATCTTATACATCACAACAAACGAATAAGAGGTCAGAGGAATACGAGACTCGCTTTTTGATATGTTCTTCAACGCTCAAGTTAGTAATCTTTTTTTTGGGAAGAGAAAGATAAGAGGAAATGAATGCATGGATGCAAGTGGATGGGGATTGAGTGTTTAATGGAGGATTGTGCTCCATAGATTGCACTCAGATGGAAGAGCGGTTTTTGAGAAGTTGCACACGTAAGAGATAGGGTAGCTTTGGAAGAGTGCAGTCAAGAGAAAGAATGGCTTTGATAGTATTTAGATTTGCTTGCTTGTCTGAGTGTTTGTCTGGTTCTCCCTTTTTTCTTTGTCTAGATCTTTGTCCCTCTCTCAATGGAGGAGAAGGTGTATTTATAGTGTGGGGTGCCGGTTGGTAGACCCTTGGGCGTCATGCTTTTAGATTTATGAGGTGAGTTGCTTGCGTTATTGCCGCCTGCATTTGATGATTTGACCGTTCAATTTTTTACCGTTGGGCTTGTGCAGTAACCACATGTAATAGTCTATTAATTATCTATTAATGTCTAGTTACTGCTGGATGGATGGTTCGTGTTGCTCCTTTTGGGTCAACCGCTGCGCCTTTTGGTTGTTGAGCTCAGAGGGTTTTCTGATGGGTCTTCGTCACTTCAGCTTTCCTTTTCCTTTTGCATACTGGATTTAGTGTCAGCCTGTGTATTGTTGTACCTATCAAATGCAAAAGAAAAAATTTTTAAATAGATGATTGAATCAAACAAAAAATAAGAACTTGCAAAGATAAAAATAACAAGTGCAACAATAAAAAAAAAAAAACCTAACTTTAAATTGTATAAAAATAATTAAATTATAGTGACAATGAAACTTACCAAATTAACAATCTGTCGTAACTTACATCAACAATCAATCTCTTTGAAGTAAATTAAAATTAACGGGATTGCACCAATACAAGTAAAAACTTTGATGAAAAACAATAAAATAACAATTTTCAAAACTACAAAATATCATTCTCTTTCTCTCTCCTCCTACTCTAAGCCTACGCCTAACTCAAAATCTCTTAAAACTACTCCTATGCTTTACCACCATCTAAGCTTCCCTCCTGCTGTGCTGTGAGCCTTCTTAAACTAGAGGAGATATAGGTTTTTAATTAATTAATTAATTAATTTCCACCCTTAATTATTTGATTTGCTTGAATCCTCAAAGAAAGGAAAATATCTTTGTTGCTTTTCTTCTTGTTTGGTTGACTCTATTAGGAATCCTACCGTTTCTATGTTTTGCTTTGATTGCTTGAACACTGAAGGAAGGAAAATGTTGTTTGTGTGGTGTTATGTCCTTTGTGCATGATTTGGCCATTTGCAAGATTTTGGATAATTTCATCAACCATCCTTCTCTTTAGACCTACAAATCAAAAAGTAAAGATAAAAAATAAAATAAATAAATTATTACAGAATAATAGTGAATAAGTTGCTATAGAAGTGTAATATTTGATGTTCATCAAGAGTCATGGCCACCCCTTAAAAATTACCTTTAGAGTCCTATTGTATGGCAACTCGGACCTGAATCATCTAACCCGACCTGAACCAACTATATAGAAAAAATTCAAACCATAAATGTTCATTATAATTCCATTATAAATGAAAGATCTATCATAAATGTTAAACTCCTCGAAACTAAAGAATAAATTAATGTCCATATAAAATCAAACTAAAGGGAATGCAATCCTGATATACTATCCAACATCTATTAAAATGGAAAAGAAATCTCCCATCATATGATATTTTTAGACTCTAAAATCATCTCTCTATTTAAAAGCTTCGCAGCAAAAAAAATCTCTACTAGCTTTCTAGTAGCAGCTCTATTTTGGAGCTTAGAAAACCTAGGGATCAGTAAAATATCCAACAAGTGATATAATCAATAATATTAGTAGTTAATAAATATCTTAGATAACAATATTTAATATACAATGCAAAACAACCATTGACTATTTGAAACTCGACGCCACGTTATAACCAGAACCCAAGAGCTAAAAGAATCACTATCAAGAGTTCCCATCAAAGCCGAACATTATGAACTCAGTCGGGATTTCACTTAATCCGAATATGAATAAGAGTATAGGTTCCTCTGAACCTATCTAAATAGAGGTCACAATTGTATGAGATATCAAAATAATCTTATTGGATCTTATTCTGTCACTGTGAATTAACGACTGTACGTCCTCTACTAATGGTTGGATAACAACCACAAGGCACTGATGCTCGCGCAATTGTGTGGACTCATGATACCTTGCCACCTATGGTGTGTTAGTATTGAACTCAAATCATATGATTAATATTCTCGTTACCTTTCATGGTAAGCCTAGAATATACCACACTTGTATTCCCGTGGTCCAACTGGGATCACGGTTTCTCCGTTGGACGTCATGGGTTCAGATCAATTAAATAACCTCTTTTCAATGTAGGAACTTTTCGAATTAGCCCGTCAATCTGGAATCTCTGTTAAAATGCAACTGCGGTTTTGAGTTTTCTGACAGTTTTATCTGTTATACATGGACAGGTTTTGTATTATGACGCCGATGATCAAACTGAACCAATGAACTTTCGGGATTTATTCCTATATAGTCAAGCACTTGAGGGCATAGTGCTGTCAATGGTATGTCAAACTGAAGCAGTCTTTTGTGCAATTGTAGTTTGACTTGCGAGCTGGGTTGGAGTATTATTATTGTTGTGCACAAACTTAGGAGTAATTTTGAAAGTATATGCGATCTGATAGTACTTGTTTAGCTTTGAGTCCTGGGTTTGTAATGTCACTCTGTTCATTGGTAGTTTAAGCCTGATATGTGTGCTTCCTGGATCCAAGGCTTAGGATCTGCCATAAGCATCAGGCATAACATCATAAATTATGTACAAGAATTAAGAAAATGTTCTTTTTTCTTGCACGTGTGTGTTCGAAGTTCCTGAGAATATTTTCAAAGGGGACATGAACTTTATGTAAACCCTTTCATCATGCATATTTGCCTAATTTATAAGTGTTTACTGATAGCTTTAATGCCACTATTTAACTTATCCTGTCCCCACAAGTGAGGGACAGAAAAGGAAAGGTTGAGCTATCCATTGCAATGCCAAATTCATCTTACTGAAAGATGAAGCAGTGGGAGCCTGAAAGTTATGACTGGTGATTAGAATCTTAACTTCATAGCATTAAAAACATTGGTCGTGATGCATTTGAGAACATGGGACTGTCATTCTTTATTGTTTGTTCCTGTGACCCCTATCTCGAAAAAAAAATTGCCAACCAAGAAAAAGGGAAAAAGGTAAATGAAAAAAAAAAGAGACACTGAATCCTGGACTTGTTAAAAGGAGAAAATGGAGAAAAAGGTCTCTGTGGTTTTGCTTACCAGAAAGGGAAAGGATAGAAGGAATCTGAAGGATATTGTCCTGGACTGATGTTCATCTTCATGTCGTATCCTGTGCAGAAACTTGAGGATATCTGGAATAGCTGTCTCCCTAACTTTATCATAATATTGTCTTATTTCGTTTGAAATGGCATGCCTTTGGTTTGATGTATGGGGTCCTTTACATCACTGAAAATACATCAACTTAGTCAAGTCCCATGGAATCATTCGTCTACTTTTGTTTGACTATTAATAATTACGTAAATCATTTTATTTCTTTTGGTCTATTTTGCATAATCTCTTACATTGATGCTACAATGGGTGACATTATCATTATTTTTAGTACCTACAAGGACATCATAATGATTTTGGATAATCTCTGTTGTGAAATTACATGATTTGGATTAGCTTTATAATGTCTGTTCATGGAAGTTAATCCCAGTCTAACTCTTTTCCAATTAATCAGATACTTCAAGCACCAAATGACGAAGAGGTCTCTCTACTCTTGCAAATGTTTGAGTAAGTTTGTCCACAAACTTGTTGATTCTGTATTATCTTGTTTGAAATCCTAGATATTCGGCAAGTAGCTTATTCTAAACTGCTTTGGCTTGGTATATTTATTTCTTGGTGTTTAATCCTCCTCATATATTTGCACTGTTAATTGAAGCATATTTTATCCCCCGGGTCATGGTGAAAAAGCATATTAGTACCCTTAAGAGCTCTAGTTTGTTGGATTGTTTCTGCTGCTTCAGCACAACTGATGCCAGTACCTTTTAATACTTGAAGGAATAGATGTAAATATTGTTGATATGTATTAGTATTGGACTCCTCAATACAGATATTTCTTGATACTACAATAATATTATAATGTGTTGTTGTATTACAATATATCGCGATTTATCGACCGATATTCAAAATATCAGTCGATACCCGATATTTAGCCAATATAGTCCTGTTAGCTGCGATTTTCAAAAATTTTTTTATTTTAATATATTCGAGACTGATATGTATTATTCGATATTAATACGGCTGCAACCGATACTAATTTCAATATTTTCATCAAGCTTGACGGTGATTAATCAGCTCCAGTAATGTGATGAGTTGCTATTACAGTGCCTACAAGTATAGGGATCATGAGTCCTAGATTCTAGTTCATGCTTTCTGCTTTTATTTCTTAGCCCAGCTCATATGATATCTAGGGTTTTCATTTCATTTATTGCATGCAGGCTCTGTCTTACTGGTGGTAAAGGAGTTCATAATGCAATAGTTAGCAGCGTACTGGATCTTGCAAATGCTTTTTCAGGCTATGAGGATGAAGTATTGGTATTGTTTTTCATTTGTCTTTTGGTTTTGTTTTCATCATTAATTTTGAAATCTCTCTCCATGTCGAGTTAGTGAGTGGATTTAGATGCTTATTTTTAACCTAAATCTCTTTGCAGATTTGGGCACATACATTCACAAGCAAGAGACTAACTTATGTTCTCTTCATGACATCTTTTTTTCTTTTTCTTCTATCATAGGTTCAGCTTTTTTTTTTTCCCCTCAAATGATGGATTAGAATTCTCTTTTAGCGGTGTGTCAATATATGTTTGGGAACTGAGTCATATATGTTAGTTGCCTGGAATTGGAGTATCTAGCTTGTGGTAAAATGGCAAATTTGTATTACTTTTCCAGGTAAAGCGAGAGGAATTGCTCCAGTTTGCTCAAGGTGCCATTTCTGGGCTAAAAATTAATGCTGATATCAAAAGGTGCTTGATAAATCCTAGTCTTTTCCTCTTAGCTACTCTAATTTGAATGCTCTAATTGTTTGAGATTTGCTTCCCCCTTGGTGAAGGAAAAACAACAGAAGGAAAAGAAAGAAGGAAAGATGAATAAAGGGGAAGGTTGCTATGATAACTTCCCCTAGATTTTCAATGAATAACATGGTTTGTTTGTAGTTATCTATGGCGTTAGGGTAATCATGGTAGCCTAGTAAGAGGCTATCCTCCTTGCCACTTGCAATCCCCACCAACTCCCCTGCCCTTCTTACCAATCCCATAAAATACAAGCTTCCACTCATTTTTGGCATTTAATTTTGTAGGTTTTGTGTTCATCAACTTTATTAGTTCTGTGCTGTCTGTGAGTGTATTTATGCCCTCTTACTTGCAACGTCTGAAACTAAGAAGTATGAAACATATATCTTGATGGCTTGGGGCTGCTGTTAGGACTTAGTTTTGCCTTCACAAATGCTCTGTCTCTGTTGTTCATCTCTCTTGCTGTTCTCTTGTTCTCTAATTAACTTGATTTGCTACTTGGTATCAAAGCGATTCTGTCATCAATAACCATTACCTGTTGTCCCTCTAGCCTAGATTCGGAGGAGGAATAAATCCCGACTGGGTGACCTTGAAGATCAGCAACCTAGAAATCATAGTGATGTCATCATGTTGCTGGCTGGCAACTGGAGCGACTTCCCTGGGAAACAAAACCCCTAGATTAGTTTTGAGAATTGACAACCATTTGTGCTCCTTTGATTAAAGACTTCTGTTACTTATCTGGAACCATATGTTGCAAAAACAATGAATGTGAGGGTGCTATTGTCCCTGTGGATCAAGCCTCAATGAAACAAATAAGTCAATGATGTGCTCTTGGTATTTGTATGGGATGCAGAGTGACTTTTGGAATTCAGTAGAAGACCTGCTACTGTGGTTTCCTTGTTTCATTACATATTTTGGATTCAGAATACTTAGGTCTGACATTCATGTCATCTGTATCATAGTTCTTTCCAGTGGTTCTCTGCGAAGCCATGTTGGGTTTTCCTGGTTGAGTAAAAGTTGTTAATTTGATGTTTGATCGATTGACTGGTTGGATTATACTACTGGCTATTGTTGTTTTCCCTGCATTTTCTCTTGGCTGTTTTTATGTACTGGGGTATCTCTTCTTTTCTTTATCAATTGCTGGGAAGAAGTCTATAATAGCCAGAGTTGAGCTGGTGTCAACATCTGTTCAACAACGAGCAGCTTTATAATTTTGTATCAAGTTAAGTGGTGTTGGGGTACTCAGATTAACCGCAATTTGGCTTATTAACATATTAAATTCTGTCTGTTCTGCATGTGGGATGCTTCAGATAGTGACTCCTCACTTGATGGCTTAATCAATGCCGCTAGAGCTTTTACAAACAACCTTGCTCTGATGTCTTAATCAATGCCTCCGGAGCTTTTACAAACAACCTTGCTCACTCAAATTTTGCCAGTTAGGCTTATGTAGATGCCACTTCGCTTCAATTAGTCCATTTCCTTGGATCATTGATTTAGGAGTTTGGACCATTTGATCACATGACAAGTTCTTCAAATTTGTTTCCATCATACATCATACTGCCCTTAATATGGTAGGGGAAAAGTTTGTAACACTGATGGTTCTACGCAATCAATTTCAGGAATGGGTTCTATTCATTGTACTCTGCTAATCCAAAACTGTCCTCCTTTCTTCGTGTGGCAAATAAGTTTAATACCCTTAGTCCAGTAGTATTTCAGAGGACTTAGAATTCAAAGTTACCTTTTTATCCTTCTTGTTAAGTATAGAGAAGGGAGAGAAATAGAGGAAAAGGCTTAATGTTCAATGTAGTGCCCAATAAGCACTGAACTCCCATATTTTTAGCATTATATAGTTATAATTATATTACTGTCCTTTACCATAATTTCATTCCCCCTCAAGCTGGTGCATATATGTCATATGTGTTAAACTTATTACAAATGTATTCAACTCTAGGACCTCTTAAGGACTTAGTGAATGAATTGGTAAGTTGGTTGCTTGAATATATGAGGTGGCTATCTCTTTTGTCAATAGTTTTCTTGTACAAAATGGCAATTAATCTTGATATGCTTAGTCTGTTCATATAATATAGGGTTTGAGGTAATGTGTAAGGCAGTTTGATGTTACACAATAATTTTATTGGTGAAGAATAACCCACTTTAAGCTCCGTGAGGACTCCTTTTATCCATATCAACTCACATCTAGTGCCATTGAGTGGTATTCAGATTTTGCACTAGAATGTGATACTACAACCTGTTTTGTACATTTTTAGAATATCAAATTTCTACCTATAAATACATAATACTCAGATGTAAAATGACGATCAACTGGAGGTTTTGTCCAATTAGGATTTGAATAACCTGTAATGTCAAAATGCTTTCTATTCCCATAGAGTAACCATTTTCTAGGAGCTAGTTTGATGTATTAAAGAATTCATATGATAGCTTCCAAATGACTTTCCCATGGATAGTCTAAAAACTGACTCACTACATTTATAGCAAAGGACATATATATGTTACTGTGAGATAGTTAAATTGCCAACCAATCTTCTATATCATCCTGAATCTGGTATCAAGCTTCCTTTATTAGGTATCAATTTGACATTAGAGATACTAGGATCCATCAACAAGCCATACGATTGAGGTCCTAGCTGACCTGTTTCATTCGAGGTGTTAAGAGCATACTTACATTGATAAATAAATGCTTCCTGTTTCGATTTTGCAACTTCAATCCATAAAAAGTATTTCAAAGGTCCCAACTCTTTTTGTCTTGAATTGTTGTTGTGGAAACATTTTTAACTTTTTTATGCTATCTCCGGTGATAATTATATCCTTCTCATAGACAATGAATCATAGATGTGTTCCTGTTGATGAATGTTGAAAAAAAAATTGAATGGCTGACATCACACTGTTTTAATCGAAATTGTAAAACAATCATACTAGAACCACCAAACCGTACTCTAGCAAAGTGCTTTCAGTTATAGAAAGGCTTTTAAAGAAGGCAAACCTTGTCAAACTCCTATTGAGCAGCAAACTAAGGTGGTTGCTCTATATAAACTTTTTCATAAATAATCATTCAAAAAGTCAATGTTTTATGTCAAACTGGTGTAAGAGTCAATAATACTTGGCAGCAAATGCCAAAAAGATACGACAAAAAGATATCTTAGCAACTAGAGAAATGGTATCACTATAATCATGCCTATAAACTTAGATATAACCCTTGACCACCAGGCAAGTCTTAAGGTGATCAATAGTTTCATTCGGAAAAAGCTTCATTGCGTAGATCTATCGACAATCGATGGTAGACTTATTGGGAGGAAGAAAAACTAAGTTCTATATACCAATAGAGTGCAAAGCAGACACTTCATTGAGAATAGCAGTATGCCACTCTGAACATATGAGGGTTTCACTAACTGATTTTGGTATAAAAGCAGAAGATAAAGAAACAATAAATGAAAAAAAGTGGGTGACAAGGAATTAGAGGAGACGACATTAGAAATATGATGTGAAATTATTCAACGAGGAGTACCTTTACATTGTGCAATCAGGAGATCAAAATCAGATGGACGGTCGACTCATGAAGGATTTGGAGGAAGTGAGGTGATTGGTGCAAGCATGTCTTGTGGAGGAGCGTGAGGGCATTGTATATGCACATGGACATTGGGTTTGTTGAATCGAGAGGAGCTCTCCATAAATTTGGATCTAGACATACTCTCAAGAGTTGCAGATGAATTAGGGAAACCCAGAGGAGGAAATAGAGTAATAGGAAAAGGAAGAGACTCAACTCTAGAATAAGAAGGTGAAGCAGAAGTAAAGTAGGGGACAGATAGAAAAAATATCACATCTACACAGACAATGGATTTGTGTAACTGAGGAGAATAACATTGATATCCCTTCTAGTGTTTGGTATACCCAAGAAAAATGCATTTGAGAGAGTGTGGATCTAATTTGCCATGACCTAGTGCTAAATTATGAACAAAGTATACATATTTAAAAAAACATGGAGGTAACTAGTAGACAGAATCACTGGGGAAAAGAATAGAAAACAGAATTTGGTTATGGAGTGTAGATAAAGGCATGTGATTAATCAGATAACAGGCAATACGGATTATATCATTTCAAAATGTCAAAGGGGTATGCATATGGAGGACTAACATATGAGTAGTTTCTATAAGTTGCTGATTCTTTTTCTTAGCCACCCCATTTTATTTTGGAGTGTGAGAGCCAAAAGACTAGTGGATGATACCGTGTGTTGACAGGAATGAGATGGGGTAGAAAAATATTCTTTGCGTTATCATTGCATTATATTTGAATGAAAGCACCAAACTGTATGTGGTTCTCAACACAAAAAAGCCAAGAAAATAGAAAACACTTCTAAACAATCTTTCATTAAAGATAACCAAGTCATTCAAGAGTAGTTAGTCAATAAATATGACAAAATAACAACGATCAGTCTTGGAGAGAACATGACTAGGACCCTAGACATCAATATGGACTAATATGGAGTAGAAGCCCATTCGTTGATACGACTCACAAAAAGATTATGACTATGCTTTTTTTAATTAGTAGGATCAACGTAAAATTTCAGAAATATAACTATGACTCGAAATTATATTCTTCAGTGAAGGTAAAGATGGATGACTAAGACGATTGTGTATTTATTTAGGTGTGATTAAAGTGGTAGATGCTGTTGGAACTTCAAAAAGTAGTACAAGCCCCAGGATTCATGTCTAGACTATTTTTCCTACTCATTCTCATATCTTAAATAATAACAGAATCAGGAGAACTTAAGTGGTTTAATTGATTTGCTAATAGATACCAAGTTAAATAAAAAATTGGGAGATAAAGAATATATTGTAAATAGATCGAAAAGGTTGGACAAACGGACTCAATCCCGCCTACAAAGCTAGAAGAGCCATTTGCAAGTGTGACATTGGGTAAGGCACTTGAGTAACGGATATTGGAAAATAATGTGATTTTTCCACTCGTGATCGACAGCATTGAAGTCAATCACCCGTGGATTTTGATGTGCCATAATTTGCGATAAACGTGTCATTTTGGATCCTAGACTTGTCTAGACAAGTGAAGCAGTGGGTGGTGCAATTGGATGGGCAGCTTGTTGTGCAACTTGACATTGTGTGAATTTAGTATAGTCCTTGGATATATGAATGGAAGATGTAGACATTGGTGGCTTGGTGGGGAGATAATCTCTACAGTATCAAGTTGGGCTGCATTTGCTCTACACGGTGATCAACCAAGTAATACCCAACAACTGTCACGTATATGGCTTAACTTGTTGGAAAAAGAACATTGTGTGATACGACCACTATTTCCGATTCCGCTAAATCGTACTCCATCACCATGGCCTCTATTACATCCTCCCCACGAGTTAATCTCATTGCAACTAATAGAATGTGTCACAAGAGGTGAATGGTTGACAGGAGACTGAATTGAATTAGAATGAGGACTATCATGCATAATATAAGAGAATGTCTTGGTAATGGTAGGCAGCGTGGGATTGCATAAAATCTAGGCACAGATGAGCTTGTGATTGGAAGGAATAGCTTGTAGCATATGAATGATTAATAGTTGCTCACATTGTATTTATAAGATGTAGATGTTTGTACTAAGTGGAATGATTTCATTAAATTCAACTGTCAATCATCCAATTTGTCTAAATGGTCTTGTCAATTATGATCGTTCGGTTGTAATCGAATCAAATCATTAACCACATCATAAACATGAGTGACATCACTGGTGTACATATCTTAGGAAATGGACCATATAGATTGACATACTCAGAACAGATCTTGTAATTCATTATCATTGAATTGCCATAACAAACTCAAACAACTATGCATCAACACGCTTTGACAACTAACTATTAGTAAGAGACAAGCTATCAACAAGTTCACTAGAGAGATGATCTTCCAAACTTTAACCAATAAATTAAATCTCAGCTACAGTTGTCTAACATGAATAGTTCTTGCCATTTAATTTGATTGTGATAATAGTCATAGTGATTGAAAAATTAGGAATGACAATAGATGTTATGTCACTAGTTATGGTATTATGAAGAGACCTAGAAGTGTTGGTGGAAGAAGACTTTTGAAAGAGAATACCTACAACAAATAATGAACAATATGTGTGTGGTCTTGTGTATTCTCCATGATCACGGGACAACAACTAATACCAAACAAATGTAAAGCAGTTTTCTGCTTTCATTATTAAATGAGTCTATGCTTAGGGTTTAAACATGTAATTAAAGTGTATGACAAAATAGTATGAAAAACACCATAGAGATAAAAATCAAACCAGACACTCAGTAGAGGAGAATAGATCCACGAAGAATTAGAATTGTAGTGGTCTTCAGGCCGCGTGTGGGACTCACGCCTATGGGCGGCAGCGCATGTGGCAATGATGATAGTGGCAGCTGCACTGTGGTTAAGATTTTTGGGACCCTAACTCTGATATCATGTTAAGCATAAAAAGGGAGAGAAACAAAGGAAAAGGCTTAGTGCCTGATGATCATAAAATTTTCATATTTATAGAATTATGTAGGTATAATTACAATTCTATTCTTTATCCTAATAATACTTCTCATGGCATCTTCAGGAGCTGATGACTGGGAACATCATTAGTTATGTTAGGCATAGCCTATGATGCACGACAGCTTGTATCTTGTACTGAGTGACTAGGATCTACATAGAGAAGTGACGTCAGCCAGTTATGTTTAATTACTGTAAAGCATGCAGTACTACTTAGGAGTTGGGAGGTTTTATAGTGGCACCAAAATCTTTTCTAGCGTATCTGACCACTATCCTTTGAAAGAAATCTGGTGTGTTGCAATTGTGTTTGCAATGAACACTGTGCCTTCTATATTGAAAATGATCACAAAAGTAATGACCCTTTACTTGTCCTACATTCTGTGTTTTTGGGCCCAGAAAAATAGTTTCTTGATCTGGGCACAGGTTACTTGTTAAGTTGTGGACTGATACTAGTGCAATACCTTTGTGTATCTTATGTGTGGTAAGAGTTGTCTTCTTGTTTCAAGAGGTTTTGTCACATTGGTTGTAATTAGATTGATACAAAAGTGAAAATCTTGAGAACTTGTAACGGTACATGGATGGTGTCTTTCAAGAATATCTTGTTGAGAATGGAAGTGTCCATCAAACTAATTTTGTAAACACACCTGCTCAAAATGGTGTTGCTGAGAGGAAAACAGTCATCTTTTCAAATTGGCGAGGTCCTCGTTGTTTATCATGAATGTCTCCAAAATTCTTCAGGGTGATTCTTTTGTAACGGCTGCCTATCTCATCAAATGTGTGGCCCTTCAAATGCTTGCCTTTAAGAAACTACTTGAGAGCCTTTCGGTGTAAATTCATATATTACTCCTCCTATGTGTTATGTATGTTTTGTCCAAACCTCCAAGCCTCCAAGGTCATGATCAGACTAGTGTTAAGCTTGATCCACGTCCTCCATAGTGGATTTTTTATTGGCTGCTGTCGCACTCAAAAGGGCTACAAATGTTATGACTAGAGAGATCTTTGTTAATATGGATGCTCCTTGTAAGAGATTGCTATGTTCGTTATCATGCAGAGTCCTCTCAAGGGGACAGTGTTATTATTAAGAAAATTATATCATGGGATTCTGGTCAACTGTTTTGTGAAACTCACTGCCTGATTTGAATTATCAGAAACTGATGGAGTCTATAGAATATGAAAACCAGGGGACAAGGAAGTAATAGGAGATGGTGAAAGAGGTAAAGCTGATGGCACTATGGACGACAATGTATTTAAAGTGACAGAGGACAATGGGTCTCTGGGAAAGGAAAGCAGAACTGCAAGTTTATTCATATGAGAAGAAGGCCATTGTGTATTCCTCCCCAAGCCAAGGCATCCTCTTTAGTTTCCATAATCCCAAATGCCTAGTGAGTCTCGTATTCCTATCTCTTTAATTGTTCTCCTGTTAATACTTCAAATTCTCAGCCACCGATAATGATCTTGGAACTTCCAATGGCTGTATGGAAACTGAGTATTTACTTTCTTGTACTCAACATCCCTATCTGTAACTGTGTCTCGTACACTATCTCCTATGAATAAGGTCTCTATGTCTTGTCTTTTGTGTCTTTTTCACAGGATTTAAAGGAGGCCTTTGTTGACCATGAATGAATTGAGACTATGTGGAACAAATGTGAGCCATTTTAAAAAACGACAACAAAATTACCCTGGAAAGTTGCAGTGGGCTATAAAATGGATGCTCACTATCAAACATAATGTTGATGGTGCAATTAACAGATATATGGGTAAGCTTCAATGTAACCTAGAGATCATGTGTTCAAATCATAGAAACAATGATGATGCAATTTATAGACATAAGGGTAAGCTTTGGTGTAACCTAGAGGTAATGGGTTCGAATTACATAAACTAACTCTTTGATTCTACGGCTAAGAATTTGTACATTTGACCCTCCTTAGAGCTCGTAATGCAGGAAATCCCTGTGCACTAAGCCTATAGATAACATATTTGATGCAAGGTTAGTAGCAAAAGATTTGATCCAAACCTATGGGGTTAATTACTACATTTAGTTACCTAGCTAAATTCCATCCAACTGTTATCGCCATTAGCAGTGAATTTGGGAAGGAAGCTACAAGATCAAGATGTCAATTGCATTCCTTCATGGTGAATTTGATGAAGTGTTCTCGGAGGTTTGCTTTTCTGGCCCACAAACAGAAGGGAAGTAAATTGCCTCAAGAAGTCCTCTCATAAACTCAACATCACCCAAAGGGTGTGGCTTGATATGTTTAGTAAGGCCTGGATCTCTAATATGGATACCACCAGAGTGGGGCAGATCGTGCCCTGTCCATTAGAAGACAGAATTGAAAGATCAGTAATTGATAATGTATGTTGAAATTATTGGGACTGTAATGATCTAGGTGAAACATTGACTTGAAAGGGTTTTAATGTTCTAGATGAAACATCAATTTGAAAGGGCTATTTAGCAAAGCAGTTAGAGATTTAAGATTGGGGAAAGCTCGATATTTTCTGGGGAAAGGAGTTGTCTGATCAAGTTCAGAATTTTATATTTCCCAAAAGAACGTATGCTTGATTTACTGATAAGAAGCTGCCATGCTTGGTTGCAAATATGCAGATTCTTATATTGAATTTGATCATCAAATGAGGATTTGTGCTGTCAAGAGGGTTGATAAAGAAAAATACCACCTGCTGGAAAAATACCACTTGCTGGGAAGTTGAGGGAAAAGTCTCCTACTCAGCTAGATATTACTAGGATTGTGAGTGTCTTAAGCCAATCCGTTCAATATCTTTACAAATACCATTTATATGCAATTTTTTGCATTTTAAGGTAATTAAGGTCTTCCACTTGGATGGAACTATAATTTATGGCAATGGTAATTTAAAGTTAGAACATTGTGCCATCGTTGTTGGACAAAAATTGATCTGCCATATGAAATACAAGTCATTTGTAGATCGAATGTGGAAATAAATTAATAATCGAAATACTAACTTTCCGCCATTGACATTAATTTCTGTTGCTTGAATTTCTATGAATTTAGCACTTGTTTGGATCTTTTAAGCCTTCAATACTCTTTAATGATGGTATATAATAAGAGTATTCAACTTAGAGATCTAAAAACCAAAGCTCTATATATATAGACATTTTCCATCAAAATGTCTTAAAGGGTGGTTACCATTTAAAGGTGGAAGTGGGTGACATAGTGGATACCCCAAAATTAGGAAACATGTACCACTACATGAATGCTTTTATTTTATTTTATTTTATCAAAAAATTAATATTTTTCCACTTGGCCCGTACATTTCATTTAATATGATATCTAGAACCCATTTTTCCACATTCTTAAGGAAAAAAATACATGAGTTATAGTGATAGATCTTCTAGTAATAAGTAGTATCTTCCATGTATTATACTTCATAAGACACTAACTAATCCTATCTAATTAATAAACTTTATATTTATTCTAAGTCCAACTATTGATGATTTTATCAAAATAAATTAACTATTTGAGAAAACATCACAAATAAATTGGAATTTTAATGAAAAATTTCATTGTCTAGCAATGAAAATTACATGATGGAATTTAATCTCATTCTGCTTATATGATCCTTGAATCTTAATGATGGTGCATGCTTTTCATCAAAGGATCGTAATCATTAACCTCAGTATTAATGTATTCAATGACATATTTTTCTTTAATGTGCTCCTTTATACCCAAAAATTCTATGTTGATGTGTTTATTTTGATTACTACTTTTATTATTTTTGGCCAAGAAAACAGCAGCTCAATTATCGTATTATATCCTTAATGGCCGCAAGATGGAATCTACTATTCTAAGCCTAGATATGAAATTACTCATCCATATACAATACTTTGTAATTTCAAAATAAGAAATGAACTTAGCCTCCATGGTGAAAATAACAGTCAGGGTTTACTTTGCACTCCTCTAGGATACAGTTTCAACAACAAATATAAACACATCCATATATTAATTTATATAAATCAATATATCTAGTGAAGTCTAGATCGAAGTAACCTAATATTTTCAAATTATCAGTCTGTCTATATATAAGTATGTAATCTTTGATATCTTAAAGATATTTCATCACTTTTGTAGCGGCTCTCTAGTGATCCTACTCTAATATCTTCCTAATATTCCCATAGTGAAATAATATTAGATCTTGTACATACTTGAGCATACATCAAGTTTCTAGTAGTGGAAGCATGTGGAATGTTTTTCATTTGTTCTCTTTTAAAATTATTTTTTGGGCATTTGTTCGAATTGAATTTGCACCCTTCACAATGGATGCTATACTTGATGAATAATCCTTCATTTGAAATCTCTGTAAAACTTTATTGATATAGTTCTCTTAAAACAAATTCAAAATATCTCACAATTTGTCTTGATGGATATTAATCCCAATAACGTAAGATGTATCACCCATGTCCTTTATTTCAAATTTATCAGAGAGAAATTGTTTCACTTTATGTAACAAATGTTTATCATTAGATGCAAGTAAAATATCGTTTACATACAGAATAATGAAATAGATTTTGCTTCCATTGACCTTTTGGTATATATATTGATCCTAATATTTTTTTCAAAAGCAAATGAAGAAATGACATCATCAAACTTTAAATACCATTGATTGGAGGCTTGTTTTAATCAATATATAGATTTCTTAAGCTTGTATACTAATTGCTTACCATTACTAGAGGAGAATCCATTTGGTTATTTCATATAAACCTCTTCCTCTAGGTCACCTTTTAGAAAAGCTGTTTTCACATCTATTTGTTGCAATTTTATATTGAAATGGAAATTAATGCTAAAATTATACGAAGAGAATCTTTCTCAAATATAGGAAAAAAAGTCTCTGTGTAATCAATTCATTCATTTTGAATAAATCCTTTAATGAGTCTTGCTTTACATCTTTCAATGTTGTATAATGAGTTTTTTTTGTTTTAAATAACCATTTACACCCTATGGCTTTCACCTCATTAGGCCTCTTAACAAGATTTTAGACTTTATTACATCTCATGAAATTCATATTTTCTTTCCTGGTATTATATCATAAATTTGATTTATTGTAACTCATAACTTGTGAAAAAATTTTATGATAATTTTTGTTGTAATATTGTAGTCAAACTCTTATAGATAAAAAATATAATCACTAAGAATTGCGGATTTTATTATTTTAGCAGATCTTCGTAATATTGTCCCAACATTTTCAAAATGATCATATTGTTTAATTATTTCAGGTAAATTCTGAATAACTTGATCTATTGGAATGAATTCAATATTATAAAACCACATCGATTGATTGTTCAATACCAATTTCAACTTGAAAGATGTTGTATATAATATTTAATCTATCACTTGAAGTTAAAGATTGATAATGTGAATGATCATTCTTAGAAATTATGTTTTTGGATTGATTGCTCCCATTTATTAAGCCATTCTTAAAAAAATTTGCATTTCGTATATCCCTTGAGATGGACAGTAGAATCTATATCCCTTGAATCTTTCGGCATATCCAATGAAATACCTACTTATGATCCTTGAATTTAGTTTCTTCTTTCGTGGGTTGTATACTCTTAATTCAGACAGATGTTGCCATATGTATATATGTCGCAAATGCAGTTTCTAACCTATTCATAATTCTAAAAGAGTTATTGGAATAGCTTTCATTGGAACATGATTTGATATATGCACTGCCATTTAAAGAGCTCTAATCCACAATGATTCCGGAAGATTGGAGCTGCCAAGCATATTTTGCACATTATCCAATAATGTTTGGTTTCTTCTTTCTACTGCATCATTCCTGTTCGAAGAACCAGGCATAGCGTGTTGGATAATTATCCATGCTTTTAAAGAAACTTTACAGAGTAACCAGGCACTTGCCCATATCAGTGTATTTACCATAATATTCTCTACCTTTATTTGATCTCACGATTTTAATTTTCTTTCTGCATTATTTCTCAACTTTAGTTTTAAATATTTTAAAAGTATCTAATACTTCATTCTTGTTATGAAGTACGTAAAGATACATATATTGTGAGTAATTATCAATAAAAATGATGAAATACTTTGAACTACGTGAGTCTATGTTTGTATTACAAATATCTATATATGTGATTTCTTATATGTTCGAGCTTCTCTTGGCATCTTTTATTGCCTTGTTGGTTCGCTTTTCTTTTATATAGTCGACACAAGTCTCAAAATCAGTAAAATTTAAAGTATTAAGTACTTTGTCATTTACCAATTTTTTAGTTCTTTTCATAGAGATATGTCCTAATCTTTGATACGACAGTATAGAGAAATATTCCTTCATAATATATTGTTTAGTACTAGAGTCAACATGCATAACATTATAAGAGGTGTTGTTTTGTAAGTATATCCAATTAAGACTATTAGACAATATATTATTCCTAATATCAAATTAAAAGAAAAAACTAAAAGATGAGTCTAAAAATGTCGTTGAATATCTAAAAGGTACAAGTTTTGAAACTGCAATTAAATTTTTAGGAAAATTTGGAATATGAAAGGCCTTTTCTAAATTCAAAATAAAGTCACTATTTAAAATGAAACTATTTGCCTCTATACATAAATGCATTTTGTTTCTAGAAAAGTTATTATACTCACTTTCCACTGGTTTCCTTAGGTTTTGCAAATCCTGTAAGAAATTTATAATGTGGATTGTAGAATTAGAATCAATCCATTATGTGTCATGAGATACATCAATCGTATTAAATTGATAACAAACAAATGAGATTAAATTGTCTTTCTTCTCAAGTCAAATTTGAAATGTGATTTAACCTTTCTTCACGTGCCCTTTTTTTTTTGTTTTTTTTTTTTATAGAAGAAGCACTTAGATTCCTTTTTAATATTATGTTGCGGAGTTATCTTACCTTTTTCCTTTTAATTGGCTTGGACTTTATTATTTCTTTGATTTGCCATAAATACGCTTTTACCTAATTTCATCATAAGTCTTCATTCCTCTTAAATACACATGGTTATCAATTCATTTTTTAATTATTTATCTTTATGTGTCTTGTAAGAGATTTTTAAGGCCTATATTGTGATGAAAGTGCATTCAGAATATAGTGTATAATGAAAGACTCAAATATACCAATCTTAAGAGTTTTTAATTGAGTTGCTATATCCCTTATTTGTATGATGTGTGCATACACACTTCTAATATTGGTGAGCTTCAAAGATGAAAATTATTTTGTTCTCATACCATATCTAATATTGACGAGTCTCAAAGATGAAAACTTTATACTTGGGATGCTAGCAAATGTTTTATCTAAAATTTTAAATTGCTTATCAATAGCCTTCAATAAATCCCAAACATTATTATATTGATTAACAAAATTATAAATATCAGTAGAGATTTTGGTTTTTATGAATATCAATCCAAGGTGATTAGATCGCTCCAATTGTTTATAAAGGTAATATTGACTAGAGTGCTGATTTTAGTAAGAGCAGATGGTTTGTCTTTTTATATAGTATGATCAATATCTATTCACCCTAAATGAAAAAGAATTCTATCTTTCCAAACTTTATAATTATTACGTTTTAAATCGGGAATGTCACATCTTATATCAGATTGATTTGTAGATTGTTTAACTATACAGAATAAAATTACATGCTTAACATATAATGAATTAGGACTAATAAACAAATAACATATTTTACTAATATAAAGCATATTTTATGAATCAAATGACACAAAAATTATTTGTAGGTCAAATTTTAATTTAAGTAGATTCATATAAAAACTTTTTGATAAAATTATTAGGTTATATTCCAATTCTTAATCCATCATGAGAAATTAAGAAAAAAGTTGATATGTTATCCTAATTGATCAATTTAATATAATAAAAATTTCTATAGGATAAAATTACACTTTATATTAAATATGATTAATCATAATTACTATCCTTATACTATATATGATCATGATATATAATTTTATTTATTAAGGATGTTATGGCTAATCCTTAATTAATTTAAATTATATTGAACACTAGACATTTAATATATATATATATATATATATAATATAATATAATAAATGCACTTTATATTTATAGACAATACACATATGTTTAAATTAGTTATATATATAGATATATATTGCTTAAATATAATTTATACCCATTATACGTAAAGAAAACAAGACATAGCAAATTGGCATTTGCTCTATATATTGTTGACGAGAACTGAGGTTCAAATTTTGCCCCATGCAAAATTTTGGCAATTTCCAAAGCTGCTAATGGGCTTCTTTCTTGCAGCCCAGCTCAGCAAAACAGGGTGCTGATGAGCAAATTTCTATATGAGCCTCTCCTGGACACAGCCCATTTCTTACTAAATGTGTAAAGCAGTTAAGCGCGGACTAGGCACAGATTTTTTTCTAAGTTATTATAGCAGACAAACAAAACGGCATTGTTCTGTTCGTTTTCTATCTCTAACCAAGTCATTTTTTACCCGTTTGACTCGATTTTAAAATTCGATGAAAACTAAACCATTTTAACAATAAAATTAATGTAAAAATTACAAAATAGTTAGAAATCTAATTTTCTAATGATTTCTAACATTAGTTTTTAACTAAAGTTTACAAGAATCAAACTTTATGATTTTTGTAAAAAATCAGGTATGTGCAAAAAATTGTAGAACTGTCAAGGCAGAGGTTTTTGATGTTCTGATACCAAATGTTAGACAAAAAGTGATTTATCTTGTGAAATATTAGTCACCCGTAGATTGAATGTAAAAATAAATTAATGACTGAAACACTAAGCTTCTGTCAGTGACATTAATTCCGATTGCTCAAATTTATACAAATTCAGCACTTATTTGGATCTTCCAAGTCTTTAATTTTTTTTAATGATGGTGTATAATAAGAGTATTTGATTTTGAAATCCAAAAACTAAAGTTCTCTATATATAGATATTTTTTATTAAAATGTCTCAAGGGGTGGTTATCATTCAAAGGTTGAAGAGAGTGACATAGTTTATACCCCAAAATTAGAAACATGGACCGCTACATGAATGGATTTATTTTATTTTATTGAAAAATCGACAAACATTAATCAGGCTTATTGTCTAGATGATTGGAGAACATTTGGATAATGCACTTCTATCAGTAGAAATGTAGTCTCTTGGCTAGTCAATATGTATATGGGTTGTGAGCTTATTTGGCTTTAAAAAGTTGTTGATGGTTTTTGGCATGGCTAGGTGAGAGCTTGTGTTGTATAATGACAGTAATGGTGCCATAAATATTGCTCACATTGTTGTAGGTGGAATCTGGTCTCTTTGTGAAGCAAGAAGTAATGCTGGTAGATCAACTGCGGAAGCATAGTACAGAGCTATGGTGCATGGGATTTATGAGCTTATTTGATTTAGGATATTGTTGCAAGATTCAGGCATGCCAAGCACTAGAGTTCTTTAGTTGTAATGACAAGAAGGTTACCACAGATGTTTCTCACAATCCAAGAACAAAAAAATTGGAAAAATTATGGCCCATTGCATGAGTCTTCTCATGTTACAGTCCTTAGGGAGTGCCAAATGTATGTAGCCTTGTCTTTGCATTGCACAATGGGTGTTTCATGTTTGGAACTTCTATTCAAGTTATAATGGAGCATCCCTTTCATTGTGCAAAGGTTCACCCTCAAAAGGTGGATATAGGTTTTATTAAAGGAAAAGTTTGAAGCAAAGCAGATTTTTATACCTTTTGTGGTGTCCAAAGATAGGACGTGTTAATTAAGGGATTAATTGTTGTTTGTTCAACTTCCACTCCATTTCATTGTGAGGGACTGCTGCAGATTTTAAGTTCGTTAACTGTTTTTGTTTTGTATTGTCTGTAAGGATATTTAATCTGTGTTTTAAAACACATTATATGAAATAGGTACTTTGTTGTGTGTGGGCTGATACCACAACCCTGTTTTGCTCTCACTCTCTCATTGTTGTTTACTAATCAACTTAATCTCCAGGTTTCATTTATCTTACTCAACTAGTCAATTGTGCTTGTTTATGAAGAGGCCTGACATGTCTTCCCTAGCATCTAATGATTATCCACGAACATTATGATCTTATATATGAATGTAGTAGCATTATTATATTTGATTAATAAGGAAAAATCATGCAAAACCCAAAGAGAGTTGGACCTCAATACTGATGAAAGAGTAAGCATTCTTCTACTTGAATTTCATGTATTGTGGTGGTACGTTTGGTTCAATCGTACATCATTTATTCAATCTCAATGCTGTTACTGATGAAAGAGTAAGCATTCTTCTACTTGAATTTTCTGTATTGTGGTGGTACGTTTGGTTCAATAGTACATCATTTATTCAATCTCAATGCTGTTAAATTTTTTGTTATTGCTAAGTAGTTTAGAATGAGATTCATATATGGCTATAAATGGGCTAAGTATTACTCCATGAAATGTGTCCCCTTAGTTGCTGAGCTTTATGTTGTGCTTGAGTTTAGCTTATTATGTTGATGAGTTGAGTGCAAGTGAGCTTCTAACTTTGGTGCTGTGAGTTGACTTCTAGTAATTTGGTTTATTATATAAAGGAACATATCAGGACAACCCTGGTCAGCCTCGTTTTGTTAACTAAATGGGTCGTAAAGCATACATGAATTTGACTTGTTGAGCTTATTGAGTAGCACTTGAATAAGCTCTAATATAGAGATCTAGAGCTGAGCTTTTAGTAGCTTGGATCATAGAACAACCCAATCTTTAGTGTATCGATTGAACAAATATGTGAACTCATTTTTGTACCAGTTGGTGTTAAGTAGACCCTCTTGAAACCATTACAATGCTAAATAAAACCCTACTTAGTTGATTCATGTATGGGGGATGACTGCACATGCATATACTGATGAGGACTACAAGCTTGATTACGTAGCTTTGGCAAAAATCTTTGAATTGGGTGTTGCTTGAAAAGTTTCCTAAAACGCTGATCAAGAATTTTTGTAAGTTGCTTTGTGTTTTTTTTTTTCTTTTTATCAAGTTCTAATCAGAGATTTTCAAAAAAAATAATCTATAAATACTTTGACAAAAGCTACAATTTATAGCTTTCCAAAAGCACTTCGCAAAATAAGAAACAAACCCTTGCTACTTCCTAAAATTGGCACACTATTAGTGTGAGTCTGTATCGGGTTAGCAATGAAAGGCCAATTTCAATCAAGGAATTTATTTGGACATAGCAGGTTAACGTTTGTTTATGTATTTAAGACCTCTTCTGAACAACGTTTAAGTCCCTATAGCTTGCTGGGTGAGTGCCCGAAATGGAATCTTCATTTGAAATCAGGATATGGAAGCCTTGAAAATAGTGTTGATGTCTTGTACTTTTCTCCAAAATACAATGCTAGTATTGGTCTCTAGTTGGAAATGGAGAAAATAGTGTTTCTGACTTTGCTTTGAATTTTGAAAACTCTGAAAATGTTCAAGAATTTTCTAATAATCATGAAGAGATGTTTTTCCACTGTTTTCTTTATCTAGCTAATTGACCAAATTTTTTGAGAATATGAATTACTTATGAAAATCTTATATGTGAAAGTTGAATTATTGTTTTTAGTATATGCTAAAGGAATTTTGATTTCATTTCTTTATTAATTTTGTTTGTTAATAAATTTAAAGGTTATAGTTATTACATTTTGGTATATTGTTATAAGTCAAACTTAACTTGTTGACACTTAACTACCATAGCTCGGTTTGATCACTTCATGAGTTAAACTAGAAGAAGTTCTAAAATAAGCCTTAAATGTAGGAAAGCTGTTGATGGCCATCTACTTACAAAGGCTTGTTAGACATCTTTTCTATTTGGCTAATTCTCGCTCAGACATTACTTAAAATTTATTATGCCAATTATTGTGTTTAACAAATAATTTCACTAATGGGCTCATAAAATATGATTGACTCAATTTATTAAGTGTGTGGTGGAGTTCAAAAGAGTTTCAACCAATAATTTCCAGCCAAACTCCGAGTAACTTCATTTGTTTAATAACCTTAATCATATGTTGATTGATTGATACGTTGTTAATGTGTATTAATAGAAGTTGACTTATAGAAATGGACACATTTCTAATGGGAATAAAAGAAGATAATTGGAAAATATGGCAATGGGAAAGTGGAATAGGAAACAAAAATGGAAAACATAAAATAAAAAAGAAAATAAATTTCCAACTATATAAGCTCTTAAAAATTAGGGGGTCCTGTGGCATGAAGGCCTCCAATTAAAACATTTGAATTTTCTGTGGAAGTATTACAAACATGCCATTATATAACTTAATAACTCGCTGCAGAATTGATGCTGAAGCTGCCAACCTACAGAAAAAGCTTAATGAGATCAGAGCATCATGGGAGCTCCCAGATGAAGACCCTGGCAAGCCACCAATGGAAACTGCTGCTGAGATAGAGGTTTGATACTTTGTTATATTTTGTCATTTAGTTTTCAATCTGGTGTTATGATATAAAGGTAAAGCTGCTCATGGCTACTATTATCGCATGTGGAAATGAGGCTGCTACTACATGATTGCTATGGTGATACTGAATTGCTAATGTTGCTGTTATGCTCTTTTGCTGAGTTATAATGCTCTTATGCTGTTCTTGGCTGATAGCTATTAGGCAATCCTTGTGATGATAGTTATAACCAATCAGCTAGTTAGTTGCAACCAATCAGCTAGTTAGTGTTTTGGAGGGGAAGGAGTTGTATTGTAACTGAATTGTAGTGTTCCAAGAAGCTCAGATAGTGGCAGCCGCTTAGTATATATACTGAATAATTGTAACAGATTTAATTTGTTGAATGAATGAATGAAAATCTGCTTCTCATCCTTGTTTGTTTTCTTCCCTCAATTCTTTCTTCTTCCCAACTACATTGTCTAAATTCTCTTCTCAACCAAGTCAATCTCCTCTTTTCCTAGATTTCTTTCCCAATTAAGCCACTTCACCCAATTGGTATTAGAGAAGTACTTTCCTAGTGACATCTTTAAACCCAATCTATTGAAACACAAGAAAACAACCAAAAACAAGTGGCAAAGTTATTTATCCATCGGCAAAAGCAGTGGGAGCCATATTAAAACGATAAACAGAGCTACTGCCATCTGCTATTTGTTCATAGCAAGCCAAAATCTTGAATTATTGAATTCTTGACGTTATTGCAGCAACTGAAGCATAAGCTGAATTGAAAATCAGCAACATTCTACTGCAATCTGATAAATCTCATTACTGCGTTAATCAGCATTCCTGCTGCAGCACAATATTCTAGAGATTCTGAAGTTCTTAAAGTTCCTGCTTTAATCTTGAAGTTCTTACAAAACACACGTGGTCTTCTTGTTGCAAGTTCTGTATCCTGAAGTTGTGATATTTGAAGACTGTATCTGCAACAATGATCATGCTGATCCATATTCTGTTTGTTATTGAGTTATAAGGAACTCTTGAGCTGTTCTCCCCTTATTCATCAGAATTCTACCATGAGGCAGGGAATTATGTTATAGTGGTTCTTGAGTTAATCTTTCACTGGATGTCTACTTTCGTGTTCTTCACTCTTGAAACAGGATCTGCATTCTTACAGAAGATCAGAAATTTGTAATCTTCTATAGCAAACCCAACAGCCGTATACATTAGAAGCCCTTCATAATTTTGCAATCAGCAAAAATCCAACTCTGCATTTCTGCAGAAAGGTTTGCTATTACTACAGTTATGAATTTCTACATCAGAAATTCTGCTTCAATCAAGAACTATGGATTTGAATCTGTCTCAAGTAGCTGGAATTGCTGTGTGATTAAAAATCTTTACAAGCTTCAGATCGAGATTCCAATTGATCTGAATCTGTCTCTGAAGGACTCCAATCTGTCACCAACATCTGCAATTATTTTACAGCCATCAAATTCATCTCTATTCCAGCTGAATTAATATCAGAAATTCAAAATCATCAGGAAACTTGCATCTGGCTCCGGCAGTTCTGTTTCTTGCGTCAGAAATTCCATGGAATCCAGGTTATGAGATACTAAGATTTTGACTGAAATCTGAAGCAATTCTGTTTGTACAAAGAACTGCATTTACTGCTCCATTGGTTTCTGATTTTGCAAACATCAACTGAGTAGGATTTAATTCTGCGCTTCTATCAACTGCTCATTTGAAGAATTGTGATAATTGTTTATGCTACTTTAATTCTTGTGCTGCGAGTCTATCAACTTCTTCCATACTTAACCAATTTGAAGGCCTTGATAAAATATGAATTTAGCATTGATGCAATGAATGCTAAGTCAATTCTCAATAGGAGGCACATCTATGACAATTGATGTCACATGGAAATTCAATTCTCTGATGAATTTTGTATGAATATACATGACAAGATTAATGACAATGCAATTTTATTAGAAATTTCAGCAAAAGCACATCTCAGTGGTGCTCAATTTAGACCAGTCTAGCAACTAGGTGGCTCTAATTCCAACAATTTAGTTGGTGAAGATGATCATGAGGATTAATACTTCAATGTTCCAAGAGAGAATCTGTTGACGCCAAATTCAGATGAGGAATCTGATCTTGATCACGATGATCTTGTAGATGAAATTCTATTGTTCCATGTGCTTATGCTTTTGCAGCATTAGACTCCAATTCAGGTGCTGATATGATGAAAAACAAACGATATTTGACTGATTCACAGGAAAATGATGTGTCTTCAGCTGCTAAACATGAAGGATGGACACCTTATGAATCTAATGTGTCTGTATTTGATGAGGACAATCTGAATTCAGGGTGTGAACTAATGAAACGGCAGTCCCATGGCCTTCCTAATGTTTTTGAACTTGAAATCCATATGAGCAAATTGAATTAGAAATTGGTATTGATGATGATATCCTTTTAGCCGAAGTAAGATGTTTTGTAACTATTGAAGATAAGATGACAGAAGGGAATGAACTCAAATTTGTTGCTTCCTCTCTTGAGTTTCAACAGCTGCAGGTCAGGCATTATGAAGGTGCTGAAATTCCCTCAACTGAAAAACAGAATCTGATCTCTGGATCACAAATTCTCATCTTTGACAGCCTTGCTGAATTCAGTTTAGATTCAACCATGGAATATGATTTGCATAATTCTATGTCACTGTTTGCATCTGATGGTATGACTGATTTGCTCCCAGAATCCAGTTTCTTTTTTCTTGGCAGCCTGATTTATTCATTTATGCCAAGTTTTACATGGAAGTTGCATATTGAGCAGTGGATACTTATGAGTTGTTCCTTTTGCTATCTATGCAAAATCATGGGTAGGTCTTCATCAATAAGTCACTCACACATGTGTGAAACAATTATTCTTCCTGTATTAGCACAACTATTCTTGTGTTACTCGCCAGGGTGTTGTTGGGAGGAGCTATTGAAATTCATGAAATCAGTAGTGCTAATAGTATTCGTAGTTATGTTTCCTTGAGTTCAATAAAGGCTTGCGGTATAAATTATCATTATGATTGGTTAATTGAAATTCTGCACAAGGGATATTGCTACTGCACTGAGCTGATGGCATCAGTTCTGGCTTTTCCAGGGGCAGTTCTAGTTGATGGCTTCTTGGGCACGTTGCTGTTTTATAGGATAATTATCTACCTCTACAAGATCTTTCCTGCCGCTCCAAGTTATGGATTACATGTTTTTAAACTGAAGTATAATCATCTCTTTAGAAATCTTTGTTTTGCTGCTATCTTAGAAGTTCATGTGAGCAATTTACCAATGATCCTCAGTTTTCTTGAATGCTCCTGTCCTGATTTTTAATTTTCGGTTATGGCAATTGGTGATTGGAAAAGTTGGTTTTTATCTGTGCCATCCTTGAGAACAAAAAGATTTTAACGGGGAGAGTATTGTTATTATATAAATGTACAACTGCTCTTAGATAGCTTCTGCCATCACATATGGAAGTGAGGCTGCTACTACAAGGTTGCTATGGTGATACTGAATTGCTAATGCTGCTGTTATGCTCTTATTTTGAGTTACAATGCTCTAATGCTGTTCTTGGCTGATGGCTATTAAGCAATCCTTGTGATGATAGTTGCAACCAATCAGCTAGTTAGTGTTTTGGAGGGAAAGGGGATGTATTGTAACTGAATTGTAGTGTTCTAGATGCTCAGATTGTGGCAGCCGATTAGTTTATATACTAAGTAATTGTAACAGATTTAATATGTAGAATGAATGAATCAAAATCTGCTTCTCATCCTTGTTTATTTCCTTCCCTCGTTTCTTTCTTCTTCTTCTCAACTATATTGTCTAAATTCTCTTCTCAACCAAGTCAATCTCCTCTTTCCCTGATCTAATCTCCAAATGTCTTTCCCAATTAAGCCACTTCATCATATCTAGCTTGGTCTGTCATCATATGATCTTGTGATTTTGAACATTCATGAGGTCCCCTTTTGATTTCATTTATTGAATTGCATCATGAGAAAAATATTTAGAAATTTTTTGGATGACAATTATACTTGTCATGACATAATCCTTATAGTTATCTTTAGAAATCATGGGATTTTTTATCTCCTACCATGGATGAAAACATTGGTAGTAGTTTGGCCGTATTAGTATCAGCTATGTCAGGCAAAGTATATTGATATTGGATATATCTAATACATTGTTTTTTTTCTTTTTGCGAATTAGAGCTCAGCAAGGAAATAATGGTAGATATATTGTGATATGTTGTTGATCCAAAGACATATTGCGATTTTTTCGCTATGTCAGTGGCCTATATTAATATATATTGAGCTCAGCAAGGAAATAATGGTAGATATATTGTGATATGTTGTTGATCCAAAGACATATTGCGATTTTTTCACTATATCAGTGGCCTATATTAATATATATTGACAAATATTTCATTCCATATTTCCTATTGTTTTGCTCATTTCTGTTAGGGTTGCTTCTTTTATCATTTCAATTCATTTGCGGTATTACTTTCTTGCCCAACAATTTTTAAAGTAGTGCCAACTAAATGATAGGTTTATGTTGTTTCTTTTTTATCCTCCAATTGAACAAATAATATCTTCAAAATTAACATGAAGGGGGAATCATCAGTACCCAAATAACTGCTGTAAACTAAATGGCAAAACAAAAAAATCACATGTATCTATGGTGTAAAGCCTCAAAGAGTTCTTTAATCAGATGGAAAAAAGATTTAATTTTTTGAATGATGAATCAAGAAATTTGTATTTTCTTTTTAAAAATTATTATAAAGTGATGTTGTTGGTCAATTATATTGTCATATCTATTAATAAATTATGTATTATAGTTATCAAACCCAATGTATTGTGTCTTCATTTTTATAAAATAACGTATCAGCTTGTTGCCGTGTTGTCATATCAGTTGCCATGCTTGATTACAAATATTACTACAAACTACAAACACAAAAACCTTTTAAACTGTATTTGTTTTGAAGGAAGTGAAGTGGGAAAGGGATGAAATGAAGTGAAATGTATTAATTTCGATTTTTTGGGTATTGCAAGTGAGGGAAGATTAGAGAACTGAAAAAAAAAAAAAGTCTCTTCACAACGTCTTGATATGGAAGTGCAGTTTGAGATTTTGTATCTATTTATTTGCCAATAATGAAAGATTGATGAAGATGACTACTAAGAGCAAACTAGTAGAAATATTACTGCTGGACGTTCATGTATCTGAGCAAAGCAAAAAGTATATTTTCACCTATTTTCATTTACCTCCTTTTCACTTTCTTTCTTTCTGCTCCAACTACTGTTCAACTTATTTTATCAAACAATGCTGAATTCGGGGTCCTGCTCATGGAGTAAAAAGACCCAAATCCTTCTTATTTTCCAAATATCCTCTCATGCATGTGCATCCCTTATCAGCACCATCTACCTAGTAACACCCTGATCACATGCTGGTGAGCCCCTTGCTGCCACCTCTTCTTTCACAGCAGTTGAGATCATGATAAGCACAACTACCCACTTCAACTATGCACTACTTGGTGGTGCATCAGAACCCTTTAAGGCACCACAACGCACTGCCATGAGGAGCCCTCCACTGAAGAAATCTTGAGTTGTAATGGAGTTATCACAGCCAAGAAGTAATGAACCCTGGCAAAAGCAGCACAATGCAGCAACCTCCAACATTGACACTTCAAGGAATGAATGGCAAAAAATTCTGGGGACCTCCTATTTCAGCAAATCTTCCTCTAGCATTTCTCTCTGATCCCGCTGTATGGATTGACCTACTGAAGGACTTTGAATGCTCACTTGAACATGAAAAATACTTGAGAACATTGAGGTTCCATTCTGCAGCTTCAAGAACACCCCTCAACAGCGGTTGTGCTGCCAATATGAATTTTTCTCATCTCTAAACCTTGATTGATGCCTTCATTTTACCACACATTTCCTTGTTTGCATAGTTGCCTTGTCCATTCCTTATCATTAGAAAGGGATATATGGGTTTGAATTCCCTTTCTCATTGGCTAATTATTGCTGGTACGAATCTAAACAGTAAAAAGGAGAGAAGTATACTGTGTAATCTAAAGATCATTTTTGGGTGATTGCATGTGGATCTGGTATATTCTAGTGAGGTTTCATCTGATTGTTGGATAAAATAGATGGTACTTGAAATATCCTCCATTGTTGTCAACTGTTTGAAATCCTTTTCGCTGTCAATTTACCGTGCTACTCCTATCATCCTTTATTATCTTGCCTATAGAATGAATATTTCATCTCTCCCCAAGGGCTTTTATGGGGAAGTGGGAAAAGTGGATTAACTGAGTAAGTGAGCTAAACCTTATAGCAAACATGGTAAGGATGCCTTCAATTTGGTTATGAAACTCTCATAGAAGTGAATGAGGTAATGACGTCTTAGTCTCGTTAGAAATCCCGTAGAGAATAAATCCTTGTAATGTGAAAAATCTGGTTAAAATTTTAAAACTGTTTTGATTTCAAGTAATGAAAAAGAATCCTTAAACAAACAGTGAGGAAGTTGCTTTCAGATTGAAAAACAAAATCCACAGAACTGAGTGAGGTGACACTGGATTGATTTTATATATAAAGTCCAATGCACAGTAAATTTTTGGAATGCGAAACATCATAAAACCACTTTGAAAATGAAAGTGGCTTCCATATTTAAATAAAACTGTTGAAGGAAAGGCTTCTGAAATTATGTTATGTATGGCTGATTGGGAAAGCGTAGTTTCTGAAAATATCAAGCCTTTTGATATTGCTATTTTGTAATTATCACAGCTAAATATTCTTTCTAGGTCCTCAAGGAAGCACTAGCACACATTCGAATTTGTTATAGACTGGAAGGGATCTTGCTGAAGAAAATGTTGCTACACTATGGAGACACCCCAGAAGTTCATGCACAAAAGGTATGTACTTCCGTTTGGTTTAGTGATGTTCAAGAGTTTTCAATCTTCATGTGTGAATTATACTGTTGCACCCGCAGCCCATTTGCAGGTACCAGTGGAGCTGTAAATAAGTGACTGACCATTGTATCTTAATATCAAGTCATTATGATGCTAGTATGAATAGATGGTCTATTCTATATGGCCATAGAAAAAGTCTTTTTCAAGCCTTTGTCATGCCTAACAAAATTTGGCACAACTTAGAGATCTGTCTGGGACATATGGTGTCATCAGTTTGCAATAGCGTTTGAGGATTTAAAAAATAAAGTCAGTAAGTTCTAGATATCATGGAATCTTTTGGCGAAATCATAAACACATTGCACCAGAATGGACTTAAATGATCACTCGGAGTTCACTTGCTCTGCTGCATGTTTACAAAGGCAAACACATGCAACAAGAAAGTCAACATTTTTGAATGTGATACACTCACAGGTTAGACTTGCAAACAAAAGCCTGCACTCCCAGGTGAGGCTCAATGTTTTATCTCATAATTCTAGCTACCTCTTTTTTGATCTATCAAAGACTTCTTGCTGGTGGCTGGATGAGGTACAGAGTTAAACCCTGCAGTCAAATCATCTACATTTTCAATCCTGTTTAGTTTTGCGTCCAATCTCCAATGCTTTCTAAACCTAAGCCTTCTGAGTTATGTTGCTCTATCAGGGACCGAATTTATAGTGTGATGTTTTGTCCCAGAGTTGGAGGAACTTCTTCAGATGCTGCATGCCATGACTTTGGAGATTGTGACTTATGGAACAGATATGAATCATTATCAAACAATTTCCAATAACAGAGTACTTTGAGTTGACTACACCTGTGGTGATGTTTGACGTGATCATAGAGGAAGCTTTTCTCCCAATTTCACATGAGGTGGCCTCTGCTTGGGTGTTGAATAAGTTAACAGCTTTTGGGAAATTTGTGTCATTGGGTTATGCGATGAGAAAGCAATGCATTTATTTTTGGAAATTGAGAAATCGAGTTACTGGTCGGTGAATTCATTTCAGCTAAGAGAGGACTATGAACTGGTTAGGAGACAGCAGTATGAACTGAAGAGGCTTCAGTTTGAAGAAAACTCTGGAAATGGATAGAAATTGGTAAGGGTGGGGTGCTAAAGCAGATTCTGTTTATTGCTCAGTTATCGATCTGAAGGTGCTATTATGCAATGTGATCGGTTGAAATGATAAAGAAGCCTGAAAATCGGATGCTCATTTTAAAATTGGAAGACGGCCATGGTGTGTTTGCAAGAAATGTAGATTGCCAATTTTCCTTTGAGGTGATTGAATTTCTCTGGTGTATTAAGTTTGACTAGATTGCTTGTGTATGCATGCGAAAACATGATATAATATAGGGTTAAATGAATTTGAGTTCACATATTTATCCAATGAATTTTGTAAAAGTCTGAAGGTGCTTCAGGTAGTATATTTGTGTTATGGGATAAGTGCATCATACTGAAAATGACAGGTTGATAAGGAATTGGTTTGTTTCAGTAGTCTTTCAATTGGAGAGCTGTGATTTTTTTTTTTTTTTTTTTGGCCTGAGGAGCTTATGCTCCTTGCAATATTTCTGGCAGGCACAATCTTTGGTTCAAATTTGGGCATGGGATTGCTTGTAGCAAGTAACTTTAATGAAGTCCTATTTACTATTGAAAGATGTAGTGGAAACAATGTGTCTAGTTCTGTGATGGACTATTAGCTGCAAAGTATAAAGGCGTTGCTGTTTGGGATGGGTGTATTGAAAAGTTTGAGAGGAGATTGGCAGCTTAGAAAACAGTTATTTTTCAAAATGTGCTAGATTGACTCTTGTTTAAAGCCCACATGCTAGTGTACCCACCTTATTTTTCTTCTATCCCCGTTGCCTGGATATGTGGATTTTAGAAGAAGTTTGTCAAGCAATTTCTGTTGGAGGCTGTGGGGCTGGTACTTGTTCAATTTCATCATGAGATGGGATATCTTGACTTTACCAAATCAGAAGGATGGCTTAGGAATGGAAACTTCTTCCAGCTTGACAAGCTTTATAAGGAAAATGCTTGTGGCGATTTTAGCGGAGAAGAAAGCTTATTGGATGGGAGCTGTTGCAGCTATTTACAACATTCTAATTCTGGTTGGTTCTCTATATTGACTAATAGGAGTTATAGGTTATGTTTGTGGAAGGCTGGAAGCACATTTAGAAAGTCTGGGTATTCTTCCAACAAATCATGTGTTTTGAAATTGGGAATGGTGTTTCTGACAATTTTTTGCAATATGCTGGGTGATGGAGCAGCTGTTACAGTCAATCTTACTTTTCTTTTTACGCTTGCTGCCGGATCCTGAGGTTCCTGTTCAATCCTATCTGGACTGGGTTGATTGCATTTTAGTATTGTTCATCGACCTAGAAAAACTTGGGGTGAGGCACTAAAAAAGGATTTATTATTGCTTCTTTTAAGATATGCTACCCTAAATTGTGCTAATTGGCAAAAGAGGATTCATAACTAATCGAACATACTAAGGCTTTGTTTTCATTATTGTCATCGACTTGCCATTGTTTGGAACTATATGACACTATTTTTGCTTCAATTTTGATAAAGATCAACCGAGTTAGGCCTCAACGGTGCAGGGTGAAAAACCTAAAGCTCAAGATATTGATATTAGATGAAATGCAGTTTTCTTGTAGTTATGTTAACCTCACGGGATTGATGGAATTTTCCATAAAAATTATCACTCAAATTGTATGAAGATACTAAGAGAATATACAACTATGTTACTTATCCATGTGCCAAAATATAAATATCTTTAAATTTCTTCTTTCAACCAAGGTACTCCTGATTCATTTCCTCTGTTTTAGTTTCTGGGCTGGTAGGGTGTATGGGCTTGACATTGGTATTAGAACCTTCACCATTAAATGGATGGGCCATGACACCGTCTATTGTGCAACTTCTACATTGCATGATGAATGTATTAGGCCAAACTACACCATATATGATTTGCATCCCAAATGATGTCTTACATTGAGAGAAGTTTAGGAGGAAACATATAGGTTTTTAATTGACCAAGTATCTAAAAAGTTGACAATGTTGTAAGGATCATGTCCTTGTGTGTTGAGGTGTTATTGTGAAACTTAACCACTGATTATGAGCATTTTAAGACCTTCCCCTTCCACTTCCCTCCCCCTCCCTGTATTAAAGCATGTGGTTTGCGATGGAATATAATGATTTGTGGAAGTGGATATGTTTCTGATTTCTGACAGTTCTTTAAGTAGTTTCTTTTTTGGGCTCATCTTCTAGCTACAGAACTTCTGGGTGACTGGGAAAAAAACTTCTGTACTTCTTTGTGAGTAGGCTTTTATGGAATTGCCTTTTAGCTGGCTGGCTTTTTCGGAAAATCTTATCAAATAACTGGAAAGGAAATATCATAGAAGACTTTCTGTTTTTTTATCTATTATAGGGAATGACCTAGCACACAGTTGAGTGGCCCTGGTGCGGTGGCCAGACCCAAGGCTTAGTTTGATTTTGCTTGGGTTACTTTGGTTTGCTGATAAAAAGGCCTTCATGATATTTCCTTTAATCTGGAAAGATTTGTGAAGTGCTATTTTTTTTATAGTACCTAATACTGTTATACCTGTTGATGAACAGGTAGATAAGCTGAAAGTCCTATCTGCATCTCTTTCTAACTCTTTTGCAAAAGCTGAAAAGCGCATATACGATGCCAGGTATGAAAATTTTATAAGTGTTTGATACTAATGCCAGTAAATAAATAACATGCTGTTTTCTCTTTATATTTTCATTATAAAGAAATAAGATATAAACTTGTCTCAAATAACGGAAAGAAAGAAACATCTAATTTTTTTTTTCCCTGTGGTAAATTGGTTCATGACTTGGTGGTGGAGCAGCGGCTAATTTTTTATCAGTGGTAATTTTTTTTTTTGTATCACCATCATCCACGTGGAGCAGCTTCAGGCATTAGATGAGAAAGTGGTGGATGTTGGTTTTGTTGAGAAGTAACATCCTCACCGTCTAGACAGTGAAGCACCAGCCATCAGATGAAAGAAGTGATGGATCATAAGTTGTTGTGCCAGTTTAGCCAAAGTAGTGCCATTCACGTGACTTCTAGCCTAAGCCACAGGCCACATGACAAGCACCTGACAAGTGATGAGAACTCTAGCAAGTTGTTAGTCATTATAACCATTTCAGTTATACAATATCTATTTAGTCAAAAACTATCTTAATATAATAATTAGGAAATTTTGCTTGAAGCAATATAAATAACAGTATGTAATAGAATCAAATCAGACAATAGTGATTTAATTTAGAGATCTCTCCTTTCTTGAATTAGAAAATCCATCCTATTTTCACTTTTTTTGCTAAATTTTTTCCATCATTCTCTCTAGCCATTCTCTTCGATCTTCTTGTGAGGAAATCAACATGAAAGGACCGAATTGAGTTCTTACAACTTCACGTAGGAATATTCACCAGAATCCATTTTATTCTCTATCACCACATAGGAAGATCCATTCATAATGTGCCTAACAGTCATAGGTGTATACAGATTATTCTGTATTTGTTGCTTTTATATCCTATTATGCTAAAGATCCTATCTCATGTTTGAGGAGAATCAAGATGCATGTCATTAACCAAAATTACATTTTATTAAGGAAGCATTTGCATGTATATGGAGACTCAAGATGCATGTCATTCCCTGGTCCTAGGTTGCTAACATATTTTAATGCTACCTTCAGTGGAACATCTTGATGATTTCTCTGTCTTTTTTTGTTGCTATATTTTTACATCATCCTCAAAATTTGTGAACGTGTTTATAGTTTTCAATGATTGGTCAACTGTCAGCGTGCTTTGAGAATCTTTTTTCTCCTATCTTATTATCAAGTGGATATCATAGGAGAGTTGCCTTTTATTTGTTGCTTAGTGTTATTTGGCCAACAAAACATATTTCCAGTTTTCTAAATAGAAAGTTTCTGCCGATTGTAAAGATCGTACTATTTACATTTGTAATCCATCACGTCTCTGCCTCCTTTGTAGTGTATAGAAGATGAATTTTGTGGTTTCTGTACTCTCTACATGGTGAATATTCTAATAGGTTCCAAATGTTTATGCATATTAAGCTGCTATAGGCTTCTATTCTCTCAGAGTCATCTCATTAGATCTTAACCCAAAGAATCCCATCTGTCATGAAATCCTAAAAGAGGAGCAATTTGATTTTATCTTGTTCACTGAAACTAATAATTTGACTTGAGATTTTCTACCTTAACTGCATATTCTCGGCATTCAGATTCAACGCATCTATCATAGCAGCTACTTCTCTATTTTCGAATTCTATCTTTTTCTCCAGGGGTTCTTAGTGAGAGGAAGGAAAGAACCTTGCTTCCATTGCTACGGCTATTCAAAGCATCTTGCAGGAAAGGAATAGGACCTAGGGCTTGAAGGCTTCGCTCTTCTTTCTTGGAAACTTGTTGGGATACGAAGCATGGGGGAGGTGTCAAGCTTGATGATATATATATATGGAGATGAAGTTGAGAATTTGTAATGTTTGGATTGCATCAAGGTAGTTTTGATGCATTATTTGTTTACTTTAATTATTGATAAACTTGCAAGACATATTCAAGATTGGTCGCATTGATTTTTTGAGGAATATTGTTTTAACAGGAAAATTGGAATCGAATTTAGAATTATGGTGAGGGACTTAAGAATCTACATGGGACAACATAAGAAGGAATAAAACAAAGTGCATGAAATACAATTTTAAGTAATTCTAGATCGAACGATGGACAAACCAAGATCAATTTTAAGCAATACCTTTTGAAACCTTGGACCCATAATCTAATGAAATGGAGATCGAAGATGTGCCGCAAGTGGTTTAGGCTGTTTGGTTAAAATGGATAAATGCATTAGGAGTGTAATGTGGTTGTTTTGATTCCTCTAAAGCTAAAAGGATAATTGATTTTAAAGTATTAGTTGCAAGGGGAATTCCTTGAAGGGGGAAAGAAATATTGGGAACTATGATGACTTGAAGGAAAGTGAACTACGGGAAAGGCTGGTATATTTTTTTGGTTGTTTATCCCCTTTAGTTTTCACTCTTGAAGTTTTCGTTTGGCTTGTTTGTTTTTGGAGTCTACTTTTTAAGGTGTAAGTTTATTGTGTTTAGGTGATACCACCTTTGGTTCATGTGGAATCTAAATATTATTCTTAGCAATCCAAAATAAATTATTAGGCTTCTATAAGACGATATATTGTATAGATTGGAATGTTCAGCAAGTGAAAAATAACACGTTGGGTTTATATTTAATTTCAGCAAATTTCATGATATTGAGTAGTATTTTAAGAATATTATTTTATATCTTGTCTCTAGGTGTGAGTTTAAGGTTTAGATTTGGTTAATGTAGAAAGATTACTTTTCGCATGAGCAATGGCTCAAGCAAAGCTGGTAAGTGTGTTCGCGTGATCTTTGCACAACTGATGGTCAAGTTAGACTGTAAATCAGCTCATCATATGTTTGTAGGTTGCTCAATACGTGACTACAAGCTTTTGGGATTATGCACCGAGTTAACAAGTAGTCCGCGAGATAGGCGCTTAAGCTAATCGTGTCCAAAGACCAACTAAATGTCCTTGAGATTATGGCTGAAGTTATTGGAGTTTGAGAATACTATTGTAACCCATTCGCATGTTATAAGCTAAAGCAAAAGGCTAGTACCTTGTTTGCATAACGTTTGCGCAACTTCAGTTCAAGCAAAAATTCATTTTCTTCCCACTAAATGCTCCAATCAACTGCTTTGACCTGAAGTTTATTTTGATAAGTCCTAAACATCTTAAAAATTAAGAGAATCTTTATTGTAGAGAGATAGAGAGTGAGAATGGAATTCGAGGAAGCTTTTTTGTCTTTGAGCATCTAAGAGAAAAATTGAGAGAGTAATTCTTTTATAGAGAGATTTATTTTCTTTTAAGCTAAACGCTTTGTGGTTCGCATGTAGATTTGAGACGTGCATTGGCTAGAGGAGTTTGATCAATCGGAGATCCACTTATAAAAATCAAAGGAAATCTAGGTAGTTGTGGATCTACATATCTAAGAAAGGTCTTAAATGGTCACATATCTAGGGTTAGATGGCTAGATGGTCTAATACATTTTTTTATTGGTCTATAAGTTGATTCTTCTTATATAGTAAAATTTCGATAAGTGACTTATAGCTTGGAGGATTTTTTCTTTGTGAATAAGTTGTTCAAGATTTTTCCATTTGTCACCAAAATATTGTGTTTTCGCTATTTTCGTCTTTTATTTGTCGTATAAACATGAGAATAGTAATGATTTAATTTTTACATCTAGATAAGTAATTTATTTTATATATATCGAAGTTACAAAATATTAATTTGTATTTTTTACGAAGAAATATCAATTCACCCCCTTCAGATATTTGTGGGTCTAAATGCCATTTTCTCATAACATATTGAAAGAAGTGAATGTAACATAAATGATGTTAATATGGATGAGTGGTGTAACCTAAAATGTAAAATAAGAAGTTACCATATCTGTAATAAATTAGAAGTTGGACTTGAGAAATTAAATATGAGGGAATGCTGTTTAAAATGGTTAGAATACCAAAATCCTAGGCTAGATGATGCATGCTTAAAAAAATGCGATTTGTGTGTGATTGGAAATAATAATGGAAGAGGTTGGACTAGAAAGCATGAAATGAGTAAGCAAAGAAGGATTTAAAGTTGCTTCTACCTTCAAAGTCATTGCCTTAAACCCAATGGAATGGTAGAAGAGTATTCATGCAGCTGACTTCTAGTGGTGGAAATTAAGACAGTTGTTGCTGTTATTGTTGTACCACAATTTTCATGGACAAGGATTTATAGAGCATTTCTTGAAGTGGCAAATGAAGCTACTCCTGAAAACTGGAGTTGTATATTATGTTTTGGTTGAAGAGAAGAAATTCTTCTAGATGATTAGGGTACAGGTAAGACCATAGGATGAGGAAACTAAGCGACAAAACCTCATAGTGGCTGTGTATATCTCAATGTGTGAAACACCCAAATGCTTCGATAACCGAGATGTATCACTCATAAAACCATCCTGTTTCCTAGATGAAAAAAATCAATCTAAGTCTTTGACAGGATTTGGCTAAATAAATTCTTTGCCTCCATTTTATTTTATTTTTCGTAGTTATGTCCTCTATATGTGCAAGATCATGCATGATGGCTTTCTTGAAGTTCTTCTTTGGTCTTCTTTGGCCTCTTTTGTATTGAACCCGTTCCTAGCTCTCATATTTGCAAAGAGGCTAATTAGGCGATCTTTACTAAGGCCTCTTTTGTATTGAACCCGTTCCTAGCTCTCATATTTGCAAAGAGGCTAATTAGGCGATCTTTACTTGACCAAATATCTCAAACATGTCTCATTGAGTTTTCTTTCTTTGATGGATTTGATCCCAACTTTTTCCTGTATTTCATCATTACTAAGTTTGGTTTTTTTATATCTATCTCTATGTCTTCATCTCTATTTTTGCCATTTTTGCACATGATATTTAACCATCCAATACTCCATCGAGTCCATTCCATAAGACATGGCTGTCCTAATAGCCACTTTATAATATTTTCTTTTTAGATTTGAATGGTATTCTTTTAACACGTATGTTCTATATGTTCAATCTTTCTACTAATTCTAAAATCTTTGTCCTTAACAACTTCTGACTTAATGTTCCGTGTATCCTGAATGAAATCTGAGTAAATATATTTCCAGTCTGTGGTCTTGATGAGCGATGGTGATGTCTTTGTGAGTGAATTGAGCTAGATGTAATCACAATAGTTATGGGAAAGCAGAGGATAAAGCAGATTGTATCAGCATTGAAATTGGTCTATTTATGGTCTCTACGGAAGCTGTTTTTGGATTATTATAAACTAGATTCTTTTGGCATAAGATGTTTAGCTTCTCTTTGGTTCTAGTGGTGGTTTGTATATTTTTCAGTCTCTTGAAATTTTCTGGTCTCTAGATGAATAGTATCCTTCTTGAATTCAACAGGTTCCAGAGGGAGGAGGCCTTGAAATTTCGTGTGACAAAGGAAAGTGAAATCAGTGAGATAGAAAAGGTATTTTATCTTATGGAAAGGATCATTATTATTATATGGAGTACTACAGTATTCCGATGGTTTGTCTATTTTTCCCTTCCCATGTCTTACTTTTGTCAATTTTGTGTTTCGTTTGAATGTGGAGTTTCTTCTCATTTAAATAATCAAACAGTTATCCTTAATTACATTCTACATTCAAGCTGTAATTTGTACAATTAATGATAATATCTCCTAAATTAGGAAATAATTATGTAGTTACATATATGATGATATTCACCATCCATGCCATATCTTGGATTTTTTTTTTTTCCCAATAATAGCAACTGTATTATGCCACTTTCTTGGCTTTATTCAAGATAACATCCCACCTTAATTTGATGTTAGCAATTTAGAACCATCAATTTGTTAATTATAAATTGATGATAGGGATGAGCTATAGCTTTGGTAAAGATATCAGTGATTTGGTGCTTGATGGAACTGTAAGGAAGTGTAATCACATTTTGAATAAGTGCTTTTCAGATATAATGACAATCCACTTCAATGTACTTGGTACGCTTATAAAATATTGGATTTGTAACAGTTTGAATTGCATTCATATTGTTACCAGGAAGTGAAGTAGGAAGGAGCTGAGGTACCCCAATTTGACCTAATAATCCACAAGGCCGTACAATTTTGGAATAGGCAAATGGCATGGCCTGATATTCATACTTAGTGGAAGACTTCGAGACTCAATCTTCCTTCTTAATGTTCTAAGCAATAAGAGTATCAGCAAGAAATATACATCATCTGCCAATAGAATAGCGAGTATCCACATGCCTAGCCCATTCTTCATTACTAAGGCTTGTGGTCTGCGACCATATGTACCTTTTAGATAGTGAATTAGGAGTCGGACAAACAGCCATATGAGGTTAGCAAGGATCCTATATGAATTGACTAATCTATTGAATAGCAAAAGAGATATCGGGATGCATAGTAATCAAATAATTTAAACTCCCTATCAATTGTTATAGATCGATGATTCAGATAAGGGATCGACATCCCCTTTACATGGCTTCAACAAAATTGTTGTCATAAAGGCTGGCTAAGGAAAGAAGCTTCTTATTATACTTATGTTGATGCAATAATATGCTGATGGAATAATATTGGACCTCCAATTTAAACAAATATTACAGTGGACTAAAATCTTTCATGTGAAATGAAGATTTAAGACACTATTGAAGCTGAGCAAAAAACCAAGGGTAAAATTCTATAATAACAATATCTACTTATACAAACAACATCCAAAAGATATTAATTCTTACACTTGGCGACTCCGTTTGGTTAGGAAGGTTAGGTACATGAGACTTGAGAATATCCTTCTTTTGTAGGAAAGATTGAAAATTATGAGATATATTGTCTCCCTAAATCAGAAAGTAAGATTTTAACATGTGTAGAACATTGTACTTCCACGGGCAAGAAAGGCTTGGAAGATAGAAAATACATCAACTTTAGATCAAAAAAAATAGATCCAAGTAAATCAGCTAATCATAAATAAACATCACAATATCTGTACTAATCATGTGAAAGGATAGAACTTATTCCCATTACATCAGTATGAATAATCTTGAAACATGTAGAAGCTTGACTACAATGCGAAGGAAATTGTAGAGATTCACATTTACCAAGTTTGTTAGGTGCACAATTGAAAGCTAGATTGGAAGAAGAAATATTATTCTGATTGGAATGGGAAATCTTTCTCCTGTTACATGAATCCAATTTTCATTTTATCCGGGAAAAGCCATCTTGTTCTCAACAATGTCTTTGTCATTTGATCCAATAACATTCCATTAGATAGGAACAAATTTGATAAATATTGATAACTCTCGGATAGAGTATTAGAACGGAAAGATCCATTCGATAATAAACTATTCAAATAAGAATGTTTTTTAAGATGTGCTAGAAAATTATAATTAAAACGTCATAATTTCTTATACCCCAAATAACTATCATGGGTAACAGTAGAACAACTAATGGAAATAAAACGAGGCTAGAAAATGAATGAAAAGGAAAAAGACATCCCACCTGAGGTTATTTGCTATCTCCCATTCTGATACCTTATTGTGGTCACGATTTCATCACAATCAAAATGAATAGCATAATTATCGTCTACTACTTGGCCGACAAAAATTAAACTGGTAGATAAATTAGGGTACTGAAATGCATAGCTAAGAGAACTACTAAGATCTCCAACTGCAGTATTAGAAAGAATGCTATCATTAACTATCTATATGGTGCTCACCATTATACTTTCAAATATTATGTAGGGCTGCTGTACTTCTAGTCATGTATTTGGGAGCCACAAAAGTCAATCTACCACATAGAGGTAAGATGCTTGTTCTTACCTTAAGACCAAGGGTAGATAGCACATAAATAATCTTTTTTTGAACTTGCTCAATTGTAATAGTAAAAGAAGGTCTTGGGATATTAGTTGAGTTAGCAGAAGCAGTTGCCACATTGGATTGAACAATGGTATGAAAAGCAAGAGCTGATTGATTTTAGAGTGACATGCGGCACTTTAATAATGTGTTCTTCCTTTTTACTTATTGTAGAATGTCTTGCTGCGGTGTTTTGCAATACCCAAATTCTTTGCAACTATATTACTGTGGTGGGGATTTGAATAGTCCTTTGCCTTGCACTGCATAGGTGACATTGACCATCAAAGTTCTAACAAATAACAACATTTTGAGTAAGGCCATATTGGGAGGCAAAATGTTCTTCATGCAAGAGTCCTCTTAGAAAAATTCATGATTGGAACAGGTTGTCTATTGATTGACCCACGCTGAGCATTTTCAAACTCAAGTCTGAGTTTTATCAGAAATTGATCTCATGAACTCTCAAAATGAACCTCTTATAGGGCTGCTAAGACATCTTTGAGGACCTTAGATTTTATTAACCTAGAATAATTGCACCATAAGTTAAGGAACCCGGAATATTGTTCAATAGATAGACTTCCTTGGTAATAATTTGTATTGTGGGACTCCGATTGAAATTCATGCAAAATTATTTTGATAATAAATCCACTGAAAGTAATCCCACATCTCCTTAGTAGAAAATGAAGGAAGATTGTTAACCATATGTGTCTCAATAGAATTCAGTAGCGAGGAAATAATTTGTGCATCCCTGCTGTCCCATGAACTATGTTCTTTGGAATCAGTCAATGCCTTAGTTGAACCACCACATATCCTGTCAAATCTTTACCCTTAATAAACATCTTGAATTGAAATTCATAATTACGATAATTTTTTCTGTTAAAACAAGCAAATGGAATTTTCTCCCAATAATATATTAAAAAAAAAGAGGCTAAAATTATTAATAAGAGTAACCCAACCTTGGTTACAGAAAATTGCACCAAAATACTAAAATTAATCCAAGTGGCCTTTGGATACTTGAATTACCCAGGGAGCCAAGAATAGAAGCACCCAAAAAATTTCCTCAGAAAAATTTTAAGTCATTTTTGAAGTAATCAGCCAAACCACCCAAGAAATCAGCAAAGAACAGATCCTTCACCATCTGCACAGTGAGATAAACCCAACAGAAAAGTGCCTTCACTGAATCAAGAGACAAGAACATTCACATAGCAACTGACAGATAATGCTGCAAAGAAGCTTTGCCGTGATGAGTGTGGAGAATTCAGCTGAATCAAAGCAAAAGAAAGGCCAAGAGATGTTGGTTCAATCATGAATAACAGAAGCCCACCTCTTTCCAAGCAGGTGTGTGATTTCTGTCACTTGAGGAGTTTGAATAACAAAGAGAAATTATAAAGAAACACCGAATATGTATCCACAAAACATGGAAGATCCCATGATTCTAGGTCACACCACCAAGGCCAAGAGGATCCAAAAACCAGAAGATTCAACCTCAGTAATAAGCAACGATTAATAGGTATGGCTCAAATGCCACATCGATTTTGTGTTTTGGTTTGAATGCACACCATGGGAGTTTCTTCTCATTTGAATAATCAAATGGCCATCCTTAATTACATCCTACAATTAAGGTATAATCTGTCAAATTTGATAATATCTCCTAAACCAGGAAATAATATATACAGTTGTGTATATGATTATATTTTCAATCAGTGTCATGTAACAATAGGGGCCATATTAAGCTGCATTCTCGACATCATTTAGGCTACCAATTTTTACCACCTTTCTCCTTTCTCTAGCAAATGCACATATTATTGTTGTATGAAAGGACATTGAGCTTGCATATATATGTTTTTTATCCTATATCTTTTTTGTAGACAGGCCCCACCCTGTAACCAAGCCAAATCATCAGTCTCCTGATGCATTTGCATCTTTGCCTGGCTTCGTCCAACTCTATATCATTCTGGTGTTTGATGTTTTCCATTAGCAAGCTCTAACTGTTCGAATTTGTGCAGTTAGAAAACTGTAAATATTAGTTATGTATTTTTGTTTTCTTTTGAAATTGACTTGCTAGATTCTGTCATCCTTGAATTCTGAGATATTTATTTTTCACACACAATTCATTTGATGCCTATTAGCTAAGAAGCATTGACACTCTTTCATGGCTAAAGTTTCGGTGACGACACATGTCGGACTTGCTCCGGCAGGTGTCCAATTCTTTTTTATTTTCTTTTAAATTCTAACTTGTTTTGGACACATTATCATTTATAGAATTTTCACCCACTTTTAAGAAGTCTTCAATATTCGCAAGTAGAGAGTAAAATGTGAGATATTTGTTGATATGCATTTAACTCACTCATAAATGTTGGAGAGTTAAAGATTGCATATCTCTCATTAATGAGGTGTAGTTAGAGTGTATTGTCTCTACCGATGATAGTAATGCAAATTGAGAAAATGAAGAAAATAACATAGATGTTGAAACTTACGAGTGACGTTGATGAATACATTCCGAAAATTTGATTTATTAATTTATTTTATTAAATTTACTTCCATATCTTGTCATATCTTGAAGTTTTTAAAAAATGCTAAATTTTGGTAGCCTTTAGAATACCTGTAGGAATTATATTTTCTATTTGTTATTTACTTATTTTATTTTATCATTAGTGAGGAAATTATATTTATTTCCTAATTAACCAAGGAATAGGGTGTCGCTATATAAGGCTTATAATTATATCGTTTTAGTAGTTATAAATGAATAATATATTGAATATAGTTGTTGCCTAATTGTCTTTTTCTTTTCCCTTTGCTGCTTCTTCCCCTCCCCTCTTTTTTGTCTCTTCTCCCTTCTCCTTGTCGTCCCTGCTTCTTCTTCTTCTCCCCTTTCTCATTTCTTCCCTCTTCTTCTTTACATTAGACATACTTTCCCATTTGATTGTCATTGATATTTGATACTTATCCTTTCTATATGAGCTTTACTTATATTTAGCATCTTTTGGTAATTGTAAAATGAAAAGTGATAAATTCATAATGTAGATATTAATTGGTATATACAAGAATTTGTTCTAATATTAAGTATTATTTTAATTTGTTAAGTTATAGCATTTTTATTGTCCTACTATAATAGCTTATTGATGATGCTATTATATAACTCTTTTATATGTGTTCAATTGCATATCTCTTTTCTGGTGAAATTTTTTTGGTAGGAAAATAAGAAATATACATTTTTGTTACAATTTAATATAAATAGGTTTGTTTATTTATTAGAAAAAATAATAAACTGTAAATTTAGTTAATGTGTCTCTAGTATATTGTGTCCTCATTTTGAAAATAATAGCGTGTCAGCATGCAGTGCTGTGTTGGTGTTCCCTATCAGTATCTATGCCTTTTAGCCTATGAGAATTGGAAATATGAATCTTCTTGTGGAGTGGACGGCAATCTCTCAGATTACAAATATGGGTCCTATATAACACTTGCCTATCAAAGGCAAAAAGGCCATGCTGAGTCTGATGTGCCTCATGTATTACTTGTTCTTTGATCTCACGTAAGGGAATTGTTTTATGTCCAGGAAATAGCGGCTGAAATTGCAGGCCTTGAGAAGCAAAGAGATGAACTTGAAGCTCAACTGAAAAAGGTTTTTCATGAACTATATTTGGCTCTTATCAGTCGTATCTATTGTAACTGTAGCAGCAATCTGCCTGTGCAGTAAATATGTTCTTCGACATTTCCATTACCTCAACAAATTGTTTGGAAATGCTTCTATACAATGCAAATTTTCAAGGCTATCTTTAAAATTGTGACTTGTGATTCATATAGGTTGTGTCGGCATTTTTTATTTCACCATTCTAAGTGGCAATTCATGCCACTAGCCACAGTTCCACTAGTCACTATTACACTCATCCTCCTAATCTTTTCAACTTAGACTTTGCCAATAAATAACCACGTATCATAAGATAGTGCACTTTAAGGAACCTGTAAGTAGCTCAATGAAAGAACAAAGATTGACAATATGCAACCACTAATCATGAACTGCATTTCTACGTCGTCTATGGTTTCCTAGACCTCGTGCATTTCCTGTCCCAGCTTTACATCCTCCACTGTTATTGTTTCAAATAGCCGCAGTCACTCAATTTTAGATCTACCACCGGAAATATTTTGGGACCGGAGGCGTGCAATGACGTATGAGACTGACCTAGATACCCTATTGAGAACAGATTTTAATGTCTGGGGTCTCCTTGGGTGGATGTACTTCAAGAAATTCCGTGGACACACTTAGTGTTGCGAATTTCTGAGTAATTCAAGTTTTCAATCATTCAGTCATATCATTTGATTCAAAATTTTAATCATTTTGGAAAATTTTTAAATTGAACAGTGTAGATTTTTTTGGGAGGGAGGGTTTACCATTGTGCTAAACCAATTCTTCTATGAAGAATACGTGGGTGCTTTTCTTTCGCTCGAATTTATGAATCACTGTGTGGAAAAAGCTGCTGGTTATTCTAAAGAAGTCTTTGAGTTACAATTTGTGCTGTTATCATTTAGATGTACTCAACTATTTCAGTTTATTGTTGTGGCAGTATCCTTAACTTTTTATTCTTTAGCTGATTCTGAAGATGCTTTATTTTTCGGTGGGTTATTTTCTTGTTAATTCATCATTCATTGTGAAAAAACTTCTCTGATTCGGAATGTCCGGTATAGGTGAACATCTCCTTGGCTGCTGCTCATAAACGTCTTCACAATACTAGGGAAGAAAAGGCCCAGTTTGATGAAGCTAATAACCAGATTATGGCACACCTGAAAACCAAGGTCTAGCATTTTTTTCACCTACATGTCTGGAACATCTGATGGTTTCCACATACTGAAATCCTCTTTTTGCAACTCGTTTGCCTTACAGGAAGATGATCTGTCTAGATCCATTGGCTCATGCAGTGTGGAAGCTGATGTTCTTAAAACATGGGTCAATTTTCTCGAAGATACTTGGTCTCTCCAATGCTCTTACATAGAGGAAAAAGAGAAGGGGGTAAAGTATGTATTTGAACTGTTTCTTGTTTGTATGTTGAAGCACATCATGCTAGAGTTCTAGTTGAAGTGACATTTTGTTATTATGAATTGTGGTTGAGGGGAACAACAAAATCTGTTCCTATCAGCTTGAATAAGATAGAATGTTGCTTCTCTCTCTCTCTATGTATCTATTTCCTTCCTGTCATTAATTTTGTTTATCATTTTCAAGTGATGAATTGGAGAGACATGAGGAATATTTTGTGAAGTTGGCCATTGATCTGCTTTCTCATTACAAGGTATTAATTTGGATCTTACAACCAGTTTCATTTGATTTTTGATGCTAGGAGCTTGTTTTTCTTACTTTCTCTCTTCACAAGCTTTAGTTTTTTTCTGCTTTTTCTTTCTTTTTTTACCTGTGTTGTGCAGAAAAAGTTAGAGCCTTCTATCAGCCGTATCAGAATCTTTGTGGAAAATCTCAAGACTTTGAATGAGGGGTAATGTAATTGCATCTGCATTTGAACTATCGTTTCACATTTTGTCCGTGCTCTTGTTTGTTGCTGTATGCTGGAGCAGAATTTGCAATTTGCTTCTTTCTGAGACAGGTCAGAGATGGTATCCAAAGGAGAAAATGAGCATGGCAAAATATCAAACCCAAGGAAAAACCTTGAGGAGGAATATCTAGATTACGAGGCAAAGGTATCAATTCCTTGACTATAAGATGTTTGAGTTACTTCAAACCCCCCCACCCCCGCGAAATATCTTGCGATTTATTCTTAGCTAAGAGAAGACACCCTGCAAATCCTTATAAGATCAGTAAAAATGGATGTATTTTATGAAGGAAATGGTGATTATTTTCTTGCAGATTATAACTACCTTCAGCGTGGTGGACAACATGAAAGAGCAGTTTTATGCTCAACAGGAAAAAATTCCCAGGTTTGGTTTTCCAACTGTTTGGCAACTCGTATATTCTCATTTAGATTACGTTTGTTCCCTGATAATTTATCATGGTTCTGCTCATGCAGGAAAAATGACCCCGAGGTTAGAGAACTGTTTGACAGTATGGAGAAGTTGAGACAAGAGTTTGAATCTATTGAGAGGCCAGCTTTAGAGATGGAATCCCCAACTGGGGTCTCTGAGATGACTGCAATGAGTGAGAAGTCGCGTGAAATTCCTTCTGAAACCTTCACGCATGATGCCGAGCTGCCGAAAGCTGAGAAAGATGATCATCTTGACTCAGCTGCCGTGACTGTAGAGCAGGTGCTTGACCCCGAATCAGAATTGGCAAAGCTGGAGTCTGAGTTTGGGAAGGTGAGTCAACAGTACACGACGGAGGAAATAGGCTGTTGGGAGTTCGACGAGCTCGAGAGAGAATTTACATCCCACGACTCTGCTACAAGTACATAGACTTAAACACAACCCTTTGTTCTGAAAAATCTTTGCTGCCCCGTATCAAATAAACTGTGTTTTTTTCTTGTGATTGTCATTTATTTCGTTTCGGGTTCTTTTGATGTCCCAAGCAATAGTATTATATGCCGGGAATCAACCTCCATTTCCGGTACTCCATTTGTTGTCCTGTAAATTCTCAAATGCCCCCTTTTATTTTTCAATTCCTATGTAACTTGGTTGATGCTACTACCACTATACATAGCATTGTCTGCATACGAGTTGAAAGACCATCCTTGTTGTAGAATCACCATTTCTTTTCATTTATAGCAAAATGGTTCCATTCTAAATAAAATGGTCCCAGCAGAGGTTAAATTTGTGCTTTGCTTTACTTTGGTCTGATGTTTTGCCCGGCTGCTTTTCACAAATGTCTGATAGACATTGAAATGCTGGCAATTCATTAGCAACTATTTGGGAGGATCACTGCTAATGCTGGCAATTCAGCGGGACCACCATTTGAGGTCCTGCCCCCACAGGTGGATCACTGCTGCCTCCACCCACGGTGGTGGTGATGCTGGTGTTGGTGACACTATTCTCAGCCTTTCCTGACTATGCAGGTGAGAAAGAGGATTTTTATTTTTTTGGTTAATATTCCAAGCATTGGACGGATATTTGAAAATTTGAACTGCCTTGCCTGCAAACCCGTTGCAGTTTTCCCAGTGATGGCATCATGCTGATGGGGATCAGTGACAACCTGACAGAGACAACTGCTCACGAGACTTGAGAGCCCATCCATCTTGGCTAAATGAGGAAGATTCTAGTTGATTTCTGTTACAGACAGACCTTTTTCCTAAGCAAGCATCCAATCGTATTTGAATTATAAAAGTTCAATTTCAATTCTGTTATTTAACATCGTGTGGGTTTTAAAACTTGATACTAAGTCTTTAGGAAGGAATAAAAACTTACAATTTTAAGGTTAAAAAATCATCTTTTTGATTAGATATGATAAAATTAGACAAGATAAATACGGATTGGATGAAATATTTTTGGTTACTTAGATTGAGCAGCAATGAATTTATATTTGAATTCATTTTAGGATGCTACATGAAAATAGTATAAGAGAATTTTAAAAACATAAAAAATAATAATTGCATACAAAGCATACCATAAAAAATAAAAATAAAAAAATAAATATTTATGTAAAAGTATATTTGAAAAAAATATACAGTATATTATTTGTATAAAAACATATCTTATAAAATCTATATTTACATAAAATTGCATGCTAAAAAATCTTAGAGTTTGTGTTAGACTATTTACATATAGATTAAAATTTTAATATGTACTAAAATTCCTTTTTTTTTTTTCTCTCTCAAAATATAATTTCTTGTGTAATTCAAATATTAAAATTCAGATTCTACATAATTTTAATTTAAACAAAAATAAAATTAAAGTTATAAATATAAATTTTAACTCTATAATCCAAAATCCATCCTGATACTTTTCCTAACAAAAATAAAGTTGGCAATAGTGTGAGGTGCACCTTTATTAGTTTTCAAAAATTTATTCAAAAAATTCAAAATTTTATATACTTTTATTTTTGTTTTCTTAAATTTAAATATAATATTAAAAAAAAACTTATCTCAATTTATTGTGATTAAGTAATATGTGATATAGATGGCAAAAGAAAACCGAAAAAGACATTGTTACTTTTTAAAAAAAAAAAAAAAAATCTAACCCTCATATATCAAATTTGTGACTTACAATTTAATCACGTTGGCTTAAATTTTGGCCTTACATAAAATTGATGAAAAATAAAAATAAAAAATAAATTTTAAAAATAAAGAAGGGAATAAAGTTATCTTTTATAATATTTTGGTCCCATTTTTAAGACTGCCTAGTAATATTGAAAACATAGGAAATAGTAATTTGTGCATTAATAGTACGGCTCACACCTGTTCTCAATTTTTACAAAATACTAAATTCCCAAATAAAAATTCGGAAAAAAAGGGGGGAGCGCGCTCTCTCTCTCTCGCTGCTTACTTTTTTTTCTTTTTTCGTCTGTACGTGTGCGTGTGTTGTTTTCGGGAGGCTTCATACTTTCAAAGTCTAAACCGCGTCCCCAAAAGCGGAACGAAACGAAGCCACGGGGTTGATGGTGGTTTTCCAGAAAAGGAGAGTCGGGAGCAAAACAAGCCTGAGATGGTGGTTTGATGGTCAAAGTCCAAACTCCATTTGCCATAAATTCGAAAGGAAGTTTCAGGAACTGGAAACCCATCTCACAAAACCAGTCCCTCTCCCTCGCATGGAATTCAAGGAAACACCCCCCCCTCTCTCTAAAAGATCTAGCCCATTGGTTGATTTAACTTTTTTAATATAATCTACTCTTTAATCTTCCATGCCATTCAACATTTTTTATTGATATTACTCACTAATTTTCTACCATTCAATCAATTTCATTGTGGGATTCTGTGGCCGATGCCTCGATTTGTTGATTGATCAGACAAAAGGGCTTGCAGACATCTCTCTCTGACACCATTACAAGGTCTATTTCAAGCCAACTAGCCTTTTTTGTGTTCCAATTTCACGAATTCTGTTGTAGCACAATAACTAGTAACTACATTAATAGATTTATTGCTATCACCAATTTTTGTTCGCAGTTGTTTGGTTGGTATTTAATGCTGAAAGCTTCCACATTTCCGTTAATTTTTCTGATGTTGCAAAGGAATCTTACACAATTCATTTATGTATAAAGTGTAATGTTCTTTATTTCCTAAGCGAAAAAATTTTCTTTTTCTGTGCGCTTTGTTTCTGGACTTTTGTGATGTGGATTCGGGACTGGAGAAGGGGTTAGAGTTGTCTATTTGCTATACGTGTAGTTTTGCTTCTGTTGGATTTACTTTTGCACAAAATCCTTTTACTTTCTTGATGTGATTACGGACATAAAAACTTCTATGTGTAGCTATTAGCAAAAATAAAAAAAAATAATTTTTTTTCCTGCAATTTGTGATGTGGGTTTGGCAGTAGAAAATAAGCAGTAACTGAATCTAAGGTTGACTCTTGCAAAACTGTGTAATTGGAAAGATTTAATAGAGGTGGCTCGGGATGGAACGCTGTGATTTGGGTTCAGAATTGTGCTTTCCCTGACATTGTGCTGATATGCCTTCTTAGTAGATTGCTTTTTCGTTTTTTGTCTTTCTTCCTCTTAATTTCTAGGTTTATAGACCGTCCCCCTTTATAATCACTGCAAAACTGTTGGCACATTTAGCTTACGTTCTTTCATTACGTATATGGGACGAATAGTTCAATTAGCTGTTTGTGCTTGTCGCGAGCTGTTATGCCAGTTTTGCACTTCGATTGAGACCTACTTTTTGTACATATATATACACAGATTAATGGTGTTTGAAAATCTGAATGTGCATCTAGTTTCTCGATGTTGTGAGATTGGCTTTGAAATAGAGAAACAAGAATTGAATTTAGGGTTTGATACTGTCATTGCTTTTGGTTTGATGGATACATCAACAGCAGGATCATCTGGATGAGAAATGTGAGGGATGGTGACCACTGCATTCATGAAGATTGTGTCGCGTTGTTGGAAGCCTTCTGTGGAGGGTGAAAACTCTGCTAGTAAGAGAGATGCAAGTGGTCGTTTTGATGGATTATTATGGCACAAGGATTCTGGACATCATGTTAATGGAGAATTTTCAATGGCTGTAGTTCAAGCCAACAATTTACTAGAAGATCATAGTCAACTTGAATCTGGTCCGATGAGCTCACTAGAAGCTGGTCCTCAGGGGACATTTGTTGGCATTTATGATGGCCATGGTGGTCCAGAAGCTGCTCAGTTTGTAAACAATAATCTTTTCAACAACATCAAGAGTATGTATACATTTTTTGCAACTTCTTCATGCTCTATTGGTAATCGAGAAAATGGAAGGGAAGTTAAAAGAAATCAATACAATTTGCTTGTATTCTGTTTATTGTTTTCTTCTAATCCTTCTTTTCATTCAAAACTTTCTGGGATCCAAATGGGCTTTAAAATTGATTACAGAGGGCTTGCTTAAGTGTTTATGGTCACATCTTAATATAGCTTCTGAACAGAAGATGTTTCTTTTGTCTTTTCCCTTATGATTCGATTTCTTTCTGCAGCTCTCTGTGCATTTGTAAGCACATCTATATGGGGGAGACTTTATTAACTAGGATGAATATCTCTTTGAGGTAGCTAATGTGGATCTTTACTGACTTGACAGCTATTCATGGTGCAGAATTTACATCAGAGAGTCAAGGAATGTCAGCTGATGTTATCAACAAAGCATTTTTGGCAACAGAAGAGCAATTTCTCTCCCTGGTGTGGAAGCAATGGCCTAAAAAGCCGCATATTGCTTCTGTAGGGTCTTGTTGTTTGGTGGGAGTAGTATGTAGTGGATTTCTTTATATTGCGAATGCCGGGGATTCTCGGGTGGTTTTAGGAAGACTTGATAACTCTGACAATGTAGTGAAGGATGTTCAATTATCATCTGAACACAATGCAAGTATTGAATCCGTGAGGGAGGAGTTACGTTTGCTGCATCCCGATGATCCCCAAATAGTGGTTTTAAAGCATAAGGTGTGGCGTGTAAAGGGTCTTATACAGGTGATCTCCATTGTTAATCCTCTTCATAAATTTACTTAAATAGCTTTTGCAAGCTTATTTTTTTCAGATTTGAAACTTCAAATTTGTAACTACTGTAAGTTTTCATCAAGAGGCTGAACTTCGTTCCCTTGTGTCCATTTGTCTTTTAAAAGTAGCACATTAATTGTATTTTTGAAGAAAAAGAACGTGTGGTTTATAATAGGATGAGCTGTGGCGTAATGTTAAGGTTTTCCATTCTGATAGAAAGTCATATAAACTCTAGAAAAAACCTCTCCATGCCAAGGTAAGGCTGCATTTAACCTCCCTAGACCCAAAATGTGAGAAGCCTCATGCACTTGGCCAACACATTCAATTTATTAAATGATTGTTGCTTTTCCAAACTCTAGTTTAGCTTGATTGATAGCTAATTTTTTGTTAATATTGTTAGTTGATCAATTATATTTTTCTACCTATAAAAACTTATGAATTTTTAGTTAGCATGCCTCACATGTGTTGAGTCCTTATTTGAGAAATAATAGGTCACCGTTTTGGCGTCGTTCGTAACCATGCCCCATGTTAGTGCCATGCTGCTTATCCAATTGTGTCATGCATTTTGATATTCTTTGTTGGAGTCTTGTGATGTCTGCATCAACCAAGATTCGGGCATGAGATACACAAGTCTTCCTTTCCAATCTTGCTAGCAAGCTTACTCATAACAACAGGACCCCTGTTGGTTTATGCTACGTATCTGAAGTGTGAAGTTATGAGTTAAATCTTGAAGCACAAAAGGCAAAAAGAAAGGATCTCTGCAAAGAATTTTGTATCCATCATCCTTTGCTACATGGAATCAGAAGATAAAAATTGCCATCATCATGTGAAACCAATCTTAGCACTAACATTCTTCCCTCTCATTTTGACATTTTTCCATAACAGTAAAAGGAACTTTACTTTCCAAAACAAAGCAAAGAATCGCATTCTTTTCTACGCATGGGTTCACTTTCTACCTCTTCTTCTTGAATGATAACACAGTTCTCAGATGCAAACGATTCAGCATGGCTTAGCTGCAATCCATCCATCACCATTCTGTTTTACAAACAACTACTCGACTCTTTTACACTTTTTCCCTCCCCTTTGCTTTCTGATTGAGGCTGCTAAGATCCTCAGCCGCCTGTGACCTATGTAATACACCAACAAACAACATGCTTACTGCACCATGACCTATGAATTAAATTATCTAAAGGCCATGTGATCCACACACACCGTACCATGCACCATATTAAGAGGAATGGCAAAGGCATATTCATACAGATGACCTTATCTGTGACGTCCCAATTACACTGTAGTAACCTCACCATTGCATCGAAGCTCACCCTATAATATTCTAATTTGACTGAGGATTTTATATTAACTGAACAAACTTCAAATATCATGGAATCTACAGCTGAAGCATATCTTCTAAACCCTTGGGTTCTATATCATTGATTTGTAATTTAGCAAGTGCAATCCCGGAAGCTTTGCTGCTGAAATCTGATCTATGCATACCTTTTTTTTATCTCATTTTGTGCTGCTGGTGAGCTCAACTTGCTGTTTTTTCCTTTTGGCCATAGAATGGAGGGCCACAGACGATGGCTTTCTACCCTAAACATGTGCTTGGAACATTCTCTTACACTCAGTTCATAACATTTAAAAACAAAAAGATTTAGATTTGCTACTACTGTCAAAAGATGTTACCCTGAAATAAGAAAGAGGAATCTTATAGTTGGTACCAAAATTTAGGATTTGTTACCATTGTCCTTGTGGCTGGATTTAAAGCTACCTAATCAGGTTGAATATGCTAATCATGGGTCTTCTTGAGTGTGATTTCTGGAAATCGCATGATATTCGAAGACACAGTCCCAAAATTTTTGCTAAATCTTTGTCTTGGGCACGATTCGTAGATGGTTCTTTGAAATTATCCTTCTTCAATTCTCTCTATTTAACAGAAATCGCATTATTTCAGGTCACAAGATCCATTGGTGATGCTTATCTGAAGAAGGCAGAGTTCAATAAAGAGCCTCTGCTGCCAAAGTTCATACTACCTGAAACTTTTGATAAGCCAATCCTTTCAGCTGAGCCATCAATATTAGTGCAGAAGCTTTACCCAGAAGATCAGTTTCTCATTTTTGCTTCTGATGGCTTATGGGAGCACGTCAGCAATCAACAGGCAGTGGACATTGTGAACAGAAATCCACGTAATGTAGGTTCTCTTTTGTTGATCCTATTATGATTTTGTGACTTTGATTGACAGGTGCACTGGATTCACAAGGACTTAGAATAGCTTTTTATGATTATGCCAAAGTTTCTACTATGATGATCCTATTATTTCTGTCCAAAAGGAAAAGGATAAATGAAATTTCTTTTCCTAAGTGATACAGATAATCTGTGTCCATCACTGGTGCATTATTTTTGCATGTTTTTCATTAGTATTTGGAGGATCATACCCAGATACCGTTGTCCATTTTAGTGTCCAATATGTCTCTCATGTAGACATGGAATAAAGTGAAGGATGAGATTAACATAGTGAATTACTGCATATACTTCATGTCTTCTAGATTTTCTCTTTAAATCTCCCACTGTTCGTCATTCCTTGTTTCCAGTGATGTTGCTTTGATTCCCCTAACGTGCTAATTGACCAGCTTTCTATTATGAATATTGGGTGTCGGATATTGTAGTTGGTAACTTATCCTTGCTGTAGTTCTATTGTACCAAGCTACCTCCTTACTCTGTTAAGATCCTCCTATTTTTTGTATCTTCCCTTGTACTCTCAACTGTAAAGATTTCTTCCTGTGAATTTAAATGGGTAGGATTATCACAAAACATTAAAATGTATAGGACCCATATTTTAATCCTAGCTGTCTCAATTAAGAAAATAAAATCTTCACTGCTGGAAATATAAAAGGACTACAATAGCCTTAGGAGGACAAGGGTTGGAAAGTAGAGTGGTTCCCCCTGTAGCTCTCTTCAAGGACTCAAGAAAACGCTTTGGAGTAACTAAATGCCCGGCTTTTGAACCCCACTTCCTTAAGCTACTTGGGAACAAAGTATAATAAAGTTGAATATGTTGCAGGGAATTGCAAAGAGGCTTGTCAAAGCTGCACTTTGTGAAGCTGCAAAGAAAAGAGAGATGAGATACTTGGACCTTAAGAAGATCGGCCGTGGAGTGAGAAGACATTTTCATGATGATATCACAGTCATCGTTTTGTTTCTAGATTCCCATCTCGTCCACCGCAGCTCCTACCATGGGCCCTTGCTTTCAATAAGAGGAGCTAACAGGACTCATGAATCAACGGGTCTCAAACAACACTTGCAGTCAGAAGAATCTTGTTTTCCTAAGTGCACCAGAAATTATTTCTTAGAGGGTGATTAGATATCGCTGCAGTAAGCATTAAAAAATACAATATATATATATATAATTTTTTGTGGCCAAATTCCCGATAAGCTTTTGTCGCAGATTCACGAGATAGATTCAGTCCATGAGAATCTAGAACTTGCCTAATGATTGGGGCGTGATGCTGGGAGAAGACGAAGTGGGAATTCATCGCCCATGTTTGCAGATGTAAAGGAAAAGATGAAGCGTTCTGCCATATGAAGGCAAGATCTACTTAAGCGCAAGTTGATTGACTCTGATCCCATAGTGATTGATTTTGTTATTTGAAACAACTTATATAGAATAAATATTATATACCTTTTTTTGACAATCAAATAGCATGTTCGAAAATTTAAAAATTAAAAAAAATTTAATTCAGAATATCCTATTGCTGGGTATTTGAGTGTCATTTGAGATATTATTATTAGATAATTTATGTAAGTGTACTTAGGAATAACTGATATATGTCTCAAATTATGCTAATATATGTCAGCCAACATACTCGTATGCTTCTTTCCTCTTCTTTTTTTTTTTTTTAAAGAAATATTATTCAGATATTCAGTTAGATTAAAATTGTTAAAAAAAGTATAAATTTTATCCAATTTTAGTTTTTACTCTATTTTTCCTTTCTCTTCATACTAAAAATAATAATTTTAATATAACTAAATATGTAAATAATGTTGCTTGTTTTTAAATGATTTGTATCAAAGGTAAAAACTATTTACAATTACAAAAAAAAAAAAAAAAACTACAAAAATAACACCGAGCCTAGTGTACGTCGTCACCAAAGCCTAAACAAAAATAAGAGAGTGTCCATTTCTAAAGTAAAATGATATTTTTATATATTTATTTTTATTAAAATTATTAAAATTAGTGTGGAGAGAGATAAAAAAAGAAAAAATAAAATTTATATTTATTTTTAATAATTTTAATATAAATAAATGTAAAAATAGATGATTGCATGGGATCCTTCTAAAGGTGAGATTGGACAATTTATCTTGCACCTAATCCCAGATAAATAAGGCCACTGCTTTTCTTGACTCGGGGTGGCTGCAACGTTCCTGGAAGCCGTCGAATTGAAAAATTCAATGCTACCATTTTATATTAAAAAAATTATAGTTTTTAATTTTTTTATATTTTTTTACTTTTGATTATAAAAATAAAAATTTTAATATTTTTATTTTTAAATTTTATAATTTTTTTTTAAAAAAACGGGAGCCACAGGATTTCAATCCAACGGCTCCCGTTGGCATTGGATGGGGCTGCGCGTTGTAGCCCCCCTCGTTCCCTGCTTTTCCGTTGTACTCATCAAACCAAATAAATATCTTATATGATTTGTCTTTGAAATTCAGATTGTGAAACGAATTAGAAAATCGTCTAATATAAACTTGTACTAAAACAGGTATGATTTTCATTACTTAAAATATGGATCTTATACATTATAATAGAATGAATAAAGGGTAAGAAAAATACGATATTCGTTCATCAGTATATCCTTCAGTACTCAAATCAATAAACTTTCTACTCTGAAGAGAAAGATGTGAAGAAATAAATGCAAGAATATACGTGGATGGGAATTGAGTATAGTTGTTTGGAGGGCTATGCTCATTGGAATGTGCTCGTAAGAGAGAGTGTGGCTTTAGAAGTTGGTGCACTCGAATGGGAAAGTGTCTGATTTCATAAATTTATCTAGCATTTTTTATGTTTTTCTGGTCTCCGTCCTCCATGGAGGAATGGTGGTATTTATAGTGAGGGTGCCGTTAGATTAAATCCTGATTCAATATTTGGACATTACGTCTCTACAATTTTGAGGAACATTACTGTCGCCTTTAATTGATGATAGAACTGTATGATTTTGGACTGTTGAATTAGTGCAGTAACCGTCTAAAACTGTACAATGATTACCCATTACTACTCATTCATTATTAGACGGTTCTAGTTATGCTTCTTGGATCAATCGCTGTGCCTCTACAATTTTGAGAAACGTTACTGTCGCCTTTAATTGATGATAGAACCATATGATTTTCGACCGTTGAATTGGTGCAGTAATCGTCTAAAACTATGCAATGATTATCCATTATTACTTATTCATTACTAGATGGTTTTGGTCGCGCCTATTGGGTCAACTGTTGTGCCTCTTGTTTTATGAGCTCAGACGGTTTTCTATTGGGTCATCTTTACTTGAGCATTTTTCCCTTCGTTGCATTAGATTTTGGGCCAGCTCATGTATTATCGTACCCATTATTATATTATTTCTTTCACTCCAAATGTATTCAACAGCTGCAGTAATGATAAGTCAAAAGATGACGAAAAACATCCATTTTTATTTTATTTTTTTTTTCAATTTTCTTGATTACCTTTTTTTTTAAAAAAAAAAATATCTATCTTATTTACAGCTATATATCAGGCATTATTTCAGGTAAGTTGATCAGTCTTGCAGAAAAAAAAAAAAAACATAAACATTGAAAATAATTGTAACCAATCGTCTGGGCCAAGGGTGTGTACAAGGCTAGGAAGTGGTTCCGTAAACTGTGATGGCTAGGTCCCGACCACATGTGCAAACTCTAGAACATGTTCCCTAATCAAAGAAGCACGGACCACGTCACTAATGAAAAACGAAGAAGGATTTGTTGTGACCACATTGAAGGGTGACTCTCCCGTGGACAATTGTGGCACCTGCCGTGATCGTGGAATCTCACCGTAATAACCGGTCAAGTTGGACTTGCTTGTCGGTGTTTGCCATCGTCACCCTACCTACTAAGAATCTTCTGTGTATAAAAATGAAAATTTATTGTGTCATGATCAAGAGTATATAATTTTAATTGCCCAAATAATAACACAAAGGTGTCATATATCATCTATACAACTTTCTTTTTTTTAAAAAAAATACAAACCTATCTTAATTTTTATTTATTTACATACGAATTATAACTTTTTTTATTCACTACACAAGCTACAAACATTATAAACTATATGCTATATGGACTATATCTATGTAGTTTTCATATTCAAAACTTACCTAAGTTATATCTACATCTAAGTCCTACCTCACAAAATCCGTCACTTACGAACTCCTTGGACTACTTCTATATATGAATGATTACGTATTGACTAATCTTACAAAATAAAGGAATGAATAAAGTATCAGCCAATGGCCCAGCATATAATCTTATAATCAGGATAACAATGGTAATAGAGGCTAATAAAATACATAGAACTCAATATATTACATAAATTACTCACAATTACCAAGTATCATAAACGACATATGATATGCCAAATGTATCATATGAAACAATGCTACATGTTGAATTTTATGATTTTATACAAGCTCATTTCATTATTGAAAGTCTCAATAAGAAGAATCTGTAATGATAATATTTTCCTTTATTGTTAACCTATAACTAATGAATGAACCCTCATTAATCAAATACAATCTAATACTCAAACTATTCACCATTATCCTACTGAGCAATGCTTTGATTATCTCACCATATGTTTATGATTTGGACATTTAATCAATTACTAAATATCTTCGATAATTTAAATATAAGACACAATAGTACATATAGGTTATATATAGAAAACACATAATTATATAGAATATACATCCTCAATACTATTTGAATAATACAATAACTAAACAGATATCAATTGACAATTGAATGAATAAATCTAGAACCAATAAATATTGCAACATCGCCTGATAAGTAGTTCACAACCTTAAATTATCAAAATTAAATCAACTTTCAAAGTATGAACTCCTACTTCACAGGATATTTAATGCACCTCTGGATTAGGATTATTGTACGGATTATGGAGCCATTAAGTCTTTCACGGTGGATCAAACTCAAGCGGGTCCGATTTTTACTACTACTAATCTAGTCTTACGTATCACAAACAACAAAATAAGAGGTCAGAAGATTGTTAGAATTTACTTCCCAATTTATTATTTAACGCTCAAATCGAAATCTTTCTCAATGGATAGAAAGATGTAATGAGAATTTAAGAAAATATGTTAATGTACTTTTGAAAGGAAAAGTGAGGTTTGTGAAGGATTGGGCTTCTAGAATGCTTTCGACGAGGACTAACTTTGAGTGCTAATGAAGGGCTAAGCTCTAATGGTGCGCTTGGCATGGAGAGGCTTTGTGAGCTAATTGAGGGCTAAACTTTAATTGTGCGCTCAACATAGAGTGGCTTTGAGAGCTGACGGAGGACTAGATTCTGATGGTGTGTTCAACGGAGAGCAACTTTGAGAGATGATGAAGGACTAGGCTCTGATGGTGTGCTCGATGGGGAGCGACTTTGAGAACTGGAGAAAGAAAGAGAAAGAGCTGAGTGAAAGAAAGAGAATTTGGTTCTTTCTGAGTTCTTGTATGCCGATTTGGGTCCTCCCTTCTCCTATGTTGACGAAGGGTATTTATAATACTTTGTAGAGATGGTATTGACATCAAGGTTTGTGACAGGTACCTTGCCAGAATTTACCGATTTGTCTCGACGATGGTCATGGTCGATGTGTCCGTTTTCTCCTTGCGATGTGGTGTGACCATGAGTGGTCCTTATTGACACTTTCAAGGCAATTCCTATTGGTGATTCGTTGAGCCACCTGGCAGTTGTAGCAGCGTGACAGTAATAGTGGCCTCTCTGCTATAAGCAGGTGAGAGTGGCTGTCCTCTTTGAGCATTGACCATGGCTACCAATGGCCGGTGTTTGCCATGTCCGTACTTCTACATTGGTCAGGCTGTTGTCACTGAGCTAGAGGGCTCTCTGCGCTGTGATTGATCGAGCCATAGGGAGTTGCTTGGTGGCCTAATCGGCCTCTATCTCCACCAGCCTATCATATGCCAACTGTGATTGGGCCTATCATAAAACCTTTTGGGCTTCAGTCTTCCTTACTAACGGATGGGTTTGTTTTTGGATTAGCCCACAGGGCTGCTAGGCCCATTATAATGATGCCTCTCTTTAGGTAGACCAAGACGGCGTTGTTCTTGGCCAAAATTTTTCAATTTAATCCTAGTGCATCCTCTTTTTCATTTTATACTTTATCTCTGCACTTCATTTCCCAACCTAGCTTTGTTTCTTGATATTCTTCGATTTCCATGGCTCCTCTAGTAGTTTCCATGGGTGTCACCAATATTCCTTCCAGCCTCACGGTCAAAAAGGTGTTGGACATATATGA